>OW679194.1:153306525-153614352 GCA_940337035.1 Agriotes lineatus
GCATTGTCTGATCCCGTGCCTTATATACCCAGACCAGTTTTATTTTCGGTTCCTGGTTCATCTGTATACCAAGGTTCTCCTTTAAATTTGGTTAATACTTCCTCGTCCTTCTCATCTAACCGCTACGGAGATAAAAAGGCTGATTCAATAAGAGTGGTATAACTATGTATTGAAACAAACTTTGATGTATATGGTTAACCTAGATTTTTGTATTGTAGATGAGAATACAATTCATTAGTCACGTGACAATTTTTAAAATAATTGGAAGCATAAAAACTCTTGGATACATGTGTATCACAAATATTCGTGTCATCTTTGTGAAAGTTATTACTTCATTTTATTTCAAAATTAACACATAAATAAACAAAATTTTATTTTTTTAAGGTGCTCACCCTGCAATTATTTGTCTGATATTTTCCCGGTTTCATTCCAGGTATATATATATAATGTGTTTGCAAAATATCGTCTTTCTCCGACAAATAGTTTTTGAGCTATACTGCCAACAGACAGACATACAGACAGACAAATAGACAGACAGACAGACAGACAGACAGAAAGTCTTTCAGGCGAAGGAAATAAAAGAAAACATAATGTACCCCTCGGCACTAAAACTCTTTTTATTTCTCATGTGGATTGTTTGCCTTGGCCCTTGGGGTCTTGGCAACTAAATCCACATTTGTGATAAAAGGTTAAACTTCAGAGTCTTTGTATACAATTACTATTTTTTAGATAATATGAATTTTTTTTACTCCTGTAATTAAAATGACCTAACATACTAAAATACACATCGCTAAGTGACACAAACATTGTGGTCGTATTTCAATATATTATGAATTATTCGTTTTCTTATGTTCTGTGCATTCGATCGCTGCTCTTTTTCCTTCGCTTGCAAAGTCACTTCTTTTATTTATCATATTGATTGTTGCACTACTTAGTTTGAAACTCTTTGTTTTGTTGTTCGGTTGTTGCTTTGTTATTGTAGTTTCGGTGCGTAGCATGGAATTTTTCATTCATCATATCTAGGGTACCTTCTTCATTGATCCCAATGTACCATAAGTTTCTACGCAATCTCTTTGTCTATCGGTCTATTACTTTTCTTTATTAGTTTTCTTCTATTTTTCCTACTATTCATTTGTATGTTTCTTCTCCCTAGTCTCTAGGGATATAATTCACTACTGATACGCGTCAAGGATTAAGTGTTTATGTGATGTTATTATAAAACCTATCCGGTTTTTGTTTGTCCATTGGGGCTTATTCATGTCCATTTGTGGCCGAGCTTCTTTTTAAAATACGTGTTTATTATAAATAGCCGTTTACTTTCCGCATACCTCAGTAGCATGATTCCTCTATTGTTCCTCTCCTCTATTGTGGATTTTCCAACTGAGATTATGTTACCTTATTATTTCTCAACTTTTGCGTTTAGGTCTCCGATGATGACATAGTGATGTATAATGTTATTTTCTAAGCCTTTCGTCACATCCTCGTAAAATGACTCTCGTCCTGAGCTGTACACTTCAAAAATTTGCAATTGATATCTACCAGTCATTTTCATTGTTACGTATGCTATTCTAGGCGATATACATTGCATCTCCCTTATTTTGGCAAGTAAATTCTATGCGCAATTAACACAGTATTACACAAAAACCATATATTTATTAGACTACCGAGAAATCCCTTAGTTAGAAAATGTGTTATAATAATATGAAATAATTAAAATTAAACAATTACATTTATACAGATCACTTAACTTGCATATGTAAAAAGCAATTAAATGGAATGTTACTTCTTGTTCCATTTCTAATTGGATGATTTAAGCGTCGTTGTGGAATTCAGCAGGTATAATAGTTATAATGCATAAATATCAAACATCTTGAACAATACCAGTGTAGTGTAATCATGAGCAATTTAAAGGTGAACTTCAAAATATAAATAAAGAGCTCGTGTATAACTTTTTGTTGCTCTAGTTGCCAAATAAGAGTGCCGTTTGTCGTTGTCATCAGAGGTTATTTATCACTAGATTTTCCTATTTTCTTCTATTTCAAGTAGTGTATGTATACTCATTTCAGTCATTTGTATGTTTAATATCGAAGGTCAATTAAAGGTAATTTAAATCTGATTACACTAACTCATAGTTTTTTTCACCAGAACTATTTCTCTTAGGGTTCTGATAAAAATTAAAAAACAAACTATTACCTTTATATGTATTTAAAAATATGTAACGGATAATTCTTTATTTTAGGTTACTTTAGCCATTTACCTATATATTTTTACGTCGAAAAGACGAAGGAATTATTGTAATCGCGAAAAAATCACCTTTCGAGACTTCTCCAGATCTTCACGTTTCAAGGTCCCTAGATGACGAAAAACAGGTTTTCCCAATTCTGTCTATTTGTCTGTCTGTCTGTCTGTCTGTCCGTTTGTCTGTCTGTTAGCGGTATAACTCAAAAACGATTTGTCGGAGGAAGACAATATTTTACCTACACATTATATATCTACCTGGCATGAAACCGAGAAAATTTCAAACAAATATATACAAGGTGAGCACCTTAAAATAATAAAATTTTGTTTTTATTTAACTTAGTAATAGATACAAGTGATAATTTCTACATAGTGCAGGCTTTATTCTTACAAAAAATGGGACCCAATAGATACAGAATAATTGTTTTACGATACAAAATGGAGGCACAAATTAGCGCGTTACTAAATTTAGCTGCGATGCAGGAATTCGAAAGGTCGGTGCTTCGTGGCGCAGGTGGAAATTTATCAGAATCGTGAAGATATTTTTACTCCTAACTTAATTTGATTTTTAAAGTTATTTAGTGTCACAATGTCGGCGAGGGAGGTTCTGGGTAAAGCCTTTTGCATATTTTTACTTCCTTTTACGATAAAGGAAGTATTGGATTCACCCCAAAAATTTAAAATTGAGTTTTCAACAGATCTTCACGTTTTCAAGTCCCCTGAACCCAAAAACCATGTTTTTGTTTATTGGTCTGTCTGTCTGTGTGTCTGTCTGTCTGTCTGTCTGAGAACAGAATATCTCAAAAACGAAAAAAGGTATGGCGTTGAAACTTCATATATGTTCTGTGTACTATGTATATGAGACAGTAAGCTATTGAAGAAAATCGCATAACCGGAAGTAAGTGTCTACTGATTTTTCTGTTTTTTTTTCGATTTTTTCAAAAACGGCGTCAACGATTTTTTTCAAACTTTACATTTTACTACATTTTTAATGTGTATTGATGTGAGATAGGTGATTTTCCAGTTTAATTCTTCTAAAATGGAGTTCCTTTTGTTCTATTTTTTTTATTAACTTCTATTTTAAATAGGTATATTACTACATTTTTGAATTCAGCTTAAAATTTTAGAGAAAATTTGTCTCTTTAACTAACGCTCTATTTTGAATCGATTATGTAGAATTTGTAATTTTTGAAAAATTTTGACAAATGCTTAAATTTTTTTGGCTGATTATAAGATCACTGTAAAAGGAAGTTGGGTGAGTGTATCGTATCAGATTTTTTAGTTTATTAGATAACACTTATAAATGATTAAATTGTAAAGTGTTCAATAATAGTAATGTATTATACAAGACGATAAAGTTAAATTTTATCGACGGGTGAATCGTTTAACGTCGAGACGAAGTCGAGACGTTAATGATTCAAGAGTGGATAGAAATAACTTTATCGTCGCGTATAATACAATATTTTTTTCTATAGCAAGAAATTTAACAATTTCAAAAGAAAATAAGGACAATCAATCACATTTCAAAATGTCAGTAGCTAGATTGGGTTGCTACGATAATACGAAGCTATTATATTTAATTTAAACAAAAGTTAGAAAATTAAATTACTTTATCTATCCTTGATGTTAAAGTTCTACTTTATCTACCCTTTCTGTTAAAGTAACGCTTGACCTTTTGTTTTGAGTTGATAAAAGCACACTTTAACATGTGCTATAGAAAATAGTAATTTATTATACAAGACGATAAAGTTAAATTTTATCCACGAGTGAATCGTTTAACGTCGAGACGAAGTCGAGACGTTAATGATTCAAGAGTGGATAGAAATAACTTTATCGTCGTGTATAATACAATATTTTTTTCTATAGCAAGAACTTTAACAATTTCAAAAGAACATAATGACAGTCAATCACATTTCAAAATGTCAGTAGCTAGATTAGGTTGCTACGATAATACGAAGCTGTCATATTTAATTTAAACAAAAGTTAGAAAATTAAATTACTTTATCTATCCTTGATGTTAAAGTGCTACTTTATCTACCCTTGCTGTTAAAGTAAAACTTGACCTTTTGTTTTGAGTTGATAAACGCACACTTTAACATGTGCTATAGAAAAAAATATTATTTTGGGACAACAATAAATCTTACCTTGGTTTGGAATAATAATCTATTATGAAATTAATTTTTAATTTCATATTCGTTTGAAGCACGAAGGAAAAATTTTATATATCTCTGTCTATACATGATCAAGTAATATATGAAACTGTTCATTTAATTACACAAACATCTGGTTTAAGCCTAAGCAGCCAATGGTACGAGAGTTAGAGCTTTGCTACTTTAATGGTATCAAATTTATAATGTTTTCTATAGCACATGTTAAAATGTACTTTTATCAACTCAAAACAATAGGTGAAGTTTTACTTTAGCAGCAAGGGTAGATAAAGTAGCACTTTAACATCAAAGATAGATAATAAATAGTATATTATGATACGAGTTTTATAAGAAGCATTTTGTAGCACGCACGGATTTAGGGTACGACGAGCGAAGCAAGGAGTGCCCTAAAGGAGTAAGTGCTACAAAATGCCTTATAAACGAGGTATCATACAGTATTTTATCTACTTTGCCACTTTTTCAAGCAAAAAAATGAAAAGTTTTAGTATTTTTATTATAGCATCGCTTTGTGTCTATTACGATACGCAAACGCGTATCGTAATAGCCTCAGTACGAACGCAAAGTAGATAAAGTAATATAATTTTCTAACTGTTGTTTAAATTAAATATGACAGCTTCGTATTATCGTAGCAACCCAATCTAGCTATTGACATTTTGAAATGTGATTGACTGTTCTTATTTTCTTTTGAAATTGTTAAAGTTCTTGCTATAGAAAAAAATATTGTATTATACACGACGATAAAGTTATTTCTATCCACTCTTGAATCATTAACGTCTCGACTTCGTCTCGACGTTAAACGATTCACTCGTGGATGAAATTTAACTTTATCGTCTTGTTAACTTGTTATTATTACCTGAGAAGCAAGAAAATGGAGATATATTTTAGAAGGACGAGATATATATCATTCGACTCAGCTTGAAGAGTAGATTCCAAAAATATATAGAAACCGGAAATCGGATTTCTTTTCCGAGGTCGACTTCCGGTCAATTTTTTTTTAACTTTTAACTTTTTCCTTTATAGCTCCTGCAGTTTTTGAGATATTTAGCTCAAATTTGGAATACAGGTTACGCTGCAGGGCTTACATCATTGAGCATATCAAATGGTTGTGAGAATCTACAGGGAGATATTTTTTCAGGGGTCATGCTTCCTTTTCTCCCCCTGAACTTTTTTGCGGTGCGCCCCTGTTAGATTCTAAAATACAATTGAGTTTTCTGTTTTGTTTAGAATCTTTTTGTTTTCTTGCAGTTTTTTCGTATCTGCAACCGTTATGGAGAAAAAAAGTATAAAAACGATTTTCTGTAATTTGCTAGACGAAATTTAAATTTTTAAAAACTGAGAAGCAAGAAAATGGAGATATATTTTAGGAGGACGAGATATATATCATTCGACTCAGCTTGAAGAGTAGATTCCAAAAATATATAGAAACCGGATATCGGATTTCTTTTCCGAGGTCGACTTCCGGTCAATTTTGTCATTCTACGTGTAGTTAACCTACATGTTTTTTGTTGCGCGATGAGATAACATCGTCATATACTTGTATAATAAATTACTATAAATTTTTTGATTAGATAAATTATAGTATCAGCAAAAAGTAACTCCATCAAAGATACCTTTGGAATTTTGAAGTCATGTCAACTCCAGAAAATTATATTTAATTCTAGTTGATTCTTGCCAACAACGTTATTGGCGATTAAATTAAAAAATGCAGTCTTGTAAGGAAACTTACTAAATTTAATAAATAGAAAATTACAATTATAACGGAGAGCATTTAGAACAAAAATACGTTTGTGTTAATGGAGTCACTACTAAATTAAAGGTTCTTGTCAGGCGTACATAACCTCACTTCAGTCTATAAGCAAATTAATAGTTCGGAAATGTTACAAAATTTTACAATTTATACACATTTGCAAGAGGTTCTGAAAATGCCTTCCTTCTTCTTCTAAGCACAGCCTCACAGGTCGTTTCATGTTTTCGAAGACACTTTGCAACAATTCTGGTGTTATTGCATTACATGCCTCGGTGATTTGTGCTTTTAGTTCTAAAATCGTAGGAACAGGTGTTTTAAATACTGAATTTTTTAGAAGTGGAAATAAAAAGAATTCCAAAAGAATGGGATCACAAGATCTGGGTTGCCAAAAATCTTTTGAAATTAATCAGTCATCAAAGAACTGCTGTAGATATTCCAACATCGTTCCAGCTACATGAGGTCTTGCGTTATCTTGTTGGAAGTATCCTGGCTCATAGCAAGAGTACGCTACCAAAACGCGTATTTTAGGGCAATGCAAAAAAAGCTTCACGAAAGAAATGTGGATTATCAGCGCTCCATAAGCGCATTACTTGTGAATGAATAAATGTAGCCATTTATGTAAAACCACGACTCATCAGAAAAAAAAAGTTAAATCTAGAACGTCATTATTAATGTTGCAAAAAGCAGTTACAGTATAACATTCTTTTATTGTAATCTGGAAGTAAGAGCTCTTGATACATTTTTAGTCTGTATGGATGCCTATTTAAATCTTTCTTAGAGTTGTACGGCAAGTACCATAACTCAAATTCACTTCTTGAGCAAACCTTCGGATTGATGTGAAGGGTTCGTTTTGCATTCGATTTTGGACGTCTGCAATTTTGTTCTCACACATGGAATACCAGTTCTTGCTCTGTCTGTTACACTACAAATTTCCCTGAGAGCAGCTACAGTACGTCGTACTTAAAAAAGTCCGTTGCTGTTATTTCAACGTTAGGAAATCTTTCTCTAAATTTATTTAAACAAGCCTGTACAGAGTACTACCAATTACCATTGTTCAACCATCGCCAATTTCGAAAATATGCTTCTATTATAAATATTTTGTGTTCTGGTAACATTTTTTTAAATTATTCAGAGATTGACATAATGATATCAAATGTCAAATAACAGCTTTTAATTTTCTGCTGTTATAAATAATACACATGACTTCAAATTTCCAAAAATATCTTTGATTTAGTTACGTTTTGCTCATACTATAGTATTATTTTTAGGTGTGGCACATTTGGGAAAACTGTGTGTTTCAACTATTAAGCAAAAACGCTCGGAAGAGCAATTCAAGACACTACTGTAAATCAACGAAGAGTTCCAACTAGAATTGGTTCACATATTTCTGAAAAAAGTATCTAGCAGTATAACTAAGCAACTTGAGGATTGATAATGAAGTAGGTACTTAAATAAATGAGCGAAAACGTTAGAAATAATATTATTGGCATTATTCCTAAGAGCTCGCATAAGATACTATGTTAATTTTGCATTGTCTGGAAAATGGCCAGTTTTTTTAGACTGAAATAAAAAATGCTACAAAAGTGTCTCTCTCAATAACCTTACCCGAATCACGCATATCCAAACAAATTGGTAAACGTTTGTGAGGCATTAAAAAGTTTCTGCTCAAATTATGCACCTGTACGGTGGATTGTGATCCATTATTATTTTTGAATTTAAAGATAATATGGAAAATTTCCTCTGGAAGGAACTGTTACGAATTATTGTGTCCCATACAACATTTTGCGCAGTACAAACCTAAACTTATACCGAGTGACTATAAATGATTGAAATTTTTTTTATTAGGTTGGCACTGTTTATGTTGGTGGAACTGTAAGTCTATGTCAAATGCGAGGTTAGCAGGTTAGGTTTTGCGTCAGTTTTGACATAGAATGACGCAAAACCTAACCTGCGAACATTGAATTTGACATAGACTTACAGTGCCACCAACATAAACAGTGCCAACCTAAGAAAAAAAATTTCAATCATTTATAGTCACCCGGTAGAAGAGTTGCAAAAGTTGACACTAGAAATAACAACAGAACTCAGTAGTCAGTTATCTGACCACCTCGATCACTGGAAACTCCCTTAGAAAACTGCCCTCGGGCCAGTTTTCATTGCAACCAGCACTCGGCCCTTGGCGAGTGCAAAATTATAAGTATGTCTCGCCCTTGTTATATTACTATTGATAGTTTTTGGACTACTTATTTATAGTGATTTTATAGTTCCCCTAATTTTGACATACACCTACGGTGTAATTTCAAAATTGAGTGATTTCAAAATGTCACATGTTTCGTATGTAGTTATGAATTGAAGATATTTCACAACTAGTGATGAATCTTGCATCAAATTGATATGTGAAAAAGCAAAAACTTTTGGTACATTATATTTATTTGACATGATATTTATAATTTACATGGCTGTAAAAGTTTGAAGAGCCGTTCTTTATCAAAATTATAAAAAAATCTTATGACTTCGCGGGATGTCGTTTCGCCCATCAGGCAAAATTCAAGGCGTTACACCCAATACGGCATTTCCTAACTGGTTTTATAAATAGGTATTGTTTGGCACCTTGCTGTATAATATACTGAAGGTTTCCAATCTCTTAAAAATGTAACAATAAAAAATATTTAAAATATTGGTAAGTAGTAACACAACACCTAATTTGTTATCAACACATGATTGTTTAACTACCGGCTTAAATAGAGACAAATCATTGGTGCGGCTGAATAGTGAATAAAGAAGGAGCAAGAAAGAAGAAATTGCCACTTCGCCGCCTGTAGACCAATATTAAACATCGAAATGGCTTGTGGCGGAGTAAGTATTTTGCGTTGATAGCGCGGGAAGCAGGCTAAATAAAATCGTAAATTTTATTAGTTTGAGAAAATTACGTTTAATGTTCGGAATCCATAAATAACATAATCCTGCAGCGGCCCTTTTATGATCTTCTAGGCTTTTTACTATTACGCAACTCTTCGCATTTTGGGCGATTACAAAAGCAAGGCGTATTGTTGTTTCGTTTACTCGAGTTAGAACAAAAACGGACTATATTTATTGCAACATGGCTAAAACATGCCAACTGTTCTAAAACATGTAAAGCCTTTTAGTTACGTACTCAAATTTTGTTATTTTGCGAATTAAATAGTTTGCCAAATGAATGTCTGCGAACTTCCACTTTAATGGATAACATGTTCTATGCATCAGGTTGCTGATGTATGCAACTAAGTTAGGTAGTAAATTAATATTTGACATGTAAAATCAGTTCAACTTGAAGGTATTGCTTAGAAATAAATATTTTAGAAGGCATTATATACCTACTATTAATTTTTGATATTTGTATTTCTTGTGTAATATTCCCATTAGACGTTATAAATCAAAGTAAGTAGAATTCTTCCTGCTTAAGAAATGAACATTAGCCAACCTATAAATTAACTTAATTCAACACTTTAACTGTAACAGAAACATAAAACGCACACTTTGCTGTGTAGGCCTACGATATATTAAGTTGTGCTGTCATATTTAAAAAAAGTAAGTTCGTGTGCTATTGCTATACAGATAACCAGTTATATATTTTTGCCTCCTTTTATTTTTGGTATTTAAACAATGCGCAACTAAATTAGAACGTACAATATTATTTAACACATAACTAGCTACAAGTAAATTAAGAGGACATATACACTTACCGATTTTACGCGCTCTTGAAGTGGTTTTCATTATGCAGTTGTTAAAAGCGTAGTATCAACCCAAAAATAATACATTGTTGATCCGGATACCTGCTCATTTGTACCGTCTGTAAAATAAGCAGTATGATAAAATAAAGATAAGCAAAACAGTACACATATATTAACTTTTAAAATACTCCAGGCTTTACATTAGGTAGTTAGGGAACTGTATTCGCGAAAAAAGCGTTTGCTGTTAAGCTACGATAAAATTAATTAGATCTTAGCTGCCCCTCCCTGCAGGTTAATATTCTTCGAATGTTAATACATCCTTACGTGTTTCTAATTATTGTATATTCCAAGTATCGGCAGCTTAAAACAGTAAGAAAATAATTAGAAACTAAAGTAAAATTAAAATTTTTATTAGGTTATCTCTACGTTCCAAATGTTCTATGGTGCCCAATAATCCAATAAATGGTATTAATAGTTACTTATGTTACAAGTGTATTATATATTATATTACACACAACCCACTAGACAAACGTTGGGCCCCCAAGGCCGCCACGTCAAGAGTGGCTTTTTTTCGAGTGAATTATTTGTAAGAACTAGTAACACATGTTTGTCATACAAAATTTTATCTACTCCAGTGGGATAAATAACTCATTACGTCGCTCATTTGACACTACTTCCGTTAGGTAATGGAGCTAATTACACCACTTGGTTATGTAATGCCTTCATTAACTAACTGAGTGGTGTAATGGCTTCATTACGTAACTGAAATAGTATCAAATAAATGGCATAGTGACATTTGCCTACTAAAATATTTTTTAAAATACTTGTGCGCTTACATAACTCGTACGACGCACTCGTTTGTAACTTACACACACGTATATTAATGATGCTCTTATCCCACTTGTATACTAAATAACTCTTATCTACTCCAATTGCATAAACAGAATCACTTATCCTACTCATTTTGAGTGGGATGACAACTTTATTGCCACACTCATTCTAATCATCAAACAAACACAACATACACAATAACCACTGTTAATGCCACAGAATATAACAAGAATTCATGAACTCTGTGAAAACAAGCGTTAACAAGAAATTCCCTTAAATGCACTTTAAACTTACTCAGACCATTTGAGGCTTAATATCTTCTGGCAGTTTAGAATAAATTCTTATTGCCGAGCATAGCGGTTCATTTTTATTTCTGTTTAATCTACATCTTAGCAATAGAAATTTACTGTTTCTTATATTATATTGTATGGTATCTAGACTATATAAAAATCAATGTATGTTTTTGAATGCACACATTGCGATACTATAAGTGCATAGTATACTAGGTAATGTTAACAATTGATGTTCCATAAATGAATTCTTACAGGGTTCTCTTGCTGGTAAGCGAAATACAGTTCGAATTATTCTTTTCCAAATGACAAACGATTTGTGCAAATTGGACGAATTACCCCAGATAATAATTGTGTATTTTATGAGGGAGTAAATACACCAATAATAATATATCAGACATGTTGCTAAATTGCAGGCATATGTCATATTTCGGAGAGCATATGTAGATTTACTTATTCTGGAGCATATTGTATCGATTAGTGTTTCCCAATTTAAGCTGTTGTTAAATAGCTATTTACGTTATTAGACCGGTAGCAACATTTTTATGGCCGCGCCAATACTTTACAGGTTGAGCTCGTAGGGCGAGACCTGTATGTTTGGCAAGGCCATAAAAATGCTACCGGTCGTGTATCGTATAAGATTTTTTAGGATACTGCATTGGTAACTAGCGCTTACATGTTACAAACGAATCCGGTAAATAAAATTTACCAGCCGAGACCAGTAATAGTTCTACTACTGGTCTAGGCCGGTAAATTTTATCTACCGGACTCGTTTGTAACTATGTAAACGCTAGTTACCAATGCAGTATCATAAAAAGTAACATATAAGCATAATTTACTATCTATTTGCTTTAAAGGTGCATTATCTATTGATATAATAACATTGTGTAAGCTTTCACTTCTTTGGGGATGAAAAAATGGACAGTGTGTTTTTGTTTTATTAAATTTTTTTTTATTTAGCGTCCCATTTTTATTTACATTTTGTACAAGTACAGTCGCGGAATTAAAAATCCGGACACTTAAAATGATTCAGTGTATATCTTACTTTACTTTACTTATCACGTTACGTGGTGAAATTAGTCAAAGTCAAAATAATTACTCGAACATGGCAGCATGCCTCATTTAAGAGTCGAACAAAAAATGCAAGTAATTACATTAACCAAAAATTGCAAAAATTATCTATAAGACTCGTCCGGATTTTTAATTCAGCGACTGTATATTAAGTAAATGGTGTGGTGGTATGGATTGACATGTAGAAGAATGCTCATTAGCAAGCTTCAGTAACAATTAAGCTTTTAAGCTTCTTGCGACTTAGGGGTTAAAAACTTACAATCTAAGACTTATAAACTAACTTAAACTACACTATCTAAATTACATTCAAAATCTGGTTATTAAATCGTTTGGCACATGTCTTTTTAACCGCCTATTGTTGTTAGGCTGATTCGTTAGGTTTACTGCTAATTCATTGGGATGAACCGTGAGCCGATCTCTATATTGCAAGCTATATCGGAGTATTTCTTCCTTCACTGTTGGAATTTGGAGATCCCTTCTGATAACCGTGTTGGGTACGAACCATTGCGCATCCGTTATCATACGCAGCACTTTAGACTGGAATCGCTTCAATATGTCGATATTTGAATTGGAAACTGTGCCCCACAGCTGGATCCCATAAGACCAGACTGGTTTTAATATTACTTTATATACCAGCTGTTTGTTGTCCAGACTAAGTTTAGATTTCCGTCCCAGCATCCAGTACATCTTGGAGAGAATCATGCCTAATTGATTTCGCTTGGTAAAAATGTGCTTACGCCAAGTAAGTTTTCTGTCGAGGTGCATGCCAAGGTACTTCACTTCTTCTAGTTGTGGTAATCGATTGTTGTTTAAATGCACTGGGGGGCAATCTTCCCCGCGAGTGGTAAAGGTTATGTGGACTAATTTGGATTCGTTTGTTTTTATTCTCCATTTCTTTAGCCATTTTTCAATAGAGGTGAGATTTGTCTGCAGTTTCTGTGAGGCAGCGGTGGGATCGCTATCCGAGGCTAGGATTGCGGTTTCGTCCGCAAAAGTTGCTGTTAAGACCCCTGGTGTAGTTGGCAGGTCTGCAGTGTATATCAAGTACAATAGCGGGCCGAGTACACTGCCTTGGGGTACTCCTGCTTTTATTGGAGAAAGTTCAGTATATTCAGATTCAACTTTTACCAGGAAGTATCTCTCATGGAGGTAGGATTTTAGAATTAGGACATAATTTAATGGAAGAAGGATACGTAGCTTGTACAGAAGACCAGTGAACCACACCTTATCGAAAGCCTGAGTGATGTCGAGGAAAGCGGCAGAGCAATATTGTTTGGCTTCGAAAGTTGAATTGATTTTTTCCACCACTCTATGGATTTGTTCCACTGTAGATTGCATTTGTCTAAATCCAAACTGGTGATTTGGTATTGTCTCATCATTTTCAAGAATTAGAAGTAGTCTCTTAAGAATGAGTTTTTCAAACACCTTGGAAATTATAGGTAAGAGACTTATTGGTATGTAAGATTTTAATTCTGTAGAAGGTTTTCCTGGTTTTAAGATAAGGATGATCTGAGCCACCTTCCACTGCGCCGGAAAATATCCAGTGCGTAGTTCTGCGTTAAATAGTTGTGTAATGTACCTTATTCCAATGTTAGGCAGGCACTCTTGTATAGTTCTGCATATTGGTTTTAAGTTCCAGCTCTTTATTGTTTCTGCTGTTAGTTATAACTATCGTATCATCTGCATAGATAACAACGCTGTACGAATATGCTTTCGAAAGGTCGTTTATGTATATTATAAATAAAACTGGGCGTAATGACGACACGTGAGGCACACCCCCTCCCACAAATTCCATGATAGATAAAGCTCCATCAACTAGTACCCTCTGTGATCGGTTATGCAACTACGATCTTATCATTCCAAGCTTATACCTGTACCGAGACTCTGGAGTTTGTCTATTAGAAGGTCATGATAAAAGTGATCAGAGACTTTGGTTAGATTGCAGTCCCAATGACACTTGCTTTACCATCTAATGAGTTAACAATAGTTTCTGCTAGATTAAATAAACCGTGGATCTGCTTTATCAAAATCCATGCTAGCACTTGGATAGTTTAACTTTTTTTAAATATGAGACTAATCGTCTTGAAATATTTTTTCAAAATACGTTGAAATACTTGGCAGTATGGATATTGGACGATAGTTCTCAATAAGCTTTTCATCGCCCTTCTTGTAGATATAAACGATTTTTGCTTGTTTTAACATGTCTGGGAATTGCTCAGCGATTAAAGATTTATTAACCAAGTAAGTAACCCTATTATATGGCTATGGTTCCCAACAGGTATAATTTGCATGCCGTTGTATAGGCCAGCTATATCTACAGGAACAAAGTATAGAGAATTGGTTTTTATAGATGTATGTATTGTTTAAGGCTTTCGCGGTTACTCGAATTATTCTTCTTAGCATAGAATTTCGGCTTAGACCGCGTAGTATTTGTATATGAACACCCAGCATTTTCTGGCTTAATGTGCCTTACACCTTGTGAAGTCGAGCAAAAACCCGCGCGATGGCCATGCTCTTTGGTGGCTCGTGTTGTTTGAATATCTTGAGAGCGAGGATACTTAGGCAGATTTGGCCGTTTTGCTGTTTGTGCATCCATATTCACTAACGTTTCGCAAGACCTTGCAGCTTGCATCATCAGAGTGAAATAGAAATAGATGTAATTGGCCTTAATAGGTAGCAACAATTAAGGACCTCTAGAAGGCTGCTGTTTATTGGGTATATGGCCAAGATTACTGTAACTAAGCTTTCTGTCATTAAATACTTTATGATAATACTGAACTTGGTTTACTGTCATTATATTCCTAGTAGAGCAAGCGGTACTATAAAGTACCGTATTCAATTAGAAACAACTGTTATACGCCAACTACTGCTCTTGTAGTCATAGATGTATGGTGCTGGTAGTGATGGTAAAATTGACCTACGTAATTGCTACTTGCCTCAAAAGAGTAGAGAGTTAGATAGTTCCGAATATAGTGTAAGTAATTACTAGCTCTAAAGAGCTTTCCACAGTTGAGAGTATAAATAAAATTATAGTTTGGTATAGTAAATGTGCACTGACTATTTATTGTTTATTTATTTATTTATTTCGCACTTAGCCAACAGCCGTTAGGCCAATTATAGGTGTCGCTTTGCATCAATGGGGACTTCCAACCCCAGTCACGACTGTCATGATGTTATTATGACATCCGGAACCAACTATTTCTGTGGCAGCCGTACCACGAGGCGCCGAGCGACGCAGCCGTGGAGCTCCAATTCAAGTTCTGACCAGATAGAGCGTTGCTCACCTCTAGTAATCGAACGTGGACGATTGTTCAAGCTACACCACTCGGGACCCTGGTTGGTTTAAAATGAAAACATAAGTAAATCTCGTTTTAAAACACTTGATAGAGTATAAACGATGATGGAAATTTCTTAAAATATAGCATAAACGTTATTCACTTGTTATATTGTTGTACAGCTTTCTAGTAACAAGTGGTTTCTGACTAATATAGTGAACTCTTTGTTTGAGACTAACAGATTTTCAAATAGTTTGTAATATTACATTGACTTCGAAACCGTTTCTACATTCAATATTAAACTACGTAAACGAATGCCATTTTCAAGATTTGAAAAAGGTATATTGCACAAAGCTTGCATTTTAACTAGCATATCTGTTCTTTTTTAGTAACTGTTGCCTTGATAAGATTGCTAAAACCAATCGATTACCATACACCGCTTAAGCACATCGTTGACTGTGAAATGTACAATATTTATATGCATCCTTTAAAACGTTTTAGAAAGTTTCTCTGTCAAGCCACACTACATATAACATCTACTATTAATAATTGGTAATGTTTATCGTCCTTATAAGTGCTTTGTTCTTTTATTATTTGTTTCGCTATTGAAATTGGATATATGATGAACCAAGGATATACAAAAGCGGTAATGGCTGATATGAGGAAATTGCAAGAACGCCTTTGTCAAGCAAGAATATTAAACAACAAAGTGAGAGTAGGCAGAAGAAGAGGAATGCCCTGAACAAGATGAAAACCTCCCAGATCTTAACAACACTAGAAATGGTAGTAATAGTGATAATGAAACCCACTCAACATTTTTACACAATGCTACCAATTCTTGAAAGGAAAATCGAGAATCAATGTATTGGTACTTTCAGTGACAGTAGAGCCGCTTTACTAGCCCTGGGCAGTTGCAAAATTTCCTCAGGTGTGTTACTGCAGTGCCGTGAAGCTCTCGAAAATATCTCAAAAAATAATGTCGTTTCCCTTGCAAGGGTGAAAGGACATGACGGCAACTACGGCAATGAGGAGGCCGATGAGACTGCGAAACTGGCTTTCGAACAACTTCACTGGGGGCCAGAATCCGTAATCCATATATCCCTGACAACATTAAGCTCTATGCTATATCAAGAAACCTTAAACAGCTTCATACGAAGATGGGTTAACATGCAAAGCTGTCGTCATTCAAAAGCTCCTATTACAGCGCCCTCACCAAAGTCGGGCACATATTTCTTGCAACTGTGCCGAAAAAACCTTCGAGTAGTCATGGGTATCCTATGTGGAGACTGCACTCTAAACCAACATATGCACAGGATGGCACTGGTGGATAGCCCAAACTGTTGCTGATATAACGAGGATGACGAGACAGCAGAAGACGTTTTGTGTCACTGTCTAGCTCTCGCAAGAGTCAGAGGATCCATGTTAAGGGACTTCTGGCCCGATATGGTCAGAATCATTGAGAACAACAGAAAATACGTTTTTACGACTACTAAGGGCGATTTTCTTAAAATTAATTTATCTGCAATTGAAGGTTTTCGTTCACTTACTGAATTTTATGATAAACATTATATTAAATGTCATTCATTTAGAAATCTAAAGGACGCACCCCTATCAGTAATAATACGGCATATGCCTTGTTCTGCAACTGACGAATAAATTAAGCAATAACTTAAGCAAAAACAATTACCGATGCTTAATGTACCAAGAATGCTTAACAGACACCAAAAACCTATGCCATTATGTGCAATGAATTTAACCAACACTTGTGTAGCTAAATATACTTATAATTTAACCACCCTATATCACTTTATTGTTATAGCAGTAGAAATCAAGAATAAAAGCAAAGACATCCCTCAATATTTGAGATGCCATGGTTAAGGTCATACACGTAACTATTGTAAACTTGAACCGAGTTGCGTCAAATGCACAGGAAATTATTATTACAAATAAGGTCCTAAATTCAAGGATCTTAAACTACAATGTGTTAACTGTGGTGGAGAACATCCAACCAACTATAAAGGATGTTATTAATACAGCTGCAGCTAGAAACGTGAGAACTACATTTTATGTTAACAGCTTATTGTCTTTTGCAATTACCGTGGTCAACAATCGCCTACTGCAAACCAGGAACAAGATAATGTTACTGCTCCTGAAGAAAACTCATCTATGAAAACGATCATCAAAGTCATACTTGACTTCCTTGCTCTTCATATGGATAACATCAAGTCATTGTTATCTTCACTCTTTCCTATAATACGGAATAATGTTAGTAAATAATAAAATGCATGCTTTCGACAATATCACTGCTAGGAATACCAACGGCATTAAATCTCAGAAATCATTATTTATAGCATTTGAAGCAAAACATTGATGTGGCCTGCATAAGTGATATGCACTTAATTCCAAATGAACTATTTAAAAATCCCAACTACAATCTAGTGGTGTAATTGTAGCAAAAATAAAAACGCTTAAAAATGTATCTGATCCCTTTCATCAATTTAGTTAGTTTAGAAGCAATAGCAGTAACGAGTAAATAATCCAGATGAGATACGGTTTAATAATTACACTGTTCTATATGCGGCTCAAATAGGTCCTCCCAGTGAGGGGACTTACTTTCCGTATCGCATTGATCATTATCCGAATTTACTAGACTTGATAATTAAAAGAATATTACTTGGCCAATATATCAGCCAGTCCTTACTGAATTAGATTCCCAGTTCTCATTACGTTTTTCATGAAGCCAGAGATTAATATGCCAGTGCAATCCCTAATTAAAGGACCAGTCGATTGGGACATATTTGCAGTTCAATTAAACTCTAAAATCAAATGCCCGCTGAGATTATTTTCAAAAGAAAAAGTTGATAAAGTTATAGAAAAGTTCTGTAGTAATATAAAATAATCCGTTATTAAAGCGACGGTTATTAGAACTAAAAAACGCTTAAACAACTATCTATAGCCTACAATAAATAATTTAACTCTAATTAAAACTAAAACCAGGCTACGACGTCTTTGACAACGCACAACGGATGGTCAAACTAAGACTGAGTGATAGATTTGCTAGAACAGTTCAATTGGAGCTGGACAAATATAGAATTGAGTCTGTTAACTGTTAACTGTTAACTCAATTTTGATAGAATTTAAAAAATAAATACATTTTACCAATAAATCAAGTTCACTTATTTCAAAATTATTATTCGTTTCCATAGAAATGCGTTATTTCTACTTAAGTCAGCTGAGAATTTTTGACGTTTTAATGATTATTTCAAATTTTCTAAATGTTATAACCCAATAAATCATATTTCGACAAGCGAAAGCAAATGAAAAAATCTTTTGTACACATACCTACTTAGTTTTTTAGATTCGAATTTTATAAACAAAAGTACATCATCCTATTTAAAATTCCAAAGTTACCTCCCACCCCTCAAAACACAGAGAGAAGGTAAATGTCAAAAAAAATGTTTAAATATGTCCCGCTGCCTCCCTATTACCTCACAAAAATTTCATGAAAATATTGTAAACCGTTTTCGAAATATCACCTTGTAACACTTTAAAAAACTCTCCCAGTATAGTATATCACGCTGCAAAATTCCTTTTTCGCCACAACGTTTAATGTAGGATACATAATTATTTTACAGATTATTATGTAATAGCTATTTACATCATCTGTCTTATTTTTTGCATTTCTAAACATTTTAGCATTTATAATTGAATGTGCTCTTATTACTATAGCAGTTGTCTGCTCATTATTTCATCATTGGTGCAATTGGAAATGAAAATTATTCTAGTTAGTTTTTCTAATTTTTCGCCAGACCTCTCTTTTTGTAAGCGCTACGATAAGTTCACTAATGAGAGCAAACAGAAACTGGAAATCATAATGCAAACATAATAAATCCAAAATTAATTGAGCTTTAGAGCGTATTTGTTTTCAAACTATTTAGCCACTCACTTTCATACTAGAGTTGAACATGAGAACGAAACTCTAAAATATTATAACATTTTAGTAAATTGTAAAGGGCTACAACAGGCTGTTTAGTTAGGCATGAATACAACATTTCGCAAAAAGTTCAATTCTGGACTTTCAAAGCAATCAAAGTTTGAGTCTCTTTTCCTCTTGATTTTGATAAACAATTTGCTTGATGTGTTGAAGTGCACCAGTAGCATAGCGGTCTACGACGTTTCGGCGCAGCCGATTCGGCGCGACCAATTTGGCACAGCCCTTTCGACGCGAAGACATTTCGGCGCGGAGACAGTTCTACGCAGAGACGTTTCGGCGCGGAAGTTTTTCGGCGCAAAGACGTTTCGGAGGGAGCCGATTCGGCGCAAAGACGTTTCGGAGGGAGCCGGTTCGGCGCAAGGCCGTTTCGGTGCGAGTATATCTATTTTGTGGGTTCACTTTTACATTTAAATCACAAACTAATAAAATGTTATATTTTGTAAATTTCCGTATGAGGCTCTTTCGAATATATTTTAGTTAGAGGATGGTAGATGATAATTAAAATTCTATACAAATAGAAATTACTAGAAAATATTAGCTTTTGCGTCAGAACATAACCCTACAATTTGGTATATTTTTATGATGTATGTAAAGAAAAGTTTTGAAAGCATACTTCTAAAAATATCAGAAGGTTAAATAATACTTAAAAAGCGCTTGTTCAATATGTAGGTACCTGCCCTAGTTAACATATTCAAATAAAAGTAAGCACAAATTAACGTGGATATAACATTGACTTCTTCCCAAATGTGTATACAAACTCTAAGTTTTTTGGTTTAATGCTCTTGAAGATAATATTTATTTTAAAATCTACCAAAAATCAAATATTTTGCTGATCGTTTAAATGTGTAATATGCTAGTTACTTTTGAACGAAAGTAATAAACCATGCATAGAATTTGAAATAAGTTTACGCAGACGTAGTATAATTAGTAAATTAAATTTACAATTGTATTTTTCAATGTTTTCTACGTTACTTAGTCAGTATGTCATGAAAAGTACATGACGAGCAATGAAGTCGTTTTGCATTGAAATTAATTTACATATACCACATTTACTCCATTTTTGATTCTGGGCAGGCCTTGAATGTGAATATTTTTACTAATCTATCAAATATTTAGTTAACAAAAAATTACTAATGTCAAAATGACATTTACGTTCTGTAACTTCTTAAAAGTACTACAGTAATAGAAAACTCCTCATTCTTGGCATCTTGCTGAATTGCAGGAATCAGTTAAGTTATTTTTAATAACTTTAATTTACTTCACGAGTGGAGAATTTTACTTTTACTTTGGTATTTTTTTTAGCAACTGTTTCTTACACCGTCAAAAGAGCACATGCACAGCCTGCTCAGAGTAACAAATGAAGTGAACGGGTTATGATTTTAATTCTAATTTTATAAAACTTATAGCTTTCACTACAGGATTTTTTTAAAATTAATGATTTTTTAATGTTCCTTATATAAACTATGGCTAAACGCCATTTGATCACGGAGAAAGTATCAAAAATAATTATTCTCCTTCGCAAAAGTCATTCTCAAAGGGAAGAGGCTAGGGCTTTGAACACCAACAAATTTGTAGTACAGAGAACTGCCGTAAGGCGTAGCTTCAAAACAAGAGGTCTGCATTTGCTAATTTTATTAAAATGGGTTACGTTTTTATAACATTATCTAGAATTTTATTGGCAGTTCCTTAATTTGGTTGAGAAGTATATTACACGACACAGAAACAATAATTCCACAAAATTGTTTACATCTATTGCAAATATAAAAATTTACATAAAGATTTTTCAAATACTTACATAAAATTATAGGAAACAATGTAATTATTCAGTAAATATAGCCAGCTTAAATCAACTAAAAAATAATAATAAGAAATAAACTAAAAGTATAAATAACATTGTTACATTTACTTATTAATGTAATACTTATATATTAATTTACTAATAATAAACTTAAATTAATATATTAAATATACTTATTAATAACATAAAAAATCCTACAATTATGCATTCATTTCATAATTATAAGATAATCCTGGCAGATAGTCTATTATGTCTCTGTTTGCGTAATCACCCATTATTGTCTTTATGCGCCTGTCAGCATCCGTATATGTTTTTTTAACTTTTTTGGTGCTTCATGGGCTGCAATCAGGTGCACGTAAAACAGAACACGGCCTTTTTTAATGCTTCTTAATCCATCTATAAATTTCCATATAATTGGATGTTCATTCCCATTTCTGTTTGAAGTTGAATCTTGTAAATATAGACTCTGTCGACATTGAAAACAAAAACACAATTAGTTGCTTCAGTAATTTAATGAATATGTAGCTGTGAATCTTCAAAGCACAATTAGTGTCGTGGCTCACTTATGCTAATTGCAATGACATGCCAGGAATTGTATGTTTATCAACAGTTCAATCAGAAATTCAAACAGCCATCGGATAATATAAAAAATATCAAAGGTTATTAGATGTAAGTAGCCTGGCCAATCACTATACCTTGTTCACCGAACGGAAATAGTTAAGCCACTACCTAGCCACATTTGAATAGAATTTTTCTATTGGTCGAACTTCTAAAACTCGTAGTACAAGCAAGTGAGTGATTGAAACTTGAAACTTCTCTACTTACTAATTTGCTACCTGGCGGGCTTTTAATAATTTGTAGCATGTGAAATGCTCCGCACACATAATTTGGTGAGAGTGGATACGTTTTCTCGCCGAAACGTCATTGCGCCGAAACGTCGCGCGCCGAAACGTCTTTGCGCCGAAACGTCTTTGCGCCGAAACGTCTCCGCGCCGAACCGTCTTCGCGACGAAAGGGCTGCGCAGAATCGGCCGCGCCGAAACGTCCCATTCCGGTAGTATAGTTATTGTTTGCAGATTTAACTAAAAGTATATTATAACAAGATGTATTCGTTGAGGTAAGAGATAAATTGCATGAGAGAATGCCTTAGAAACTAATAAGGATATTAGATTAAAGTTGCAGGAACGACTGGTTGATAAAACACTGTATTAAGTAATTGAGATTCGCTGTATAAAGCAGCAATTCGCAAAAAGACTATTTCGATCCAAACCAATATATCTCAAGCTTTATTCCTTTATCAAGGCAACATTAAAGTTTATAGTTGTGGAGAATCCATTAAAAAAGCAATTGTTTTACTTGCAGAAAAGTGAGATTAGTAGTTCATAAATGGCAATATCGAACAAAACAGACATATCTAATTGGGTACATCAGGTTAGAAGTTAAGAAAAAACAATATTACATTAACTTCACAATTATTGTATAGAGTATTTGCCTGATAAATGTCTTACGTAGATGTTGAGATCTGTTTTTTCATTTTAGATATTGTCTAATACGTATTTGTATTTTTAATAAAATAGAAAATTAAACGCTGTAATACATGTCCACAAATAACTTTTCCTGCTTAAGAAAATAGGGTCTCTACAGTGGGCTTTTAAGAACAAGGTCCAATTTAACAGTAACACTCGATTGTAGACCAACTTCACGTCCTGTGTCATCTACTAAATTATGTCTGTGAATTTGGCCATATATTGATTTCGGTGGCTCTATACGTATCTATGTCTGCTGGTCGGCCATCACACTATCACATCAGCGAACACTTGCACTACTTTAAACCGATTGTAGCAATGAATAAATAACTAATTAAAAAGTGTATTTTTGAATTCACAATCAATGAGCCGCTTCATTTACAGAAAAATGTTTTACTTAAAGATACAGAGCACGAAAACGCTATGTAAATGTAAATTTTTAACCTTAAAAACCATGCAATTATCAGAGTTCTATTGCTTTACGTTTACATTTGTAATTAATTAGCATTTTCATAAATAAATTAAATGTCTGCCATATTAACACTGCTTAACGATTTTGTGTTTAAATTAACAATACTGCACGATATGAAAAAGTTCGTTACACAGGTCAATTGAAATTCGGCGTACGGGACGTGGAAATCCATTATTTACTTTAAAAAGCACCTCCGTCGTCGGCCTTTTGGTGCACCTAGAACATATATGCGCTATTAATATGGTTTATAACTAGTCAAACTGGCAACTAATCGCGGTTCAAATTACAATTAGCACATAACAAGACCATCACTATTGCCAGTGTCATTGTATAAGCAATCAATGCGATTTATATGCATTTGCTGCGTTTATAGTGTATTGGATTGAGATTAATAGATTTCCAACAGCTTAGTCTTTCATGTTCAACTCGTTTTTAACTTATTATTTTATCAAAAGCTCTACATGTGTGTTACGCACATCCTTAGTTGTAAATCATAAAAGGGATGATGAGCGATGAAATACATAAGAAGTTTGATAAAAAAAATATTCGGACTGCGTATGTTTTCAATATTTAGTAAATGGAGGAGAAAAGTAGTGACTTAGTAAAACCATTAGTTCTGTATTGACTGCTGTATTAAGTTCGTATTAGAAATTCATTTCCATTGAGATTGGCTTTTGTAATTCGATAGTCTTTACCCTGTCGATTTGTAATATAACTAAAATTAATTGTAACAGAAAAGGGTCTATAAGAATTTTTTTTAATTTAGAAAGACAGCGACGCTTAAACTGTTGGAAACGGCATTTAAAAGATGCTTTTCGCAAGATCGATGAAAAACGTATATACTATACCAAAGTTCCTCAATTTGTACGTCTCACTTAACGACTGACAATTAAACAGGTTGTCGAAGAAGTAAGAATAGCTTATGGATCTTGTCAAGGCATTTGAATAATGTTTTATCCAAAGGTCATGTTACTGCAGAATTTGTTTCTTGTCTTTTAATCAAAAGTGCACAGTCACCCTCATTCCAAATCAAGTCACCCACTTGGTTGACCCCATTTTTGTTACTAACATTGAAGATCTCAATAAAAGTATGCCTTTCTCAAAACAATTAAAGACATGAAATGAAATTTGGAGGATGATCTACGGGCGATTTCTACAAGTGCCTTCAAGAAATCCTTTTAGAAGTGGAAAAGCTATTGACACCAATGTCGAGCACTATTAAGGACGATTTTAATTTTAATTTAGAATAATGTTTTGTGCTACTAATCCGGACTGTTTGATTAAACCAAGTCTACGTTTTACCTTTCCATATAATTTTAAAGCTATTAGTACAGTAAAATTGTCGCCTTAAAAAAATTGGCAGCTGCGATTCCTCTTGCCGAGTGTGTAGGGTCATTAGACAAGTGTAAATCCAAAAAACTGTGCCCCCCACCTGCCAAACAGCCGCCACCTTGTAAACAATTAAATTTGTTTTTTCTCGCGATCCATTGGGCGCACAGAAAAAGTTATTGAACAAAAAATGTTGGAAATAAAATTCTACACATTTTTGATCCGTGCTGCGATACCGAGAAGTTGGTATTTCAAACGATAGAGGGCGACAAAGTTACCAAAAATCGGTTTCCGCATTCTAGCTCTGTGGAGTTTTTTTTTCCGAAAATTGCGAATATGAAAGTTGTAGTGCTTGCAAAAATTTGCACGAATCTCTTTTAATAATGTGATTGATTTAAATAGTCTCCGAGTGACAGCCCTTCAAAGTCTGCGCGGCGTGGGAAATGTATATTCCGGGGCAGCAAAGTAACCATTTCTCTTTTGCGAGGTAAAATCGTCAAGTTGTTTCAATGTGAATAGGTTTTCAGAACCTACAGAAATTCTACACATTTTTGGTCATTACCGCGATACCCAGAAATTGGTATAGGTAAAAAAAAAATGAAAATTATAGGAAAGAATATACGAGCCCAGAATCATATCATTTGGCTCAGATCAGCAAAGCTCTTAAATTTGCTGGTGTAATATTTGGAGTTCGTCCCCAAATTTGGCTTTTCTGCTTGAATTGCAATTGTTTGTAAATTTTTCCACAGGACTGACCAAAATTCAATATATAGACAATAGCTTTACCACGTACCATTTTTTCAAACTTCAACTAAAACATACTACGGTGAACGAAATGAAATTTGATCGTTTGGGCCAAATGAAATGAATCGGTAATTTATTTTAAAATTAGTGTTTCCCGACTACTTTTGTAATTTGTTATTGCTAAAGCTGTTATAATATTGCTAAAAACGTCTACAATTGTAAATGTACGAATATTGACCAGAAATATTTTCTTTTGTGGGTGCAAAATAAAGATACCTGAAAAATCTTAATGATGTGATTCTGGGCTCGTATATTGAAAGTAATTTATTTTTGTATAAACCCTAAGATACATTGTAGTGTACTCAGCCACGTTTTTTTAGCTGTTTCTTCGTCTTGGGTTCGCAGTCTCGGACACAACCGAGTCATTATCGACCATGGTAGGAGTGTTGCTTGAACTTTTATTGAAAAAAGAGCCTACAACTGGTTATAAACGCAGTGTGAAAAATTCTTGGAAAAATCCGTGAATACGATTGCGAGTGCTGTTTTTGATTCTATTCTAATTAAAAATGAATAATAGTACGAGCCAGAATGGTTTTTTTTCATGTGAACCAATTGGCAGACATGGCATCTCATTAGTTATAATAAGTGCGGATATAAATAACTTACTTCTCTAGAGCAGTAAGTACATTGTCATGGCAATCGTAACAATTTTTGTAAATGTTTCCTGCATCCCTCAAATCTGACAGTGTAATTATAACTCACGAAAGTCACTTATTTTATCAAAAAATCGTTAGAAAAAGTACACTTTTTTTACTATGTTATTGTGAATTGTCAACTTGACAGTTGTAAATACCCGAAATCCTTTTCGGCTAAATTTCGAATTACAACAGATCACTATGCAAAAAAAACTACGTGTACAACACGTTTGAGACGTTTGATATTTCAAAACTAGTTGTACAAATAACTATTCAATACTAGGAACTAAAAGTGCTACATACAACATGCACTTTTTGTGTCAGTAAGAGTAATGTCAACCTCAATTACAGATTTTGGTATTAAAAGTAATTACTAGGAGTAAAAATATTTTTAACGTTACTAATAACACTGAAACAACCAAGTTAAGAACTTGATAATGCTAATTACGCCTGCTGTCAGGCGTTGAAATCGCACTCGCAGGCGTAAAATCGCGCTGTTTGAATTTTACCGTACCTACGCAATGTTTTTTTAATTTGAAAATTGATGTAATTCGCATGACCAAGTGTTTCCTTTTATTGTTTTAGTATTATTTGGAAAGTTCAGATATTTTTTACCCATAGTTTTCTTCGATTTCTCAAAACTCTTGGTGTAACAACTGCGAGGGAAGTTCTGAGTAAAGCCCTTTACATATTTTTTCAGGTTGTACCATATCAGTTGTATCAATAGCATAAAAATTTAATTGTAAGTTATATTTGATTACTATACGCCTTGGATTAAAAAAAGAGAATGTTTCAGAAATTTCAGAAAATTGGATGGTAGATGCCATAGAGACATACCATTAATTGTCATAAATTTTAACTTGTCCAAATTTATTTATAATTCAGGAGCTTTTTGGATTTTTTTTTAGAAAATTGCATAAAGTCTACACTTGTGTATGTGTAATTTTCCATTATCGAAACATTTTTACACATTTGAAAACTAACCTAGAAGCAAACACCTGGGTGTAAATATATTTTTTAAATCATCAAAGCAAGCTTGTTAGCATATCAAAGTTCACAACACGTTTCTATATATTTAAAACGTGAAGCGTTTTCTTTCGACATATATTTTGAGACTGCCACCGGCCTATTTCGATAATTATTTTTTTAAATGAAAGTCGTCACCGTGTAGATGTGCACAAAAGTCCTAAATTGCAAATAACTGCATAACTTTTAGAGAAAAACCAAAATATTGTAGTGCACAAGATACGTAATTTGCGGCCCCGTAGCAGCGGAACAAGTAAGCTTTCAAAGTCGGCCTGTTATGTTCTGCTGATTTTTGGAATGAACCACTGTACTTGCTTAAATTTGTTTGTGTAAAATACGGCCTGCGCTCTGACGTGAAGCGCATGTTGCTTATTTAAACTATTTTCTAGCCATTGCTACCAGCGGCCCTCAAAATTCTCAATTTTAGCTCTAAAGAACGAACATTGCTATGAAATCAACATTAAAATTATATTTCTCTTGCCTAAATATGAAAAGCAATATTTGAGTGTGAATACAATAATTGTATCACATACTGACAACGTTTTCTAATTTTCTATAGAACTTCTAAATTCGTTAAATTTCAATGGAATATATCTACATTGTTTAAAACTAAAAATAGTATGCATACATATAACCTTGAAAAATGTAAATGTGTCTACGGGCTTAATAGATGAGATAAGAATAATGGTACGCCATTTATTTGAGAACTGCTTAGATTTGATATTAAATGGACAAGCCACAGGTAAAAGAGTATAGATTAACACATTTTAATATTGCACTAGCTTTTTGCCTTCGGAAAATACATTTTTCTGTGCACCTATCATTTGCGCTGATACTTTATAAATCACAAGGACAAACTGAAGATAACGTGGGAATATACGTATTTGCCACATCCCCAGTATTTAGCCATGTTCAAGTATATGCAGCAATATCACGTGTGAGTAGTTTTGAAAACTTAAAAATTTTACCTAATGTATCCTGCCACACGTTAGAAAGAAGTTTTGTAACTTGCAAAATACTTTGCAACGGGTCCACTAGTTTCTATAATTTATTGCATCGTTTCTGTCGATATTATCCTATAAAGGGCTTATATTTACTTTCTAGTTAAGAGAAAAATAATATTATGTCGTTCCCTTTTAACGATTTCATTTACTGTTTTTCATTCTGATGTTTACTTTTTACGCGACTTTGAAACATTTTTGAAGAAATGGTCTTAGCGCTTTTGTCCGCAGTATACTGTAATTTTAAAAAGCAGCTTTTCTAATAAAAAAATACAATTAGGAATTAGAACACTTAATGCAAATTCAGTTGGAGAAAAACGCAATGAAACTAAATTACAGGTGCTTAATTGACAACATGTTATGGATCTGTCATTATTATCAAAAGCGTTTGAGTACTGCACTAAACGCCATATGTTCCCTAACAACTGTTTTCTTTAAAACAATGGATTTATAATAAGAAAAATGAAATCTGTCTTTCAATTATGTTCTATGCATGCCAATCTTTAATTATAAATAATTAGTTAACGAATTTGTATACTATCAACTAGGCATATGTACTTGCACTATTATTTATTGTATCTATCAACATTTCCTTTTTACAAGAGAAAGCAACATAAATGTCACATACTTAATTAAATTTTTATAACTTTTCCGTTCCATTAAGTTACGTCCCAATGCAACCATAATACCTAGTTCCTTAGAATTTCAGACGACGAAATAATGATATTTTTAAATAAATATGTTGTAATAAAATTTAACTATAAACTCCTGTGAAAGTAGAACAATCTGTAGTTAACTTTAAGTCCTTTCGTTCGACGTAATTCAAGCGGAGAAATCCCTATCTGATACACATTTTTCACCCACAAAAGTGTAGTAGTTTTCTTCGTTACTTAATAATTTACATATTTTTATTTCGTTTTTGCTAACAAAGCCTTTAGAACTTGAATAATTCTCATCATAATTGGTTTTTCTTATTCTTCTACTGACTAGCGATACTACTACAAACGGCGATGAAGCTGCCTTGAAGACTATGTTTTTAAAAGTAAATATTTTTACTACTGCGTGACTCAGTATTAATGTTACAACAGGTATGATAAAAAATATAATTTTTAAATTGCTATTTGATAAATATGTGAACAACTTGTATTGTATTCGCATAATGGGTTATATAAATATACAAGGTATCAGTCTACAAGGCAGCTGAAGTCTATAATAGAGTAAAACAGAAAAGTCGGCTCATTGTTGAAGATACATAGGTGCAACGTGGAGCAGAATGTTGATCGGATAACTTTCTCCTAAAAACAAAAGTCGTTTTTCCTTTCGTATCACGACAAGAGCTACAAAGTGATCCAGATACGAGTAAAAAATTACTTATCCCAGTATAATTTAGACAGCTTTAGAAACGACTCTAGAGTATTCCCATATAAATTAAGATTAGCTCAGAAAGACGTCCACAAAGAATAAAAGTGCTTGCAACGTCTATGACATGGTAAAACAGGTAGTGCTATACATGAGGCTGTCAAAGAAAGTTTCAGCCAAGTTAACAGACAGGAAGGTCAAAAGAAACCCTATTGGTAGAGGAGTGAGCTTGAAGATCTAATCAAAACCAACAAACAGGCATACCAAACATGGCTTTCCCCTAGAGATGTCGAATACAGAAAAGTATATGCAAGAATTAACAGAGACTAAAACGTGCATATTTCAAGGGAAGAACACAAAGTGACAGCAAAAATACGAGGAAATACGTACCTTCATAGCAGGAAGTTAATCAAGCTAATCCTGAAAATTTAGAAACAAACACACGAAGTCTAACCTGCAGATAATAAATATAGAGGACTCGAAAAGTCGAGAAGCTTCTCACAGAAAATAGAGACTAACTTATAGGTAAGGACAGTAATCAGGTAGCAGCTAATGAACTGAAATTCGAACAGGTAAATGCAGAAGAATTGAAAAAAGTAATACATACATAGTAACACTTATCATCAAATTCCTGGAAGAAAGTACACTACCCGAAGTCTGAAAGATGGGATACATTTCTAGCATTCACAAACAATAAGCCAAAAATTAATGCAGTAACTACAGAGGAATTGTTGTGTTAAGCTCTATAGGCCACGTACAGGGTGAGTTTTTTAAAGTGTTACAAGTAAATATCTCGAGAACGGTTTTAAATATTTTTATGAAATTTTAGTGAGGTAGTAGGAATATGGGGGGGACATATTTAACCATATTTTTATATTTTACTTCTCTCTCTGTTTTGAGAAAAAAGAATAATAATCGTTAAAACGCCAACATTCTCAACTGACTTAAGTAAAAATAATTCATTTCCATAGAAACGAATTATTTTTTTAAATTCAATTAAAATTTAGTTAATTATAATTCCGTAACCGAAACAGCAAATCCAAAAATGTTTTGTACACATATGTATTCTCACGTAAATTCGAATTTTAGAGGCAAAAATACATAATCTCATCTAAAATTTCCCACCCCTGAAAACAGAGAGAGGGGTAAAATGCAAAAAATATGTTTAAATACGTCCCCCCCCCCCATATCTCTAATACCCCACAAAAATTTCATGAAAACATTTAAAACCGTTCTCGAGATATTGCCTTGTAATACTTGTAACCTTGTAACTCACCCAGTATATGGCGAAGTCATTAAGCGAAGAATAGAACGGACTCGGAAGAAACAGAGCAAATCAGATTTTAGAGCCAGCCGTTCATATAGGGACAATATTTTCTGTATGAGACAATTTCTAGAAAAACGACTTGTATGCGGATTTGAAATACACTTAGCATTTATAGATCTACACAAGGCGTATGGTAACGTACCCGTTTCAAAACTTTGGAAAGCAATGGAGGAGGCGAGAGTAAGGTACATAAAATCTGCTAAAGAACTATACTCAGTCACAATAAGCCAACTAAAGATAAGGATATCACTTTCTAAGAAATGTCCTCTGTCAAAAATACTAATACAGGAGTGTCCCATAGCACCTGTATCATCAGTGGACTATATATGGTAATTTAAAACACTAATTGACGCAAGAAGGTCGTCTATTTAACGTAATATTAAATGAAATTTGGAACTGTTAGTGCACTGCCCTCAGCTGTAGCAGCCAGAAGGGCTGGCCCCAATACACCGAAAAGAGGGGGCATAACAATAAAATACAGGGTGATACAAACATTTTTCACCAGCACCAACTCCATTCAAAATATATTTACGAGCATTGGCGATGCGCAACCAAAAATGTGGAAACATAGAAATTCAGATTGACAAAAACTGTCTGTGCACTTGGTATTTTGCAGACAACTAGGTGGTATATGCCGAAGATGAGTTCAATATGAGTTATATGATACGCACGTTGTAAGAGAAATATGCTAAGTCGGGACTCCAAATAACTACTGCGAAAACCCAAAATATGGTTGTTGGAGGTGTAGGGCATAACCTGAAAATTGATTAAAATACAAAACGCGTAGAAAGCTATATGTAGCCTACTTAGGAACAAATATCACAAGCTTTGTAAGCTGTAACGTATAAATTAAAAGAAAGATGAACTAAACCAAGGCAGTAACTCGACAACTTCCTCCGTTTATTTGGATTAGAAAGGTTAAGAAAAACACTAAAATACTTATATACCAGAAAATGGTGGCAAATATCGCTACCCATGGTGCTGAGATTTGAAATTTCCGAGCAGAACCAATCAAGCATAAAAGTTGGACCAAATGAAGAAATTTGGAAAACTATAATATTGAAAATATCGAAACAAAGCTGTTGAAATAGTATAGTTCAGTGATTCTCAACCTGACAAATTTCATACTTTTATTGACCGAGAACTAACCTAAAAAAATCTGTAAAGGGCTTTACTCAGAGCTTCCCTTGCAAGGGGATGTAAATACTTAGAAATATCATTATAATCGTCAAGCCTATTGTTCCCCGTATTTTGTTTTTTACAACATTTATCCTGTATCTATTATGTCCCATTTTTGTCAAGCGTAAAGCCTGAGCTGTGTGCATAATATTACTTTTATCGATTCCTCAGTTAAAGCAAAAATATCCAAAGTTTTATTTTTTAAAGGTGATCACACTGTACATATGTGACCAAAATTTACTCGGTTTTATGTCAAGTAGACATACAATTCGCATGCAAAATATTGTCTTCCTCCAACAAATACCTTTTGAGTACCGGCAATAGTTAAACATACAAGCAAACAAGAAAGACAGGCAGATATAGGGACCTTGAAATCCAAACATATGACAAAGTCTCGGGAGGTGATTTTTTCACGATTGCAATATTTCCTTCGTCCTTTAGACGAGGGCAGTAAAAATAGTGAAGCGATTCAGCTTTATGGAGTTATGAGCAACGACTGTTAAATAGGTTGCCTATATACATATTATTAAATAAATAAATAATATCTTTATTAGTGTTAAAACAACATATATCGACAGATGGCAAATTCCCTTCCGGCTTTTTAATGCAAAATTTCAGAAAACTACATGAATTAGCAGAGAAAGCTATTAAATCGCTGTTTCTAACGACGTTTACAGGGTGACTTTAATAGTTGTGCTCTAACTAGTAAAAGACGACAGTAAAAAGTAAAATAAGGTGATTGTCCAATACAGCCTTATACACAAATTGTTAGTTTCTGAAAGAAAGCAGATTGAAGCTTTTCTAAGAAGGTTTGAGCACCAATATAAGTTTCAATAAATGTAATAATTTAAAACCAAAGGAGCCTGTTTTTATTAATATTTGTATTAATGTCATGTTAACATCATCTTTTAGAAAAATTCTATAAAATGAATTTTACCAAAGCTGAGATTGATACCGTATTAGATATTATTGAACTAATCATGTTACTGTCCTCGTTTACCAGTTAAAATATTTGCGTAACTATTAAAGTCATCTCTATATGTGAGAGTGGACTTTCAAACTTACCTTACTGAAATTCATTACGAAATTTTTGTCAGAACTAAGACTACCGTTGCAGCGAATATTGAATCTAACATCAATAAACTTGTTTGCGAAAGCAGCACCAACCTTCCCCCCAAAATCAAAATCAGTTTGTATACGTTAATTTGGTTTAAGGATTTTTTACCAGTTACTTTTTGAATAGTTCTCACATTTTGTATCAATTTAATTTATGTTTCGGACTAGCCTTAGTCGTACATTTCTTTTAAATGTGTTTAAGGCACGTTGTTACATTGTATTAAAAAATGTAACATTTTTGGTATCCGAAAATTACAATTTATTAATACATATGGACCAAAAAGCTATGGCAGTGGGTACCGACATACAGAAGAAAGCGACGTAGGCCCAGACTAACTTGTAAGAGATGAGTAGAAGATGCCATGCCCGCTCGAATCTTGATGCCCGCTAGAGGGCTTACCGGGAAGCGTATTGGCATTCTTTACTATTGCACAGTGCACCGGTGTTCTGCATCGCAGTAAGGAATGCATGATAAGAATTGCTAAAATTTCACTGACATTATTTACTACAGCACAGTGCACGGAGCACGCGTGTAAAGCAAACAACACTTACTACGATTGAGAACGCGATTGCGCTTCTCTGCGAAAATAAATGCCTAATAACTAGGTCTACGTAAATCCAAGAGCTACAGGCCGTAATGGCATATAGTGCTTAATATATACAATGACCGCCAAAAATTTGACATCATATGGGAAAAAATTATTTTTTCTTCAAACGGCAGTAAAAGGTGCCATTATACTGCTGGATTGATGATGCTAAACGGTCACTTCATTGCCATGGCATCTAAAACACTATATGCCACTCGTCAGGGGCAGATAAAGTTATTATCTGCCGCTGACAACTTTATCTGCCGTTCGTCAGCGGCAGATAATATTATCTGCCGCTGACGAGATCAAGTAATTTTCTTCGAATTTTATTCACAAAATTTTAAATAATTTGTTATAAAAACGTTTGAAGAAAAAATATTATATGGTATTCGGAGCAAAAGTTTCTTTTTGTGGCTCGGCTGTACCTATCTGCTTCGCAAGCTCGGCAGATAACCCGTCCAGCCTCTCCACATAAAGTATAACTTTTGCTCCTAATAACATAATATACTATTATTTGAAATCGGCATTAAAGTAGAGCAAAATCGTCATTAAAATACGAGAAATCCGCGTTAAAGTGATCCATTGTTTTACGACTTTTTTTAGGCGGCGGGGCGATAGGTAAACCTCAACTGACGTTAACATAACCTAGAAATGTTGATTAAAATGTCATTTTACGATTTATCGATTTCAAATAAAACATAATGTACTCCTCGGAACTGAAGTTCTTTTTTATTCCTCATGTGGTTTATTTGCCTTGGTCCTACGGGCCTCGGCAACTAAATGCAGTGATAAAAAGCTAAACTTCAGTGCCTTGGTATACAAACTACTATTTGATTTTTCAAAAAAACGTTATACGTTAATAATTTGTGCTTGTCTAAAAACCTATTTAGCCTCTATCATACATACCGAGTGATTTTTACTTATTTAGAAAATGTTTTTTTTTCGAAATTGTCAAAACTCAAATAGTGCTAGATTTCGGAAATTAAGTAAGGTTTCAATGAGATTGTTCTATATGAAGACTTTAAAGATTTATATAATTGGAAAAAATAATGGAAATGGTGGATTTAAGCTAAAAAAGTTCATGGAGGAACTAGAATTATTAATCGCAAATACAAGAAAATTATTTGAGCAATTATATGATTACCAAACAGCATTAAGAATAATGATAGGATAGTTTTGCTGATAGTGCATTAAATTGGTGTGTTTTAAATAAACAACATTGAAATGGTCTCCAAGATTTTAAAAACAATTTTAAGGCTATTATTGGAGTGAAAACAAAGAACAACTGATATTTAAAAATGTACTTACTTAATTCAACGTAGAGACCAAAGTCTAAATATCAGTTATTGTTTGATTTCGCCTCAATAATAGTCCAGAAAATTGTTTTTTAATATCTTGGAAACCATGCCATTGCTTTTTATTTAAATTGAATCAACTTAATACACTACTACCTAAACTATTTTTTGAATTAAGTAAGTTAATATCAGTTGCTTTTTGTTTTCACCGCAATAATAATCTAGAAAATTGTTTTTTTCGTTGACCGCTTGTTAGTTTCAATGTTAATGAATTATTTTTCCTAAAAAAAGCTGGATTAATAGACGTCATTTATACACTGTTTTTGGTTAATACACTCTTTTTCATTAATTAACTGTTTTTAAAAAAAAGATGGATTAATAGATCTATTAATACACTCTTTTTCATTAATTAACTGTTTTTGTGATTTTGACGTTTTGATGATATTTGGCATGGAGGTTAGTTGTATTAATCAAATTTTTCGCCACAAAAAATATTTTGCGGTCAACGATAAAATTTTGTAATCAACTCGTTTGTTAATGGGCGATTAACAATCTCAACTATTAAAGGCACTCACTCGCTATCACTCGTTCGTGCTTTAAACAGTTTCGATTATTAATCGCCTTCATTAACACACTTGTTAGTTAAATAACTATTAAAATCGTGGAAACCATTCAATTGTTGTTTATTTAAATCGAATCAATTTAATACACTACTACTATACCTAAACTACTCCTGAGTATTCTTAATTTGGTTAGATAATCAGATAATTGCCCAGTTATTATTAATTCACAGAATGATGACCAATCAGGTTTAAGTAAAGAAAAGTGTGCCACACATGCCCACATATTATGAATTTTCCACATTAAATGAGAGTTACGGTAACGGTACCAATTATTATCTATAAACACATTAAAGCTTATTTTGGAATAATAAAAATTTATCAGCACTTGGTTTAATTTTTCCATTTTTTACGAAAAAATCTTTGTCTTCTACAAAATAACCCAAGAGGCAGTTTTTATAGAGTTTTAATCAAGATATTCAAAAACATGATCAAAACTGAAAAAAAATCAATCATGCAAAGAGGATTTATGCGCACGCCACTGGTGAACTGAAATATGGTTTACAAAAAAAAAATAAATGTTGGAGCCACACGTACACAAATGAAATCTCTAATTAATATTCCAACGGCTTTCAAAATATAATAAAATATACGATTTTTTTTTCTCAAATTCATTTCGAAAACGAAGAACTTGTGAACCTATATTGATGGGAATTTTTTGTCTTAGAATAAGTCAAGGAACATACCAGTCAATTTTCTACACTTACTTTAGGAACACCCTGTATACTTGAACAGTATTGGAATGCTTATAAACGATGTACCTACCAAATTCTATAAGTGTGGAAAAAAGGCTAATAATTATAAATAAGCCATAAAAACATTGAAAATTAGGACTGAGTAAAGCATTTTACTCTATTTCTTTATTATGGCCAATGTTTTTATTGCTTATTTATAATGCATAATTATTGGCATCACATCCAAAGCAATATATGGCTCTCAATCGAAGTAAACTTTCATTCGGCACATATACGGTCCAATATTTACTGCATCTTCAAGGTAGGTGCACTGTGCCGTAGTAAATAATTTCAGTGAAATTTTAACAATTCTTATCATGCATTCCTTACTGCGATTCAGAACACTGGTGCACTGTGCAATAGTAAAGAATGCGTCGATAGAAAGACTTTGCAAAGGGTTGCAAAAAACGTCGAGAGATTTAGAAAAACTCGCAAATGTACGTGTATATAAATTGCTATCTTGAAATTTGGTCGTACTTGGTTTCAAACTAATGTGTTGTATGTTTTTATTTTTTTTTAATGAAGAGGGTCATGACAGTCAATAATAAAGAATTCTCTTCTTAGGTGAAGTATCTTATTTGGTGGTACTACAAAAAAGAAAATTGTTCAGAATGTAGAATCATGGCGCACTGCAAAGCACCTCAATTTCATAAAACCGTATTTATTAGAGGAAGTTGCTATCGCCCCTGCTCAACTGTAATTTATAGTGAATACACACTGTTTCATGGAATCGGTATCTTTGAAATTTTGCAGCAGCGCACAATTTTATATTCCAAACAACTTTTATTACTCCCATTTTTCTGTAGTATGAACGTATAAGGTACCTAGTCTAGCTGGCAAATATGTTTTACGATTGGCTGACTCTGCCGCTTTGATTAAATAAATCTAAAATATATAAAAAATTTGTTGCAAATGAAGTCAAGCTGAATTTCAAATTTGCAGTTCGAAGTACAATGGTTTGTTGTTAATCAAATTTCTTATAACGTCATTCTTGGGCCACACTGTATACATATTATTTGAATTATTCTTGGTTTATCCTGTTTAAAATAATTTAATTCAATTACTTAAATATTTGTTGTTTTTTTTTATTTTTGTGCTCTTAAAACTAGATTTTACCTCACTAGAGTAGTTTTCATTTGTGACTTCCTTAATGGTATTCCCTCGTACATTGATAGCTAAAGCTTTTATCACAGTAAGCACTTTATAGTGAAATATATTCACACGGAATATAATGAAAACTTAAAAAAATGTAAGTCCTCTGGGAGAAGCTGTTCCGAAGTTAATCAGTTTCGTATCTTAGTGGACATAAATTTATTTTTAATCAAAAAATCCATTGAATAAATGTATATTTTTAAACATCAAGAATGAATGTAATTGAATAGTCTGCAATTAACGAAACAATATTTTGTAATCATACATTAAATTCCATTTGTTCAGACTATTAGGTTCTGCTAAAACTACTTCTGCACATGCATTAGAGTTCAAAACATCCACTATTTGGATGCTACTCCGATAGAACATTTACAACGTGTATTCGTGGTTTGGTTACCTAGGGGAACGGGAATAATTATGTAGGTTTGTCTGTTCATTAAGGACAAAGCACGTGGGGTTGCTATTGTGTTTAGGAATTTCTAGGGAGTTGTACTATAAAATAAGAAATATGTTTACTATTATGCGTTTTCGGGGGAACCGTTCCAGCCTAACTGAACATCTGAATTTGTTTCTGAGCGAAACTGGGTTTAATAAATATAAATTAAGGACATTATTCGAAACGAACAAAAACTTCCAAGCGAAGCAGAAGGAAAATTGATATTTCAAGACAGAACTGATGGTTATTTTTAGTAATTGTTTATCTTATCTTAGATACTACTGGTGTCTGTGTTGTGGCTTTATCAGAGGGGAAATTGGCCTATTTCCACCCTGTCTTATCGCTACTTGAACTCATTTCTGTAAACTGAAGCAATATCACGATTGCCTACCTTCTTCTATACTTTAGCTTACAGTTACTACAAATTTATGTATAATGCTTTTGTCAAGCTGAGATGAAGCAGCAGCGCGTTTTTTGCGTTTATTGATTATCCGTGTGCAGAAGTAATTCAAAGATCCGTTCATATAAATTGGCCAAATTTAAATCCAAGTTTAAGGTTGAAGACCGTTTAATGAAACGACCCTCAAACTTTTTTATTTCTGCCTCCGTCATATCTATTTATAAGTGCCAAGTCTGAAAAAATACATTTCATATCTTTCAAATATGAAAGCGTAGTGATTTCCTATGAAAAATACACAACCTAGTAAAATACCAACTGATTAATTTATTGTGATATATTTCCTTAAAAGAGGGTATGTTAATCATTTTGATTATTCTAAGATAAAAACATATTCGCATTGATACTCATTACATTTATATTGCATACATATCTCTAGCGTTCTTATTTAAAAAAATATATAGCAAATTCTTACAATTTTATTAAAATTCTTACAGAATTGACGTGGGTGCAAAATCTTCCTTCAGCATCTTAATTTACCTAAACGCTAAGGAGTGGGCGTTTTAGTAATATGTTGGAAAACAACATGGACTCACTTTGCTTAAAGCTAAACTAAACTTTTAAATTGATCACTGGTAGTTTAAAGATGCTAGAATTGCCAGCGAGAGAGACATGCTAAGTTTTTAAACAGTAGACATAAATATAATTTTCATTTCAGTTAAAGAGTATTCTACGCACTAAACTGTTTTTAAACAATCCACTTTGTCACACCAGATCACAAGTTTTTTATTTTCGTCAAAGCACCCTTTGTCTCACACCCTTCATGTATTTCAAGTATTTGGTAATTAATACTAATAAACTTAAATTTTCTAACGGTTACCAATTCAAACTCATTTTCTAACGTTTATTATCGTGCTTCTGAGAAACGGAATAAAGAAGTACAATTTGAGATTAAACGACTTACCTGTAAGGAAGTTCAATCGTAATTATACGATTTACTCCGCCACCCTCGAGCTACCCAACCCCTCATTTTCTAATTAACGTATCTTCTCTGATTTTCGCGATTTAGTAGAGCGAAGTAGCGCAAGAATGACGCATTACGATTACAGGGTGTTAGATGGGTGGGTAGATCGTAATGAGTGAACAGTTAAGTATTTGTACCTAACAGCGAGTACACTTTATTTAGTCGCCGTTGTTAGTATATTCTATAATTGTCCATTAAATTACTTCATTACTATAAAAGAAATGGTTTTTGTCTAAGTTATTTTAATAAAATTATTGAGAGATGAGAGGCGGACTGACTTGATTATAGTGGAATATAAAGAATAACCTTGCAGGAGTTGCTACTCTGATTTTAGTGATTCAGTAAAATATACAGTTATAGCAGTTAGAGATACTCTTTTCACTTTACTGGTAAGTTATACATCTAAATATATAATGGCATGGAACTCCCAATTATATAAATTATAGCAAAAAAGACAAGTGAGTTTTATAAAACTTATTTAATAATAAAGTACAAGTTCAACGTTGCCTAAACGATATTACTGCTAGTAATTTGGGATCCATAAAAACCTGCTAAATCAAACCTACAACCTAACTTACTTGAACTTCAATTAACATTTGTGCCCTCGCCGTAAAACCTTCATTGCTAGAAAGTAAATTTACTTTGGCTAAACTTGTGCAAACCATGAATAGCCAGCGCGTAGATTTAAACCGTAACAAACAATTACTTGCACTTTGAAGTGGCTTCCTGAAGATAAATGTAATTTTCCAACTTCGCCAAGCACGTTAATAACTTCCATAAAGTTTTTATAGCCGGCATTTCTCTTCAATAGTTCTCTATTAAGTTTACATAAAAACGATGAATTTGCAGGTATGTGAAGTTAAAGGGAAACTTTAGCTACATTACATTTGTAATCTACCAGGACTAGTTCTAAATGCAACTCAAATTAGATAGCAATATAATAAATAATAATATGCAATTGCTGTAATTTTATACTTTATATATATCTATAAAAAAAGCCGCGTAGCGCAGTTGAATAGACGATAGGCTTGCATTAGCAAGTCCTCGGTTCGAATCCCGCGGGGGCCGGAATTTTTCCGCATTGTACAGCCAGATGCAAGCGCATAAAGCACTAGCCTCTACATAGCAAGATACAATGAGGTTATCGATAATACATACATACACATATATCTACACGACTAAGAAAGTATTGCAATCGCAAAAAATTACCTCCCGCGGTTTCTTCAGATTTTCGCGTTTCAGGATCCTTAGGTGACAATGAACGGGATTTCTGAATTCCATTTGTCTGTCTGCCTGTTACCGGTATAACTCAAAAACCATTTGTTGGAGGCAAACGATACCTTGCATGCAGATTATATGTGTACCTGGCGTGAATAAAATAAAATTTTGTTTATTTTTGATTTAACTGAGAAATAGATAAGTAATAAATTTGTACATAGCTCAGGTTTTACCCTTAATGAAAATGAGACTTAACAGATAAAGGGTAAACATCACAAACGGGACAGAATTGTAACGGGTCTTTATAACGCAGCAGAAACGCCTATAATTCGAGCATGGTCGCGGCTCAGTGTTTAAGGGGTCACAAGCGATAGACCGAGCGGCGACTTTGAAATTGCTCTTGCACAATTCCGAAACGACTAAAGATGTCAACTATTATTCCAATTCGTAAAATACCTGCTTCCAACAAGTGTGAAGATTTCCGACATGGAAATATGCTTTCGGTTTTGGAAAAACTCTTAGAGATTGTAATTTAGCATCCACTGCTAACCAGGACTGGAAAATTACTTAGAAACGTAATTAATTCTCAATTACCAATTACCGCCCAATGAAATAATTCAATTCCCGGATTTTCAATTACCCAAATGAAATAGTAATTCAATTATCAATTACTTTGTAATTATAATTGTATGTAAATTAATTTTGCAATTACTTTTATTAGAAAATGTCATATATCTGTATTTAGATAGCCACGTGTTAGTACATGGTTTTAAACAAACAAATTGAATTAAATAAATAATTATTATGAACAAATATTGTATATTTAGGTTATTTGTTGTCAATTGTTATGGAAAAAGAAAACTCTGCAGACACATTTTTCGCTTCCTACACAATAATTATTAGCAAGCTACAATGCTACCTCATCCACAGCCTACATTCGACAAGACACAACACATGCACATGTCATTTACCAGCACCCGCGCCTGCACCAAATATCTCTTTGCTCGTACACAAAACTAGCGGTTGTTCGACTAGTCATAGGAAATTATAATTACGAGCAAACGCGCACGTGTGAAATAGGACACGCGATAAGCTCCAAGCCGAGCGCCAAGATAAGAAAAACAAAACCTAAACAAATATAAACATCTGTGAAGCCGGAACGTGCCACGGACTCACGGACTCACGGACACACGGGCACACATTAAGAAAAACTATATTATAGATACTTATATTCATATATATAATACACATATATTGCTGGTAGGGCCTGGAAACTACAGAAAACATTACGGCGCCGACATAGTCCCACTTAGAATATAACGCATCTAGTGCGCATGCGTAAGAATTCGAACTCCGCCTTTAGAAGCGAATTTTAAACTCGACCACTTCCCCATTGGGCGGACGACGCCGCCGCGCTTGCGCACAGCTCACCGTATACATGAAGGAGTTGGTTGTGTGTCTCACTTCATCGGCGAGTTTCCCACTCATAGCCGCTAGCAATATAGTAAGTATTAGATATATGCTTATATTGCTCCAGCAATGCCCTACTGCTTAACATACAACTTAACGCCTTATCTATTTTTTGCGTTCTGGTCATTTAATACCTTATTGGAGCCAGTAATTTAGTGATTGAATTACTAGAAGGTAATTCAATTACCGCGAATAGTTTCAATTATCACAAGTAATTTAAATATTTGTAAAGTAATTAAAAATTGTTTTTGTAACGGAATGCGAAATTATTCAACTTGGAATAGTAATTAGTTATCTGTTCACAACACAACACAAGTCGTGGCTTTGATTCAGAATTTTAAAAGGTATAGGCATGTTTGATGATCTTGATAGTGACATCAAAGATTCAAAATCAATATAGGTATTTAAACTTACACTAAGGAATTTTATTTTACTAAAAAGAAGTTATGCAGTATTAGAGTGATTATACCACTCCCTCTAACATCAACCAATGAAAAACGGCAAAATGTATAGTTACGCATGTACTAACTTTTGATAATGTACATAGCAACTGACAATCACATACCTTCGTGATTAATAGGTGATAATCACATGCCTTCACAAACATCACGTTACCTGCTGTCAGTACAATTGTCATAACAACCACATTAACTGTACTTTTAATATTTAAAATACACTATTCTAACGTTGTTTATTGACTCGTGATATAATCTAGTCGAATGCAACTCGTGTCTTCTTGATTATCAAATCATCTCTGCTTCCAATCGATATATCGTTTTAGGCAATCACGCTCGCCCTTCGGACTCGCGTGATTGCCAAACAATATATCTCATATAAACAGAAATGGTTACTTGATAATCAAGAACCCACTAGTTGCATTATGTGTGTCCACAGGAATACGCACCATAGGGCTAACCTAATAGAATAGAAAGATCGACTAATGCTGTGATCGCCGGCACGCTAAAACGTTGTTTTCTGGCTTCTGACTCGCCACTGTATGAAACAATATTGTTATAAATGGTACAAGAAAGGGGACGGTGGTCACAGCACTGGTTGATATTTATATTCTATTAGCATTATCTTATCTCTATGGTGCGTACTCCTGTGGACACACGGTATATGATAATTTATTAATATATTAACGCATTGATATATTAATTTATTAAATATAAGCATATTTTGTTTTAAAATTCTTGTTGGATCTTAGCATTTGTTAATAAAGGTATTATTGTTTTTAATCTCATTCGTCTGGGAGTGCGCAGTTCGAATTCCAACTATCTACAAATTGAAGTTATACGCGAGAAGGAAATTCCGCGAAAACACCTTTCCAGATTTTTTTGTATTTAAATTGTTGAAAGTAGACAATTATGGTTAGTTTAGTTTTTCTTTTATTACATTTCTTAACATTAATTTTTACAAGTATGCACTGATGCACTCCTTATTCTATTAACCTCACGTTTCTTTACTGTGTAATCTTTTTGCATTTCTTAACTACTGTAAGTAGCAACAAATTAAATAAAAATTTAGGGTTTGGTTGAATTTAAAATAAATTAATTTTGACTTACGACTGCAATTGTGTGGTTATCGGAAAATCAGTTATTGCAAATATCTTCAGCCTGAGTGATTTACACCCTATTTGCTGATTCTGTTATTGTGAATTTTAGAGTTTGTCTAGGAAATACAAATGTCGAAGTGGAACAACGAGTATCGATTAAGTAGCTCTCATAGACAGTTATAATAAAAGAAGAAAAGTATCAAAATTAGTTATTCCGACGATCGTTATTAGGACATCACAGAAATGCAGCACATCAATTTCATGCCCATGGGGTTATAGAAAATTTTAGCAATAAAACAATGGACGATGGACATATACAGCTAAATAACTTCACGTCTGTGTTAACAATAGATATCATATTCATACTCCTGCAGCTGCAGGAGAGGTGCATAGAATAAAGAGATGATGTTTGCATTGTCTTTCTGAACCTGACAAGAGCTTTCTATTTGGTTCATAGAGATGCACTTTGGACCACATTACGGAAATTCGGTTGCTTACACAAACTTATCACTATCATCAAGCATCTGTACACCGACTGCAACTGCAATAATATATACGCACTGCAGTAGAAGGTTATGCAGAATTCAAAGCCACTACAGGTGTAAAACAGAGATGTATTTTCTCTTACCTTGTTTAATATATTTTTGTTTTCACTAATATTTCTTATTTATAGAAAATTGCACACAGGTTTTATTTTCCTCGGATACAGAAAAAATTGTATATGCGATTCCTCAGAGTACTTGTAATAGCGCTTCACTAAGCAGGCAATCGTTCACTCAAAACTCGAACTACCTGACATATTAAATGTAAATTTCAAAGTTTTTTGTCATAATTTTTGACGGCAGATCACCAGGCCACGATATTCGCCCGGTCCGCAGAGGTGACTATGCTTCCGTACTAGTGCATAATTAACTCATGCAACAAGTTGGAAGAACAGCTAGAGAACAGATACAGAATTGCGGCAACATGAATTACAGAACTCAAATCAGAAGTCTTCTAAGACTGAGATCTTCTTTCACATTTAATTACGAAAGTAAAAGGTACCATCCAGAGGATGAGCAAACATGTTGAAGAAGTTCCATCAACGAATACTATGCAGTATTTTAAAAACTAGAATGTAGGACTTTATTTGCAAATAATCTATTCCAGAGCGAAGGAATACATCACTGTTCAAAACTATGCTGCCAAGGTTTAGCTGCAATAAGTAGGACATGTCAAACGCTACAAAGATCATCATCTATCGAAACGATTGCTCCATGGTGAACCAAGAATGGCATACAACTCTCAGGAGGATAGATACATAAAAATAACTCAGTGAACACTATGAAACTTTTAAAGGCACTGGTCTACCAGAGAATTGAAAAGAGCTTCCCTTACATAGGGCATACTTGAGAATGGTCAATAGCTAAAATATCAAACGATGCTAACGTAGAAAGCCAAATATGTATAAATATTTCAGAAGTTTACGCTTGTGATACCTGTGGTCGTCAACAGCTATCAAGAATTTGAGTCCATAGACATCTAATGAGTCACAATTAGAATAAACAAACTAGCAAAGACATTCTTACACACAAGCCTTCTTCCCCTTCCTGCAGAGCACAGATTCGTTTAGTTCTTCTACGTCACTAAAGTCCACCTACTACGAGTTTGATCAAGCAAAGTTTTAAAGCATTTTATTTGTGATTTGTCCACAATTTTAGTGTTTCTCCATAATAATCCAGAACGGCGATACTTCAGCTTTGTTTTTCGTCCTTCACAAAAGGCTAGGCTTTATTCCTATAAACAAGCTTTTACAGCATGTTTTTATCGTGTTTGAAATAAATGCCACGCAGACGTACCTTAAATGTAATAAATAAAATGTAGGAAATATGATGTATGTGATAAATTATAAACATCAATGTAGCTGCCTTTGAAGTTGTCGCGTAAAATAGGGCAGGCAACTTTCACCTAAATCGATCTAATAGAAAGACACGTATTCATCTTTCTTAACCACAACATAGGTTATTTTTTTAATTCTACGTCTACAGAATTCTTTGAATACTGTTCTTGAACGGTTTAGTTTTAGAATCTATCGGACGCAAAGTATTCATAGTTTTGCATACCGTTCTAACATTAAATTTATTTCCAATTAGTCTACCTTCCTCATACACGACTGCTATAGCAAGGGTGTATTTCTTAGTGAAATTTCGTGTAGTTATAACGTGTATTGAAGATATTTCGAATAACTGTCTCCTTTTTTTAAATTGTATTCCTTGAGTAAAAAATTCCATTATTGAAACTTTCTATATTACCTATCTGACAGTGGGCCTTACAAAAAACTTTTAATTAACAAAAGAGAATCAAAAACCATTTGCAAATGAATAATTATCATAATCAAAAACATTTTTATGTCATCTTGTTTACTTTAGCAAAGAATAAAAGTGAACTTCAAATCATTGGACTTTATAAGACCGGATGTTAATGTTTTTATAATGGTTAAAGTTAAAATAGAATGATTGTTAGTCTTAACTTTCTTTAGGGTATATTCATGTTTAAAAGTATTTGTTGCTCTTGTGATAATATTGTGTAGTATGTACTTTTAATGGAGAATTCTTTATTACTAATATAAGCCTCTTCAAGAAATTTGTTCCGCTCGTTGACATCATGAGCCCAAATTGTAAACACATCGTCAACATATTTTTATAAAAAAATCGGAATATTGGATAACGAGGTGTAGAAAAACTATGATTCTCACTTTGTTAACTTTAATGTAGTAATTGTTGTTGTGCTGATTACGGGAATAGATTTATTTTCTAAACTTTAGTATGACAATATTTTAATGTTCTTAGTGTAGCGAAACATAAAAAACTTGTTTTACAGTTGTTTTACTTGCTCAACAGTATATACATAGTAATAGGTCTCGTCAAAATCTGCCAGCTGTATCACCGATACTACTAGCTTTAATAATTTACAAAGAATATGATAACAGTACTAAACACTTCCAGACATTCAGTCTCTATAAATCCCACTAGAAACATGTTGCTGATCTTAGAAACTAATATAACTTTATTAATAATTTCTTTCAAAAACATGTTTTATGTAAAGGGTGTTTTTTTAGAGGGATACAACTTTAAATTGAAATAAAACACAGAAAGATGTTTTTAATATCCATGAAATTGGCTTTATCTGAAAGATAATTTTATGGCATTTATGTTTGAATATGATTTCGGGCATGTGACCGCCGCGATTGGCGTATACATGACGTAATCTGAAGGTCCAATTTTCACACACTCTTTTCGCAGTAAATCAGGCTGTATTTCATTTCAGCAATAACGCGTCGAATGTTGGCTTCCAAGTGCTCAATTGTTTCCGGTTTATCGACGTAGACATGCGACTTTACATATCCTCCAAGAAAATAATCTAATGGCGTCAAATCGCACAAACGAGGTGGCCAGTTAACAGATCCACGAAATGGATTTTTAACTGGCCACCCCTTTCGTGCGATTTGACGCCATTAGATTATTTTCTTTGAGGATATGTAAAGTCGCATGTCTACGTCGATAAACCGGAAACAATTGAGCACTTGGAAGCCAACATTCGACGCGTTATTGCCGAAATACAGCCTGATTTACTGCGAAAAGTGTGTGAAAATTGGACCTCCAGATTACGTCATGTACACGCCAGCCGCGGCGGTCACATGCCCGAAATCATATTCAAACATAAATGTCATAAAATTATCTTTCAGATAAAGCCAATTTCATGGATATTACAAACATCTTTCTGTGTTTTATTTCAATTTAAAGTTGTATCCCTCTAAAAAAACACCCTTTATAACCGCCCAATTTTGTGTTACCTTCTTCATAAAAGGCGTGGCTCTGCTTATTAGCACAACTTATTACAAAGTTCATTCATTATTACAATGCAGTGGAAAACATTTTATGCATCGGCTGCAAAATGATTTCAGGGAAATTTGAACACGATCTTGTTTTTGGAAAAGTGCCTACAAACGTTGCCAACAAGCAGGCAAAGATTCTACTTATGGGTAATTAGTCATACTTATTCATGCAGGGTTCTTCAATTTCGTGGTTCGCCATTAGGATTTCAAAAACGATAAGATATACAAGGTCAGTGAAATTAGGGAAAACTTGTTGATTTTAATGATGAAGAAATAAAAAAAAAATAAACTGGACCTAGCAGTTTTAGTATTCAATATATGACAACAAATAATTTTAGATTTACTATTCCTTCGTCGATTTTATGAAACTTTGAACAAAACTACCTTGTCATTATTAGGAACTATCTTAGATCTTCATTTTGTTTAACAATTTTCCAGATATTGATACTATCTTACTTTAAATTCGCATCAAGGACGGCTATAGTGCCGTTAAGAAGAGCTCATTTTGCTATTTTATGTATGTATGTATGTATAATCGATAACCTCGTTTTATCTTGCGGTGTAGAGGCTGGTGCTTTATGTGCTTACATCTGGCGGTACAGTGCTCAACTTGCCCCTGATTCGGAATACAAAGTTAGTGCGCCCTTTTATGCTTGCACAGGAACCATTGTGTGAGGTGTCTGTGTGTGCTATGTCGACCTTGATACTCTATCTCTTAGGTCTGTGGTTCTGAGTAGAGCACAGTTAATTTGGTGCCCAACTGTGAATGGTCTCACCGAGCCCGATTCAAATCGAAAGGCTGCGGAAAATTCCGGCCCTCTCGGGATTCGAACCGAAGACTTGCTTAATGCAAGGCAAGCGCTTACCCATCTGCGCTACTCGGCTTGTTTTGCTATTTTATTAATTTTCTAAATTTATTTTAATAAATAATTGATATACGTCAACATTTTGTTATTTTTTGATAGTTGGCCGTGCTTTATTAATAAACAAAAAACATAATATGTGCAATTTGTCTTTCTATTCAATTTTTATCGTATAATAAATGGTAAAGTTAACGTGCACTATTTAATTATATTAATATTTTCGTATAGTCAACTGGAATAATGTGTCCTCAAAAAATGATTAATTACTAATTTATTAAACCGAAATTTTTCTGAAAATTACTGTTTATCCTGCGTTTGTTTTTTCGAGAATTTCACTTAAATTGATGCTGATCTCGAAATTCTATTTAATGTAAAAATTCTTTCTCTTAAAATGACAATGTTTTATTAAGTATACACATTGTATCGTGTGTGCCAAAAAAACTCATTCAGGGTAGGCCTTGGAAAAAAAGATAGAAAATCTAGTCATGTCTTAACTTAACTCTGTAGGTGAATGTCAGATTGCATTTTGTTTATGAAAACATCTGTGACTGTGACAGGCAAAAGTTTACACTGGTTTACTTGTATCAACAAAAAGGAAAATAATATGGTATTTACACAATAACGAGTGAATTAATCATAACAGTCAATAAAAATTATTTTTATTTAGTGTTTTGTATATTTTTAGAAAAATAGTTTAAGATAGTAGTTCATTTGCTTCAATGGGTATAAGTAGAGTGCTTTATTAACCAGGCAAGCCTATCCCACTAGATTTTGTGTCACAGGGATTTTAGCGCCAAGCTGTTGGCTGCGCTGACCGGTAACCTTGCGTTCTGTCGTCTGTAAACCCAGCAAGACTAGAAACCGTTGGAGTACGTACTGCTCGATCCAGACGAACAATGCATGCTGATTTCAATCTTGGTGCATTCCATTACGATGCTAATTATAATCTATATACAGTGTGTAGGTGTTGTTTTGTGCTGTCAACTGTATCTGTCAGTTCTATTGAGTTCTGTCACTCGTCACTGTTGTTTGAACTAAGGTACTATTAAAGTTATCTAGTTTGAACCACGTGCGTGTTAGTTAACAGTGGTTTCGTTTCGATTTTTTCTGCTTTCTTTTTATATGTTTAAAACCCAATCTTTTTTAAGACAGATAAAATTAAATGACATGATCGTTGTTTTTCCGACTTACCTACCGTATGTTATTTGGAAAGTAATTAGAATTTGAATTTGCCGCCATTTTCAGTAACTCAAAATGCTGGACAAGCTTACTCGTATAAATATAGTACCTTAGATGTACCTATATCAAGTTATGGCAAACTTCAATTTGATCATGGCATGATGGGAATAAGTTTTTTTTTAAACACGATATTATTTAATTTACTTATTAATGGAATCAACTTATACTTTATTCCTCGAACGGATTTAATAAAATGTTCAACCCAAGCTACAAATATCAATTGTAACTAAATCACTAATATGACCTAATATTTGGATCAGAGACGTCGGCTTTACGAATTCAAACTTTGCAAAAACAGTTGTGAAATTTGATAAAAAATATAATTTCTGTACTATTATAGTACAAACATTCTATGATCTAAATTTTCATAAATTCACATTAATAATCAAGTTACTGTTGATATTTGTAACTTGGGTTGCATATTTTACTATCACAGTTCAGTGAATGAAGTGTAGTTGCTGCTGATTTTTTATAGTATAAATAGCTATTTGTATTACTAGGGAGAAAAGTGTATCACCCCCCTCCTCCTCCTCCCAGTAATCATCCAAGAGTGGGAACGATACTTTACTCCAGAATTAGATAAATTATTTTTTGACACTTTTACATTTTATGATAAGGCTGTCTCTTGTATTCAGCTGCATTTAAAATATATAAATATAAAAAGCAGAATGCTAGTTGGTCACACTGCTTCCCATCTCTAATAGTAACGGAAGCCAATATATTATATTCTCCTCCAGCTGCCATTGGAAACCACTCGCTGAGTCAAATGTCTGTTTTCGCTAACAAAAAGGTCCCCCAAACAGCGACATAAAATATTACCTTAAGACCAAGGTGCCAAAAAATATATTCTCATATGCAAAGAAATACCACTAACTAAATTGAGGCGAGAATTGAAGCTTTTATCTGCTTTAGACGATCATGGCCTACTATCAAAAACATCGTTCTCAGATACCTCGCTTATTTATGAAAATACGTGTAGCAAACCCTATATCAATGGAAAGGGGAAAATATGCTGCTCTTAATGATGTCAGAGCCATCTTTGATATGTATTTAAAATAAGAAAGTTAGTGACAATATCTAGAAAATGATGAAAACAAATTTTCTTCAGAAAGTGTCCTAATAAAGAACATAGCTTTGTTCTGAAGAATACAATAATTTATCACGAAAAAAACTAGAACTAACATTTTTGTAAAAAACTAAAGTCTAACGTTTTTGTTTTTGACATACCTCGAAAACTAATACTGCTATGTTCAATTAATTTTCTGAATGTGATTCAGAATTAGAATCTGCAATTTGCTCTAATTTAAACGATCTTTTATCTCTTACCGTTTTCGACATCCCAATAGTTAGCCTCGAAATTGAATGACTCTGTACTCCATAATTTTACAAATTGTTCGACTCAAATAAATCTACCTTCAAGAAGCAATTTCCTAAATTATTCTATTATCCCTTCATTTTATATGATGCATTTAAATTCACTTGAACAACGTGTAAACCAGTAGACAAAGATAAAAATGTTGTACAAAATTTGTACTCATTATCAAATTGCCGCAAAATATACACCTTCTCTTTCATTATTACAATTTATGTATTACACTTGATATTAATATTTTCAAACTGAGAAAGAAATGGAAACAGCTAGAATTGTAAAACTTTAGCCAATATTGTCAATACATTACACATTTGATTTTTGCTGCTGTAACCATAAGTCACTTTTTCCAGTTCCTCCTACACTTTTACATTAACGGATTAGTTATTTACATATGCATTTTCCAAGATAGATGGTTAATACAAATGTTTCCATATGTAAGTTTCTAATAGTTTTAATATATTTTGCAACATATTGTCAACATTGGATATATTCTAAGAATACAAACTCTAATGTTTTCAAATTTTGTCTTAAGTTATAGACAAAAGTTACCAATGGTATAGTCTGAAAATAATTAAGGCATGGCGTGTACAACCAGTCCGGTAATATAGCCTATTATACATGCTCAATCAAGATAGTTCATCAAACTTGTAAGACACCTGCTCGTACTTCCCAATTTCAAATACGAATCTAATACTCGAGTTTTGAACTTATAGAATCCTAATTGTATCATTAATAGTTGAATACCGAACACTAAAATGGAACGATTAAGTTGAGAATTCTAACTTAAGCTCGAGAGTAGTGCTTATACAACATCTTTAATTCTGTATAGGCACTGTTATAATTTATGTTAATATGTTACATAAAAAACAGAATGAATAGAATTGTTTTTAAACTTTTGCACAATTTAACTTTTCTTTTTTAAATTTATTTAAGATGCTTCAACTGCTGAGGTTGTTAGCACGATAACAATTATTCCTAAATATAGTTAGAACACGTTTAGTAATTTAGCTGCACATGAAAATTTCAAATTTCCTATGAATTATGCAGAGCTTCATCTATATTTGGTGGAATTTCGTTAGTTTTTCTTGGTTTTTGATAATTCTTGCATTTTTTAGTAATATGAAGTCGACTTAGAGGAACATTACAGGTGTCACATTTAAGCTGATCGGTGTTTTGTAGTAAGTGATAATGTATGTCTAATTGTAATTCTAGTCAAAACAATCTGATGTTTCTACTAGTCGTGTACGTATTCTCATGGTATCCTGTCGGGTATCCTGTCGGGTATCCAATCTGTATCATGCAGCGTTCTCTCTTCTACTCCTCATGTAAGTTTCTATACTCACATCTTCTAAGATGTTTTTTAGCATCGTACACTCTACGGCTATCACTACAATGAGTTTGTATCTAGAGATGTTATGGCTTCTCGATTGGCTATTTCATTCCAATATGCGAAGAAATCCAGAGAAATGTTAAGTTCTTGTAGCTTGCTCAATGGTGCTATACAGTTGTAGTATCTGTTGTATTATACGTTCTGTGGTATACATATTTTTAATTTCTTCGAAGGCACTTTTTGAATCTGAGATAATAGAAAGTTTTTTCACCTTGCTTTCGGATCCACTCTATATAGTGCTATAATACTGTAAACACTTAACCAGTAAATACACTTAGCGTTACTTGGCAAACGGAGGTTGTAGCCGTTCTCGGGGTAAGAAACGTTCCTACTGCATCTTCTGATTGTGAAGCATCAGAGAATACATACGTATAGTCCGATGGTGGAAAGTTTGTATACAACATTACACGCAGATTACTTCGTATAACACCATGATTACTGCCCTTTTTATTATCGATTTTAAGGTCAAACTTTATATTATTGATACAAATCGTCCAGAGAAGAAATTTTGGAGAAGGATTTAGAGATTATTTGTCGGAACTATAGATTTAACTTTGTAGCAAGAGGAAGAACCTGCGATGAAAAGATGCTAATCTAGTTTGAGTTTCCATAACTGTAAGTTACATTTACGATACCTGAAAGGTAAGTAATGACAGATGTCAATAAATCTGATATGACAAGTTTTAGACTACTTGATAAATTTATTATTTCTATTTATTGACTTGCCAAAGAACAATAGTAGATTATGTTATTAGGAGTAAACGTGATGCTTTATGTGGCGAAGCTGATGTTTATTTAGTCGAAAGTTAGTGAGGCAAATAATTCAGCTAAGCCACATAAAGTCCCTTTTACTCCGAATAACATAGAACATTTTATCCGTAAACGTATTCAGGTAAATTTCATTAATATAAATTTTAAAAAAAAGGATGCATCGGCCGGGAATCGAACCCAGGCGAACCTAGGCCATCCGCGTAACAGGTGAGCACTGTACCACTGCGCCAACCTCTGTTGTTCAAATAACGCGCTACTGTAATGATATATGAACATACTGAATCACCAGAGCTAATAGCACACGGCCACAGCAGCTATCACACCATAACCCACGGCGACAGATGCTCCGATCCGCTGCTTAAAGGTTTATTTAAATTAATACTTTTTCGTACTTTTTTTTTAAATAAAAACCGGCGTACGATCTAAGTCTAAAAATTAGCAAAATTTTAACCCATAATACAATTTAATCGGTCCAGTATCTTCGGAGGAGATAGCGAACAAACATAGAAAGAAAGAGAGCAACGATTTTGTGTGCTTAGGCAGATAAAATACGCAAAAGTCGCTTTTTTATATTTTATGACGTTTGCGGATAAATGTTATTTTTTTTTAATTCAAAAATAAGTCTAATTTACTCATATCATACAAAAAATACTATGAGCATTGCGACAGATCAGGCTTGCCAGTTCCAAACGTTTCGCACAGTCTCCAAACATGCTCTTCAACCGGTAAACCGTCCTTACTATTCTAGATACTTAATATACTATTTTGCAGCGTCAAGAGAATGATTAATCACACTTAATAATTGTTTCTGCTGACAATAAATACCTAAACGCCTACGCCTTTTGAAATAAATCATAATTCTGAGACAGGTCGTCACCGTGTTTTATATTAGACATTTAAACTTTTCCGAAAGCCAGAAGTGTAGATATTATATAGAAGCGAATGAAAACAAATCTAGTATCTTAAAAATCTAATACCTTCATCATTAGTATTAATACATAAATAAAATATATTGCACTAGCTATACTACAGATGTGTTTTTAAATATGCAGAACATTCAAATATTGATTTTAATTAAGTATTTTAATTTATAAATCGCCCTCCTATGTGATTTGTCGCATACGTCACAACGTATGTCAACCAAATGTCAAAACAGTTTTCAAATTCTAATGACAAATGCCCAATCTTTTGAACGGTACACAATAATATTAAATAACACGGTAAGTTCTTTTCTCTTAATTAATTTCATCTTTTTAATGTTTTTATTTATTTTCTAGTTAGGATTTGATAAGAAATCACCCACATTGAATATTTTCCGCAAACAATGTTCAAGACAGCAACCAAATTTTGATCTGCAATTCGACTCTTTTAAGCATCTTCCTGCAATGCACTGCTCACAGACAGACCACCAGTCCCAATCGTCGACCAATATTAGCAGATTACCAATTCTTGACAGCCACTAGCCAACAGAGCAAACCTGGACATCCACCTGCTACAGTAACTAATTCCTGGAAAGCAGCTTCTCTCTCCGATGACACCCTTTTTGGAAGCTCCACTCAACAACAAATAAATTGACGTAATCCCATTTTGATTTATGTTATACGTCAAATGTATTCTCCCAAATAAAACTTTCCCAATATGACTCCTCAATTATTCACTTTTATATAACAATTCTTCTATCTATTAGGTTTTACCACATACCAATTATCTTCTTTAGTTAATTCTTCGCTTCTCTTAATTATTTGTTAATATTTTATTTTTATTCACCACGTTGATTTAAATTTTACCCTTTTATATTAGCCAAACATTTTCTCAATAAAATAGGGTTATACTAGCAGTCCAGTGAGACAAATGTCTCATTTAATAAAACAAAAAAGACCGTTTTGCAAATAGAACGCGTATTAAATAAAAACTGTACCCAGACCTGGAAGGTGTCAAAGTGGTTGCCTAACCGATCGAGGTTTGAGGGCGCAGAGGGCATCGGAACATTCTGGAAGCTGTCAAAGTGGTTGCCTAACCGATCGACGTTTTAAGGCGCAGAGGGTCGCAGCTCCGTTTGGCTGCTGAAACAGTTTTTATTTAATACGCGTTCTATTTGAAAAACGGTCTTTTTTGTGATTTATCGAAAACCGGAAGTGTCACGTGACTGAAATTCGGTTCCTGACCTGACATGACCATTCCAAACATATAACTTTCATAACTTTTTTCTCTATCTCTTACGGTTTGGCTGCTGAAACAGCGTGCCGGACAGACAAAACGGCGTCCCAGACAGATAAAACTGCGTCGCAAACAGACACGTCTAGTAGATAAAGGATTCAATATTTTAATTAGACCAAAATCGTTTTTCTACATACCTTTTAGTTTGTTATTTTTCAATAATCGGAAACACTTTTCCTAACCACTACATTTTTATTATTTATGCCTTTTAGTCTTATCTATTTTGATTTAAACCTACTAAATATTATATTATTTCAAAATTAACATTGTCATTGATTTTCGATTTTCAAACTGTATTTTATCAAATTTTATTTAATTTTAATCCACCTGTAATTTTCAAATAGCTATGTTTCAGACACTAATCTGCCTGATTCCCAAATAAATCCGAACCATTTTCATCTCATAGTAATATTCCAATTTTAACAAATTTTAATTCAAACCATACTAAGCTTGTATCATAAGAATATATTAGCATACATATCATATATATGGTTAGTATTGGTATTCGGTTGTGAAACATTAACTCACAATACCTCCCGCAGGATTAAAATATGGGCATTTAAACTCTAGGGCTACCGAGAATCTTCCAAACATCTTGGACTTTATATACTCGCAACGGAGATGTTCAAAAAAGAATGCAAGCCGATCGACAAGTGCTCAACATTTTCAAGAGATTGAAACTCGAGTATTTTGGACGTATTGTTGGCGGTCCAAAATAAAATTTGTTGCGGTTAATTATTTAGGAAAAGGTCGAGTAAAAACTTTGGATCTTCTTTTTAGAAAGTGAGATGCGTCTGTAACATCACAACTATTTCATATGTTTACATTCCTTACTCCATCTAATTTCGTTTTTTCAAAAATTGTTCTTAAAGTGTTTTTTCCGCCTCCTGCTGCAGTTTAGTTTTTCCTGTATCCACACGGGTTTGAGCATAACTACTCTTACGCATGTTTTATATATTTTAACTCAGTATAAACCAACACTACAAATAAGCATAGACAACAAAGTAGTCAAACATGTATGCGTATGTATGTATGACTGCGAAAGTCAAAGTCAAATTAGCGTGGGCTGCAGTTAGTAAGCTGCACTACATATTTAAGAACAAATATCTATCAACATACCAGAAAGTGAAAGTAGTTATTCAGTGCACAATTCTAGTGATTACATATGGATCGGAAACATGGTGCTTACGAAAAATATCATTTAACAACTTAAAGTTACCCAAAGATGAATGGAGAGAATCATTCTAAACATTACATTGAAAGACAGAAAGACAAAGAAATGGATAAGAGAGAAGACATAAATGCCAGATATAGCAGCAATCAATAGCAGGTAGAGCTGGGCTGGTCATGCGGCTGGGATGGATGAAACAAAGTGCACAAAAAGAGTAGCGAACTGGAGATCACAAGATAGTAGATAGAGTATTGGAAGAGCAATAATACGCTAGAGGGACGACATTAAAATCAAAGTAGATGAGAAATGCACAAGATTGGGGACAATGGAGAGACATTGGGAAAACCTACATCCAAATATGGGCAAGTGATAGTTGATAGAACGAACTTTGCTGTCTATGTTTAGATACTTATTTCTTCAAAATTTGTCGCAAATGTACCTAGATGTAGACGATTATGGATATAAATTTGCATAAAGAAGTCTAAAAGCTCTGCATTATGAGGTATTTTTAGTTAATAAAAGCAAAGCATACTCTTTACATTAGAAAATGTTATTCTTTGAGTTGTATGTATAGTGAGATATGCCGAGAACTTCAAGTTAAGTAAATATAATTTACACCTTATTGTGAGCTAGCAAGAATACAAGCTTCTCGTGATATTGTAAGCCTATAGGTACATCACATCTGTTAACACAGCCTGATTTATTTTACTTTCTATATTTCTATTTGCCGATGTTGCAATATTACCGAACGACTTTTCCTCAAGTACAACAATTTTAAGTTGAAAATTGTTTGGGAAAAATGCAGAATCCGATGGCAATTCCACTCTTATTTTTGATATTAATTACTATTAATCCTGTTTCAGTAGTAACCATAATTAAAATTATAAGAAGTGAAAGGCCTTGAACTCATTCTGCATTTCCATTGATAACGGAACTACAATAAACTAACCGCCAACGGTGTGCTCTGATTTGCGCTTAAGGTATGATAACCAACTACCTTCATCAGATCCAAAGATTTTTTACAGTAATTTATGTGTTACACCTAAAATGTGTGGTGTTCAAGCTTCTTGACAACGATGACTCCTAAGTAACATTAGTGCTCTGTTTAACGCAGCTGTTGATTATTTAAATTAACCGCTTGTGCTTCTGAAGATCATTTATTGGAAAAATGCAGACAGCTTTTCTCAGCGCCAACTACTGCTACTTTTGTAGCTAATTTACAAAGGTTTTTAAGCAGATTGAATATAATCTATGCACTTTAGTATCTGCATAAAGAGTAGTGGTTACGATTTTAGTAAATATTTTATTTATTTGTAACGAACGACCTTCGAAATTGATTCGCGTTATTGTTGAGATAGAATAACTCAACTTTTCGTTCACTTTCATAAGAGGTTTCGCCACAAGTGTTAACCACGTCAATGCGAAACACTTCTACCGTTCGGAAAGAAGTAAGCGAAAGTAGTCAAGACGCGGGGTGGGGTTTAGATATAGCCCTTTCTATGATGAAGAAAGAGGACATCCTTTGTCTCGACTAAGATTGTTCGGGTGTTTGTAAATCTCAATAGCTTTGGAAATCTCTTTGCTAAAGAAAATTTGAGATTTCCAGTCAACAAAAGCTTTATTTAAAATGATCTTCCGATCGGTATCGTGTTGGCGTTTGGTTATCGCTGATGATTATATGTGATCTGGCCTGAGACAACAATGGTGTTCAGAAAAACGAGTTTTCACAGAACATCCTGTTTCAACAACGTACTCTGCGTTACAGGAGCAAAACACTTTGTACACACCACTTGATGACATGGTGTTCAACTTGTGAGATCTTACTCGGCGATTTGAACACTGCTTTGGGCTTTTGTTGTTAAATAACCTTTTTTATATCATCTTTGGCATGGTGGATATAACGAAAAAATACTATTGCTGCGAGAAGATCGATTCTCGAATGTTAGGGTGGCTGTGAATTAACGTGAGTAATGGCGAACTGTGTATCCCTACCTATCTAACAGGCACCTGTTGTTTCTAAGAGCTTTCCGAATATGATTTAACACAGTGGGCGTACAAGTGAACTGATGACGAAAAAATTATGTGTATGGTGGGGATGGGAATGGGCATGCAGATTGTAGTCAGTGTGAATGGATTTACGATATTGCAAAATGCCCAAGCTTACCATTGGGATGGAGAAAAGTACCTCGATCTAAGAAAGGAAAGGAAACGTTGCTTTCTATGTTTATAGTAAATTTGATGTCTGGATGTTGACTATCGATATGGTTTGGAAATATGAGTAAGGCGTCTTTACCATGTGGCTGAATGATATCGTCAACGTATCGAAATCAGACCTTGAGTGTGAACTCTGAAGATTTCAGAGCTATATTTTCTAAAGTTTCTACGAAGATATTGGCTACTGCAGGTGAAGGAAGCGAATCCTTAGTTGCACCATTATACTCGTTTAAAGAACTGTCTTAAAAATAGGAAATACATCGAACTGTGGCACCTTTTTATGAGTACAGGCAGACTTGTAGGCATCTCAGCATGTTCTGATAATAACTGTTGCGCATTATGTCTATATAGAATCGGGAAAACGTTCAGCTTTGATGCGGTTGACACGTTGAGTTACGGTGCTCTTTTGTTTCACTCCTGATGGAGCCCTTTATGAAAGTGGGCGTTACGTTGAGTTCTTCTATATCAACACTAATACAGTTCAATTCCGAAAGTCGTTTGTAAAATAATGATTATGGTGGTGAAGACCTTCGAAATATTTTTTCCTATAAAGTGTCTAATTAGAGTATACAAAATACATAAATATTCATAATATTTTGTCATGTTTTCTTATCCTAGAATAATCTTTACTGTGCAATAGTTCTATACAACGTTATAATTATCCAATCAGGAGCAACTTGCTTTATTGAGGTTAATGCACATTACCGGAACTACAGGTTTTTAAAACTGTTCAAATAGCAGCTTTACATTAACGTGAATATAAGACGTTGACGGGCGTCAACAAAAAAGTAGTTCGTAGAGTTACTCCTATAAGTTGGGAAATTATTATTCAAGATTTAAGTCAAACACCCGTAGGAGGTGGCTTACCATAGGCAGATTTTAGTGATTGTGTAGTTTATCATTCATCATTATGTATGCATGTTTTGGTTGCATAATTATTTCACAGTGTGAAACACAGTTTGACTGAAAACCACAAATCAGTTTTTGTTAAGTTTATGCTATCTCATTCCTACATAGAAATTTTATTTTACCTATAATTTGTTTCCACATACTTTGTACTAATTTTTTTAATTGTTAACAATATTGTTCAATATGTTTGTAATTAGCATATAAATAATGATTTTTAACCAGTCTATAGATGTACTGGATTAACTTAGGTTGTACAGTTGGGGAATCAATAAACTTTGCATCATGCAATCATTCTTCTTTTTTACTCATCGTTTAAATAATTTCGAGGTACTTTAAGTGAACTGAAGTACTTTGTATATGTTTCTACGTTTAACGTATCAAACTAAATTTATTGTAAATTTACTGATTTTTTCAAAACTTACACTGAAAAGCTCAAGTGTAAACTGTTTTGATTCCCCGACTGTACATATGGAAAAGTATACTCGTATGTTACTAATTGTTAATAAATCTTTTCTGTTTAGTTACATTTTAAGCCATTCGCTTTGATTTATGATTTGTAACGCTCCTAAGTGATAAATAACATACATGTCAACTTAAACCTTTATTTGATTTAACACTTTCTTATTGTATATTAAATATATTAAAAAGCAAATAAAAAGCACCCCAAAAATTCGAAATTGAGTTTTTAACAGATCTTCACGTTCCCGTTCACGAGTCCCCTGAACCCAAAAAAACATGTTTTTGTTCATTGGTCTATCTGTCTGTGTGTCTGTCTGTCTTTGTGTCTGCCTGTGAACAGAATATCTCAAAAACGAAAAGAGGTATGGCGTTGTAACTTCATATATAAGTTTTGTGTACTATGTAGATGCGACAGCAAGTTTTTGAAGAAAATCGCATAACAGGAAGTAGGTGTTTACTCTTGTAATTTTTCAGTTTTTTTCGATTTTTTCAAAACGGCTCTAACGATTTTTTTCAAACTTTACATTTTTATTGAATTTTTAATGTGTATTGTTGTGAGATAAGTGATTTTCTAGTTGAATAGTTCTAAAATGGGTTTCTTTTGTTTCTCTATTTTTTTTATTAACTCCTATTTTAAATAGAACACCCGGTATATTATTAAATTTTTGAATTCAGCTTAAAAGTTGAGAGAAAATTTGTCTCTTCAACTAAGGCTCCATTTTGTAGAATTTTGAATTTTTTAAAGTTTTTGACAAATGCTTAAAAATTAAAAATCAAATTTTTGGCTAATTATATTTTATTATAAGATCACTGTAAAAGGAAGTTCTGTGAGTGTATCACACCAGATTTTTATTATTAACGTAAGTTCAAAAATCCGTCGGTAACATAATACTATTACAACCACGTCAGGTTAATTTATGTAAATATTTATTAAGTCGGGTAATGGTTTGCTTCTAATCAAATACATTTCAGCTTGGAAAGATAAATAATTGTTGCATTGATGCAATGCCCTCTCTAATAAGGCAATGCATTATGAAACGGCATTACCGGGATTCCCTCATAGAGCGTAAAAGCCATACATACATTTTAATGGTGAACTTCATTTATACTCCTGTTTAATAACGGGTGGTATTTAACAGTCTACCAAATTTACCCAATCTTTAAGTACAAAAAAATACTTTTGTTTCCCAAAAATACTAAATGCTCACCAAAATTAAGAAAATGCATAATCTTAGAGCGACAACCAAATATTGACATCATGTTAGTCTCTTATATTATTTTTTCCTAAAAATAACTTTCGTTGGCTAAAAATGCTAAATGTTTGCCAAATTTTATTCCGCATTTAATTCTAACATGATACCCAGATATTTAATTTTCGTCAGTGTGTTATATTATTTAGCAGTTAAAAAAAACTATTTGTTTAGCAGAAATACACAATGTTTACTATATTTTATAACACATTCAATTTCAAAAGTATACCCAGATTTATAATTCTTGCCTAAGACTAAATATCACTTATAAGAAAAGTGTATCATGTTTTATTAGGTCTTGTTTATAAATGGCGACATAGAAATAAGTCTGCAGAATTCCTGGAAATAAATCAATACATATATATAAAAATCTAACACAAAATTCACAAAACAAAAATGAAAATGAAACTTATTAAGTATTTTCGTACGGCAATACACTGGTTACACTCGCTATAAAAGCTACCAAGCACACTGTGCGGCTGGAAGCTGAAGCCTTCAAGAAGTTTGGAAGCGACAAGGAGAGATGCGCGAGCTTATTTCATTTTTGGAGTAACAGAATAATTATTTGACGCACAACTAGTTTTTCGAGAAAGACTAAATATAAATTGATAGAGCCAATATTTATTATGTACAGCACGGGTGCGTAACTTGAGCGTTCTAAATTTGGTGAACATTTAGTAAAATCGATAGACATATAGAATTTAAAAAGTAAGCAATGGTAAAACAGTACGCAACATAGCTATTTTAGTGGTCCTGTTCTCATTTTCCGAAGTATAATCATTTGGGTTGCATTAAGATTTTTTGATGTTCATTAAATTTTTTGGTGGACAGCGCTAGGGATGTATGGTTTAATTTGGTGTACATTATATTTGATCCCTTTAATAACTAATTAGTAGTGTGTTCCATAATTATTCGATATACTTCTTTTATTTACAATGGCAATTGATATAGAAATTTATTTTTTTCTGTGAAGATAAATATCTAGTTATTACAACTATTAGCGAAAGTGTCGTAAAGCTAGAATCAGTTTTGTAGTTCAGCGAGCTTAGTGAAGTTTTGCATGCATTACAAATTATTACAGGTTTATTTAAACAAATTATGTAAGCCCAATTTCATTTCACCAGGTCGTTAGGTGTCATCAACATATTACATTTCATCATACACTCTTGTCATGAATACCGGTTACGCTATCATACAGCTACCGTTTTAATTAATTTCCCATGTGTAATCAAATTTCCACACAAAAATTGTATGCATTCAGGCTAACCGTTTTTAAAACTTAAAATGGTACAACAGACAAATTACTGCGCTGTCAGTAGTTGACTGAATCAATACCTTTTCTAGAGTAGCGTTAAATTAGGTACGTATATTGGTGTTTCAGGAAATGTATTAGTCTAATGGCAAACGCTCAACTTGAAAAGTTCTTATTGAACATATTAACTGAATTATTTTTATTAGTAAAATATTTGCAGTGCTACTGTTATTATTACACAAATCGTTTTTTTAACACAAATTGTATTGCGTTTGCGTACTACCTTAGATGTCACCTAATTTGAAATAGTACACTGAATTCAATAAAATATCCTTGATTTAGAGTTCTAGCTTTTCTATAAAACCTTAACAATTTTATCTATGCCTTTGAAATCTCTAGGATTAAACATGATCTTCCTAGTAAGTGCGAAAAAATGTCCATGGATTTTTAAACGAAAACAATAAGCTTGCACATGAAATTCTTCAGTTTCGTCTAGGTGTCTGCTTAGCTATGCAAAAAATTTTATTGCAATGTCTAGTGAAGACAACTGGGATGTAAAACAACAAAAAATAGTAAAGCAAGTAGCTGTATGTAAACCATTTTTCTCAAAATATTCAAACTACTAACTGTAAGTATTATACATTCTACGACATAAATGGCATGTTTGTTGAATACCCAAGAATAAGCTAATATGAAAGATTTTAATTGCCTTAATCAGTAACCTAGTGTATTAGCTATTGATTTAAATATTAACTAAACGAAATAAAAAGTGCAATTGTTTCGGTGAGAGTATACTTTAGTATATAATTTAGTTTATGAAATAGCAATATGTTCATTAGTGCCCTTGTATTGTACTTTTTCTTTCACCATCTTAACATATAATTGAATTTAAAAGTTTAAATACTTTTAAGCTACAAATATTACCTGCAGTAGTCAAAACAACATTAGCATAATGTTGTCATCCAAACAAATAAATAAATTATGTCAAATAGGAGTTGATCATCATATTTTTGAAGACTGCAACTGGAGTTTTGAAAAATTAGGTCTGGTTATAGCTACAACTTAGCCCACAATGTAACTTTTTTCAAGTAATCAGGGTATGCGAAAAGTTTGTAAGTGCATTACAGTGAATACTGCGGCAAATTCAGGTTATAGACGGCCTATCATAAAAATGCTTGATAAGTTTGCTGGTAGACCCTCGTCCTAAATTTAATATCCCCAAGTTCATGACATACGGCGTTAGTTATGTTTGTGCATTTTTTCTCACTCGTCGTAGCTACTACCTTCAGCTCAGATTTACGTTTATATCATCGGTTGACCCCTTAGACTAAATCCTCTGTAGTAATGAAATGCAAATTATTTTTAATAGCCAAGTTAGACATTCCCGTAAATATGTTGGGTTTGTTAAGCAATCACATATGCCGCTAGAGAAATTCCTGAAAGATTAGGTATATTTTTTATACAACTTCTTTGGACATTTACTAATACCGGTTCTTATGTCAGATTTTGATTTCGGTTATTTGATCTAAGGTGATATGACTGAATGTCATATCTAGACGTTACTTTATGCATACGCAAAGTATATTATAAAGATGTTATTCCAGAATAACGTTTTATGATCATTCAGTTAACAGTTTCCTCAAAATCTACTGTTGTACTTTAAAAATGAAGCAATATCAATGCTTAGAAAGCAAAAATTAAAAAATACTTATACAATATACGTATTTTATAGTAAAGATGTACCATGATTGCTCCATATTTAAACACCAATAAATCAACGTGTCTTTACTTAAGTATTGTTCTCTGTAACTGTAGAAAATAAAGTAATGTTAAGTCGAAGCTTAGTAACCAGCGCCCTCTTGACAAAGATCTAATTTTAGTTATAAAACGATTTGGAAAAATTATAATATCACGTCAAGTTTGTCTCTCTTAGGTTCGTTTAGAAATTCACGCCGCCACTGGCTTTTTAAAGCATCGTTAAAAAGGTGATGAGATAGGTGCAATTGTTTCGACTATCGCAAGCGAGGCCCCTTTTGTTATAGTCTAATACCCACCCCTCACGTTAAACTACTGGACGCCTTTAAGCTTATTGCCCATCGAAACGGAGTGTTACGTGTAATAATGTTTATCCGATCAGGAGTTTCTAAGTTGTAAATAAAATTTGAAATAAAAATTCAGCTTCTCGGGCCCATCACTTTCTAAGATATTCGCCCATTAAGATTTACTTAGACATAATAGCCTATATCTGCATATATGTATAGAGAATGTATCAGATGGCATGGTGGGCACATTAAGGGGCTTTGATTACTACCTACGAAACTTTCTCGGAGTTGCATTCATACGAAACAATATTGCTAATAGTATCTATATATTTAAAACGTGAAGCGTTTTTTTTTCGACACCTATTTTGAGACTTCCACCAGGCCGATTTCGATCATTCTTTTTTTAAATGAAAGCCGTCACCGTGTAGATGTGCACAAAAGCCCTAAATTGCAAATAACTGCATAACTTTTAAAGAAAAACCAAAATATTATAGCCCGCAAGTGACGTAGCTTTAGCTTCCAACCCCGAAGCAGTGGAATAAATAAACGCTTGAAGTCGGCCAGCGGTGTTCTGTTGATTTTTGTAATGGACCACTGTACCGGTTTGAATTTTTTTGTGTGAAAATACGGCATGAAATGCGTCATGGCTTGAAATTACAAGTAATATTCACTCATATCAAAAAACACCAAATAACAGACCTGACATTGTAGCCCGTGTTTTTAATGAAAAAGTGAAGTAATTGTTGACGTTGATTAATAGGAATAAAGTATTCAGTAATGTTAAAGCTTTTATTTATACTGTTGAATTTCAAAAGCGAGCATTGCCCCATGTCCACTTATTAGTCACTCTTGAAGATAATTGTCAATTTCGTGAAGTGGAAGATATTAATAAAGTTGTATCAGCCGAAATTCCTGATCCTAACAATGATGTTACCCTATTTAATTTAGTTAAAAATCATATGGTACATGGACTTTGCGGAAGCTTAAAGCCGTCTTGCATTTGCATGGGTAATGGACATTGTAAGAAAGACTTTCTAAAACAATTTTCTGAAAAAACTAAAAAAAAATGTCAGCGGTTATCCAATCGTTACAAAGAAGTTTTGTAACTTGTAAAATATTCACGAACGGGTTCGCTAGTATTCTTATACTAGTTTAATAAGAGAGCCTATTGTAGCACGAGCGAATGCTACAATACCTCTTATTAAACGAGTATAGAATACTATATTATCTATTTTGCATTACAAAATAATCAAAAATTTTGAATTTTACATTTCCTAGATGTGACAATCTGTCAGTTGTCTGAAACAAGATGGGCTGTTGCAATGTTTTTTATATGATAATAACAATACTAAAACAGTGTTATAATGGGCTCTATTGTAGCACTGTTTTTGTTGTTATAATACCCATATTGTGACATCAAAGGAGATAATAGTTATTTACGATACAAGTGCGTAAAGCTAGTCTTTAGTCACGAGTGGAGTGGGGCAGAGTTAAAACGCGAGTGAGCGAGCGTTTTAAGCCCCGCGTGTGACTAAAGATGCTTTACGCATGTGTATCGTACAATTTTTTATCTACGATAGAATCTGGAGAACACGGTAAATACATATTTTTTTAAATGTAAATTAGAATTACTCGCAACCGGTGGTAATTTTGCGTGGCTAAAAATTTTAAAACACGTTGCTACTGACGAAGTGACCAATGAAGTCATTTCAAACACGTTGCTACTGACGACGTAAACTAATGAAAACATGTTATTAAACAGTCGTTTTACAAACTTAAAACTGCCAACTAAAAGTCAAAATTACACACTGTCGTAAATAAACGTATTTTAAGGGTATTACACACCAATATAACATTTTTGCATTCGACAATATTGAATTGAACAGTATTAGCCGTCGATCAAATTTGTGGAAATCAATAACTGTATAAGTGTACTTCGTGAAAAAATAAGGAACAGGCTTTCAAGCTCTATACCTTCCAAAATATACCACTATTTTTTACATTTATATTATAGGAAAGCTTCTCTGCACTTTTCAGTGCTGGCCATGGGTCATGCGTAATATGCTCTAGAAGCGGGGGGTGAATTTGAGCATACGGCGTGAAATGTGCTCATGCAATAACTCAAAATCGGGTCATTTTTTGATAAATGTGGATAAAGGAATGGAAATTTCTTGTGTCAAAAAATGTTTGTAGCTATAACGCATTTTATTTCACCATCGAGTGAAACGTTCCATTTTCAGTTAAACTTGCCTCCCACTCCTGGATCACGTTACTCATGACCTATGGCACGCAAGGCAAAAGTTCATGAGACTTTTCGTAGTGGAATTTTTATTTCCAATATTTTCAGTGCTAATTAATTTTGTTCTCTGAATGTCATTTTTTTGGCAGTGGTCTAATATGATGTGTTTTATCGGACTTTTTCCACTGTCTAGGGTGTATATCACACGACGTTTCGGGAGTTTTGATCTACTCCCGTCTTCAGGTGTTCCTGGTTAGGCCTGAGAAAGACTGATATTGTAGGCTTTTATTCGTATACTCTTGCCTCCCCCGGGACCGCTGATCGCTATGATTAGTAGTTCTCCGATGCACCATTTCGTAGTTAATGGCTGAAAACCATTTTTGAGACGGGAGGCTTATGCGTTACCACTTGGTTAGGGACCTAGTTCCACTGAAGAAACTACAACTAAAACTATAGATATAAAAATTAAACACTATAATAGTAGTTTATGATAAAAGTGTGTGAAGGACTTTTATGCACCAGTTGTGAAGTTTAAGGCACGAGCCGTAGGCGAGTGCTTTAATCGCAAGAACTGCATAAAAGGCTTTCACACAGGAGTCTCATACATTATTTTATCTACGCAGCAGGTAGAAAAAAAGAAATATAATTTATTATATTGCCTTTTTAACATTTACATTAATTGTTAAATTCGTAAAGTTATTAATGGTACTGATTATAATATTTGGATTATTTTCTTTTTCTTCTTTGTGAACTAGAACTTCTCTTGTAACAGTGTACATATGAGATGTTGATGGCTGAGTTTGTAGTTCTTTGAAGTTCCCAAATATTGTCTTTGTTTTTTTTTTATTTTCCACAGAATTTTCTATATAACTTTCTGCAACGTTGGAGGATTTCTATCCTCCATGCCGTTTAACTGCGGAAATATCCTCACCCGAGTCTGCCAATAAGGAAGCAGACGAACGTCTGAAACTATATCTAGTATAGGTATCAAGATGTGGTGGATTAAGAAATTAAGGTATTTTTCCGAATTGGTTACTACCTCCTACTGGCTGTTTTGGTCACTTATTATTTCTTTAGAAAATTAAAACACGTGTGTGATCAGTTAGTGGTGGTTGTAAGGAAGCATATTTTGGATAGATTTGCAAAAAACTTGGAATTTTAGCCTAGTTCTGGGCATTTTATTTTTGTATTGCTGGATAATTACCACGTATTTAAGCAGTTCCTGCATATTGAATATCATCCGTTTCAATCTCTCACAATTCTTGGCGACGGCAAGTTCCCGAAATTCCAAATAGTGCTACAACCTAAGTTAGTTATTTTATAAACCTAATCAGTTAGAATTTTTCATTTTCTTACCTTCATCATTAAAAATTGGTTTTCTGGCGCTTCATAGATAAATGTTTCAATTTCTTGTAAAGTAAACGTTTAAAAAGGTAGGTAATTAGATTTGTGAATTTGCTAATGTCGATGTTCTTATTTATGTTGAAAGCCGCTTTCAGCATTGAATAATGTGACCATAAGGTCGATGATTTGGAACAACTTTTCCGAGAAGTAAGGGATGAATACGTTTTGTGTATAGTTTTTTACGTTTCTTCTGCCACACCAATCTAAGAAATCCTTATACATATTCATGTATTATAACTTCTTAGATTTGATTGGCAACAAGTTTGAGGTTATACTGCTTGCTGTTTGGACGATTCCTGGAGGTGTATGTAGTTCTTCGTCATCCATAATAATCTTTCTAAAATATTAAAGTAACGTTGATTTCACAAAAAGTTAATTATTTATCACCGATAAGAGTGAAAAATCGCAATTTAACGATAGATAAAGTTATCCAGTTTGACGTTTTTTGTTCTTAGGGTGGTTGCCACTGCCAACAGAAATCGTTTAATAATGAAAGTGCCATTTAGTTTACGTTGGTTTTTTGCACACGATTTGGATTCCTTTGCTCACGCTTTATATAATGTGATCCTTTACACACAATACGTTACTTATTAATGTGTTCATTTTAGTGTGGGAGTAGATAAAATAGATTTAATATCGACTCATAGTGCTTACCTATTCTATGAAATTTATTATTTTAATGAATCCATACTTGCCGAAACAGATCTCCGTTGAATTGTTGGGTACCGTTTGAAATATCGCATATACAAGGTGTATCAGAAAGGTTGGTCACGGTTTCGTGTGCGAGTAGTACGTGTAAACATAAGGCAAAAAGGTTATATAAATAATATGTTTTTTACCAAACGGGTACCGAGATACAGGATGTTGAAATATTATTATCTGGCTCTAAACTGATTTTTTCTGAAATGGCTGAAGGAAAGTTAATGACATTGTCAGGGTAAGTATTATTCAAAACCAGGCATCTTTGAACTTTGATGTTTAAAAAAACATTTAAAGGTCAAAAACGTTTTTATTCTTTCTAACTTTGATTTTCGGTTGTTGATACTTTTTAGTTATGAAAAAAAGTAGGGCAGTAAATTTGCAAATCCGAAATCTCAAGAATACTACTAATCCAATAAAAATTTGCAACTGCTGTTTTATAACAAATTAAATATATATTAAATCTCTATTTAAAAAATTAATCGAAATTGTGAAAAATGGCTGGGGCGTATCAAATATTCTTGAAAAAGATGGCAGTTTGTTCAGTTTCTGCAGTACTGGAATGTCATATTAAAATAAGATTAATAGGCAAAGGTACCTGCCTACTCTTGATTAATACTTATCCTGAAAATGAAATTACCTTTCTCCCAGTCTGCTCAGGGGAAATCCATATAGTTTTAAAAAAATTTATTTAAACACCCTGTATCTCGGTAACCGTTTGGATAGTGACATATGTTCATCGAGACTTATTTTATACGTACGATACGTACAAGAAGCCGTTACCTACCTTTTGGATACACTCTGAATGTTTTAGGATGTGTCCACACAGAACTGAATCTAAGGTATGAATGTGATTTAACCAAGTTATACAATTTAGGATCGATACTATTCGAATTACTAACATCACGCAAACTGTATAGTAATAACATTTTGATGAAACTACTAATAACAAAAATATACCATTTGTTGGAAACCTCTTGGAAGGAACAATAGATATAAAAAATGTATAATTATTACTCTTGTATATTTATATTGCATTTATGTGCTTGACGCAATTTAGTTTTATCTGATAGAATATAAGTCGCAAAGAAACGAGGCGTGACGGAAACCGATCAGAGATTCAACCCCAAACTATATTTATCAATTGTATCGTGCATGTTAAACATCCTATATTATTGTCTATCAAAATAAACATCACAGTGGCGGTTCAATATCCGGGAATGTTTATTATAACCGTTTCAGAGACCTGAAAGCGATCGCAATTGTCATGCTCATTCATATATCGAACAATTTCCTATGCGATTTATTTGACTTTGTAATACACCACATATACGCAAGACTGTAAATACACCACAAAAAGCTCTGCTTTTCTTTGTAAAAAGAAACTCAAAAGAATTCAAAATATGGAGAGCCCTGGATATGAGCAAGTTTGAAATGCCAGTTTATTGATTGCATCCCGCCTACCCTAAAATTTTATGTTAAAATATTGGTGAATAACGTATGTATTTATATGGTAATTTAGTAACTACGTTTGCGAATAATGAACATTAGTTGAAATTAATAATTTTGCTTTCTGCCTACTTACATAAATATAAATGTGAATATCTGTCGATTCTTCGAACTTAAAAACAGATATTCCAAATATGTTAAGGAACTCTTGAACTATTAATTGTTATCAACAATTTAATGCAAACACTACACAACCAAGCAAACCTTCATCCACGAAGGAAAAATCCATTTTTCTATACCTTGATCATATACGAACACAATAACAACAGGATCCTTCTTTGACTATCTTCAAGTTTTATTTTTGTATTGTTAATAAATGTATTCAGTCTACACGCTAGTGACTATAGTTTCATCTCATTCTTCAGCATATTCCAAATGTAATTTCCAGACTTAGATAAAAAAATATGTAAAGGGCTTTACTCAGAACTTCCCTCGCAAGCTGACGTTGTGACGCTAAATAATTTAAAAAATCGAAGAAAACATATTTTAAAGTTTCTAATAATACTAAAACAATAGAAGGAAATACTTGGTAATGTAAATTACATCAATCTTCAAATAAAAATATATTACCAGTGATGGGATTCGAACAAACGAGCCCGCGCATTCGATTTTATTGTTCGGCGTTAGACCACTGGTCAAGCGAAAGCTTGCCGCTTGAGCCACCAGGACTCTTCGAATTCCTGCGATGCCTTTTTGCGCTGGCTATAGATTTAACTGCGGTGCCGCTCAGTATCAACCAAAGGGTAAAACATTGTCTTTCGAGCGCAAGGTTGTGTTCTTCGACCCTCTGGAGCCAAGCGACAAGGTAAGCGAGTGACATTTGTGGTCCCGCACCAGGAAACCCAGCGGCCAAGCTGGACGGTAGTGATAACCACGTGAGTACTACAAACAATTACACTGCAAGTGTGCTTATCTCAACTTCCCATTGTAAAACCATAAACTTGAATAGTTTAAATTAAATAACATTTTAATTTTAAACTTATAAAACTTGAGCCCCCTTCGATAACTCTCTGCAACACCTATCACCGATAAAAAATATCTTTTCGAACCAACCAAATGCACTTATAGCCACCAGAAATATCTGCCAAACGAAAACATTCAAGCTGTACAGACCACATCATAGGAAACTGCGAGGAGGCAATAACAAACAAACAGAACAAAACTCCGAACACGAAGGGATTTCCCAGCAGAATGAAAAAGTTAAAATTCCACCGATCTACCTGCATAACGCTGGAACAATAAAATATCAGTAAGTAATAACCGACCTTAAAGTACAAACACAAGGATAGTTTACAACCATTCAAAAATTCAGTCTCATTAACTGAAGAATAAGTCATAAATGAACTAAAACCCGCACAGTATCCAGTAACAAAAGTTGTAAGACTTTACAACAAAACTAGATTGCCTATACCACTAGTTGCAGTAGAACTTGAAAATAACGAAACTGGTAAAAATATTTTCCAACGGAAGAAGATATTCCACAGTATCGTAGAAATCGAATCATGGCGGAAGTCCAGAGAAATACCTCAATGCAAAAACTGCCAAAAGTATGGGCACACCCGGAACCACTGTCAGTTAGATCCGCGTTGCGTCAAGTGTATAGTAAGTCACTTATACATACACTGTAAAATAACAGAACGAAGAACCACGTGTGTCAACTGTGGAAAGGCGCGTCGCGCGAATTACAAAGGATGCTTACATTTCTTAAAAATCAACAGAAAATTACAACCTTTAAGCCAAACCCAAGCACGGAGCAACAACGACGAATAATATTAATGCCGGATACAAAGCTCAACGCACGCAATAGAACAAACCATCATACAATAAAAAACCTTAATCAAACTTAAAAATTGAATAATCCGGAAATGGCAACAAACACCGCAACCACACCTAAAAACTTTCTGCAACTTACACACAGGGTTAGACGAGAACTCCACAAATATCGTATTAGTTCATATAATAAATATATACTCGTATATAAGAACTAAGGCCAAGAGACGCTACGATGTGGCAAGCTACAAAAAGACTACTCAGAGAACACAATAAAAGGCCAACGCAATTGTAACACAACTTGAACAAACTTGTTACCACTAACGAAAGAGTAAATGAAGCAATTAACGTTCGGAAAGTAAGTGAAACAAATAGCAACTACGTCAGTTCTAGTTCTACGAACATTGAACCCACTTCTCCCAGCGAAATTAGTGAGTTCATAAACTACTATGCACCAAAAAAATCCCTGGGCCAGATCAAATAACCAATGACACCTTAAACCACATTTCACTAGCTTACTTGGCTCCTGCCTGAGACTTGGATACTTTCCAAATACTTGAAAGCATGCACACATAATGCCTTTTCTCAAGCATGGAAAATACAAACATACACTTGAGAGCTACTGCCCGATCAGCTTATTGTTAACCATCTCAGAACTACCTACTTGAAAAAGTTCTCCACAATCCGCGAAAGACTCATCGACAGAGACATAATCCCACACCACCAGTTTGGTTTCAGATAAAAGCACACCACCACTCACCAATTTCTAAGAATTACTGAAACAATTAACAAATGCTTTGAAAATAAACAGTACATATTTATAGGTTTTCTTGATTTAAAAAATGCCTTTGATAAAGTTTGGCTTTAGGGTCTTAAACACAAAATCATTTAACTTCAAATCCCGGATTATCTGATCCCAATTATTACCTCTTTCCTAAAAAAGCGTACTTTCGCTATAAGAGTAAATTCACCAATATCTACCATCAGAAGAATTCAAGCTGGAGTTCCACAAGACAGCATCCTGGGGCCCACTTTATTTAATATATACACCCAATACAGCAGAAATATCGATGCTGACTATTTATGCTGACGATACCGCAGTAATAACAGAGAATGAAAACGTAGAAATAGCATTATTATAACTTGTCTTTAGTTATATTAGGAATTAGCTACAGAAGGGTGTAAACCTGTTACACTGTCCTGTCCTTCCATGACAATACAATACAATACATTACTGACAATATTACTAAAAATAACATAATCACGTATGGCATATTTAATGCTGAGCTGGTTCAATTAGATTTAAAAAAATATATCAACGAAATCACTAAGTGGACGGTAAATCGTATTTTTCTACAATAACTCAATAGAGATAACTCGTTCACTAAAAAAGTCTTCATCCTTTTTTGCACATTTCATACGTTGGCAGTATACATTTATGTGCAATAGTTCTCAAAATACCTCTACCTTGACATTTATACAGCACATAACGCTTTGTTTAAACAATGCTGTAGCATTTGTTCAAATTAATTTTGAGATGAATTTGGTATAATCTGGATCTAGAAAGAATACGCTTTCCACTAGTTTCAGAATGCTTGTAAATGGGATGCACGCATACGTAACATTCATAAATTTTCAGTAATAAAAAAATCGGAAAATATTTTTCTGGCATTTTGCAATCGCAAAAAGAATGGAGCCCTCCATATTTAGATCCGCAATGTAATTCCAGATAGTGTAATTTTTACAAATTTTATCTTCGAGTGCACATCTTATGACCGAATTTATGGCCCCTGATTTCTGACTACAATGCGAATCCTCGCGAAAATACGCGTTTCCATTGTAATTGAACGTTTCCGATTTGCGCACCTATTATGCGGCTCCCAGCCTGAAAGGTCAACATAACACATTTATTATTTGCCTCTTTTTGCCTCGTACAACATTTATCGTGTAACTGCATGCAAAATATCGTCTTCCTTCAACAAACAGCTTTTGAGTTAAAAATGAATAAAAAACCGGTCTTTCGTCATCGACATACTCTGAAACGTGAAGATCTGAAGAAATCTCGGAAGGTGATTTTTTCGTGATTACAATAAAAATCAATTCTCTTGAACTATGGTACCATAAGAAGAACGTAAGGTAGTTATGGATTAGCTTCTTACTTTCCTTTACAAATCACTTACAATGTTTCTAGCTTTTCAAGACAATACATAGGCAAGGTTTCATTTTTGAGAACGCATTCCTCCTAATTAAGATAAGTATATGTTGACACAGTTCAATAGTACCAGCCAACCAGGTACGCACACAAGGTATCCAAATTATGAAGTGTGCTATGTATTTCAGTAAGTATTAATTTTATCGAAACACATCTCAAATAGAAGTTGTTAGGTATTTAGATCTTCGTCACAAAGTAATATTTAATTATTTCTGTTTTTTTAGAATAAAACGGCAGCGATGAACACTGTGTTTTTTAATAAAAAGGTACGCATATATTCCTCATCACTTGATAAAAAAATATTTTTCCGCCTGGTTTATCTAAAACATTAGTGTACAAACTTAGGTGTTTTTCTATGAAAAGCGAAAAAGAGGTGGCCAGTTTATTTTAACAGTAATGAAGCGTCGCGATAACTTTTATTTGTCGAAACAACTACTCGCCCTTTAGAAGCGTCAACATAGATATATCAACTTACAGAGAGAAGTTACTCATTCAGTTTAGGCACTTTTCAGTTACGTGGGTAGAATAACCTTTGAGAATAAAAAACCCTTACAGTGGCTTATTTATCCCAAAACTATTAAAATTATAATGATGCTGACATATGGAGAAATGACAAGGCAAGAAGGAGTTTCCAGTTTGCTTACCAACTTTTAAGTCTCTGGAGGTGTCTTCGTTAATACTGACTATTAAAATAAGCTTGCAAGCAAAAATTTACTGACGTAACCTACTACTGTTATGCATTATTAAAAATCTGTAAAGAGCTTCACTCAGAACTTCACTCGCAAATCGCAGTTGTAAAACTAAGTATTTTGAGAAAATAAAGGCAACAATGAGTAAAACTGTTTTAACGTTCCTAATAATGAAACAATAAAAGGAAACACCTGGTAATGCAAATTACATCAATTTGTAAATAAAAATCTGTAAGGGGCTTCACTTAAAACTTCCTTCTTATGTGGACGTTGGGGCACTATACAATTTTAAAAATATCTAAAATATTTTTACGTTCGTAATAATACTGAAACAATAAAAGAAAACTCTTGGTAATACTAATTAAATCAACTTCAAATAAAAGAAAACATTTGTGGCGATGGGATTTGAACTACAACCCCTGCAAATGCGAATTTAAATCCAGGCATCTCAACCACGGACCCAACAAGCACCTCTCCCGGCTTTGCGATGCGCAGCGAACTTTTTTACTTTTTTGCGACATTACCCTGAATCTATTTAGTCCCATTTTCGCCAAGCGTAAAGCCTGATGTATATGAAAATTATTACTTTTGTCTATTTCACAGTTAAAGCAAAAATTTAGAAAAAGTGTAGTTTCTACGGTGCTCACTCTGTACATTTGTCCAAATTTTTCTCGGTTTTATGCCAGGTAAGCATATAATCCGCATGCGAAATATCGTCTTCCTTCAACAAACAGTTTATGGGTTACCTATCTTTCGTCAACTAAGAACCCTGAAACGTGAAGATCTGAAGAAATCTAGGAAAGTGATTTGTTCGTCTTTTAGACAAGGGAAGTAAAAGTAGAAAGGAAGCCTAGTACATCAAATAAGCAGGAAGTAGGATACCTTTCTGTTTAAAAAAGTAAAGTATTATTCGTTACGCTTTTGTATATACATTTTCAAGAGTGCATATTAAAATTCCTAAATGCAATATTTGAAGCGACATAATCCATTAAGAACCCTATTTTCTAAGAAAACTATACTACTTCACGAATTTCATAGCCATTGCGACGAATGCTATCGATTTGGTTTTGAAGTGAAAACATGACAGTATAGTAAACACCTGTAATAGAATGAGTCATTAGTTAACAGCAATATCCAAAGTCACTCTCCTCAGAAAACTGATCAATGGGGACTGAGAGACAGGATCGTAGGATGGTAGATACAGAATTAAATACTGGAACCTTAAATGTAAGATCATTATTAGGGGAGGAAAAAGTATTAGAACTAGAAGAAGCCCTTCCGATATAGTAATGGTATTAAAGTTGGAAATGAAACAGTAACATCTCTATTGTACAAAGCTATACTCCAACGAAAGACAGCACAGAAGAAGAAAGGGGCTCATATTTTGGATCTTTAGGTGAAGTAACAATAAAGTATATACAAAAATACTGACATGTAATAGTCACCAGCGCCTGGACCAGCTCAAAGAGGCGAAGAAGAAATAAAAGGAACATTTGGATACATAACATGAAGTGGAGAGAAACAAAATGACTAGATTTCGTCTTTAGATATAGGCTAGTAATAGCAAACACCATGAAAACAAAGAAGATGAACATGGCTATGGCCAAATGAACAAAATAGAAATGAAATTGATATTATCTTAAAAAATAGGAAACAACTAATATTGGATACAAAAGTACTAAACAAATTTAATGCAGACCACTGATTAATAAGGATAAACATAAAACAGCAAATAATAACCACGGCGACAAATTATTTTTGAGAAAACAACAAGAACACAAAATATCCAATTATAGATCCATAAATCCCATATCAAATGTGTGTAAAGTATTTCCATTCATAGTACAAAAATTTCTAACACGTTAGACAAAATGTTCTCTGAATGATGTCATTTTTGACAGCGGTCTATTATGAGATGTTTTATCGAACCTTTTCCACTGTCTCGGGTGTTTATCATACGACGTTTCGGGAGTTTTTAATCTACTCTCAGCGTTAGGTGAATGAACTGCACTGGTTAGATTTGAGAAGGACTGATTTTTGTACTCCTTTTTCACATATAGTGTTGCTTACCCCGGGGTTTAAACCTGGGACCACTGCTCCCTCTAATTACGAGTCTGTCACTCTTATTATCAAGATTATCAAGCTGTGCTCTGAATGATGTTATTTTTGACATTTTTATATTATGAGATGTTTTATTGGACTTTTTCCACTGTCTCGGGTGTTTATTAGACGACGTTTTGTTAGTTGTTGGTCTACGTCTACTTACATAATCACAGAAATGCTGCAAGCTAATGGCTCTCCAAAACGAACTCTTAACCAAACATTGAAGAAAGAAAGAAATGGAAAGAAATACAACACCGGTAAAGAATGAAAAAACCGAGCCGACAACCACGGCCGTAATAACATACATCCAAGGAGTTTCCGACAAACAAAGTAGAATTGAAAACAGATTCAACCTAAGAATTGCCTTCAAGTCCACAACAATTCTGAGAGGCATGATCACGCATACCAAGCCAACCACCGCATACAATGGGAAAACGCTTCGACAGTAGCTAGAGAAGGAAACAAGTTCCGTAGGAAGCTAAAAGAAGCTACATACATAGCTGGCAAAAAAAGTTATTCACGAATAGGGTCTGATTTAGCGCCGTTTTTTCTGCAACACAAATTACTTTGTCACAGGATGTTTCGTAGTTTTTTATTTAAATTTATTTTTTGCAATCAAAGTTATCTAATTTTGGGAAACGTTAAACTGAAGTGTGTCAAATTAGTTAACTATTTTTTAAAAGGTTTTCTAACAATGAAAGACATGTTCTTAGTTTATGGTGAATGCCGAAAGCACGCAGCAACGGCAGCTTCTGTGTATAGGAGGAGATATCCCAATCGAAGAGCTGCAAGTGAAAATTATTTTTTCAAGAAAATTTCGGGAAAGTTGGCCTCCAATTAGAAGACCAAGGGCAAGAGTTGCAACTAATCCGGAACATGAAGCGGCTGCTATACAAGCAGTCACACCCCCATGTGAGTCAATGGACGATTGCCAGATATTTAGAAATTAGTCAAAGCTCTGTTTCGAGAATTCTGCGTGACAACAACTTCCATCCTCCATACCATTTATCTAGGGTTCAAGATTTAAAGGAAGCTGAATGCCGATTTATTGAATTTGGGTTTATTTACCGATGAAGCTAAAATCAGTAATAATGGTAGCGTCAATACCCATAATTGTCATTATTATGGTTACAAAAATCCTCACTGAATTCGTGTAATACACTTTCAAAACGTAATTTCAATTAATTTGTAGTGCGGAATAATCAGAAATAGAACTATCGGACCTTACTTTTTTCGCAGAACATTAACTGGTCGACTTTATCTACGGTTTCTTCGCAATATTTTACCTCAGTTATTGGAAGATGTGGAAATTGAAATGAGAAGTCAAATGTGGTTTCAGCTAGATGCATTGTAAGTAACTATATTCAGCGAACGTATCAAAATAAGTGGATTGGTAGAGGTGCATAAAATGGTTGGGCACCCCGTAGTCCCCTTAGATTATTTTCTGTGGGGTTATGTCAAGCAGAAAGTTTACGAAACACCTTTTGCAAGCTTGGATGTATTAAAAAATGGCATTAGACAAGCATGTAATGAAATAACCCCTGATATGCTAGCACTTGTGAGAAGGTCGATTATGAATCGTTTGGAGGCATGTGAAAGAAGTCGTGGGGGACATTTTGAACACCTTCTCTGGTAATTTTTCATGTTGTGTTTTATGTTTCATTAAATAAGGATTATTTTTGTTACGAAAGCATAATTATTTTGACAGATTTGATTCACACTTTTGTTTAATTTTTCTGAAATCATGATCACAACATTTTATTTAAATTGAAAAACAGCGAAGTATTCTATGAGAGAGTAATTTGTGTTGCAGGAATAATGATGCTAAATCAGACACTATTCGTGAATCACATTGTACATATTTATTATAACTATAATATATGGCCACGCTGGTGGCTTTTTCGTAAAAGTACAAATTCTTAATCACAGTGATCAGTGGTTCCGAATTCAAAGCTCGTGGTAGACCCGTGAAAAAGGCGTACAAAGATCAGTTCTTTTCAGGACTAACCAGAAGTTCATTCACATCAGGACTGAAGTAGACAAAAAACTCCCGAAACGTCGTGTGATAAACAACCGTTGAAACATCTCAAGTTAGACAAAAATCAGCCATACGAACAAGCACGGTTTAGAGAAACATGGTCAACTATAGATCACCTTTACAACAATAACTGACTGGTTAAGAAGTGTAAAGAATACAATAAACCCCTATTTATAGGATTGGTTGACTATACTAAAGATTTTGATTCAACGGAGCATCAACAGGTATAGCAGGCTTTGAGAAAACAAAATATTAAAAAGCAATATGTAAATATAATAAGGAAAATATACGAAAATACAAAAGCATCAAGAGGAATGGAAAGCCCGGACTAATATTGCAAGTAAAACGGGGGAGAACGACAAGGAAATCAGCTGTGATTAATCTTCTCTAACGCAACGTTGAAACAGGTTTTTAGAGAATTGAAATGGGAAACAAGGGGAATCAAAATGTATATCAAACCTTAGATTCGCGGATGTAGTGGTATTTGTTGAGAGTATAAATGAGATGGAGAAAATGTTGAAGCAGTTAGGTGAAGAAAGTAGTACTGGATCTATAAAACCAATAATAAATATTTTAACAGGCACACGAGAAGAAACGATAACATTAAATGAGACAAAGCTAGAAAATACGTCAGAAACAACTTATTTAAGGCAGATTATTCCATTCACAAATAAAGAAAAGAAAGAAATTTCACATCGGATAAGTCAGTCATGGATAAAATCTTGCTCGTTCAAACAAGTGCTTGAAGGAAACTGATTAGTAAACCTTAAAAAGAAAGTGTTTCATAAATGTGTAATTCCAGCACCAACAACTTATGGTGTACAGACGTGGGATATAACTAGTCATTGCCTAAACCGACCATCAGTGACACAGAATAAAATGCTCAGAATCAGCCTAAACTCAAAACTAAAAGGAAATCTGGACGTGATAAAGTGCTACATAAATTTTAAGTGGAACTGGGTCAACCATGTAACCAAAATGATATCCAAGACTGGTTAAAAGAAAGGAGGCCGAAGAACATATGGGAGAATAATGGCAATAAAATACTACAAGAAAGGAAAAATTGGAACATCATCGGATTGCAGGAATCTTATAGGCCGTTATTATTTTATTCCCACTGTATTTGATTAAATGTCGACATTTTCTTTCAGAATGATTTGCTAAGAAAAATCCAGGGATCTTTGATAGAAAGAGGTATTTCTTCAGAACAAAACAGTTTGACAAAAAATCGTCCAAATTTATTCAGGCTAGGTTACATGCTTGCAGAATATTTGGCATGATTATTTTCACTTCTCGGAAAGCACCTTTGATGATGAGGTCAATGTTATTCACAAATCTTTAAGTTCTGACACATTTTCAACCTCCATTAACTTTTGAAATTTGAATTTTTATCAGACTGCCCATTTTATAGTGTAACAACTAGGTAGGCAACACATTAAATAAACTGCTGATTTTTCACAGATAACTCTTAATTTTAAAAATAATTTAGTAAATTTGGACAATGGGCGGCTTTACAGATGCCTACATCGTGTCAATAAGAAACAAACGAACAAAATTAAGAGTTGCCTGCGAAAATCATGAGTGTGTTAAATGTGTTGCTTACCTAGTAGTTAAGACGTTAAAATAAGCAGCCTGTATAATACCGAACGTACTATTATCATTTAGTCGATTAAACTAAAAGGTTAGGTACATGAAAACATGTTGCATAGGAAAATATCAAGAGTTCAAACGCCGACACGAAGTGGAGATGTTTGCGCAAAAGATATTTTCCGAAACAACGTCTGTACTGCAGGGATAACCTTCCAAATTTAATCGACCAAATTAATAGTAGGAATAGTACCAATCATATTGCTGACACTGCAAAATTAATTTGTTGATGTCAAATATGTGTAAAAGGATTGCGATTAGTCCAAGTAAAAATTTTAAGGCTTATGATTTGTTGTGTGCATTAATAAACTGACAGAAACCGTGTTATTTAGGCAATATTATGGATGTAAAGGAAATAACCATTGCTTATGAGTGAAATTTGTTGATTGAAAAGCGTAATGCATGCAATTCATGATTAAAATATATCTTCTATGATACTCAATTTTCAGGAATTTCAGTGAAATAAAAATAACGGTTTATATAAAGCCAGGTAGCTGAAACAAATGTTTGGATTCCATATTCAGAACTATTATAAGAGTAGTAATAGATTTGTGTTAGTATTCAACGCGCTCATAAACATTTTTGGAAGAGGGCGGCCATGGAAATTATTAATATACTCACACTTAATCCATCTGGAAATATAAATGGAAGTGTGTTTAATAAATTGGGTTTCTAACAAGAACGAAAGATTTTTTAAATTGAACCAAATTTTCTAAAAGGGATTCAGGGTTCAAGCAAATGTGAATGCAAGTTTGTATGAACAAATTTAGAAAAAAAATCTAACGATTAAGGCAATCTGGCAACAATTCATTACATTGTTTAGGAAACTCGCTAAAACGACTAGTTGAAAAGTTAGGGCAGCCCTTGTCCATAAACTTGTACGATCGAGCTATATTCATATTTACATGTGAGTAAGCTTTGCAGTGAAAATCATTTCCACACTTGATGTGATTCTATATCTATAGCAAACAAGTGTAAAGTCTGTTCACGAAACTCCTGGGCTGTCAAATTGTAATAATTATATTAAAGTTGTCAGCAAATTTAAAATTTTGTTGGTAACTTTCTACTGTCACTTTTGGAAACACTGCAAAATTGTGAAACTTCCAAATTTCGAAATTTGATTTATTTGTTAAAGTGACATTTCAATTCGTAATTGTCTCTAACAACAAAGAATCTTTTTTAAAATGAAAAAAAAAATTGGCAAACTAAAGAGAGTTTTACCATTGGCAAGAGAGCAGTAGTAAATTATTACTTAGAAAAAAAGCAGGAGCATATAAATTAACAAAAAACCAAATTTGTTTCAAAGCAGCAAATTTATTTTCAGTGGGTTACAATATTACTTTAAATATAAATCAGCAACATGATGCAGGCGAACCGTTGAAAGATTCAGAAAAAGGAGATAGAAAGAGAAAGAATACTGGCGATCATTTTTATGTTCACTTTTTAAAAGAAGAATTATCACGGAAAATTTATGCTTATCATGAGAAATGAGAACATTTTACTTTAAATGATCTACACAATTACGCCACACAGAATTTAGAGTACACAATGGGACAAACTAATCTTTATAAAATTATCAGGGCTATGGGATATAGATACAAGAAATGCAACAACAGGGCCATTCTTTCGGAACAATCCCATGTAAAAGCTTTAAAAGTATCTCTCCTAAGGAAATACTTACAATATTTGGAAGACGGACAAGAATAGCTATTAACATATCTAGGAATGTTATGAGTATCATAACTGCCGCAGATGTTTTGAAATCCGAGCTCGTAGAGCGAGGATTTTAAAACATCTGAGGCTGTTATGATTCATAACATCCGTGATATGTTCAATAGTTTATCGGTTGCTATATGGTTATGGTTGCCATGTAGGGTAATATTCCATTACCCTACAGATAAGTTATGACCTAGTTACCAGCCCACTTTTGTATATGTAAACAAAGGCTTAATATCCTGAAACCGGTAAATTAACTTTATTTATCTTGATGAAACTTTGATCTATAAGAATGGAAGCCAAGTGCGTATGTGGGTGCATGATGAAGATTTTAAAGCAAATCCTAGAAAACTTAAAATGAGGGGAAAAGATTTACAGTGGTACATGCTGGATGTCATTTAGGTTTTCTGGATGGGTATAGTTTTCTTTTATATAGTAAGGTAGAAGACCGTGACTATCATAAAACTATGAACGGCGAGACATTTATGAATTGGATTGTTAATCAGTTGCTTCCAGCATTGAACATGTTGTAGTCCTCGACAAACCACCTAGTGTTTCTTAAAAAAATCTAAACTGACAGATTGGCTGACTCAAAATAAAATTGCGTTCAATGAAAACAGCACCAAACACCAACTTTGGGAAATTATAAGGCCACTGATTAACACCACCAACAAAAAATATGTTGATGATGAATTTCTATCCTAACATGGGCATGTCGTTGTTGGACTGCCTCGTTACCAGTGTCAGTATAATCCCTCAGAGTTAGCATGGGCATTTACAAAAAACTATTACAACAAGCATATACAATCCCAACCTTCATCCAAAGATAATGTTCACAAGTTATTGCGTATAGCTCTCAGTAATTTTACAGAGCAAATGTGAAAGAACAGTATTGCTCATTATGAAACACTTATTAAAAATCACTGGATAAAATACATGGGCACTTGCAGTGTGGCGGATATTTCTCCATATCGTTAACTGAATCTGATACTGATGAGTCCGACATGGAATTCTCTTCAGATTCTGAAACAACAGACTGATTGTGGAAATATAAAAGTATCCACTATAAATTTCTAATTCTCTCTCTTTTTCTGTAGCACTACAGCCCTAGGTGATTAAAATTCAATACTTACATTTCCAATTTGTAACTTTGTTTAATAATTTTTCTACTTTTGACATAAAACTATCGAACATAACTTATCTTTATTTATCACTAGTTTAGTCGCTACATTTGAACTGCATTCCATAAAAAAGTTACTATTATAAGTACACTCAAGAAATTTTAAAACAATTACTTTTGACAGTCCAGGAGTTTCGTGAACAGAGTTTAACGTTATGTTTTGAATAAATATTCGTGACACTCTTACGATAATACTAATTTTTATGATATTGTCTACTCTGCTGAAAATACTGCAATCGTTATTTACTAATATATAAGAAAAAATTAATTATTTTCTAGGCAAGACTATATACTTCTAGGTAACCCGCAACAAGGCACACTGTGAATTTCCTTGTTTTATTCTTCCTGGCCGTTATGAGAAAAGCCTTATGAAGATCAAAGCTTTTGTAAATTAACTCGTTCATAATATTATTTTCCTAAAATACTTGCATCTGTTCAGGGACAATAATTAGGGAACAATTCTCGTAGCCGGAACCTGCAAAGAGGCGATAGCTTCATTTCTCATGTAACACTGACGTAAATGACAAGCTCTTGCTGGAACGCATTTTCCATTAATTATCGCTACTGTATTTCTTGTAGTATGTTCTGGTTTTACATTCACGGCAAAAGCAAGAGTAATTTTCTTTCTCTCGCTTCTCCTGAAACGATGAAATAATGATATACAGCACAAGATGGCATATTGTACTCGGAATTATGTCAAATACATCTGCGTGAACTGCTGAAGGCTGAAATTTTTGAGTATCCTCTGGAATTGTTTAAACGAAGAACTATATTTCTGAATTAAATTGAAACTAAATAAACGTTTCTTAATTTAAGAAAGGTATGTGAGAAACTGGACTTACTTAAGTTTTCGTAATTTAAATAAAATTATAACGAATGTTAACATAATTTAAGATAACAGAAGGATTAGACTTACCACCGCATTTATATTATTTTGTAGACAGGTGCAAAGTATTATTTGGTAATCATTAATTTGAAAACCACATTCAATGGCTAAGCATTACGGTTATTCTATACAAAGAAAATAAACACCGAAATACGGAATCGGCAACACCGACGTATAATAATAAACACGGCATCTATAATAATTCCCCTCTCGCATTCCACAGAAGCTCACGAGAGAATGAACGACGATATCCGGTATCAATTGAAACCAATCTTGGGAAACCAGCCCTTACAATATATACCGTTTGCGTCCTCAATGAAATCGTTCCGTAATATTGCCTGACACGCACGTATATAATTGTTCCTGAACGATAATAAAGACATCTTCAGTTTTTACTTATTTGGACGCTTGTTCTTTGAAGTCGGGCAGCTTTGGTCTATTTTGTTTTTAATGGTCACACGCACACAACGTAGCTCGTGCACTGAATGCGAATCTAAAAATGTGTATCAAAAGATTAACATTGTATATTTAAATGTTGTACTGGTTATATTTAACCAAAAGAATCGCCTTAAGGCTTTCAAAACAAAAACGTGAACCGGTGTTATAATTATACTCTGTTCACATATTTTTGCATGAAGATTGGCCATGGAAGTTTCCCGAATCTGTCTAAAATCACTTTGTTGCGTTTAAATGAGTTTCATATTTGAGGTTATGGTGTCCAAGTGCATTTACATTAGAAAACATCACAAAACACCTTCAAACGCAAGTTGCCATATTGAAACAGAACAGAAAATAGAATTTTAGTAATTTTTTATGTATGTATGCAATTTTAGTAATTGAAGACATTTCTAATTGAGTAACATTGTATGAAAAAGTATCTAGGACAAGTTTTATGACTAATTCTAGAGATTTGTAAGCTGTATAAACTTGGCTTTTGCAAAATCTAGAGTGGCAGTATCAACTGACTGACACTGATAGTATAATGACAAGGTTACCTTGCCATTAAATATAGTTATTTGTATAATAAGCGCAGAAAGTAGAATATGCTGTACCGAGTGATCGTTTGCATAGAAATGGTTGCAATAGCACGAGGTCAGCACATAACTTTCTATGCGCATTATACACATGATTTTTTCTACGATTTTAATTAAATAAGTTTAAAAACTGTTTAACAGTATATAATTTAGTACTTGAAAAAATATCCAAAACAAGTAACGCTCAATATAGTTGGCATGAATAAGCTTGTTTGGTCAAAAATTATTATCCGCCAATTTTACAAAGCATTTAAGGACGAACAGAAAGTGATTTACTTTCTATCCCTCGATTCAAATGTGTTTACAGCAGTAGTTCCATAGCAACGACCCTTAGATATATGAAATGTAACATTTTCTAATCCTCTAAATTTCTATTAACGAGTGGGAATAGCTATTTGTGCAACCAGTGCTAAAAGTGGATGTTTATGCACGAAACATGAAAATTATGAAACGAAGCCGAAGGCTTTGTTTATCACAATAGCAGAGGAGGAAAAGCTACATCAGTACAGTCAGAGAAATTTACTGGAGACGAGTTAGAACAAGACAACACCATAAATGGGATACAAGCTGTTCATTTTGATATTAACAGAAGGGAAAAGGAAGATTGGTGTAAATGTGAAATTGATATTACTGATAATATTCAATATGAATTTAATGAAGATACTTGGAGAGCAAGTAGTGGACTTACAAAAAAGATGAGAATAAATGAAGCTGGTACAGGTTCATTACTATTAAATGGATTTGGAATGATTCGAAGAACTGTTCCAATTAAGAAAGATAAGTGATGATGCATAACTAAAGTTAACAAAAGGAAGACAAAGAAGCATAAAATTAAACTAAGACTAAAGGACAATTTAAAAGAAGTTATAGGTTATAAAATATTTAATAATAATACAGATTTATGGCATAGCATTATAACCAAAGGATTTTTAAGATGACAATTAAAAACTCGGACATGTAAATATTATGTTAAATAGTAATTTTAATTAATTGAATTAATAACATCACGGATTTTAACACTAATTTTGAGAATAATGGGAAATCTTTACTAGAAGAAGAGGAGGAAGAAAATAAAATTTCAACTTTACCATTCATAAAAGTCAATTTAAATAATAACGAATATCTAGCATTAATATATAGTGGTGCAATGGCTTCATTAATAAAAGAGGAAATAATTTTAAAGAATTTAGATGTCTTACATAAAAACATAATTAAAGTTAATACGATAGATTTGTTATCTGCAACCAAAAGAAAAATAGCAACTACTAACAGAATGTTAAATATTAAAATAATTGTTAATAAATGGGAAAGTGTTATAAGACTGTTCATAGTAAAAGCCCTAAGTGTGGATATCGTATTGGGAATCGACATAATTCAACAAATGCGAATAAAAATAGCTGGGGAGCAAAAGTGCATTCATCTAAAGGGGTTAATTAAATCTTGGACAGAACCCAAAAGTGGCTGCCAAGACAATATTTCGTATGGTTTATAAATTATTTACTTTTATCAATCAATAAAAGTGCAATCTAGCTGCTTTGCAATGATTTTACCGTCAAAATATAACTTGATAAACTTGAACACAGGTTACGGCGGATATGCAGGTACGTCTTTTAAAACGAAATTATACACAGTATCCAGAGAAACTGCTGTTAGATTTAGAATGTTATATATTTAAGTTTAAAAAATATTTGGCTAGCATATGACGGGCGGGATTAAGTAGTGGCGGGCAATTGATCAGCGGGCATTTAACCTCTCGGGCATTTCACCTTGCGGTCATATCATCGGCGATCAAATAACCGGCGGGTCTTTACCCGGAACTGCGGTTATAATAAGCAGTTCTTCTGCCAATAATACTCTATTCTGTCAAGGGCAGCAATTTTGTTGGAGGTTCACGGATTATACAACAAAATAAACGGTTCCGTTCACATACACCTTAATAACAAAAATCTAAGACCAAATTTGAGCCAAAAAGGTGGGAACCTATTACATAGGCAATAACATTCTATATTTATTTTGAATTTTAATATTAGATTTGCTTTTATAGAGTTATTACCAGTTCGACGAACTGTTCTATATAACCGGTAGTACTAAAATAACATTAAAGTATGATCAAAAATAATTTTCACCTAGTATGGCTATTTTCCTAATTTATGAATGCAGTTACTTAAGACCGGTTCTACAAACCAAGAATACCGTTATCCGGGGAGTCAATACCCTAGAAATGATTGCTGTAACAAAGGAAACTATGACAATGATACCTCGGATATAGTTATACCGGGTGACTATATGTGATTGTGATATTTTTTCTTAGGTTGACACTGTTTATGTTGGTGGCACTGTAAGTCTATGTCAAATTCGAGGTTAGCAGGTTAGGTTTTCCGTCAGTTTTGACACAGAATGACGCAAAACCTGCGAACATTGAATTTGACATAGACTTACAGTTTACAGTACCACCAACATAAACAGTGCCGACACACAATGTGGCACTGTAAGTCTATGTCAAATTCGAGGTTAGCAGGTTAGGTTTTGTGTCAGTTTGTGTTAAAACTGACGCAAAACCTAACCTGCTAACCTCGTATTTGACATAGATTTACAGTGCCACATTGTGTGTCAAAACTGACGCAAATCGTAACCTGCTAACCTCGAATTTGACATAGACTTACAGTGCCACCAATATAAACACTGCCAACTTAAGAAAAAAAAGCACAGCCATTTATGGTCACCCGGTAGAACCGGCCCGTAATAATCAAATGTCAGGTTTGCCATTTAAGTGTAAACTTAGTTGCATTCATAAATTAGAAGCTATTCCATAGCCATACTAGATGAAAATAATGTTTGATCATACTATACAATATAAGATAATGTACATCTACCGAGGGGGGAAATTAGAGCCACTACTAAAGGTACATATTTGATAGCAGCATATTTACACTTAAAACTTTAAAACACTCACTCTTTGTCGTGCAGTATTTATGACGGTCTTTGTAACATGGAAAATGTAGTTCATTTTTGTTAGAATAAAGTCAAGGAACAGATCTTGCACATGTCTATACCATATACGTAGTTGTCTAGTAATTATATCTTGCGTAATCGTATGCGCTGTCTTCATTGTTCTCTAGTTTTGTCACTGGAGTTTTTCCCTTCGGTGGCCAGTTGATTTCTTTTAATTATTTCCCGTATTTGGTACACTTTTGGTGCATATTCTCTGACACTTTACGATTGCGCTATATATCTATGCTTTCTTTCTATTTATTACATTTGTCAGTTGTCTAACATATAGGAGTCCGTTTAGAAGGGAGTTACGAGTAATTTTCTCTACCTTAAACGTCTCTTCTATTTCTTCCTCAAACCGTTTCTGTTTGCTTATTCCCATTTCAATGTTTTGTTATATTCATACTCAAATACCTAAAACACAGTTCAATTTATGTTTATATACATGGGGATCCACGAATAGTGTCTGATTTAGCGCCTTTATTCCTGCAACAAAAATTAGTCTCTCATAGAATACTTCGCTGTTTTTCAATTTGAATACAATTTTCTGATCGTGATTTCAGAAAAATGAAACAAAAGTGTCAATCAAATTGTGTTGCAGAAGAAACGGTGCTAAATCAGACACTATTCGTGAATCACCCAGATGAAAATTCATAAAAACTGCTTTTCAAGAATACATTTATACAGTCTAGGCGACGAGGAGGGGGTGGAAATTATTTCTAATAAAACAAAGAGAATTATAAAAATCCTTTATACAGAAGTTACAGGTAGAGAGGCGTTGCATCATAATAAAATATTTTTTATTATGCACGGTGACTCAAAGAAGTGTGGTGAATCAAACTTTTCTTTTTCTTCAGAATGCCGCATATTTACGATAGCTTAAAGGTTTTGCACCGAAATGCTCATCAATTTTATATAAAGTTGCATTGGTCCGACATCAACGCTTTTGGAGCTATTAGCGATGTTATGCAAAAATTCTGAATTTTAGACGGCTTTTGTAAGTAAACAAACACCATTTAAATGAACGAAGATGTTACTAAAAATAATGTTCTCACTCCTGGCAAACTTGATAATTTCGGATTTTTCAAATGGAATGCTCTGTATGTTTTTTGTATTATTGAGGACTCCTTTTAACGAGCTTTCTTTTGATGATTATGTAACTTTGATGTGTAAGTTTTTTGTTATCTCTTGAAATAGAGCATCTTAAAGAGCTTAAATTGTTTTTTATGTTCAACCTTGAATATCTGGGAAAAAGTTGAATTTAGAAGTATAACGTATTATATCAAACTAAAGCGTATTAAAAGGGCTTCAAACAATGCACAGATTGTTCCATTAAAAAATTCGAAATGATTAAATGTGCCGAAATTGAGCATTAATAACTCAACAATAACACAATATAATATAATTGTAGGAGACTTTAACGCCAAACTTGGGCAAAAAGAAGAAAAGATGGAGAAGTATATAGGAGAACACGGCCTAGGAAAAAGAAATAATAGAGGAACGATGCTAATGAACTTCCTACAACAGAACGAGTACTACGCCATGAACACGTTTTATGAAACGAAAGAAAACAGAAAGTGGACATGGATGAGCCCAAATGGAACAACTAAAAACCAAATAGACTATGTACTATCCAAACATAGACAAATTATAAAAGATGTTTCTGTCCTAAATAAGTTCCACACCGGAAGCGACCATAGAATGGTCCGCGCTAATGTGTGCATAAACGTGAAGTACGAAAGACGAAAGTTATTACAAAAACCAAAAAATCAGATAGATACTAAAAAATGGAAGGAAAACAGAAATGAGTACTCATTAGCAGTAAACCAACGACTCCGTACAACCCCTATCATAGACACTGATACTATAGATGAAAAACAAAATAAAATAACAAACATACTGGTAGACTCAGCTAGAGAAGTAGCAAAACAAACCAGTCAAAAGAAAGACATTCTAACAAAAGAAACAAAGGAAATGTTTGAGAAAAGAAGAGAATTAGTAGGAAATGGTAAAGTAAATACAATAGAATACAGAGAAATGAATAAGAGTATCAGAAGAATGATTAGGAAAGACAAAAGGAAGTACAATTACCAACTGGTAGAAAAAATAATAGAAGATAACTGTAACATGAAACTGCTGCGTAAAAACCTTCTACACGGTAAAACGCAAATAAATAAAATTAAAATTGGAAACAAAGTAATTACAAATCGAACTGATATCGTAAGAGAAATAGAGCAATTCTACAAAAAATTATATACATCTAAAATACCAGATCAACGTGAATTGCAAAAAGCACGCAAAGTTATGAATGTAAACTCTGAGGATATTCCAGGGATAAACAGGGAAGAGATGGAATATGCTCTGGATCAGATGAAAAATAACAAGACGCCAGGCAACGATGGTGTTCTTACAGAAATGCTTAAACTGGGAGAAAACGAAATACAAAAAGTAGTACTAAACCTGTTAAATGAGTGCTTAGAAAAGGAGGATATACCAGAAAAGTGGAAAAACGCACAAACGGTGCTGCTCTATAAAAAAGGAGATAGAGCCAACCCTGAAAATTACAGACCCATAACACTGTTATCCCAAATGTACAAACTATTGTCGAAGATACTTACAAATCGTTTAACAAGAAAGCTAGACGATTATCAAACAAAGGAGCAAGCGGGATTCAGGAAAGGATTTAGCACCCAAGACCATCTACAAACTCTGAAAACGATAATAGAAAAAACAAACGAATACAACATGCCTCTGTGTTTAGCATTCATCGACTACAGGAAGGCATTCGATACGATTGAACAATGGGCAGTATTTCAAGGGTTGAGACATTGTAGAATTGATAATCGTTATACCTCATTAATAAAGAAAATATATAAAACCGCAACAATGACGGTTCAAATGCACGAGGATACAAACCTTATAACCATAGAAAGAGGAGTGAGACAAGGCGACATCGTGTCTCCTAAACTATTTACACTTGCGTTAGAGGACGTGTTTAAGAAATTAGAATGGCAAAACTGGGGCTTAAATATTGACGGAGAGTTCATAAACAAATTTAGATTTGCCGACGACGTTGTTTTAATAGCACAAACAATGAATGAGTTAGAACAAATGCTAAATGATCTAAAGGAGAAATCAAAAGAAATTGGACTAGAGATGAACTTCCAGAAGACAAAGATAATGACAAACGAAAAAATTCAGGATAAAATACAAATAGAGATAGACGGCCAAATAATTGAGGAAACAAATAGCTATATTTATTTGGGACATACCATAGGAATGAGAAGCGAAAATCAAATAAAAGAAATAGAACGACGAATAAAACTAGCTTGGTCGGCGTTCGGAAAACTACACTTTGTGTTTAAAAGTGACGTTCCAATAATTCTCAAAAAGAAAGCATTTGACACATGTATCCTGCCTGTTTTAATATATGGAGCTGAGACTTGGACATTAACAGCAAGAGCGATACACAAGCTACAAATAGCGCAAAGGGGCATGGAGCGCTCTCTACTAGGGTTAACACTGAAAGATACAATGAGAAACGAATGGATAAGGCAACGAACAAAAGTTAGAGATGTAGTAGAATCAGTAGCAAGCGCAAAATGGAGATGGGCCGGACACATAGCCAGGATAACGGACAACAGATGGACGAAAACAGTTCTAGAATGGAGGCCGAGATTAACAAAGAGAAATACAGGAAGACCACAAATGAGGTGGAAATACGACATTGTCAGGATAGTGGGACGCAAGAGGATGAGAGAAGCACGGAACAGACAAAAATGGAAAGAGTACGGGAAGGCCTACACCCAGCAGTGGGTTGAATAAAGGCTGAAGATGATGATGAACTCAGGTCCACTATTTTATATCCGAAAAGTAACTCACGAAGAACATAACTTTTTAGTAAGGTTTTCTTTCATTCAATTGTTTTCTGTAACTTACAGCAACCGCCTGAAATCAGCATTTTATAAAATCGTTTGAAGATGTTTAACTACCAGTGTTGAGCTTTGATTTCATGTTAGAAAAAAGGTATCGCAGGCGGGCGTAGCAGAACAATATTATACTTTTAATGTGTTTTACTATATAGAGGTGTGTGATGTTATACTGAAAGTCGTCGCTCCATACTGAATATAACGTCTGCGCTATGTCTACAGCGGCATACAGATATAATATTTTGATGTACTCTATTCTGCAATGATATGAGCAGAACGGGCGCGTTGCTGTAGTCTACACCGATTTCTCCAAGACATTTTATAACGTAGATCATGATGTTACGGTGCACAAGATAAGTACATTTGGATTGAATATGTGGTACATCGGGTGTACCACAGGGGTCGAATCTCAGACCTCTATATTTTATAGTATTATTCAATGACTTACCGAATTGTTTAACGAGTAATACATCAAGTTTATTAGATGCAAATGATTTTAAAATGTATGGCCCGACAGTGAGCGTCAGTTACATACAGCTATTGCAATGAGATATCGGCATTATCTACACATGGAGTTGAAAAATAGGCTTTTTATTATACCTGCATCAGAATCGCCATTTAAAGCACGCCTGAGCGTGCGAATACAGGCGATTAAAGCTCGCCGAGCTTTAAAGGTTGTCAAGGAAACGACTGAATGCAACAACGGACATGGACGCGACAAAAACGTAAATAATTCTCGTAACTATAGTAGCAATATTATTATGCCCTCTCGATTTATCACGACAAAAAATAGCGTAAAGTATTCGTGTATAACTGGTCTTTAAAACACTTGCTCTATTTCAAGCACTCCGGCTACGCCGTCGTGCTGGAAAACTCGCGCGTGTTTTAAAGACTTTGTTATCCACTCATACTTTAATATACTTACTATTCTTCAATGTTAGTATATGTTTTATATCATATAACTTGACGCTAAATTATAATTTACTTTTTCTTCTCCTTCTACTTTTTTAAAGCATAATGCTTGTTTAATTCTAGACTTCTTGCGACGTGGACTGCCAGCTGTCACGCCATATTTTGCTAGGTCTTCTAGGGGGTTTCTTCCCACCGGGTATCCCGTTACGTGCGATTTTGATTATTTTATCGTCGGCCATTCTGTTAACATGTTGGTTCCACTGTCTTCGCCTCTGTCTCATCCACCGCACTATATAATCCATTTTGCGCAGGTTTCGTATGTAGGTGTTTCTTTTTTTGTCTAAGAACGTGTAGCCTGCTATCGGTCTCAAAATTTTCATTTGGTTGGTTCTCAAGTGTCTCTTCGCAGCTACTGTGTTCGCTCTGGCTTCTCCTCCGTATGTCATCATGGGTCTGATACATGTTCTGTATATTCTCGTCTTACATTCTAATGATATGTTATTGTTTTTCCATATGGTGTGTCCGGATATCGCTGCTGCATTGAGAACTTGTTGTTTTACGTCGCCTGTAAGGTCTCCATAGCTGGAGATTTGTACTCCCAGGTAGTTGAACGACATGACTTGCTCTATTACTATCAACGGCTACTTTACATCGCAGAAGCTCTTTGGCTATAGCCATGGACTTGGTCTAATTTACAAATTTATAAAATAAACAATATTCCGTTAGAAAAGAAGTACGAGACAAGAGACCTTGGCGTACAGTTCGTTTCTTCTCTGAAATTTGATCTTCGCATTGAGAGTATCTACAGTAAAGACTTAAAACTTTATTGTACGAAATTCTACTAGCTTTAAGAATGCTCAATACCTTCATACGCTTGCGAATATTGTATACTTCGGTCATCTGGTCACCACATCTTGCTACTAATATAAGACAAATCAAGCGAGTGCAAAATAAGTTTATTAAATTTATGTACTTTAAGCGCACAGTGTCAACCCGTAATTAGCATCTTTTCAACCTATTAGGCAAGAATTTAACTTACCTAAACTTGAATATAGAAGGACGGTACATCACATATTATTTTTATTGAAAGTATTTAATAACCCACCTTTGCTATCGAGAGCTGAACTATATGTTCCCTCACGTAGAATTCGGCAGCGCGGAATTATTAGAAGTTAAATTGTGTCCCATGTCCTGCAGACAGAATTCTCCAGTAGTAAGGGCATGTTCGACATGCAACGAACATTTCTCTATCCTTTCGATCTTTTTGATGTCTACTGTTGTTAAATCTACATTAGTAAAAATGTACAACTTATGACCCTGTCACATTTTGATTTTGATTTGTTTAAGATAATAATTTTGATGTTTCATCTGATTTTAATTTGACTAGATAGCAGTCAATTTGAATTTGAATTTGTTTATAATACTGTAATTAGATTCCATACCTGTTGTTTTCTTTTGGGAAATAAATAAATAATTAATATGTACTATACTGTAATCACCAGGAACCAAATCCAATTCGTATATGAGGTATAGACTTTCCAAGATTTCCAAATCACTACTAATATTAAAGAAGAAAGCATGGGAAACTCCTGCGGCAATATTATTACTAGTTGATAATGATTCTGCATAACAAAGTATAAAGAAAAGAAAGTGGTGAAAGTAGTGGTTTCTCAAGAAAAATTTGTTTTTCCAACCACTACCTGTTCCACATATAGTTTGACGAGTTTTTTTCCATAAAGCTTTACTCTTACCCTTAATTACTAACATACTGCAGTCTAAAATTCTTCCTGAAAGATAAAATTGTACTGAAAATCGACCGAGAAGTTTTAAACAAAGCTATACACATTTCAACGTATCCTTCAACATAGACGTAGTACCACACATTTTATGGAGCTGCTGTTTAAGTACGAAGTCCATTTTTATTGTCTCAGTAATGTGCTGAAGCAGGAAGCAAGTGATCTCTCCTAAATTGCTAGTATACCCAGTTGCATAGTTTTATCATTGAGGCGACTGTAAATTAGTTTTTGATATAGTTTGGTTACTGTTATCAGTAACCTTATGCGTATGTAGTTCAATGGGCTCTTCTTGGTTTCCGCTAGTTTAAGAAATATCAAAATGACTCCACGCTTCCAACCTTAGGTTAGATTAGTAGTACAGTAAAATTGTCGTTTTACCTTAAAAAACTTGGCCGCTGCTATTCCTCTTGCCCAGAGGATTAGGGCCATTAGACAAGTTAAAACCAAAAAGCCGTGCTCCCACCCACTGCCAAACAGCCGCCATCTTGAAAACAATTAAATTTGTTTTTGCTTCCGATCCATTGGTCGCACAGAAAAACTTATTGAACAAAAAATGTTGCAAATAAAATTCTACACATTTTTGGTTCGTACCGCGATACCGAGAAGTTGGTATTGCAAACGGTTAAGGGCGACAAAGTTACCAAAAATCGGTTTCCGCCATTCTAGCTCTGTGGGAATGGTTTTTTCCGTAAATTGCGAATATGAAAGTTGTAGGGCTTGAAGAAATGTGCACGAATCTCTTTAAATAATGTGATTGATTTAAATAGTCTAAGAGTGCAGCGCTTCAAAGTCCGCGCGGGGTGGGAAATGTATAGTCCGGCACAGCAAAGTAACCATTTTACTTTTGCGAGGTAAAATCGTCAAGTCACTCAAGTAGTTTCAGTGTGAAGAGGTTTTCAAACCTACAGAAATTCCACACATTTTTGGCCATTGCCGCGATACCGAGAAATTGGTATAGGTAGAAAAAAATTAAAATTATGAGAGAGGACTATATCGTATATTGAAAGTAATTTATTTTTGCATAAACCCTAAAATATATTGTAGTTTACTCAGACACGTTTTCTTTTTTTTTGTTGGAGTTGTTCCTTCGTATTTGTTCGGAACCATTACCAACCATGGTAGGAGTGTTGCTTGAACTTTTCTTGAAAAAAGAGCCCACAACATGTGAAGGTAATTCCTCGTCGGTGTCATAATTTTCATCCTCGCTGTCTGATTCAGTATTGGTTGAGTTGTAGCAGGTTTATCAGCCGCAATTTTTGCACATTGAGGAACAATTGAGGCCAGCTTTTCTGCAACCACAAGCTGGCCTACAATTTTTCATACGACCACAGGATGCGAGATTCAAGAGGCTTGCAGGTGCGCGACCTTTGAGAGTCTTCACAGGCTGTAAACCTTGGGAAGATCTTTTCCATCCCCAATTCGTCTGTTCGAAAATGCAACCCATCCATTGCTGGACTTCATTTGGTCCAGTTAAGATTTTTCAAGTATCTGTATTTTGTTCCCACAAAAGAAGTTCTTTTTGGTCAATATTCTTACATGATAATTGTAGGAGTTTTTAGCAATATTTTAAACATCTTCAGCAATAACAAATTACAAAAAATAGTCGGGAAACGCTAACGTTAAAATAAATTACGGATTCATTTCATTTAGCCCATACGATCAAAATATCATTTCGTTCACCTTAGCATGTTTTGGTTGAAGTGAAACAAGCTGTTTGTTGTTTAATAACATATAGACAGTCGGGTGTCTGTATTCTTTTTGCAAAAAATGCACGTGGTAAAGAGTTTGTCAAATTGTTGAATTTTGGTCATTCCTGTAGCAAAATGTACAAACAATTGCAATTATCGTGTATGAAATATTGCGAAACTATAAAACAACATAATCCAGAGCAGAACAGTCAAATATTACACCAGCAAATTTAAGAGTTTTACTGATCTGGGCCAAATAATATGATTCTGGGCTCGTATATTGCTTTCCCATAATTTAATTTTTTTGTACCTATACCAATTTCTGGGTATCGCCGCAATGACAAAAATGTGTAGAATTTCTGTAGGTGCTGAAAACATTGAAACTACCTGAGTGACGTGACGATTTTACCTCGCAAAAGTAAAATGGTTACTTTGATGTGCCGGAATATACCTTTCCCTCACCGCGCGGACTTTGAAGGGCTGTCACTCGGAGACTATTTAAATCAATCACATTATTTAAAAAGATTCGTGCACATTTTTTCAAGACCTACAACTTTCACATTCGCAATTTTCGGAAAAAAACACCCCTACAAACCTAGAATGGCGGAAATCAATTTTTGTAACTTTGTCGTTTTCTACCGTTCGCAATACCAACTTTTCGGTATTGCGGCATAGACCAAAAATGTGTAGAATTTTATTTGCAACATTTTTTGTTCAATAACTTTTTCTGGGCGACCAATCGATCGCGAGAAAAAACCAATTTAACTGTTTTCAAGATGGCGGCTGTTTGGCAGGGGGTGGGGGCGCGGCTTTTTGGTTTTACACTTGTCTAATGACCCTAAACTACAGGGCAAGAGGAATAGCCGCGGCAAATTTTTTTAAGGTGACGGGGTTTTTTCTGACAGTTTTACTGTACTATTGGTCGATTTGAAAGATTGCTGGCTTTATGAAGGCGGAAGGAGAAATTGCATTCAACTTTTTAAATAAACTATAGCGTGAGTGGCGCCATTCACAAGCCAAGTAACTACCTGAAGCGAACAGGAAGTATCTTGTTTTACGTGACGTAATTGCCATGTTGAAGTAGTTACGACCATTTTAGCACATTCGGTGTGTTAGTCGGATATAGATTCCTCTCATTTTGTATTCATCTTGTTAGAGTATTGGGGAACTTCATTTAGGTTTTATGCCGAATATAAGAAACACTGTCCCGCCCGCCATTGCCCTATATCGACACTGCCCTATCATCGACACCGTCTTCCCATCAACGTCATCCGCTGTCTTGAGCTACAGCTATATTTTCTGCTTCTTGGAGTGTGGTCTTACCAACTCCAAAATTCCTTGAGCCCGAAGGTCGTTGAAACCTTGGACGACAACGGTACCTCGTTTCCTGCCAACCCACTTCTTTGCTCTGCCCAGGGTTCAAACGGCCCCTCATCTCGCTTCATCTTTCCTCTTCTTCATATGCATAGCCATTAATTCATGTATGCCACCACTTTTTCCATTTCCTGCCGGTTCTTCAAAATGTGTATCAGGTTTTTCATAGTATGTACTCCGGTCAATTATCTTATATTGCACAGTATTGATATATCTTTTCTCCTCTTTTTCCTGTTACCTTCAATCTTCCCTTCAACAATAAACTGTAATAGTTGATATTCTGTATGTCACATAATATGCTCTAGATAGGCAGTTTTTCTTCGTTTCTTCAATAGTAGCAGTTCTTGATCTTTAGTCATTCCTCTGAGGACGTCCTCATCCGTTACGCTTGCTCCCCATGGTGTTTGTTTGGTGTTAATGTTAAGACCCATTCTTTTATTGTGATTTCTTATTAAGCTAAATAGGTGTTGGAAATCGTTTCTATTATCTGCAATTAGTACCTACAGTATCATCAGCATAGCGAATATTGGTAACCCATTATGCCTTTTTCGATATCTTTAATTACGTCTAGAAAAATACTTTGGGAATACAGATTAAATAAAAGAGGTGAAAGTATGCATGCTTGTCGGACTCCTCTGCAGATTTCCCTCACCTCAAGTCACCATCCATATTAGTCTTCTATGCAACAAGCTTTCGTCTGTATCAGAATTTCCATAAGTTTATGGTGTAAAACCCTGTCAAAAGCCTTGAAGCATAGACTCATGGTGCATAGAATACAAGGTGTAACGTTCCGCAGAATGGATGAATTATGGGCGAAGCCTCAAATTCAACCAATAAGAACTGCCCAAAAAGAGCACGGATGGTAGTACTGAAGTGTATTGTTGAAGACGCTGTCTACGTATATCAAATTCAAGGTTAGGTTTTGCGCTAGGTTGTGTCATACTGACGAAAAACCTAACCTAACCTGTTAATCTCGAATTTGACATCGACTGACAGTGCCATCAACAATATACGATCGCGGCCATGGTTACATCGTGATCGCGGCCATGATGGATTGCTTGAGTAGGCGCATTGGGAATTGGTTGGTATCCCCCCTCTACTTTCTGAACGACAGCGCATTTCCGAGAACGTTTCACCTTGAATTCTTTACACCATGTATATACCTATATTTTTTCTCTGATCGGGATACCTTTGCACTGACATCTGCTTTCTAACTAAGACTCTTCTCGCCGGGCGAGGAATGCATCCACTTTGGTATGTTGTGTATATTGCTGTGTCATATCTTGAACTGGTTGATTTTTTGGGACACAAAATGAAGTACGCGTTTTCAGTGAAGCGGAAGAAGCTTCTTTTCAGGGGAAATGCGAACAAGATAAGTTGAATCTGCGGATTGAACCCACACACCTCCCGACGCCTAGGAAAATTTTCCAGAAGAAAGCACCCATTACATCATTGATTGATAAACACTAGGTGGCGCCACTAACAATAACAAGAATGCGGCTTCGTATCTGCCATTGTTTTAACTGTCATGGGGAAGCCCCTTCTTATTGCAGTCTAAGACAAACTCCTCACCCTGAGCTACGAGATACCTTTTACCTGGTCAACCGAAAAGTGTTGTAGTATTTACTTGTGGACCCTTTTATTTGTTAATAAATATTTTTTATTCTATCAGTTATTGGTATTTTTATGATTATACGCCTATGAATAAATTAATCTCATCAATATATTACGTTGTAAATATTTCTAAAAAACGAACCGAACCTGAAGTTATTTCAGGGACCGAGGTTTCTTTTAGAATCTTAGGACTGTGTTGCACTTAGTGGCCGATATGTATGCGCATGAATGTAAAATTTGATACCTCAGAAGGTGGCATTGCATTACTAGAAAAAAAAATAAGGAATAGGGTCTGGAAGGACAATTATTGCTTGAGATTTGTGAGGTTATATTGTTCAGCTGTATTGGAAGCTGTTTAATTGTTGATGTTGTTTGCCTGATTCGTAGAGAGCTTTGTTGCTGGGTCTTTGCTCATTGTTATTGTTGGGTTGGTAAGGCTGTTGCCTAATTGGTACTGCTATATAGTACACTATGTTTATGTAAATATTGGACATTCGGTGAGATAATTATTAACTATTGACCTCATAAACAATTATTAGTGATCCAGAAAGCGCACCTGGACATTCTGGGATGCTCATTGTCTACAAATGCCTTACAAATACGTTTGCTACGGGAGTGGCCATCGCAGTCGCAATTCGCACCGTGAGTTAGTACTTACTGGTTTGCATCCGTATTATAGCTGTTGTATGTAGATCATCGGCGGTGCACCTGAAAGTCGCCCCTAATCTAGAATTATCTACTAGATACTACGGGGGAGCATCGGGGGAACGGCAAAACCCCCTGTAGGTCCTATTATCTCAAACACGTACTGCTAAATGTAGTCATGCTTGCTTACTTTTGTTTACATGTGTTGCTTTACAATTTTATGCTTATGAGCGAGAGTATGAAATAAGCAGCTCACCGAATAGGGTCATATATGTGGTCCAGATCTCCTGAACCGAATGGGCGGTTCTGAATTTCGATATGTCGCCAACCTGTAATTTATGCAAGGCAACCGATTTGAACCCAGGAAAAATAAATTAGTTCCCAACCAAAATAACTATCTCAACAGAACCTAGACAGGCTTTTCTAGTAAAATTTTTCAGCATGATGTTATGTATTTGGCCGTGCCACTAAATGTAGTTAGTTTTATATCATTTCTTCCAACTGTTTGCTTTGCGTCAATATGAATGTCTAGTGACAAATGGTTTAAAACATTAAGTCCTAATCGATTAATGATGTAAAATTTGCTTCACATCTTCTTCACTATTATTCTAAGTGAACCCTTTTGACAATAGTTAAACAATTACTTATTATTGCGGTAATACTTTTATGGTTATTTTTTAGAACCCTAAATCCCCTTGCTTGAAATCGCTAATATTCTGTTTGTATGCGTAGACTACCTTATGGGAATTGAAAAATCTATTTAGAGTTTCATTCCTGAATTTTAAGCGCGTTACCATTCTTTGAGTTGACTTTTTGTTTAATTGATGTCAGAATGCGCACCTGATAGTGATTCTCAGTTTTAATAAGTGTAACATTCAATTATGTTTGTAACGTAGTGTTTGATTATCCTTACTTGAACAGATAATTGAGAAATTCTTTGTATTAATATAGAGTAAAAGCATGTACGAAATTTTAATTCTCTTCAGCTCTTTGAGACTGGTTATTGGGTGGAATGAGTAAGTCCTAGATGTTCCGATATCTAGTATTTGTTCAGTTCTAATGCTGATGGAGGTTATCGTGGAAGCTTTTTTTGGAGTTCACTGATTGTCATAAATGAACGAAATTTGCCTATATCCTCATTGTGGATTGGGATTCAACCTTTAGGGAAGTGTATTTAGCAATTTACAGTTTGCTTTCCTGTGCTCGATTATTGTCGACAATAGTTATTTACTATACAAGTGGGATAAGAGCATCATTAATATACGTGTGTGTAAGTTATAAACGACTGCGTAGCACGAGTCATGTAAGCACACAAGCATATTAATGATGCAATAGCACACATGTATTGTACAAAGTTTTATCTACAACTGCCTAAAATTGAGAAAAAATTAAGAGAAATGTCAGATCTGTCATTTTCAAAAATATTGTAGTAGGAAATAGTTATTTACTATAAAAGTGGGATAACAGCATCATTAATATACGTGTGTGTAAGTTACAAACGAGTGCGTAGCACGAGTTATGTAAGCACACAAGTATATTAATGATGCATTATCACACATGTATGGTACAAAATTTTATCTACGACTGCCTAAAATTGAGAAAAGTGCATTAAGAGAAATATCAGATCTGCCATTTTCAAAAATATTTTAGTAGGCAAATGTCATTATGTCATTCATTTGACACTATTTCAGTTACGTAATGAAGTCATTACACAACTCAGTTGCGTAATGAAACCATTACATAACTGAGTGGTGTAATGAACTTCATTACCTAACTGAAATAGTGTCAAATGAGTGACGTAATGTGTTACTTATCCCACTGGAGTAGATAAATGTAATTATGTCATTCATTTGACATTATTTCAGTTAGGTAATGAAGCCATTACACCACTCAATTAGGTAATGAAGCCACACATAACTGAGCGGTGTAATGAGCTTCATTAACTAACGGAAATAGTGTCAAATGAGTGACAAGGAGTTACTTATCAAACTGAAGTATATAAAATAATATAATACAGCTAGTCAGTTTAGGAAACAAAATAGAGATATTGCAGCAGTTGCACAATGCATATTCACATAACGTAAACCCACCCGTTCAACTGTCAATTCGAATGAAAACCGAAAAGTTTATCCACTTGTGCTGCAAAATCTACCTTAACTTGCATTAGTTCTAAGACGAGTTTTCTTAAATCAACATTTTTTTCTTCTATCTTCAAATTACTGGTTTCAATGTGACCCGGTTCCAATTTATTAATCTAAATGAAGTAAGTTCGATTTGACAAGAATAGATGCTATTTTTAGAATGGTTCATCAATTCAAATTTTTAAAAACGCATTGAAGTATAAGTTTCTAATGAATGGCTGTTTACAATTCTATTCTATGGAAAGCTAGATCTATACAAGCATCAACTTGCTACTGCAAGAGACTAAAGTGAGGCACGGATCAATGGAATAATTTGGGATTGCAGATACATGTTCAGCTAGTTACATACAAAGCAGAGGAAGTACTGTGCCTCGTCATCTAAAATACATTAATTCTCAGGAAATAGTTGACCTCTACTCGACGCTGTAGAAGGGGTATTGATTTCAAAATGTCTGCAAACTGATATTTGTAATTCTAATACTCATTATATAACGAGCAGTTCTTTTGGCATGCTTCAGAAATATAACACTAATTAAAAATGCCTCTCCTAAATTTCTGAAATAATTGCCAATATATTGAGCGTTTAGTTACAGCCAGCGAATGTAGATATCTAAGAATTTGAAATGAACGCCCAATAGTTATAATTTATGAACTAATCTAGAACCTTCCGTAATCCAGTAATTACCACGAAATGTATTGTTCCTCTGTATAAATTATTTATTATTCCAGTGATACCTACTTAATTTCAATAAAAATATTACATTGAAAACAACACACTTACTATTTCCTCATTCTAGTGATAGTTACATCAAAATTTTGCATCGCACTGTTAGAGTATACACCCTGGACTTTATTAACTTTAACATTGACATTATTAATACATCGTTATTTTAATGAACAATTAACATGATCTGCAACCGCGTAACCAATATACAGACTGAAAACATAATTAATTATTTCTAATTATTATTGTTTGAGTGTGTTTGTAGACTAATTAATAACAATCCGGTAAATGATTCACTGTTAAATAAATGACATGTGTGTAATGGGAGGCTGCATTATATATTTAGTTAATTACATACTAAGTTAATTCCTAACTCGGTCGAATATAACTGAAAAAATTAAAGGTAGAAAAATCAACCAATACTTTATAAAACTAATAAAATAATGATGAGAATGTTAAAAATGCAAAGTTCACTGCTACGGAATAACTGTATCTTAGTGTGATGTATTTTGTTATTATCATTAATGTGTAGTCTACTGCACCGTCACAACAAATACACAAAACCCCAGTACCTTTAACCTTTGAAACGTAAAAGCATAGAAATTGACCTTTACTGTTGAAAAATAATGGCACCAGATTAATTATCTTGACGTTACGTCTATATAAGAAATGTTAAGGATTAATGGCGAAGTTGGGACTGTCTTGTTTGATATTTATGCAACATATTTTAACAAACCTTAAAATCAATCCTAGCAAATATTTCTGTACAAATGCCAGGAGTAGGTTACTTTCGAATGATTACGATATGTAAAATATGATAAGATATATACAACAAATAGTATATTAAGTATTGAGAACAGTAAGGACATTTTATCGCTCGAAGACAATTGTTTGGAGGAGGAGAGAAGCAACGACCCCAATTTTTGTCCGAGAAAGGTAACCCTTAACGTTAGACGTGCTTATAAAATTTTTTTCACGATCAGAATTAAAATTATACAAAAAAATATAAACTATTTACTGAGAAATTAAAACGATCGAAATACATTGAAATGATCGAAGTGATAGGGCACACATCACTAGATAACCAATCTGTTTGTCAAATAAAATTTTATAAAATTGTGCATGTTGGACTAATTTTCATGGTTTTTTAAAGAGGCGTTGGTAAGTATTTTTGCTGTTTAGTTTTTAGATAGGTAAGTAATTTTGCTGTCGTCGTAATTATAGTAACTGATAAATTCCACTTACTGTCATGGAAACAGCAAAACATGCAAAAATCAAATTTAAAACTAATGCTATTCAACTCTAATCAACAAATTTCGAGTCAGTTGGAGACCTGATGAATATTTTGCGTCAAGTAAAGATCATTATCATTACACAGAACATAGTATTTGTGACAAGTGACAATTCTGGCAGAACGAAATCGGTTTTGAACATATATTGAGGTTCCTCGTTAATAAATTTTAGCGAATTTGTTCCTTCTTAATGACTGGTTTCAAACTTTACATGCTTACCATACGGTAGACTACAGAAACATTTTACTAAAACAAAACTGTGCATAAATATTCCAACATCTGTGCATTACTATAAAGACGCTCGAAAACAATTCAGTCGTGAATAATGACAAACTACGTAGAAAACTTCAAGAGGGAATATCCAGTTCTTCTACAAAAATGTAAAATTGCAGTCAAATTATTATCGTTTCCAGCAGATGCGCAAGGTTTAACCTGTTAACGTTTAAAAAATCTCATTTTTATAGCTTTCGTTTTTTGCGATTCGCAGACAGAAAGAAAGCATAATGGATTCGTATTATGTACGCTGCCCTAAAAAAGACACAAAAGCGCCAAAAACTTCAAAGCTTTTGAAACTGCTGCAAACGTACACGTCGTTAAAATTCACAAAGTAAAGCACCTGGTGCCTGCCCGTTACAATTAATAGCGATACTTAAATCCAAAGCTGTTTTTATGTATTACTCCGTCAACATTATAGATTAGGATTAACTTTTTTGTTGTCCTGGACAATACATCTCAAACCGCAACGCACGGGCGACTAGCAGCTATTTTCGTGTAACCAAAGAAAAAAATAATTCTGTATTGTGGCATCAGACAAAAATAATGCAAACATATACGTTAATGTCAGTTAGGTGGACATAATTAATTGCTGGCTATAATTATAGCTGTTTCTTTTTCCCTTGCCCTACCACAGGAATAAATTCGCACCAACGTCAGCATTACTTTAAATGGAATTATTTTTGTAAAGTTTCGTTCTTCAATTTAAACTTCCCAGGTCTTTATACTTTGAGTTTGTACAATTTTAAAACTGATTTTTTGTAATTCCTGGTATATAGTATAATGTAACGAATTATACTCATACAGTTTCATTGTAAACAGTATTGACTGAGACCCTTTAATTAAAAATTCCTTTTCCAAATCGAAATATTATTCTTTAAAAACTGCCAACCCAGTGGATGTTTATTCAAAACCAACGATTATTTTTATTCAGTTCATGTCTATGTGTAATACTTAAACACTAATGCACCATGTTACTTGTAAAAACCTTTAAGCTAATCTATAACTTGTCATAGTCCAATAGCTATGCTGAAATGTATTGTTCTTGTATACCTATAACTTAGTGATAACTACAGTGATACCTTTAGAGCATCGTTCATAGGTGTATTTACTTTTTATACCTCATTCCTAACGCGTTGAAACATACATGAAAGATATAAAAGTTATAAAATCAAATCATGTAAATACATACATACATATTCATGAAAGAAACGAAATTATGAAATGTGAAAACCAAAATTTACTGATGCGAAATAATTATTTACAATATTTACATAATACTATCTTACAATACAGTTCGGAGCGTTACACACCATGTCTGAAGTCTTCTTATTTATTGCACTTTTACGAAGTACGTCAGAAAATGTAACTTGTAGATTCTTAGAACCAGATTATTATGTTGAAGGGCTGGATCTTGTAAAAGGGATGAAGAGTTGGAGGGTAAGGTGTGCACGAAGTAGCCAATTCTAACTACCCCTTAAGACATTTGTGGCCTATGTCAGTTCACAGATGAACATACATCAGTATTTGACTGTATTAAAAAATTAAATAAAGTAGACAGCTATAAATACAAAATATTGGTGTCGTGTTTTGCTTATTCTAGTCAACTATGGGACCTAGTGAATTACTTGGTTTAATTGCGAGACCTACGTCTGCCAATTTTCTCGTTATCACACAAGAACGCTGCAGCTTGACTCAGTGAAAGTAACACCAATTCTAATGCTTGCGTCAAAAGTGGATTGCCAGACCGCATATTATGAACTACATCTAGATTTTTTTAATTCCCTTAAACTTAACACAATTATCTAATTTATGGTCGAACGTTAGCTTAAACACCACGGAATAATATGGCGTGAGACTCGACGGGTCAGAGTCACCAACTATCTCTTCCGAAATCCAGCAGACCTGCACACTTTTAACATATTTCTTTTTTTAGTTTTTTTAGTAATATTACCACTATTACAGCAAAATTGAAACTTACCATATGCACTGCAGGTCTTCGGTTTAGAAATATATTAATACAAAAACTATTACAAGATGTGAAAAAGTAGCTATAAATCTTAAAACGTGAAAGCTAAATTATTTCTACTAAAACTATAAAGTAGCATTTTAAATGGAAAATATTCTTCTAAAAATATTTTCCTAAAATTCACACCATAAATACAAATAACAGCTTCTGGTGTTCTAGAATTTGAAATTCGAAGTTTATGGGTTCCCTAAATATATAACATTTAACCATTCTACTGCTACAGTTCATTGCAAAAAGTATTGACACCTTCCGGAAAGAGTATAAAATTAAAAATGTATCTGGTATTTCATGCATAAGTACCCCTGTTAAATCTTAAGCAATATGCTAATTAATATTCCTATATTAGTTACAAACTAGCAACCAGTGAGACAAATGTTTCATTTAATAAAACAAAAAAGACCGTTTTTCAAATAGAACAGCGTCCCGGACGGACCAGCGTCCCGGACGGACGGAAATCACATGATTTCTCAAAAACCGGAAGTGTCACGTGACTGAAATTCGGTTTCTGACCTGACATGACCATTCCAAACATAACTTTCATAACTTTTTTCTCTATCTCTTACGGTTTGGCTGCTGAAACAGCGTCCCGGACGGACCAGCGTCCCGGACCGACGGAAATCACGTGATTTCTCGAAAACCGGAAGTGTCACGTGACTGAAATTCGGTTCTTGACCTGACATGACCATTCCAAACATATAACTTCAATAACTTTTTTCTCTATCTCTTACGGTTTGGCTGCTGAAATAGCGGCCCGGACAGACAAAACAGCGTCCCGGACAGACAAGCCTATTAGATAAAGGATAGAAGCCACGTAGCGCAGTTGGGGAAAACGCTAGGCTTGCTAGTCCTCGGTTCGAATCCCGTGGGGTCGGGTTCTTCCGCAGCCTTGGCAATTGGAATCGGTTTCAGCGAGACCATTCACAGTTGCGCACCAAATTAACTGTGCTCTACTCAGAACCACAGACCTAAGAAATAAAGTAACAAGGTCAACACATCACGCAGAGACACTACGCACACAATCTTTGCTGCGCAAGCACAAAAAGGATCGCGGTCCAACTTTGTATAACGAATCCGAGACAAGTTGAGCATTATACCGCCACTTACTAGAGCATGAAGCACCAGCCTCTACATCGCAAGGTAAATGAGGTTACAGATAATACGTATATACATTAAACTTACAAATAGCTAGCTATCTGATTTTATTTTTTGTCAATTGTTCTAATATGAGGAGCTCTGATACTTTGATACTGAAAAACTGAAAAGCTACAATGATATTAGGATTCAGAGCATGCTATGAAAGCAGTGACCAGATTTATACCGTTTTAGTTTATATATGCTTACTAAGGATGATGATTCTTTAATAGTAAGTGGTAGGGCATATTCTTAATCGTATTCCGGATAATACGAACAAGGGAATTGCCTTTAATTTAAGTTTCTTGAAACTTTAATATTCTCTAGCAAGAGCTGCCCATTAATATTTTTTTTTTTTACTTTAAATTGCCAGTAACGAAATATTTACGTCGATTTTGTAAGCAGGCTATTTATTTTGAACAAACAGCCAATCTCCTTTCTTTCTAATGCGCTAACTTCCATAGTTTTGTTATGATCATCTGTTTCTATGGTAAGGATAGTCTTTTCTGTTTTCCGTTTCATATTGTTTATTTCCATACACTTTTCTGGTCTATTTCCTATTCATGTATTCGTCGGTCTTGATAGTATTAATATTACGGATTTGTCTACATCCATTATTTGCATTATATATTCCTTTTTGACATATTCTATTCCGCACATACCGCAACTGCATCTTCATTAATCTTCTGGATTGTATAACTGGTTTTATTTCGCTATGTAATATCCTACACCTCTGATCTGTATAAGCAAAAAGACCGTAGCCGTCTCACAATTTCCAAGTGATATATTGTAAAGGTAATTTAATGTAATGTGATATAATATAGTAATAATTTGAATTGTAATTACACCTACCTTACTTACATTTATTTAATTCAAATGTTAGACTGACCAAAAATAATTCTGTTTTAACTGGGTTCGTTAACTACTTACAAATAAAATAGTATTATGCCTTTTATTGTATTTAATTCATTTGCAATTTAATATTACAGAAGGCTGGCTGGGTAGACAAGAAAAACTCATTCCTCAAAGTTGGATTCCCGGATTTGTTAATATTAAAATTCGTGTGATACGCCACTGCGCTGTAAATTTACTTCATTCGCGCAGACGCTACTTTGCTATGCTGTCAAAATCCTACACAAATCGGTTTATTTGTTGCGGCTCGCGTTTTGTGATTTAAATTTAACAAAAGGAGTTTTATGAGAATTCGATAAGGTAATTTTTGAATTTTGGCGCCTTCAACTGCTTTAATCTATCTTTTGTTTGCAGGCAAAACCTCCACTTGATTGTTAAACGACGCCAACATGAAATTGCTTCTCCTAACCTCAAATCTGGATTTTATGCAATTACTGGATATTCGTTTTTGATAGATGCTTTAATCTGCCTGAATCTCTGCTCAGTAAGACGTGTTCTTGTTTGAATTGTTGCTTTCCGGTTCCCAACACCGATACTTTGAATGCAATCTAACCTGAGTTTTCTGCAGTGCTGCGGTAACTCGTTCGGACAGCGTCTCCTGATGATCTCTGCCTGAATCTGGACTCCTGGGATGCTGTGGCTGCTGTGAGGGCCTCCTACACGCTGGGCGGGTATGCTGCCGTTAAAATCTTGGGCTCAGGGACTTAATTGTGCCCGTAACTGTGATCGTAATCTGCACTGGTACCTGCCGAAGTCCTCGGAAGGTGGTAGCGAAAGAAATTATTTTTTATGTGGTGGAATTTGCTACCTATACGTTCACTGGTGCACTGGTAAATTCTCTACGCAATGGTGGTTTTTTTATTGTTATAAATTAAATATTTTTATATTAAAATTGCAATTAAATGAGAGATCAAAAACTTTGTGTCAATAATTAATTTTATTCAAATGTTTCTCGCTTCTGGTCGTTAATAACAAATGCCTATCTAAACTACAAAAACGGATATTGACCAAGTTCAATACAATAACCTTCTTAACTAATATTCCTTATAACTAAAATTATTTACAAAATTTCTGATTATAAAATATTGTCTTCTCAATTTTATTTTAACTGTCTCACAGCGCCACTCACTTTGTATTATTTAGATTGTCTTTTCACTCTCCGTAATTACACTGACTTGTTTTTAAAATAGTCTACTTTCTTCACCAATTTTCTTTGACATCCTGCTGTGTGTCCTTTTCCTTGTATTTTTATCAACTGTCTACTTTTCCCAGACTTTTAAATATTGCTGTCTAATATTACAATTGCCATGTTCTGCCTTGCTTATGCTCTTCGCAACGTATTATAATAATTCTGCTTCTTTTACCTTTATTTAAAATGCTCATAAACATATCCTGTTTAATTATTCTGTCATCTACGCTTCATTTAACAGGTACATTATAAACCTTTCTGTGACAGTTGTATTTATTTGGTTTGGCTTTAATTTTGCACAAACCTCTTATTTTTGGTTAATTTAAAATTATCGACTCCAATCTATGAACAACGAGCTCTGCCCTTTGCCTTTTGTACTCAAATCATTTCATTACTACTGGCATTGCTTTGCAAATGTAATTACGGATTGAAATTTATACGCTAAATCTTGCAGTTGTATGAACTACCCCAACTCTGTGCTATCTGACTTGCTTTATTTATTTGTGCTGCAAGCAGAGTTGAGTAGCGGGCTCAATACCATCTCAATATATTTCCATCAAGTCAGTTTCCGTCTCCTGGTCATCCAGTTTCTGCAGTTTCGGTAACTGTTCTTTAAGTTTCCCAACATGTACTCACTAATACTAGTTGCTCCTACCTATTTTTGTTCTGGTAGTATCACATCTACGTTTTCTTTTCTCGCAGTTCATCTGTAAATCCTCATTCCGTTGGTTAATATTAAACACCACTGGTCGATAAGATGAAGTAGTTTCAGTTACGGCATAGTACGCGGATTGTTCAATAGAAACACGTTTGGAGGCTGCAGCATAATTTTTATTAACTGATTTTTTTTAAATCATTAACATTAAGGCATTACTCCCATTCTTGTACTAATCTAGACATTCCTTGCTGGTAAAATTCTTTGCAGTGTTAACAAAACTATTCTCCAATGGCAACCCGCACTTCAGCGTCCGAAGTGATCTGCTCTCCCGTTAGTGATTGTTTTAATCAACCTTGTGATAAGAGTATGAATAATACAATGAACACGTCCCATACTGACGTTCATCATTTAATAAAATTATCAAAAGTAATGTAACAAGGGCGAGACATACTTACCGATAATTTTTCACACGCCAAGGGTCGAGTGCTGATTGGAATGAAAACTGTCCCGAGGGCAGTTTTCTAAGGGCAACCAGCACGATGACTCTTGGCACGGACAACATTATATGTAAGTTTGTCGCCCGCGTTTACATTTTGGAGATTATTACGCGAAACCCGTATACGAATTATGATTTAAAATTGATTCAACAATACAAAAACACTTAAATTGCTTGTTTCTTGCATTTCTATTTCTAATTATGACACCATCAACGGGGTCGATAATCATCCCTAGAACGCTTATCGCTTGGTAAGCAGCCCACAAGCGCTTATCAGGTAATCAGTTCGGGATTGCTCGATTCTCAAAAAATGCATGGTTTTCATTGGCGGATATCAGTAATATGACAGTTGTGTGTAATAATCTGACTAATGCAACTAGTTGCACGTAAAACAGTTTTCAAGCGCCTCACATTTTCATGTGAAGTTGCAATGTGAAGATGTCCTGGGCGAACCACAATCTTTAGTCGACTTTTTTCCTTGTCTCTCTGCCATGTGAGAATAACTATAGTCACTATATACAGCTTGTCTTTCAGCGGTTAATAAATATTACACATCAAGTGAATTAAACGTTTATTCACGAAAATATATGATCTCACTAGCAGTACGTGCTCGTCAGCTCAACATCTTTTCGTGAATAAATGTTTAATTCACGTGGCGTATATATGCTTTTATTCAATTTTGACCAAATTTTTAATAAAAAATAAAAATATATTCAAATCAAGATATACATTTGCCCATTCACTGTCGATTTGATCTAAATTTTAGTAATTACATATTACACACTACAAAGAGAAAAAATTATTGAATGTAAATATTTGTAGTTGTGTTGTTCTTCATTGAAACTTTTTACTAGTGAATTAACCTTTTTTAATTCGCTAGTGAATTAAACCTTTTTAATTCGCTAGTGAATTAAAACACCTTATTTTCTCCCGTGAATAATAGACTGTTTATGAAGGTGGTTATGGAGTTAATAATGTCACTTTAAACTGTCAAAATTTAATAAAAATTATTAAATAACAACACGCATATTGTCTTTGGAATAGAAGCCGCGTAGCGCAGTTGGGTAAGCGCTAGGCTTGCATTAAGCAAGCCCTCGGTTCGAATCCCGCTGGGGTCGGAATTTTTTGGTAGCCTTGGACATTGGAATCGGACTCGGTGAGACCATTCACAGTTGGGCACCAAATTAACTGTGCTCTACTCAGAACCACAGACCTAAGAGATAAAGTAACAAGGTCAACACATCACCAAGACACAGACCTCACACAGTGGTTGCTGCGCAAGCACCAAAGGCGCGCTACAACCCTATATCCCGAATTCGGGGCAAGTTGAGCATTGTACCGCCAAATGCCAACGCATAAAGCACCAGCCTCTACACCGCAAGGTAAACGAGGTTACAGATAATACATATATGCATACATACATATTGTCTTTGGACAAATGTTCTATACCAAGTGCAATTTCCCAGCTCCGTATAAATGCCTCCAAAGAGGCAACCTCAAATAAATTTAAGAAACACGTCACCAATACGTCAATAAACAATTTCAACAACGCCATGTAATTGCCACAATGATCATGTTAAGCCTACGAGATCCAAACGTGTTGAATAATCCTCGTATATTGTCTTTCTTTATTTTGTTATGTTTCCTATCCAGAATATGGTATTTACTATCTAATAGCTCCCTTTACCACATCATCTAGTAAATCAGATAGTAAAAACTAATGCAAGCTATATTTAATACTTGTCTTTGTTTTTGGAGCTTTCCTAACATTAATTAAGGTGGTCCATCTCTTTAGCAATAATGACACAATCGTCAGTAAATACGAACATCATTGAATGTTTCGCTAGAGGAAATTTTAAACGAGATGGATGCTGGACATCACTTTTGTGGGAACGTTTACCCTGCTGATAACTCAATGGATGCAACTAATATATGTAAAACATTAAGCCATTAGTACAGACTGTCTAAACAATATCAAGTTTTATATGTTAAAACAGTGTGTAATATTATTGACCTTGTTATAATTTTGATTTTTATTGTTCAAACAGGTTGGTTTCGAAGCAGGAAATTAATTCCACTGCTTACCATCATTACTAATTTCGGCGAATTTCCGATAACGTTTTCAATACCAACCACTAAGTTTTTCGTTTTGAATAGGTATTTTCATTTATTGTCAATGTATTTTTCCTTTTATATGCATCGATATGTTTTGATAATGCGGAAATAAATTGTATTGCGCACTATACCCCCAAGCGTTTTCCTGGAAACCGCTAACCGATTTCGAAAATAAAAAGCACGTGGGAAAACAAATTACAAAGTAAGTATATACAAATCATTAAACATTAAGAGAGAGATAATGGGGGTTGTTACTGTAGCGCCTTCTGGTAACATTATTGATACCAAAATTAAAGAAGGTAACACATATGGTCAACAGAACCTATATGTCCTGAGGCAAGCAATTTAGTGTATAGGTAGGTCTATGTATATGGCCAATTCTTCTGTCCTGTAGATTTTTTAGCAAAAATGTAGTACATCGTTCAGAAAACTCCTTTATCCAAGGTATGGTTTTCAATGAAATAACGTGAGATATATACCAAAGAGTGATGCTCACTAATATAAAGGTTACACGATTCATTTGTTTAAAGAAATATGTTTACAAACTGAGTTCTGAAAATGTTCTCGACTGATTGAAAGATATTCGACAGTAATATTTACTAAAATGTTTGCTTAAGCCGATTATACTCGTTTTACTTCCCTCGTCTAAACGACGGGTCTCTAGATGACGAAGAAAAACAGGTTTTCTCAAGTCCGTCTGTTTGTCTGTCTATCCGTTTGTTTGGCTTTCTGTCTGTCAGCCTGTTAGCGGTATAACTCAAAAACTATTTTTTGGGGAACGACAAGATTTTGCGCAGTAAACTGAGAAAATTTCAGACAAATATATACAGGGTGAGCACCTTAAAATATAAAATTTTGTTTATTTTTGCTTTAACTTAGAAGTAGATATAAGTAATAATTTTTACATAGCGCAGGCTTTATTCTTGCCAAAAATGGAACCCAACATAGACAGGTTAAATGTTGTATGAGACAAAAAGAAGAAACGAATAAGTGCGTTGTGTTAAATATAGCTGCATCGAAGGAATTCGAAGGGTCCCTGTGGCTCAGAAAGCGAATACCAGCTTCACCCGTGAACTACCGCCACACAATGAAACGCAGACACTGAATTCCGAGTCGCATCACCGGTAATATTTTTATTTTTACTTTATCTGAGATACAGTTGAAAGTAGCAGTTTTCACATAGTTGAGGCTTTACCCTTGACGAAAATTGAACCCAACAGATGCATTTGTAAATGCTGTAAAGCAGAAAAAGGTGTCAACAAAAAATGGGTTCTATTTAGTGCAGCAGGGACGCACGGACTCCAGAAGTGCTCTGTAGCGCATGTAAGAACAGCCCGTTCCCTTGCAATATCCCGCTGTTTTTTTTATTTGAAAATTTATGTAATTTATTAGAAACGTGAAAATACTTTTATTGTTCATTGACATGTTAAACAGTGTTTAACATGATCGCGTCCTCGAATGATAAGATACATAAACATGCATCCACTCGAAAGGACAATTTCCTTCGTGGCGGAGGCGGCAATCTTTTTAATTTTATCCGGGATAACAAGGAACTCGTTTTGCGTTTCCATTTTAAGATTTTTATTTTGTTTTCGACAGGCACTATATCAACATCACACATATTCATGATAGTCCGATTTCGATTTAGCAGTTTTTAATAATTATTATTGGTTCAAAATTATTGCCTGCGTGAAAAATAAAGTAATGAACGCATTTCGAGGGGTAACCGTCTTAAAATTTCTCACATAAATTACCACTCTTGCTTCTCTAAGCTCACTCGAGTGGTAAAAATATGCTCAAATGTTAAGACTCCTCTAAATACGTTAATTACTATTACCTCTGGCTTAATTTGATTTTTAAATTTATTTAGTGTCACAACGTCCACTTACGAAGGAAATTCTGTTTAAAACCCTTTACAGATTTTTTTAACCAGAACTTAAACTTATCCCAGCTGACCTGTGCTCCAGGCTTTAAGATTTAAAGATAGTATGTGCATTTTTTTTAATTGTATGTTATAGAAACACATCATTTGAAGTCCATTACCCATTTTAAAACATAGCCAAACGAAACCACCTATTACACTGTAAGAAGTAATCTACAATATATACTCTTTTCGACCTTCACCCCCACCCCCAACCCTTAAAAAATATTTAGGCATTTAGAAATGGTTGCAATTAAATCCTAATATATTTCAAAAGCTATTTTAACACAAAACGACTAATTTGAAAATATTTACGTTCTTTATCTCTCAAGTAACCGATATGATGTTAAATCAAAACATTTCCTAACGATCTGCAATTTTGTATCTAGCCAATCGCTTAGTATTGAACGTTCCTGAAATTAAGTGTACATATTCAACCGTAAATAAATAAGAATTATTTAGATCGATTTTAATTCAGTTACGGATCACATTAAAAGTGCTTAAAAATAATTCCCCGTAACTTAATACTCATTACTTCTTTTGTGTTTTGAGACGGGATCAGTTATAACGAAAACGGTAGAATTAATTAAGAAATGCGTTTACTTGACTTCGGAAATAATCTGGAAAAGAGTAATTGGAGACCATTATGAATGCTATTTTTTAGAATAAACACAACAAAGAAGTGCTGGTGGCATTTGTTAAGATTCCTTACTTCTTCAAACATATTTTAAACTTATACAAAAAGTAGTTGATTAAATGAACCATTTTCACTACGAGGTAGCACTATTTTTATAAATATCTTTAAATTTTTAATTCCGTCAGCTAAAGAGTGTCTAACACAGTAACATTTATTAAATATGCAAATTAGAGAAAGATATGATTATCTTTGTACTATCGTTGGCAGTAAAAGGTGGCACAACTGTTATTATATGTTTTTACGTTTTAAAATTTTTATTGTTAAATGTTCCTGTTTGGTATAAAAAATACTACTGATTTACAAAATTTAACACTTTCTGACCAATAAATGGATGTATGCTCTTCTTGGAAAATTATTTATAAATTTTCAAGTATATCTAACAATATTGATGTGGTTGATGACGACAAGTGGTACAACATTTTATCAAATGTCAACACCTTTTTTACATCCCTAAAAAATCTGTAAAAGTCTTTACCCAGACCTTCCCTCGTTGACATTGTGACACTAAATAATTTTAAAAATCAAATTAAGTTAGCAGTAAAAATATCTTCACGTTTCGAATAAATTAAATAAATTTTCAAGTTAAAAAAATGTATCCCTCTGGAGTTTGAACCCACCGCATCTGCATAGCGATCATAACCGCACCCGCAGAGAAATCCCAGGGTAGGTGAAACGACTCTTGTAAAATATAGAAAATTCTCGATTGAAATTTCCATTTTTTGGGGTGTAGCCCTGCTGGGTTAAATGCGAATTTCTAATATAATTTCAGTTTAAAAAAATCAAGTATGGCTTGGAAATTTTAAAAAATCCTTTTTTTCTGTAGATTAGCGTGCCTTTTATGTAGCAAATACGACAAAAAGTTATTAAAAAAAGTTGTTTATAATCAATATCTAGGTCATTATACCAAATTTCAAAATCCTTGGCCAACTTTGATTCTTTCACATTTTCTTTTGTGTTTAGGTCCCATATCAAAGAATTTTATTTTTAACAAAGACTGCCATGGAAAAACAAATATTTTTAACAAAACTTTTTATTTCATAATAAAAGAAACTTTGTTAAATACAAAACTTTTTGATTTGGGAAATAAACATAAAATCAAATTTGAGGAACATCAAAGTTGGCCGAGAATTTTGAAATTTGGTATAGGGGCCTAGATGTTAATTCTAAACAACTTCTCTTAATAACTTTTTGTCGTATTTGTCACATAAAGGCACTTTACTCTACAGAAAAATAGGTTTTTTGAACATTTACAAGGCATACTTGATCTTTCAAAACTGAAATTATGTTAGAAATTCCCCTTTAACCAAGCAGGGCTAGACCCCAAAAAATGAAAATTTCAATCGAGAATTTTTTACCTTTTACAAGAGTCGTTTTACCTATCCTGGGACACAGTGTATATATGTGTATGCAAAATATCGTCTTCCTCCAACAAATAGTTTTTGAGTTATACCGCCAACAGTCAGACAGACAGACAGACAGATAGACAGATACACAAACAGACAGACAGACGGGATTGAGAAAACCTGTTTTTCGTCATCTAGGGACCCTGCAACTTGAAGATCGGAAGAAATCTTGGAAGGTGATTTTTTCGTGATTACAATAATTCGTTCGTCTTTCGATCAGGGAAGTAATAATAAATTATTCACAGACGAAAACTAATTAGCTGGGAATTAATTAGTGACAGCCGGTAAGATACAAATCTACAGATTTTAGAGCCTTAATTAGCTGAATATATTAATATATATCAGGATCCACTCTCCCATTATTAAGTGAATATATGTATTTGTATCTTATGTACTTTTGTGAATGCTAGTTGGAAGATAAACTTTTGAATGCTTTATCTCAAACTTAAATACTAAAATACGTTATTATATTAGATAGGAATTCAATTAGTAGCAGTGAAGGTTACTGTGGATTATTACTTTGTGCTGTTGTTAAGTGATACGCACGCCGAACTACCCATAAAAATTATGAATTAATATATATTTAAGTTCCAGGTTCATACGTAAGAAGTGGTATATCTACTTACACATATTCCTGGGGAGATGCTAACTGTATCTACGATACTACATTTTGTCAATAAAAAAACGTGATTGAAGCGGAATTTCTCAAAATATTTGCATAACAAATGTTTTTCATTTTACCATAAATTATTTTCGTATCATTAGAGTGACCATCTTTTCTCTTGTCGACAAATTAAATCTAAATAGCTGAATACATCTAACGGTTATTCAAATGATAAAATTCCTTTGCTTTACTGAATTTTCAAGGATTACTTATAATAATTTGTTGAGATATTAGGACGAATCTTTAGTTATTTTATCTTCAAAATTGCATGCAAGTTTCTGCAGGTTCTAGCTTGTCGGAAAGAGAAAGTAAATTTAAGAATATATTCAGTACCTGAAAGAAATAAAAATATTCCTATCAATGTTTTAACCTTCCGAAGCCTTCTTGGTGGAATACCAGCATTTGATTTAAGGTTTGGTGGTTATATGATTTTTGAAATAACGTTTAAGGGCTGAATGCTTTTGAAACGCCTCGAAAATGTATTTATTTTATGACCAGAAGAGATCAGAATAAACAAAAGGCGTTAAACATTTTGTTTATACAAATTCCTGTGGAAAATCTAACCCTTGGTTTAGAACCGGTAATCAATTAACTTTAAAAGCTGTACTTGTTTTATTAAACTGACTGCTTATTTATGAAGTACCTACTAACCTCTAAATTAAAGACTCAAAGAACAAATCTTCGATTAACTCTTTCAACTGTTGACAAAGAAAAATCGATGCGATTTTAAGAGATTATGAAATAAATCATTAAATGTAATTATCTAGGCTCTGAAATCGGTAGCACAAAACACCTGATTGGAGAAGCCAGACAACGGTTCCCAACAAAAGTATCTTCTTCTTCTTTTTACACCATCTCCTTTCGGAGGTTGGTGATCCAAATAGCTAACATAGTTTTAGACACCGCTGCCCGGAAGATGTCAACTGATGTGCAGCCAAACCAACGGCGCAGATCTTTTAGCCATGAATTCTGGCGCTTGCCGACTGATCGTTTTCCCTGGATTTTGCTTTCAATAATGAGTTGAAGCAGTTCGTATCGATTTCCTCTCATGATATGGCCCAGATATTGAGTTTTCCTCTCCATAACTGTGAGCAGTAGTTCTTTTTGTTTCTTCATTCGTGTAAGTACCTCGATGTTAGTAACTCTTTGCACCCAAGAGATCTTAAGCATACGCCTGTAGAGGTACATTTCGAAGGCTTCAATTCTTTTTTCCATAGAGGGGTTAAGGGTCCAGCTCTCACATCCATAAAATAGAACTGGGAATACATAACATCTTAACATACGAGTTCTCAATTCTAAGGTTAGGTCAGGTCTGACAAAGAAGTTTCGCATCGTGACAAATATTTTCCTTGCTTGTTCGATTCTAGATTTAATTTCTTTTGTCATGTCACAGTGTTTGTTTACCAGGGCACCAGGGCAACAAAAGTATACAAAGCTACAATCCAAAATAAAAGTAGACAAATAAGTGATCCGGCCAATCCTTATGTACAGTTTTGAAATACCTATATGGAGTTAAAAAAATGGCAAGAACAGTTGAAACGAGTCACACTTTACCGTATCTGATGAGCTTTTACATGACATATAAAAATATATAAGTTAGGTTACGAAACTTATATTTACAACAGCTATTATATCGTTCACGATACCATATGATACTTCCAAGTACTAACATAGGATGCCTGTAACACAAGTTAATCGAATACCTTGTGTAGTGCACATTTTCATTAAAATATATTCCATTACTTGCAATATTTTATGGACACTAAAGTGACATTTATGTGGATAAACTCAAGGAATTGAGCTTTCAAAGAAAAGATTGTAAAGGGCTTTACTCAGAACTCTCTAAGTGGACGTCGTGACACTAAACAATTTTAAAAACGAAATAAATCTAGGTTCGTAATAAAACTGTGTTTAAAAGGAAACCTAGTAACGCGAATTGTGTCAATTTTCAAATAGGAAAAATGATTGGTTGTTGGATTTCAACTTCAGCGCTGCGAATGCGATTTCAACGATGGCGGTAGAGCACAAGTAAGCAGCTCTTTTGCTGCACTAGGCCACCGAGGACTCCACGCATCGGTGAGATTCAGCATTTATTGTTGTCATTTTTTTGCAACATTTACGTGGTATTTGTTGAATCTCACTTTCGTCAAGAGTAAAGTCTGAGCACTTTTATCTACATCTCAGTTAAAGCAAAAATAAACAAACTATAATTGTCTTATATGCTGTATATGCTATATATGTTGGATTGAATATATTCCCTATATCGTCAATAGTAAAAACCAGACCTGTATGCAAACTATTACTCTCATTTAAGTAATAGTTTATGACTTAAGCACAAATCGGCAGAATATTATTATTTAAGGTGCTCACTTTGTATATATTTTACTGAATTTTTCTCGATTTCGTGCCAGGAAGGCATATAATCCGCATGCAAAATATTGTTTTGAGTTATACCGACAATAGGCCGACCGACAGACGGACAGACCTGTTTTTCGTCATCTAGTTACCCTGAAACGTAAATGTCTAAAGAAATCTCGAAAGGTGGTTTTTTCGAGATTATCGCATAAATAGGTAATCTAGAAAAAACGGTATTTAATTACATTAAGTTTTGGTATGATATTCCTCTTTGTAACTACAATTAATAAATACTAACTATTTGAACAAAAACTTAAAAATTTTAGACAGCTGTCTTTTATGTTTTGGTAATCAGCGCTCAGGTTAAGTAAATAGTTGTTCTTACCTTCATAAGTGAATCTACAGTAAAATATATAGTATGAACACTTACAATCTATATGTAATTAAAAATAATGGAAGGCTTCTCGAGTTATATGCTTTTGCCTTATTTAAATAGAGTGCCAGGAATATGTACTAATTCAGTTATGATGCAAAAATACAAAACAAAATGTTATTAACAACTAAAAGTTAGCGGCACAAGTTTTAGTAACAATAAGCGTTTCATATGCCCTTAAATAATTAACTAATTGTACACAAATTAGCGTTTCGTGGAGGGTCTGGACACTACTAACTACGGTTTAATGTAACGGAGCTCGCTCTGCCCCAGTTTACGTACGGTCACAAGAAACGGTCCAAGCTCTTTTGAGGTAGCGATAAATGTTCCGTTAAAGCAAAAGGCAAGATTTGTAGTATAAGATGCAGTGTTTCCGCAAATAAACGCCCTACGAGAAGTGTAATTTTAGAAATGTTACTACTGGAATGTAGGAAATACGTTCAGTGCACCGAATAGCTACTGAATGTAATCGTCCTATACAACAATTACAATTATTTATTTATATAAAGCTGGATGTGCGAATTCCACCCTTATACTCAACAAAGGATGGATTGCTTTGATCCGGTTTTAGCTGATGTCTATTTGTTAGAGCTCTGTGTAATTCTAAACAGCATTCAGAAGAATTTATCTCGGTAATTATTTTATGTGTAGTACTTGATGATCGTACAGAGCTCTACTCTACTTTAACCCACGACTAAAGGGCATTCAAAACTTCAATCATCAAAAGCTTAATTTCTCTTTCTTTCAAAAAATAATTTCATGTGATTTTATATTGTATAAAAGTAGGAACTTGAAAGAGTAGAGAATGTACAATGCGCAAAAGGGACCTTTTAAAACGCAGAAAAGTGAATATGTGATTGATAGTGAGAGAAATATCACTGAATACATTATTGCAACAGAATTAATATCAATACAAAAACGAGATTGGCCTCAATATCAATACAAATAAAGTGCCTAGCACTAAAATTTCCCTAGAATGTTTTCTTTACACACCTAAAGTTAAAACGGGATATTATAAGAAATGCGCGTTCCAATGGCATTTGTAACATATTTAAAATGCTGCTAAACATGAAGGCGTAATCAGATTTACTCTAACGTTTTATTTGTAAAATACCTGTTTCTTGTCCTTATTATTGTGGTCGATGTATTTGCAGCTCTTGGGCTTCTAAATTACACCTTGGGAAACATCATGCTTTTTTTGGTGTAATGTGTCGTTATTTTTTACACAACCTGTAGATTTGGCAATACACAATATTAAAAAAATCTTTTTAATTAAGGATATTTGTCCAGTTACTACAAAAACATTTCAATAGTGGCAGTGGATAATTGCGTTTTAGCTTAAGAGCTATGTTAATGTTTTGCCTTTAATATAGGTGCATATTGCGCACCTACGTTACTAATTCATAAATCAGTGACTGATCAATAAAATATCAATTAGATTGATTCTTTAATTTGGCTGATTAGCCTAATTAATGCCATATGCACACACTTCGAAATTAATTTCGAGATTCATTAAGAAATAAAACATTATGTACATCAGTGGTTCCGAAACTATGCCTTGCGCAGCTCTGTGAAAGCTTAATAATATATCAAGGACGTTGTGGACGATATGACGTTTATATAGCAGCCTATCTAAAGCAAATAAAAGGTGTGGCACTAAAACTAGATTTATTTTTATAAAATGCCATGACAATAGGTACAACGTACCAATTGTTTACCTGTAAAAATTCAGTTTGTACTAATTTTGTAGATGTCAAGCTGATTTCGCTATATGAAAATTAAAAAATACCAAGAAGAATTGAATATGCCGATACGACACATGGTATTAATTTTTGCAAACATTTTTCTAAACTATTAAACAATGATAACGTTTTTGTAAATTACTGGATAACTTTAGATGAAGTGTGCCTTTGTACCATATGTTTTGCTACTAACTAAAATTTACGCTACTGACGATAATGGTTCTGCATGGGAAATATTACAATTTCGTGTACCCCTTAAGTTTTTAGAGTAATTGAATATTTCTGCTTTAAAGATAATAACCCGTCAGGGTAAATAAATGGTAAATTTTAGTAAGCAGCATGGACACCGACATACCGGGTGGTGATCTGCGTGACGCAGTACAGGGATTTTAAGGTTAAATTTTAAATGGTCAATTATTTGCTTATTATAGAGCTAAAGTTGTTTTTGCAGTTTTTTAACGTATATGTTGCTATGGTGCCTTGCGTATAGAAATATTAAAATTAGAATTATAAATTACATCTCACCTTCACGCCTCCGTCTATTAGCTTATTTATTCTCCGATGGATTTCACATTTCGGTCAGTCATACTACCCTTTAAAAGAATTCTTTTGCAATTTTTACACAATTATATGGCAAAGTACTAGACTACTACGATCAAAAATTAATACAGATAATTGAAAAATCATAGCACGACTAGTTTCATCGAAAAAGTTATTAGAAAAAGTTTCGCAGAATCACAAAATAGTCGAAATCCAAATTTTCAATTAAAATTGTTATCATTACTATTACAATTTCATACAATAAATGTTTCACTTCTCACTTTCACACTCCTGCATCTTACTTCTTATTATATGATCAACTTCAAATGCTGGTCAATTACACTGTCTGTGATTCAAAGGAACTTTTTTGAATAACTTTTTTCGGTAAAATAAAAAATGTATTATGATTCTTTGCATTTATTTTTGATCGCAGCAAGCTATAATCAGTTTTTTTTGCTTTATGATTTAGAGCAGGCTTTGCATTTATCTTATTTTAGCAGTGTACAACAGTGTAATTACAAAATATACCTATCGTCAAAATCCAGGTCGCCGGGATTGTCAAGTTGACACTTCGGTAAAGCGTAATAAAATGCCACGACACAGTAGTGTTAATAGTAAAACTAAAGAGGCTGTAACACGCTAGTTTACTAATATAAAAAATGGTAACTTAAAGAAAATAGCTATTAGTGGAAGAGTTGGTCTAATATTTGATATAAGTATCGAGAGATAAAAAAAAACTGATCCGCAGCAGGCTGTGGAAATTCAAATCTATGAATCACATGTTTGTGCTGCTGAAAATCTATGTCAAATTCGAGGTTAGCAGGTTAGGTTTTGCGTCAGTTTTGATACAGACTGAAGCAAAAACCTAACCTGCTAACCTCGAATTTGACATAAACTTACAGTGCCACCAACATATTATTCATGAGTTTGAATTTCCACAGCCCGCTGAGGATCAGCTTTTTTTATCTCTCAATATTAAATATTAAACAGATATAAAATTTCTAACACTTTCTTATAATCCTAGATTTCGAATGAAACTGCGTTTAACATTCTAAATGAAGCAAATTACAGCTCCAGCAACAACCGAATAACAATATGAATAAAGAAAAGGAATTTCTAACTTGGGAGGAATATAGTTTCAGGGAGTATATTAAAAAGAAAATTTGTGATTTTTTACTTATTGGGCTGTGCAAGGGAAGAATTAAATTATACTGGGAGTCGTTCAAAATTTTACTACACGTTACAAAATATAGGATATAAATACAAAATTGTAAGTGGAATAGAATTGTTGTGTGAGAAGAATCATATAATTTCGGTAAATATTATTGCTTTTTTACTTCCTTTTACTACTATAAAGGAAGTATTGGATTCACCCCAAAAATTCGAAATTGAGTTTTCAACAGATCTTCACGTTTTAGAGTCCCCTGATCCCAAAAAACATATTTTTTTTCATTGGTCTGTGTGTCTGTGTGTCTGTGTGTCTGTCTGTGAACAGAATATCTCAAAAACGAAAAGAGGTATGGCATTGAAACTTCATATATAAGTTTTGTGTACTATGTAGATGAGACAGCAAGCTTTTGAAGAAAATCGCATAACCGGAAGTAGGTGTTTACTCTTGTGATTTTTCAGTTTTTTTCGATTTTTTCAAAAACGGCTCTAACGATTTTTTTTAAACTTTACATTTTTCTTACATTTTTAATGTGTATTGATGTGAGATAGGTGATTTTCCAGTTGAATACTTCTAAAGTGGGTTTCTTTTGTTTTTTTTTTCTATTTTTTTTATTAACTCCTATTTTAAATAAAACACCCGGTATATTATTACATTTTTGAATTCACCTTAAAATTCTAGAGAAAATTTGTCTCTTCAACTAACACTCGATTTTGTACCGTTTTTGTAGAATTTGTAAATTTTGAAAATTTTTAACAAATGGTTAAAAATTAAAAATGAAATTTTTGACTAATTATAAGATCACTGTAAAAGGAAGTTGTGTGAGTGTATCACACCAGATTTTTTAAGGAAATATTTACAATTTCGAAATTAAAGTGCAAAATGCATGTTCGTGTTTTTGGATTAAAGTTTGATATTTCTCAATGGAACCAGTGTACGTAGGTGGAACCACGACGCACACTTGAAAATGAATCCATCTAAAGTTAAGGTGGAGAGAAAGAGAATGTGACTTATTGTTGGACTCAGACAATAATTACAGAGGCTATCGCAAGTGTATGAACGGTGACATATTTAGGCAATGTTGAAAAACTGTTTTGTCCAAATTGAATGAAAAACCACCAATTTCTCGGCCAATAAACCACAAATGCAGGAATGGTTAACTAAATGTGTCGTACAATTTGACGAAAAACTAACAAAGCGATAATTATGGAATTTAATATAACCTTTACCTAAAGTAATACTTAATTGACAATATTTTAAAACGACATGGACATGAAGTTATGGGTTCCTCCATACCACTGTCAATACGATTCAATTGAATTGGCTTGGAGTTTATGTCAGAACTATTAATAAGCACATACATTCTCAGCTTCTGTCAAAAGAAAGGGTTGCTAATTTATGGCTTAGATCTCTATCACTGCGAACAACAAACATATGGAAAAAACATTGAACACTGTGGACTACTAATGCAAGGTGGCTGTGCGAAGGACATGGGTAAAATTGATGTGGCTGATATACCTCTTGTTATTATTAGGTTAGAATCTGCTACAGAATTGGCAGACAAGTTGTATTCCTCTTCTATATCAGATTTTGGAACATTATTCTGAAGTGTATCAATCTAAATTCTAGTAAATTATATCTCTAAAAACGGTTCTACCAGAATATTTGTTATTATCTCTCTATTTTGAAATGTCTGTTATATGTTTAGCATAAATAATAACTTGAACAACACAGATCAGTAAGTTGTTAATAATATATTTTTACATTTCGTACATATAGGATAAATCGATATCTAAAAATTTCTGCACAATTAGATAGCAATCATGTTTAAATAAACGCTCTTAAAATAAATCAATACCTTATTTAATGTCAATGGTTCAGTAATACCAGCCCTTATTTAGTATAATAGTGCTTATAAGTTAACACATTGACAGTTGTAACAGGTTTTTGACATTATTAGTGTTTTTTGTTTGTAATCAACTACCTACACTGTTACAACAATGCAAATGTTAAGCCTGCTCTGAATCATAAATCAAAACAGTATAATGTACTGGTTTGCACTAAACTTATTTAAAATATATAAAAATACCAGCTTAAAGATTAACTTAAAGAATATCAGAGTTAAAATAGGTACAGGAGTGTAAAGATGAGAAGTGAGACATTTATTGTATGAAATCCTAATAACTACCATGTGCTCAAAAAGCAATTACATAAGGGTTGACCATGGAAACTAAAAGTAATGTTAAATATCAAAATTTGGAATTCAGCTATTTTTGTGATTCCCTGAACTTTTTCTAATAACTGTTATCGATAAAACTAGGCTTACTATGATTTGTTAATTTTTCGGATTTGTGTTTAATTAAAGTAGGATAGGTACTGAGCTATGGTAAAATTATTCTTTTAACTGTACAGATAACCGTTTTAAAGAGTGGTATAATAGCAAAATTTGAAATCCATTAGGAAATCAATAAAGAAGATACAGAGGTGTGAAGGTGAATAGAGAAACACACTGGAAATGTAAATATACCTTTGAATTAACAGTTTCAAAGGGGTATCATTTAAAAAAGTGACAACAGTTATTTATGATATTGCAACATGACCTATTGCTCACATTCAATTTTTAATCAAGCTGGATTCGAATATTCCTACTACAAAATGTATTTTCTTTACTGAAATTTTCTTTTAAAAAACACTGCCTCTAATTTAAAATATTTTATAACATCTTGTCCGCTTAAAAATTTGGTTTCTATTTGTGCACGATGTGGGAAAAGCATATTTACACCGCGGCAGCAAAATAGTTTTCTTAAATAAAACTAATTTGTTATAATATGCTTCATGCTATAAGTTGTTCAGGTAACTTCTGCACATGTAATTCTATTATTGAAAATGCAGATTTTATAAAATACCTGGGCATACTTATAGATCAGCATTTAAAATGGGATAAACAAATCGTTCAAGCTACCAATAGATTGCGCAAACTAGTTTGTCAATGTTACGCGTTACGTGATATCTTAGAAAAAGATGTATTAAAATCTGTTATCACTTATGGAATTATTGGGTGGGGAGGTATATACAGTAACAATTTACTACCACTGAAACAAATTCAAAAATGCCTATTAAAAATACTGTATAAAAAGCCTAAACGATTCCCAACTCAAATGATTTTTGATCTGGTTGGGGTATTAGATGTTAGGCAGTTATATTTAAGAAACATTTTATGTTATATTTCCAAAAACTTAAAATTAAAAACGTATGCAAGTCATCCGCACTCTACCAGAGGTATGGCTAATTTTGCTTTGCAACCAATTCATAAATCCCTCCCTATTTGATTTGTTACCTTCTAATAAAAAAGTATAAACTCTTTTTCCTTGTACAAAAAAAAAGATAGCAATTTGGATCTTTGGTAATATGAATTATATCCGTAGTTGTGTGACTTGGTTGTAATCTTTCCTTGAAAAGCACTATATGTTCATTTAAATTTCTTTATGCAATATAAATCTATTATTGAAATCGTTATCCTTCTTCATCTGTTCATTTATGTCATAAAAGCTTTATTAATTGAGATATTTCAGATATATTGTGTAGCAGTTTCATGCTCGTGTCAGCACACACGGGTAGTTTACTCATCGTGCTCTAATTATTGCATGGGTTATATATTGTAATTATTATTACTTTTGGTAGTTATCATTGAATTACTTGTTTTTTTTCTCAGTTTCATTGTGTGAATTTGTATTACTGCAACTATTTTATAGTATCTCTTAATTTTTAAATTTTGATGTTATGATTTGAAATAAATTATTATTATTATTATTATTATTATTATTACTTATATCGTATTATAAGATGGTTACTAAATTTTAGGAAATATTAAAATATTTCGATGTACACTTCTTTCTCAAGAAATTTTAAATTTATTGTTTAGATGATATGTTTTTCAGACTTTTTCCACTGTCTAGGGTGTAAATCACACAACGTTTCGGGAGTTTTGATCTACTCCCGTCTTCAGGTGTTTCTGGTTAGTCCTGAGAAGGACTGATATTATACGTTTTTCTACGTAAATTTGTGCCTCCCCCGGGGTTTGAACCCGGCACCGCTGATCGCTAGTCTGCCACTCTAACCACTAGGCCACCAGGGCGGTTGTTTAGAATATAACAATTTATATAAATTCAGCATTTCTTTTTTTGTATATTAAAATTCTTGTTTTAGGAAAACAATTCGTCTGACAGCGAAATAACTTAAAATTCTTTAGTTAAATCCGTCGAATTGCCTTTCGAGTAATAAGATGAAGTTTCTTAACACGCTGTATATTTGTTTTACCAAATAACGACGCAGCTCATTAGAAAATCCCACTGAGGATCAAAAACTTGCGACTGCGTAGCTACTTTTGTTATTTCATAATCATAATAATGGTTCAATTAAGGGAAATTCTAATTAAATTTAACAAATAGTTTACTGCCGATGTGACAAGCATTGCGATTCACCTGGTGGATTAGTATAAAATCAAAGCTTAAATAGAAAGATATCTTGGATGCAGAAATGTATTGCTTCAATACCAATCACTACCGAGTCTTTGAGCTTGTATTTGTATATGATCATTGAAAACAATATTAGCATTGTCTAAAAAGTGTACCATCCCGTTTAAATTTAGCAAACAGGTAGTGCGCTAAATGTTGGATTTGAAACTTTATCAAATTACATTTTAAAATATTGCTAACGGCTGAAACTGTTCAGGGTAGCGCTTTTCCAATAGTAATTGCCTGAAATCGCTGACCGGATTAGAAATGGAACACTCCTTTAACTTAAAGGGGTCGTTACTGAAAAATCTAAAGAAGCACCGGGAAGCTCTATTAATTTTAAATGCCAAATGTGAGGCCACTTGGCAAACCTGATAAATGCTCGCTGAACTTCGACTTTAAAAAGTTAGCGCTTGAAAATTTACAGATGTATATTTGTAGTACATACTGGCGAAAAATTTGCGACATGCAGCCGAATTAAATCACTTTATTGAATGCATAGAGCTGCTGGCGTTGAGCGATGTTTGCAAAACTGGTTGGAGTGAGGTTGAAACACTACACATAAATTTAACCATTAATGAACTCAAGCTGTTTCCTCACACCAAAATGGGCTGTAGCTGCTGTCAATGTTAACAGCTTTTAGAGGCAAAATATATAAAAATTAAGGCTTCTATACTATGCAACGGAATTTTACCGTATACTTTATCTACGAAAATTCAGGTAGCTATTTTTTAAATTGAAAAATCGATTTCGCCCGACTAAGTGCTCTTCGTATTTTTCCAACTACGAAAGTTTAGTACTGTGAACGGCGGCTCGGTAGAAATACAAATAAAGTGGGAAACCATGTAAAACAATTAAAATTCCAGCATTCCGATTCTAAATTACTAGCGTGAAATTTATACAGCACAAAAAAGGCTTTTGAAGTTCGCTCCAATAATTTTTAAATAAACTGTATTTTATACAGCGCATTTCAATTGTCATGATAAGCTAGCAAAATGTCACAACTCAAAATTACTTAAATTATGCAAGGTTCGTGTTAAGTGTTTGCAGATTAGTATTTTGAGTGAAATGACGAATTTAACTATCAATATTGTGAGCCTACTGTGCCAACACAAGCGATTAATATCTGTAAAAACAGATAGTATTCTATAAAGTGTGACACATTTAATACAGCGCAGCTTTTGTCAACATCCGCTTGTTGCAATTTTGCAGAGAAGTGCGTAGTATGTCACGAAATGACGACGATAAAATTACAAATTACGTTCACGAGTTGGTGACTATGAAAAATTTTCTCGATTACTTCTATTCTGACGACTTTTCTGCTACATTTGTTCCAACGATGAAGCGATGTGAAATGTTTTTGTCCGCTATCCTCTGACTGCAGAGATTGGGGTGCCAATATTTTGGCGTAGCACCCTTTACGGGTTAACATCTTCACTTCACTGTGATGAAATATAGTCTAGTAAAATAAGTAGCCATCCGAATTGTGAAAGCTTTGGCTACTGGAATATCAATTTAATAGCAAAGAATATTACTAAAAATCTAAGGTAATTACCTGACACATTATGTTAAAATAAAAGGATAGAAAAAGAGGAAGCTTTTGATTTAGGCATGTTAGGAGAAATTATATTAGAGTTTTAATAAAGGTTATCATCCCATAGTTCAGCTTGCTGAAGGTTATATTACGTTCTCGTGTTGTTTCTATTTAAGTTTGAATCCTATTTTTAATCACATAATTAACATATAGTATGAACATTATTTTGAAATGCAAATACACCTATAACCGCTACAGATTAAAAAAAAAGAAACACCAACGTTCGTTTTTTATTGATTTTAATCGTTGCAATTATGTCTTCCATGTTATACTGACATTACAAACTTAACAAAATACCACATTTGCAATTATTTATTACAGTAAAACCGCAATGTGACGACTGTGATATAATAGTTATTTATGTATCAAGGGCGTAAAATAGGCGTTCTTGGCCTGTGGCGGGAATGTTATAGCACTGTTTTTACACATTTACATTTTATAATAAGACTATGTCTTGTATTCCGCTGCATTCAAAAACATTTAAAAAAAACAGAGTGCTAGTTGCTTCGTTTTTAAACACACTGCGTTCCTTCTCTAATAGTAACGGGAAGCAATGTATTATATTCCCTCCCGCTGCGATTAAAGAAGGTAGTCCAATACTCATTTTCTCTCACAAAATCACATACAACGTGACAGAAAATGTCACCCTCGGATGAATGTGTCAAAAATATCCTTTTACGCTCATTGACGTTATTTAGCGGAAAAATGAGGAAAATGAGGTCTAAAAATGCATATTATTGATTGATCGTACATAAAGACCTAAAAATGTGTGTTCAAAATTTTTTTCTTCGAGCGGTAGTAAAATGTGACATTATATTGCTTGATTGAAAACACTTTATCTTCCGCTGACGAGATCAAATAATTTTCTTCGAATTTCGTTCACAAAGTTGTAAATAATTCGTTATAAAAACGTTTGAAGAAAAAATACTATATGTTATTCGGACCAATGTATCTTTAGGTGGCTCGGCTGTAGTTATCTGCCTCACAAGCTCGGCAGATAAACCGTCCAACCACGCCACATAAAATATAACTTTTTCTCCTAATAACATACTATACTATTGTCTGCAATTGTGCATTGTCAAATGAATTCTGACTAACTTATAGTACAATTGTATGAAATTTATTGATATGTAAGTTATGCTGATTTAAAAGATGCATGTATAAGGGCATTTCAAAAACATGGTGTCAAACATAAGGAATTTATAGAGCACGTTGAAACATAATAATTTTGCATCTAAACTTTTTCGTTTAAATCATTCTCTTCTGAGTTACACTCTTCTAAAGAGGGTGGTTATATTACAACTTTTTAATAAATAATTTTTTCTTCAAACGGCAGTAAAATGTGTAATTATCTTGCTGGATTGATGATGCTAAACTGTCACTTTATTGCCATGCGGCAGATAATATTATTTGCCGCTAACGAGATATAGTAATTTTCTTCGGATTTTGTTATAAACGTTTGAAGAAAAAATGCTATATGTTATTCGGAGCAAAATTATCTTTACGTGGCTCGGCTGTACTTATCTGCCTCGCAAGCTCGGCATATAAACCGTCCAGCCACGCCACATGAAATATAACTTTTGCTCCTAATAACATAATATACTATTATTATACGCAAATATGTACTAAGCCGGATTTATTTAAAAACTTTTTTATTATACCTGCATCAGAATCGCCGTTTAAAGCACGCCTAAGCGTGCGAAAACAGGCTATTAACGCACGCCGAGCTTTAAAGGTTGTCAAGGAAACAAGATATATAGGTAACATTATAACTTCATCGCTATCTTTATTTTGCTGACACGACGGAATGCAACAACGGACGTGGACGCTACAAAAACGTAAACAATTCTCGTAACTATAGTAGCAATATTATTATGCCCTCTCGATTTATCACGACAAAAATTATTTCTAAGTTTTTAGTGCTTACTTTATTTCCAGTATTGCAGGATTAATAAAAAATAGCGTAAAGTATTCGTGCCGTCGTGCTCGAAAACTCGCGCGTGTTTTAAACACCTTGTTATCCACTTATACTGTAATATACTATTTTAGCCCTTTAATGTAGTTGGAACAGCTAATAGTTCTTGCGTAAAAGGTAATAGTACTTTATATTATAGGTGAAAGAAATAACGCATTATACAGGAGGAGCTTCTGTACATTAAATTTCAAACAAGGTACAAAGTGTCACCTGTCATAAAAGTAGCGCATAATAAAACACTTTAGTAATTTTTGAATAATAGTTGTTTCTAGTTACTCAAAAAAGTTGCATAAAGTACATCAAAAGCCACTACTGTAAGATAATAATATATTATGGCTTTAGGAGCAAAAGTTATACTTAATGTGACGTGGTTGGGCTGAGCCGAGCTACATAAACATACTATTTCTCCGAATAACATATAGTATTTATTTTTCAAACGTTGATAACAGATTAAAAATCCCAAAAAACAATATTTTACCTTCGTGTCGGTAGCAATAAAAAGTACTTTTTCTGCCGCTGGCAGTAATAGTATCTTTTATACCTGGGAGGTAAAGTGGTTATTTTCCAGAACGAAAGAATATTTGGCCACTTCTTGAGGCCTGGAAAACCGGTTTACGCCATGATTTACATATTATTTTTTCCTACACTATCAGAAAGCTAAATATGTTCAAGATAAACGTAGTTTTATTTAAGAAGTAATATAAACACAAATATATAAGGGGCAGCTGTGGAAATTCAAAAGTATGATTAATATGTTGATTGCACTGTATGTCTATGTCAAATTCGAGGTTAGGTTTTCCGTCAATTTTGAGATAGGCTGACTCAAAACCTGACCTGTTAACCTCGAATATGACATAGACTTACAGTGCCATATTATTGCAAGGATAACTGTGTCTATATACATTTTCTTATTTTCTTGGCTGGCCAACAAAATTTTCTTTCTGCCCTTTCTGGTTACTATAGAGCCGAAGAAATTTAGCTTTCTGATAGCGTAGTATAAAAAAGTAACGTATAGCAACGCCTTGGTAAAAAAGTGTCACTTTAACGCTGTCAAAACCAAGAGTACAGTTAAACTTTTTTGACTTTTGAAGAGAAAATACATAATAATGGTAATAATAATAATAATAAATTATCTTTAATTTTAAAGTTGGCGAAGTTCAGCTAAAGCCGTTCTTCTACTTAACCAATCCAGAACTTGATACACAGAACAGTTATTCAAGTACATCTTTTGTATCATAGTGCATTTTATTTTTATACACAAAAATTATTATCATTACAAAAAACCTAAAAGAGCTGACCAGGTTTTGAAATAAACCAGGATTTCAAATTTATGATCAAATTCGTGTTTAATAAGAATTCTAATAGAAACATTTACAATGGTTGCTAGTTTTAACATTTTAAGGTCACATGTAAAAATTAAAAACAATTTCATAGATAATGCCGTTGGCATATCTGCCATTTTTAACTTTATTATACTTTTCCAAGTTTCAGTAAAGTGACAAACACCTAATTTGAACCCCCTCTTTAGTAGGGCCTAATTCAGGTAGGGGGATTAAAAAAACTCTTATATAAAAAACTGTTGTATTTTTACATACCATATACCTTGCCTCAGTTTGGCACCGCATTTATGAAACAACCTGTATAGATATGGATGTTTGTTCGGTAATAACTTATTTGAACACCAAGTTCTTGTACACTTACTCATGCCAATGGATGGATGTTGTATGGCTTTCACTCCTTACTTAAATCCAGTTGATTTTTACCTTTACAACCATACAGAAAACTCCTCACATTTGAATTCAATAAATTCGTTAATAAATGCTTCACGACGTGACTTGTCCAATATAGTAGAATTCTTTCTATGCACATAATAATAAATAAAATTATAACTATTTAAAATATGGCTAAGCTCCATAGGGCAATATTTAGTATTGTTTTTTCATCGTTTTAGTAGGTATCTAAAATACTGCCATACGTTTTGCCTAATTTGTTAAAATCGTGTACATTAAAACACACTTTAATTATCATGTGCTGCAGGGAATAACTGTGACACGTAATAATAGTGTTAAATAAATATAGACAGCTTGCTGTATTGTTTTCGGTTAACAACACCAGTAAGAATAATTAAACTGTTAAAATATAAATTACAATGTTTATTTAGTACTAAGCCACCGATTTCAAAATTTTTAAACGCTATATCTCCCCGCTCTGCATTTTAATGTTTCTAATTAAGATTAAGGATTACTTTACTCCTAAGGCGATAATAGTGTCACTTTAATCTCAACAGCGTTACACTTTTATGAAACTACATTTGCATGTTTCGTTTTTCATATCGGTCCTAACGACTATACATTTTGAAAAGCCATATAATGTTAGCAGGATTTTAAGATAGTAATAAAAGTGAATTTTCTAGCAATATTGAATTTAAATTCACATTAATTTCAGAAAATGTAAAATTCTGATTGGAGCAATAACGCGGTATAAATTTTAAATTCTATTAAAATTTACAAAGATTATTTTTATACTAGTTAAGCCTTTGTGTGACTTGCGGATGATGTTTCTCAATTTTAACTATTATCGTTACCATAAATCTTTTACAAAATTAATTCCACATTATGAGATCGCAAGATTTTATGTATTTTCCAGCTGCCTGTAAAATACACTGCCAAATATTTATGCAAATGAGTTTTATAGGATCAAATATAGGAATTTATTATATGAAACCTTGGAATGCTTATGACATTTTCAGATTTTTGTTTTGAAATATATTTGCCACATTAGGGATTTAGCGTTAAATACAAAATACATTATTAGGTAATTTAACAATATTTCTTTTTGCACTAGTGGATACTTGAAAAAATAAGCTTGAATTAATTGAAGATAATTTCAGTCTCATATTACCTTTTAAATGTTGATGAGCATCTTCAATGTGTAGCTGCACTTGAATGCACTACCAAAACTTCCACTTGGGAGTGCATTAAATGCTGACATGCATGTGATGTAGATTTCGTCTGGATTTGGCCTGAAATTGGCTTGATTTAAAACTGGCACTGCGTGTGCTGCGGAGATAGACTGTGTTACCATTTTTATGAACTGTTCATTTTAAGGACGCATATTAATGATTTTATCAGATCGATCTTTATCAGCACAAACAAAGTACCAGGCACCTAAGTACGCGTATGTTATTTGAGCCGTATTGCGTGATTTTAAAAAGTGCGGAACTACTCTAACGCACAGTGCGAAAGGAAATAAATCCTAAGTTTTATGTCGTGCCGCGGTCAATCTACATACAGCATTATGCAGCACCACAACTTGCCTCTGAACATGTGTCTTTCAGGATTAGCCAGGGAAAATATCTGTGGCCGCAATTGATCGTATGTACTTAAACAAATGTCCGGTAATTTACGAGCGCAGGGATATACACGAACACATATTAAGTGATCGGCTTCAACCAGCAAAACATCAGACACCTAGTGTTAATAAATGAATTCTTAATTTCTTTTTTCTACAAGAACAGTATATCAAACGCGAAATTATGTATCACCTAAAGTGACGTTCGAAATGCAATTTAGCATATTTTAATTGCCAAATATTCTTCAGACATAAATTTGCATTCCATTGGGATTGAATATCTCAACACTATTGTTCTTTTACTGAAAAATATTGATTTATCTAATTTGTATTTGTTGCTAGTATTTTTTAACGTGTATAGTATATAATCTAGAAGAAAATAGTTTACAGTCCATGAATTCTAATACTTTAAATTTCGAATAAGAATGCTGCTTTTTGTTATTGAAATGTGCCTCACGAAAATCTGGCCGTTAAAAACCACAAAATTTGCATCTCAGTAACCCCTTTGTCCCTGATTAGAAATAAGAAATTAGCACAAGTCCGTTATGAAGATACTTACATAAACTGCCAAGTCCGATAATTAATAAAGTCACAAAATGTTTAATTAACTTTTAATGCGCACAGCGACAGTAACTATCAATCAGGGGCTCTAGAAATACGGGTTGCGATATAATTGGTACGTCTCCAACGAAAAACGACAATACGCTGCTGCCACCAAAAAGCGAAGCTTTCAGCTCGCACCGCAGCTGAAACCGTACTACTGAATTCTAGCTCGACGCCGACGTCTGAACAGCGTCAATTGTATGATATACGACAGGCAAAGAGGGTGCGTCTGCGCTTGCGCAAAATATATAAGCACAACAAAGCGAAGCCAAACATACGCGAAAGCTTACGCTCAGAATCTTACAGGAAAAGGCAATTGGAGAAAATCCTAAACGCGACGTCGATAAGGCTATGTTTACAATTATCCGAAATAAATCTTGCATCAGAGAAAGAAAAGGTTACCGACAGCAGTAATAAGCTAGTTAAATACTAAATCACCACACAAATCGCCGCTAGTCTGATTCAGCGACTTTTGAAATTCTTCAATCCATTATTCAATTAAGAAAGTTGCCTAAGTAGGCCACAGAAGGATTTGAGTTTCCCATAGCTCCTAAATATTGGATTCGTCAGCTTAGTAACAGCAATTGCACACCCCGATACCCTATTACCGAATGTTAAACCTGTCGATGCCAATTTGCTATAACATTTTATGGTACTATAACTATTTTTAGGACCACTGTTATAGAATACAAGTTTGATCCTATATATTATTTCGTCCATGAGTACATCTGAAAATAATATTAAAATTGCTTAATCAATCAGTACATTAGTTCCCACTGACTTTGTTTAAAAAGGTAATATCATTACAACTCTGCTAAATGCTTTGCAACTGTTCAACTTTCATCCCTGACAAACAATATTAATTGAATTCGCTTCATAACACTAAAAGGGCTTTGAAGCGTAACAAGCTTTCCCATCACATCTTCTATCAAATTATTTCTAAGCTAATGCCAACTGTCAGTTGTGCGGCAGAGTATATTTTTGTCGGTTACTTTTTGTTTTATTTGCCACGTCTGAATAAAACATGCCAAATCGTAGGTCCACTGCGTTTTCCCTGTCGATAAATAAAATAAGTAAATATACCGATACGTTCCCCTTCACTCAGTTGTAACTAAATTTTTATGTTAAAATATTAGATTATTTTGAACCTGTTAAGTCGTAGGCGACTAAATTCAGAACACGTAACGGTCTTGAAGTTTATAAATGACGGGAGAGCTCCGATTATTTCGTATCTGTCGCACTCAAAGTCAATTTTGAAATTCATTAATTTCCACATTAGTTAGAAATTTCAGGACAAAGATATTCGTCAATTTACTATCCTCCAGTTCTGTCTTTATTAAATGCAGCAGCAAGCGCAATCAATAATGCAGCCGTTTCAACTGCGTTATAGAAAATTTCACATATAATCAAAGTGACGTTTAGACACTGCAGAGTTATTAATTAAAGCGCTTTTATCCATCTATGGTTGTTGAATTAACACAATTTTAATAAGTAATTTAATTTAATAATAACACGTCTCACGAAAACGTCATCAAAAAGTGTAGGCGTAAGTAAAATATAAAAAATGAGACTGTTGAAGCCACTTATCAATACTAGTTATACACACTTTTGACATGAAGCGGTTTGTGCCACACTCTTTGTGAGACACCTTCTCTTTCTTCTTCTTCTTCTTTAATCAGCGTTGAGCGTCCGCATGCGAACATACACCTCCTCCATTTTTTTCCATGTTACTCTTTCCTGCGCGATTGTCATCCATCTCCTCCCGGCAATCTTTCGAATATCGTCATACCATCTCAGTAAGGGGCGTCCTACGCTTCGTTTTCCTGTCCGTGGTTTCCACTCGGTTGTTATTCGTGTCCATTTTATTGGCTGCATTCGTGCAATGTGGCCGGCCCATTTCCACTTCATTATCATTATTCTATGTCCCACGTCTTCCATTTTTGTTTTTTTCCTAATCCATTGTATTGTCTTTCTGTCTTTTAGCGTTATGTTTAATATAGATCTTTCCATATATCTTTGCGTGGTCTGAATTTTATGTAGTGTTTTCTTTGTAAATGCCCACGTTTCTGTGCCATATGTCAATACAGGGATACTGCAGCTTTCCAATACCTGTACTTTCATGCGATTTGTAAAATTCTTGTCTCTGTTTCTCAATATGTAACTCAGCCTCCCAAACGCTGCCCATGCTAGTTTTATTCTACGCTGAAGGTCTGCATTTTGCATGTTTTTGTCTATTGTCAGTGTCTGTCCTAAATATATATATATTGGTCCACTTTTTCTACTTTTTCTTCCCCTATCTGTATTCTAATATTATGTTGGTTTGAAAATCTGTACATCATTTTTGTCTTGTTCATGTTCATTGTTAATCCGATTTCTTCTGATTTTTCTTTAAGTTCCTGTAACATTTCTTGTAGGTCCGCTTCATTCTCTGTTATTATCACCACATCGTCGCCATATCTTAGATTATTGATTCTGTGTCCTTTAATACTCGTAGCTAGACCTCGGTTTTCCCACTTCAATTTCTTAAATATGTCCTCCATTACTAAGGTAAATAGTTTTAGGGAGATTGAGTCTCCTTGACGTATACCTCGTTCCACTTTAATTTGGTTTGTGTTTTCGTATAGTTTTATTGTGCTTGTGGCTTCTTTATATATTTTTTCCAGAAGTTCTATCTATCGGGAGTCTATTCGGCAATTTTGGAGGGAGTCTATTATTGCCCATATTTCGACCGTGTCGCATGCTTTGCTATAATCGACAAAAGCCAGGTACAGGTCCATATTATATTCATGAGTTTTCTCTATTATGTTTCGTATTGTTTGCAGATGGTCCAAAGTGCTGTATTGTTTTCGGAAGCCTGCTTGTTCTGGAGGCTGATAATCGTCAAGTTTCTTGGTTAACCTGTTGGTCAGTATTTTCGTCAGTAGTTTGTAAATTTGGCATAATAGACTTATTGGTCTATAATTCTGTAACCGTGTCTTATCTCCTTTCTTGTGAAGCAATACAATTACTGCGTTGTTCCATCCTTTTGGTAATTTTCTTTCTTCCAAACATTTGTTTAATAGTGTTCTCAAGCTTTTTAACATTATCCTATCTCCATACTTACCGGGATTATGCCGTCTTCTCCTGGTGCTCGGTTGTTTTTGAGGTCTTTTATTGCGTTTTCGATTTCTGTCATTTATATTTCTGGTATCCAACGTTTGTCATTGTTCTCCTTTTAACTGTTTGAGGTTTCTCTTTTTGTGATGTATACAGGTTTTTATAGTATCTTTCTGTGGTTTCAATTATTTCTTTTCTGTCCATTATTTCTTGTTCGTCGTCTTTTCTTAGTTTGTTAATTATTTTTATGTTGCCGTTTATTTTCCTTTTTAGAACTTTGAACTCTTATTTTCTTCTATAGTTTTCTTTATCAGAGTGTTATTAAATTCAGTAATGTCCTGTCTGATGTTTTTACGTACCAGTTTGTTGACCTCTGCATACTCAACTGTACCTCGTTGTCCTTTCTTTGCTAGTTCGTTTCTTTTGTCTATTAGTTCTTTAGTTTTCTTACTGATTTTTTTTCCTTTTTGGTTTTGGTTTCCCTTTACTTGTTTAGAGATTTTTGTTTCCGATTGTATTATTGCGTTTGTAATTTTCCTATTTAAACTGTCTAATGTATCTTGGTCTCTTATGTTGCTATACCATAGGTTACTTCTTAATTCTTGTTGGTATTTTTCTTGATTATCTTTAATAGTTTCTCTGTCTATTGGGTTTTTCTTTATGTTGATCAGTTTTCTTCTCTCTTTATGAGTATTGATTGCTAACTTTGTTCTCACTAATCGATGGTCGCTTCCTGTTGGGAAACTGTTTATTACATTCACATCATTTATTATGTCTTTATGTTATGAGATAACCAAATCTATTTCGTTCTTTGTCTTTCCATTAGGGCTAATCCACGTTCACTTGCACCCTTCTTTTTTCTTAAAGAAGGTGTTCATAATGTATAGGTTGCGACCTTCTGCGAAATTTACTGGCTTTTGTCCTCTTTCGTTCCTTTCGTTTATTCCAAATTTTCCTATTGACTTCTCATTTTCCTCTTGTTTTTCCACTTGTGCATTTACGTCACCAATAACCAGATAATAGTGTGTTTTGCGTCTGTCTATTGCTTCTGAAATGTCTTCATAGAAGCTTTGTACTTCCTCATCCCCATAGCTGCTTGTGGGGGCATAAACTTGTATTATTTTGATTTTGTGTCTTGCTGATACTTGCAAAATTATATAGGCCACTCTTGGTGAAATTGTGTGCATTTCCTTTTCTATGCGCTTATGGATTATAAATCCTACTCCGGCAATATTAATGTTGTCGTCAATTATGCTGTGGGAATGATAGAATAAATTTCCTGTTTCCAGTTTCATACATTCTTCGTCTTTTCTTCTGACCTCGCTGATTCCTAATAAATCCCATCTTTTTTCCTTCATTTCTTCTTCTAGTTCTAACAATCTGTCGTTTGTTCTCAGGGTTTTAGCATTGTACGTGGCTATGGTCAAGTATTTTTGGTTGTCTTGCCTTACCCGTGTATTCTTTGACGGTGTGGATGTTGCTATAGTCGTTGGTTTTGCAAGTTGACAATGTCGTGGTTTAACTATCGAATTATTGCCTCCCCCAGATTCCATGAGGCTGACCTCCATTATGGAAGTGTGGGACTTGTGGTCACGTTGTGATTCACCCACCTAGGGTCTCTTCCCTTGTTTTTTAAAATTCGCCATCTTGGAGGGTTTTAGAACATTAAAACGCCACGCTATCCTACTGCGGGTTAGCGACTTGGTGGGGAGGAGGTAGGTGGAGTTAATGTGGGGAATGTGTGGGAATAAGGGTTAGGACATGACTCCCCTCGGTAGCAGGAGTTAATAGAAAGTCACGGCTCGCGTGGGCAGGGTCGCATCCCTGAAGTAGACCTGTGTTCGCCGGGATCGCAAATAGTGTCTACCCGCTACCCCACCCTCTCTTTAAAAAACATTAAATGTTTGTAAGCTGTTGAACCGGTGCAGTTAATGTTGTATGACTGTTATAATGTTATGCACATGATCGCGTTGTATCTGCGACGACTTTAACTAAAAATAATTCGCAAAGAAGCCGGGAGCTAATTATTGCGAAGCCTAGATGGAGGAAATCGGTTTATAAACGAGTCGGAGATTTACCAATCTCGTTAGTGCCGAGCACCAATAATACGGTATTAGATTTTCCAGGCCGAGATTAGAATTTGCGATATCAGATTGGGCAGTCCGGGGGTTGTACAACTACATCGTCGTGACGAAGTAAATATGCAATCGCTTAACGTTAGTGGTAGCCCATCTATACAAAACGGCTAACATATACAAAGAAAAGCAACCAATCTCACATAGTTCTTTGCAAGAATATTCTACACAAACTGGTAAAAAGATTATTCTGATAGTTTGTGTCGTTCTGGAGCTATCTATCTCATTTACATGCATTCGGCGTGATATTCCCAGCTTTACTTAATTTAAATTTTCTGAGGCCACAGCGGCTGCTGTCTCCTCAAAAATTATAGTTCTACGCGATCTTTTATATAACTTTGTATTGCTCGCGATTTAGTCCAGAAAAATTAGTTAGAAAATTCAGATTTCCAGAAAAAAGATAGTGAAGTGTTTGTTATTGATGTTCATGTCCTTGGTGGCATTAGAAATGAATATCAAAAAAGTTCTCCACCCTAGTGGTATGGCACATACTCTAATTTCAAAAACCACCCCCGATGTAGATAGTAACGCTGGTTCTTACAGAACGGTCCTATAGAATCTCTTCGTATAAGCCCGGGCCATAAGTCAGGCGGAATCTGTGTAATAAAAGCAGAGGGGGGGGGTAGGGACACGGCACGAAGTGTACTCGCACAATAACTAAAAAAACGCGAAGTTTTTTAATAGAAATGCACGAAAGGAATGAAAATTTCTTGGCACCTTTTCCAACTAAACTTGTGACGTTTCACCACCATATTAAGGGCCCCAAAATGTATACCTTGGGTTAGCTCTAATCGGAGAATTAAATTGGCTCAAATATAGAATAGATCAGTAATAACACAGGATAAGGAAATTGCTATAATGTCTATAACTAGCTACAGTAACAACCAATAATGAATTGTATATTACAAACTCAAATTGAAGCTTCTTAAAACACTGTTGTTTTGCCTGGTAACCCAAATTGCGATAATGTATGGCGGGTCCGGCGAAGAATATCCGCCGTCCAAGAGCCATTGGAAGTCTCGCTGAAGGAGTACGCCCGCCGCTTTGCTAGCAAATGTCCCTTGGTCCCCTGGTTTCGCAGTTGTAGTTTGTTGACAAACTGCAGCCGCTGTATTCTTGCTTAGCCAGGTTATTTAGTACATATTGGTTTACCTGAAGATCGCTTTAAGTCTTAAAGCTTGCACGGAGATTTGGAAACACCTTCGGCATTAGGTACGTAAATCAGGAAGCGGCTCTGGTTGTAATCCCCACGGATAAGTAGTCGCCGGTGTCCTGCTGATAGGCCAAGTTCCAGCTTTAGCGGAGCCGTGAAGATGATATCTCAGAGCGACCGCTGGGGACTTCGGGCAGATGTTTTCAGGCGTTGAATAGCGATCCCCCAGGTGGCTTGGAAACTTTTCAATCTCTCGGTAGCTGCTGCAGGTCGGTAATGCGAAATCTCTACGGGTTTGAATGTTAATACCACAGTTAAATTTGGCTAATTGCGACCTTATTAGTCGCGCTTAAACATTGGTTCAGGAATTATTTGTGCATGGATAAATGTCGACGGTTTGGTCAGGAAAATAGAAGGTAATTTCTAAAGTTACTTCAGGCTGACAGAAAGCGCTGCCATTTCTTCCAGTACCTTCAGAAAGCGGTATTTTTCTGCGAGGCAGTGAGCGCTGACAAGACAGAAAAAGACCAGTTCAGGAGGAAGGATTAGGAACAGGAGAGGTCAGGTAATTGCAAGATGTCGGACTGGCGATGCAGCTTCCTTATATATGTTTTTCGGTGCGTTATCGGTCCATCCGGCGGCGGTTCCCAATGGAAAGGGAAAACGACTCTGTCGGTACTTTCGCTCAGCTTTGCACATCGCTAACGGAAATGTGTTATCGCCTTTTCATGCGGCGACTAGATTCAACGTTTGGTAAAGCGCTGAATAAAGTACAATAAGAATTTAATTACAGGGCGTAACGTTACAAACTCTGTAATGTGCTTTTCTGAATTCACCCAACTTGCATTCCACTAACGACATCTTTCCGCTCTCCCATAATTATGATGCAGGAATCTGTAAATGCAGGCCCTGGTTTGCAGATTTCGCTTGGCGCATGTCACGCTTAGTTAAAGTTCTGCCACTGACGAATAGAGGGTGCCTTAGGTTTCATTCTGAAATTCGCCGCTTATCAATCATGTCACGTTTTTAATGGGTTGTTGTCACTGTTCTGATTGAATTTGAATACGTGTTGGTGTTCCATAGCCGACTACTCAGGGACATACTCCAAGAAATGTTATCAGCTAAATGGGTAGTACGTGACGAATTGTGTCACATGCACTTGTTGGCGTTGTTAGCGGTAACCCCAAAATGTGCTGCTCTGTGTAAACAATAAAGTAGAGATAATTATTAAAGTAAGATTGCCAGAGACGCAGTCGATTTTTATCTTGAAAGGTGAAAAAAACGGGGTGCAGTTTTGAATTTTGATTCCGCTTCGCGCCAGGTACTAAACGAGGTAAGACATTGTCTATTCTATCATCGCCTCCGATCAAGATACTTTGTAATTTAATCCGGTGCCGCCTTTTGTTGTGCCATTGTGCAAAGAACTGCTCTAGTGGCTTGAACTGTTTATTGTGCCATGTGCTTTTAAATTAACCTTCTACGAGGCGATTCGAGCTTTGGCACTTTTGGGAAATTGGTACCAATTTCTAACCAAGTTGTAAAGAAACGTGCTGGTTTATTGTGTAGAAGATATACCTTAAGGGAACAGGTGTGGTATGGGGAAAATAATCTCGTTCATAAAAAGAGGCGTATCTTTTTGTATCATTTAAGCGGATATAACAGTTAGCTAACAATAATTGCAGACCGTTTTTTAGAAAAATTTGATCTGCACTGTGGTATATAACGGCATAAAAGTTGAAGCTGACATCGATCCCTTGCTCGTACAGCATCTCATTTAATGCAACTTCTTTTAAACACAGGTATTCATATTTAATTTAGACACTATGGTGTTTACCAAAGTGCGGATCTCAGAGTGTGTTTAAAGTAAGAAACGTCTATTCGACTGATAGCAAACGTTTGTTTAACGCCATTGCATGCTGTTTTAATTTTGATTTCAGTATAATTTCGTAACCTAAATAGGATACATGTGATACACTTTCATTAACGTTTAGTGATTTTGTGATTTATTATGTGTAAAGTAGGTCGAGATATTACACTCGATGTTTGATGTTCTGAGTTGTGCACTCGAAGTTTACTACTTTACGTCGAGCTGTATTCCCATTGCTTACAGGGGATACCCTATCTGATATGCTTTTGCGGAATTGTTTACTTGTGTTTTGCATTCTGTAAGTGGCTTTATATGATGCGTAACTAGTTATGTTGTAGATCGTTTAATTAACAAAGATCTTAATATTTTGGGTTCATTTGAGTTACAGTATTAATTAGAGAAATAGTAATGGGCCGTGTCCTTCAGACGCATTGCAGTTAAAAGTTGTATTTAAGCTTTGAGTGGTAAACTGCCAAAAGATTGTAAAAGGGACGATACACTTTGATGACAAATACAAGTATTTTTTACACTAGGCCCAATCCGCTTCGACCGTGAACGCAGTGGTCTTATCGACCATTGTATTAAGTATTTTTTGCGTTTGCGCTTTGGGATTTTCCAATTTTTATTTCCTCCAAACGGGACCGGACTTCACGAGTACCGTGGACTTTCCATTGCCGCGAGCCAGTTGTGGACAATAGGAGCCTTTATTACCGTTGCCTCTCAACGCAAACTAGTCTTGCTGTAGGTACAGTCCGGTGTTGTCATAAAGTGGTCTTTATATCGTAACAACTCGCCTTCTACTTGTTAGGCATATTACGAATGGTCGATGACCCGTACGGGTAAAGCGTATAGGTGTTTAATTGAAATTTTATTTCCAATTTTATCACTCTTGTTCAAATTTATTCTCCGATGGACGCTTCCGTAGTTAATAGAAAAAATTAGGGCTACTACCAGTCTGAGAGTAGTTTTTGAGAGCGTTACCGCTTGGGTAAGGAACGTTTGTAATATTTAGTTCTAATGACACTAGCTATATGAATACTAAAAAAATCTGTAGAAGGCTTTAGTCGGAACTAACTTCGCAAGTGGATGTTGTGACACTAAACAATCTTAAAAATAAAAGGAATCTGGGTGTGAAAACCTCCTAACATTTCTAATAATACTCAAACAATACAAGGAAACACTTGTTAATGCTAATTACATCAATTTTCAAATAAAAAAGCATTACCGGTGAAGGGATTCGAACTTCAGCGCCTACAAAACGATTTCAACAATTGACAATAGCCCGCCAGCAACCCGCCCGTTTATCGCAAATAATGTCTTCATTTAAATAACCGTTCTGAAGATAAAGCAAAAACAGGCAGAATGTTTTTTTTAAGATGCTCACTTTCATATCCTTATTTGGGCATTTCGCCACTCTGAAAATTAAAAATATTAAATAAGGAGCGTTTCGAGGGATAATCTGCCCTGATACTATTAAAAATTTAAAAAAAACAAGAAAGTTAGTTTTTCCGCTGCGACTAAAAAACGACCAACCTCCAATAAATTGCTTGAAACTGACGTTTGTTGATTATCTGTACCTACTTGATCTGATATTTAAGAATTGATAGCCAACTATTATCTAAAAATATTAAGAAGGACGACGCATTTTTCTTCGTTAAGTAAAATATAAGCCGTTTCCTTAATTTTTCGTTTAGTTGACATCTTCATTATTCTCCTTAACATAGAATTTCGGCTTACACCGCTTCGTATTTGTATATGAACACCCAGAATTTTCTGGCCTAATGTGCCTTGCATCTTGTGAAGTCGAGCAAAAACCCGCGCGATGGTCATGCTCTTTGGTGGCTCGTGTTGTTTGAGTATCTTGAAAACGAGGATACTTAGGCAGATTTGGTCGATTTGCTGTTTGTGCATCCATATTCACTAACGTTTCGCAAGACCTTGCAGCTTGCATCATCAGAGTTAAAGTCGCATTAAGAACCGAAGGTCGGTGTGGAGCTATTTATAGTCCTCAGTGCCAGGCGCGCGGAGTGGCGTAACGCTAATTGGTCGTCCGAGGGCAACGTAATCCGTGGGGCGTGGCCGTATGACGCACAGTGGTTGTAATGCTTTAGATCGTGTATCACAGGGGTCCACGTTTTACTAAGCTTAAAGCCATCTTCCGTGTTGATATTATTTGGATGTTTTTCTATTTCTATTGCTTCACGTATCACTCGCGGGAAGTAGTGAGGTATTCTGGCAAGTACTCTGGCGTGCTCAAATTCTAAAGTGTGCCGATTTGTAAACGTATGCTGAGCTACGGCTGATTTTGTGATGCGTTTGTGTTTGCAATCGCCTTTATGTTGTTGTAGTCTTAGACCAACTGAACGACCAGTCTGTCCAACGTAACTCAAGCCTCAAGAACAAGGAATGCGATATACGCCAGCGGTTTTTAAACTTGGAATCTTGTCTTTTACCGATCTGAAGCCGTTAGCCAAAGTTTTCTTGCTCGTGTACACAATTTTGATGTTACATCGTTGCAGAACACGTCCTATCTTATCAGTTGAGCCTTTAACGTAAGGTAGAAATGCTAAGGCTTCCAGAGGCGGGGATTCTTCTTTAGCCTTTTGTGTAATAGTCTTGTATAGTGCTTTTCGTATGGCGGTAGTTGTGTAGCCATTCTTTTGTAAAGAGTCAAACAGATGTAGATTTTCTCTCTCTCTAGATTTTCTTCATCTGAGATACGATCGTCTCATGTCGCCAAAGTCTAGAAAACTGTTGCATTTTGCATTGGATGATGGTGTGAGTCAGCATTTAGATATCTGTCCGTGTGTGTTTTCTTTCTATAGACTACGGGCCGGTTGCAGAAAGCAATGTTAAGTCTGGTGTTAGCTAACATCGCGTCAAAGTGAACAAAAACGCATCAAATTTTGTTTACTAATGTATTAGTTGCCATAAACATTTGAGATTTGATTCGTTTTTGTTCACTTTGACGTCGCGTTAGCTAACACCAGACTTAACATTGCTTTCTGCAACCGGCCCTGAATGTCCTAAACTGCCATATGATTTACGTTTCACCAGGACGTCTAGAAACGGAATACTGCTATTTGCCTTTACTTCCATTGTGGATTGTATGTTGGGATGTACAGAATTCAAGTGTGTTAGAAACAGATTCAATGTCTGTTCAAGAAATTTGTCCACCTCATCCATATCATGAGGCCAAATTGCAAAAACATCATCCACATATCTCTACCAAAGTACTGGTTTGCTGGTGTATGTGTAGACATGTTTTTGATCAAAGTCTTCCATAAAAAGGTTACTAACAATGGGAGATAAAGAAGAACCCATTGCCATCCCGAAATCTTGTTGGTAAAATTTATGGTTCAGTTGAAAGTATGTCGTTTTAGTGCATAGTGTTAAAAGTTCCATAACGGTATCAATGTTTAATGTTGTTCGTGTATGTAATGTGTTATCGTTTTGTAGCCAGGAATATAATTTCGTCTTTTAGCCGAGGAAGGTAAAAAATAAAAATTTCATACATCTTTTCTGGAAAAAAATTAATGTTTTTAGTTTAACTGGAAAAGGTACGTTTCACTCGATGGGTGGAGTAAAATACATTACAATCCTTTTACGCGGGTAGTTTGGTACTAGGGTGTCGGTCATTGGCGACGCTATGTTCTATTTCGATTTGTGAGTCCGCCTTCCATTTTTCCATTAGGAGATTTAGTAGCGCAGCCAGTGCAAAGGACACCTGTGGTCGATAAAACATTTACCCTGCATTTATTGAGTATTCCGAAGCCACGCCGCGCCGCCGAGATACAGGTTCCGTCGGCAGTTGAATGTGCGACAGCTCTAACAGCAACCATCGGACACTACAGAATAGCTACTAAGGTCTTACAACAGGTACTGCGTTTTCCTAATTTTAAACGCCAACGGTGTACAGTGTAGTGGTCAGCAAATTGACGAAGTCCCGCTTTTTAAGAAACCTATTTGATGCCGTAATTTTAGTCATAGAGTTTAGTTGCGGCAAGTAACTAATGACCTAAGTATTCGATACAGTCGATAATCTAGTTTGGCAATGTGTTACATTTTTATGATAGTATATAGGTAATAAGAAATAACTATTTAAGTAACAAGGAATGTAAGGACCTATTAACATTTGAGGTAGGCAAGTACAAGCCAAGACGAAGTCGTGGCTTGTTGCCTACCGAAAATTTTAATAGGCGATACATTCCGGGTTATCTTATTGTATTTTTCCCGCTGCTTATCAAAATTTTCCTAAATTTTTGAAAAAATCGTTTGATTTGTCATCTGTCACCAGGATTAGTTTTCGTGAGTCGTGTTACCTGTGAGTGTCACATGTCACATAAACACTTGCAATTTATAAACAAAACGTCTAAATCTGCATCTTGCTTTGCTAATTTTATTATCCTAGGAACTTAATAATAATATTAAGCTCCGTTGTCAAGAAAAAGCAGCAAACAAATATAATCACCGACTTACACGTTTTGTTACTAAGGCTGTATCACTGACTTACATTTTCAGCAGCGGGAAAAACCTTTTAATACCATTCAGTTTATGTTAATTATATGTAGGAGTATATTCTAATATACTTAAACTAAAGTAACTCGTGGCTTTTCATTCAGGAAATTTGCATGCTACATTTGGGTTATAAGATTTGTTTGTGTGCGTAAATGAGTTTAGCGGCTCCGGGGAATTTAGTTGAAGTAAATCCGACGTAGCTCGTCGCACACAAGCACTGTCAATAAATCAAAACTGTTTCTATTTCCGACTTTGAAGAACAGTTCGGTCTTCAATTTCAAAGTCGGTGGAGCATAAGTTATAGCCTGTTATTCAATCTAACAGGTTTTCGCCCTAAGTGACGAATATCGAAGTGAACCACGCCGGCCCGGCGAGTCTAGCTGACAACAATTTGTTTCAGGACATTGTAACCTAGTTTGAGCGAACGATACTTATATTTTTCCGATATGTGGTTTTCAAAACTATCACGGTAATGTGGTAACATGTTTTATGTCGTATTTGTAATTGCTTGTAGCGACTAAAATAAAAACAAAAATTTGTTAGCTAAACACTAAGATACTCTAGATATGACTTGTAGCTATACTTAACGTTTTCAAATATTATACTACGCCAGTACAATATAAAAATCTTTTCACTTATAACTTGACTTTCTACTATCTAATATCAATATCGTCAACCTACGCGGACATTGAGAAGAGCGAAGTTAATGTCAGCATTTAAGTGTATTCGCGATCTATAACATATATGAGCACAAACGAAATGTCTAAATTGTAAACATTCTCTTTATTAGAAATTGATCTTTTTGGAGTCTTAAACATTCTTATAACAATAAACAGAATCTTCCATTTACTTAAAATATTTAGAAGACGTTTGCGTCTCTCCCCTTACACTTTGTTAGTATCCTTGATTACTACCTTATAACATGGGTTTAATTAATTTATATTATAACTAAAAATCTTATATGCAAATGTCTAGCCCAACAATTAAAATTATTTAAACAAACATAAACAATTGTACATTCTTTTAAAGCTATATTATATGTCAGCTCTAAAAATAAGAAATACGATTGAAATGTTTGCAACTGTTAACTTAAATCAACAGACTTATTTATTCAGCAATTAAGTTTTAAACTGTAGAATACAACTACATACATTTTTTAATATCATTAGTCACATACTTCGTTGGAAGATTGACAAAGCACCTGTCTTCTCAATTGATTTTTAGATAAACGACTTTAACACTGTACTCATCGGGGACTGAATTATACCCAATTCCAAGTGCTAACTTCAAAACATAAATAAACGTGTAAGGAATCAATGAAAACTGCATTAACGTTTAACCATCGGTTCATTGATCCTTTGAATACATTTATTTAAGTGTTATTCGTCGATTTCACAATTCACATTTTAATAATGGAATGGCAAGTAGGTACTTTAGTTTATGACAAATTTTCCATTTGCTCTATATGATTGGCAGTTATCGTTACATGTCTATTTAGTAGTTCTTGTGCTAGTGCTTAGTTAAGGTCTACACATTACCCTTTTTCTGTGAATTAACAATTTTCTCTTTTTATTTAATAATAAGGAACTGGACGAAACAAAAAACCTGTACTTTTTGGTCAGGTCCGCGACATTTGTCCAAAATCACAGTAAAATAACGCGCTATAGCAAGCAACCGAGCTACCCTAAAATCTTAACGTCAGATTTACATAGGCCAAGAATGTCTAGGTTTGAATAATGTGCTATTTAGAGCATCCCTTAAATTAAAGGTTAGGTTTATGTCAAATTCTTTCTGAAGTCTACTACCTGAGATCTAAATGATCTTTTTGAATGTCTTTGTAATATAAGACATACCTTTTAAACGCTATGTTTTGTTATTTCTAACGTCACAAAAAAGCTGCTACTAAAGTCTACACTAGAGTTATTTATAAACCAGGTAAGCTTATCCCACTAGATTTTGTGTCACAAGGACTTTAGCGCCAAGCCGTTGGCTGCGCTGACCGGTAACCTTACGTTCTGTCGTCTGTCAACCAAGTAAGACTGGAAACCGTTCGAGTGCGCACTGGTCGATCCAGACGAACACTGCACCCTGATCTAAATCTTGGTGTATTCTATTACGATGCTAATTATAATTACTTTCTTAATCCAAGTGTGGTTATTTAAATCTATATACACTGCGTAGGTATTGTTCTGTGCTGTCAACTGTATCTGTCAGTTCTGTTGAGTTCTGTCACTCGTCACTGTTGTTGGAACTAAGGTACTATTAAAGTTCTCTAGTTTGAACCACGTGCGTGTTAGTTGACAGTGTTTTCGTGCCGATTTTTTCTTTCTTTTTATTTGTTTAAAAACCAGTCTCTTTTAAGACGGATAACCTTAAATGACATGATCGTTGTTTTTCCGCCTTACCGTATGCTAATTGGAAAGTAACTAACGGGTGTTCATAAACAGTCGTCATCCCAGTAGGTTTTGACTTCAGAAACGTATGTCTATTAAAATTGAAAAAAAATGCGCTATGACAGTACTCAATGACGTTTCATTGTGTTGCACGAATTAATCAAAGACATAACATTTTGTTTTTCAAAGCAACTGGGATGACGACTGTTTATGAACACCCGTTAGAATTTGAATTTGATGCCACTTTCAGTAACTTAAAATGGCGGACAAGCTTGCTCGTATAAATATAGTACCTTAGTCTACACATTACCCTTTTTCTGTGACGTCAGAAATAACAAAACATAGCGTTAAAAGTGTATTTCTTATATTAAATTATACATCGCAGATAGTTGACATCAGAGAGAAATTGACATATGTGACATTCATATTATCAAATCGGCGGTAAGTTGGCACTACTGCTATTTCGTACTACTTACAAGCTGTTATCTGCCGCACATTTCAAATTCTTCTTCTTCTTCTTCTTCGATCCTGTCGATCCTTGAGGACCATAGGGCATCCACGGGGATGTTTCATTGACAGTGTTCAATAAGTAATAAGGTTGTCGGCCTTATACTTATCTTCCCTTTCACTTTCACTTCACTTAATTTACATTTAAAATTAGTTAATGTCAATTTATTTACAAAGGTTTCTTGTAATGGACTGTGCACAAGAATGGAGATGCATAATACTTACAATTGAATTTACTTGATTGTCTGATTCACTCATTGACTGTTTTGATTTAAACAAATATTGAAACCATAACCTTAATTTTCTTCTGTGACATTTTAGTAACTTAATTGCTGTAGCTACAGTCTGAAAAACACTTTATTTTACAAGTATAACCAATAACTAGTTACTTAGGTCACTCGAAGTATTACATTCATATACGTCTGATGAATCATCCTCATTAATACTTATTTAGTCAATATTAGAAGCGTCGCAGCCTTTCATAGTATCCCATGCTTCATCAATTGCTTTTCTAAGATGATTGACATATTTTTTCCAGTGTTAACTCAATTGATGTAGCTACAGTCTCAAAATTACGTTATTTTACAATTGCGGTCAAGAACTAGTTACTTAAGTCACTCGAAGAATTAAAATCGAACACGTCTGATTAATCTTTAGTACTTATTTGGTCAATATTAGAGGCGTTACAAACTTTTATAGTACTCCATGCTTCTCCAATTGTTTTTCCAACATGATTGACACAGTTCCTCCAGCATTCAATAGTAACCTCAGTAAGTACATTATTCCAAAGGCGAATAGTTAATTCTAGTTTTGAATTTGCGGAAGTTATTACTTAATCATATTTTCGTTAGCATCACGACCAAACTATTTCTACGAGTATTGTTCTAAATAGGACATTATTCATACGAAGACATGCTTGATCTATCCTACGTTTCATTACTTTGAAGAAGTTTCTAACGTTTTAAAGATAAGAATTTGGGCGTGGTAATTATAGACCAGCAGTTTTAGTGTAGTTCTGAACAAATGACACATTGATAGCATTATAAAATAAGCTCTATTTAAAACAGACTTGACCAAAACTTGGAAATTTTGTGTTTTGTCCAGTACCTTATAGTTAAATAAAGACAGAAAATTATTACGTGACAGAAAAATCATAATGTGTAGACTTTACAGTTTGCCATCTATAATTTTGTCTTGTACTTAATTGATTTTACTGTACAACTGTACAAAGATAAATAATTAAAGTGTCTGGAAAAAATGCTGTAATTATGTACCAGAGGAGACTTATTGCTAGTAGAAACATTTGACCATGTTTAATAAATAAAGTGTTACTACTCCCATAAATTATCATGTTTTATGTACACGTTTTCCAAAATTACTATTTTACGGATTTTTGGCCAAGTCCTCAAAGTTGTCATAACAATCTTTTGCGAACTGTTTTAGATTGGTTAAGCAAATAATATTTTTGAATAAATCAACAAAAAAAAACTTGTCAACAAACCAAATTTGTTGCTATGGTACAGGATTCTAGGATTGCTCTTTTCTAATATAGTTTGCTCTGATCGCAATAACTATATTGACTATTCAATTCACCTGTCATCTGTCAAAAAGTAACCAATGAAAATACCGAATTCTGAAGTTTCTTGACCAATCAAAAAAATATCAGCGGATATATCTTCCTAGAAGGTATTCAAGTGACTATTTTTAACAAATGCGATTTTTATTAGAAAAAGTCAATATTAGTGTTCTGTTACTATAGAAATTGCGTAGTTTGTTGCTAGATTTACTAAAAACTAATTTGAAAAAGTAGTTTGGTTCATTAAATAGTCCCTCGAATACCATTCTTAGTCAAAGTTAAGTAGATTATTTTTGCGCTGGTATCACTACTCATGTCCATTGCGCTTGGGATTAGGACTCGTGCTAGCGCACTCGTCCTAATCGTACCAAAGTGCAATGGACATTCGTGACACCACCGCAAAAATAGTCGACATAACTTTGACTACTCATGGTATTATAAGTGATTATTCTGTAAACATTTTGAAGAGCTATTACAAAACAAAATTGTTTGTTACACGTACCTAAACTAAGTTTTGGGGACTCAGCTGATATTCTAGGCTCAGCTATCGCCTCGTCCGGAAACAGGAACTATTCGTCTGCATAATCTTAATTTTAGGTACTTGTAACAAAAATAGCTATTTGTCGCCGGGCCTCATAAATAGTCATCTATACATATATAAACGAAAGTCACAACCCTGACTAATCAAGGCAGAGCTGTTACCACTCCTACTAGAGACTTGAAATTCGGATAGAAGGTTCAATTTGTTATGTAAGGGAGTGCTAAGAAGGATTTTTTTTGAAATTCGACCCATAAGTGTTTGAAAAAGGGTAAAATGTGTTTTCACGAATTCCTCAATATCTCTTGGGCCCGATGAGATATCAACTTGATGTTTACTTGCAAATATTGTCAACGCAAATGCCTAGAAAGACATTTCAGGATTTTACCCTAATCAACCCCTAAAGGTGAAACTATGGATTAGGTGTGAATTATAAAACCATTTGTATCTCCTATGTGTATTGAGTTAGAACATTCTTTTCAATATATAAATGTATTTTTAGAATATTTAGAAAGCGGTCTAAGGAATTTTGAAAATGTTAGCCCTAAGGGGATGAAAAGAAGTAAACTGTGAGAATTCTTTCATATCTCTTAGACCCGGTAAGATATCTACTCGGTGTTTGCTTGTATAGGTATTCAATGCAAATGTCTAAAAAAAAAACATTTCACGATTTTGTCCTAATCAACCCTTACAGGTGCGAATCTGCATTCGGAGCGGATTGTAGAACTCTTTGTATCGGGATACGGAAAGTTCGTTCCCCACATTTCGTTCCCCACATTTCGTACCCCACATTTCGTTCCCGGGATATTTCGTCTCCCCACATCTCGTACCCGGAAACTTCGTTCCCGAGCTAGTTCAGCTTGTCTCATAGATTACAAGATGTTGAAAAACGAGTGTAGCGATCGGAATACAGTTAGATAATGAAAGATATTTTAATTAATTTATTTATTCCAATAATAATCTTATAAGAACAAAATAAATTGTATTTATTAAAAATGACGGTTTAATCTAAGTATCTTCCTTATATCTTGTATACACTCATAATTTCTCATTCTGGACAACTTTTCTTAGTAATATTTTAACTTATTAATAAATATTAAAATAAAATTTAATTCCCTCTTGTAAACTCAATCCTGGAACATACTGTTTTTCTAAGTTTATTATAATAAATAAATTAATTAAAATACCTTTCATTTTTCTAACTGCATTCAGATCGCTGCACCCGGAAATCTAGTAGATAAATTGAACTTGCTCGGGAACGAAGTTTCCGGGTATGAGATGTGGGGAGACGAAATATTCCGGGAACGAAATGTGGGGTACGAAATGTGGGGAACGAAATGTGGGGAACAAACTTTCCGCAAACCTTTGTATCTGCTGTGTTTGTTGAGTTCGAGCATACTTTTGCGGCATATAGATGTGTTTTTAAAATTGTTAGAAATGGTTTTAGTTTTTTTAGACTTCACCCTTAGAGCGGTAAAAAACCGAAAGGGGGTAGGCGGTTAAAACTATTATTTTTTTCGTTCTGGGTTCATTTCAGGATAAAACGGGATGAAAGATTTCTAAAATTCCACCCCAAGTGGTGGAAACGGGTATCCTGCTATAATTTATGAGTACAACATGCAATAAGTACATTTATTTTTGATTTTATCTCATTGTTATATTAAACTATAGTTTTATCAATCTATACAAGGGAACGAAAGTTACATACTCATTGTTTGTTAGGGGGTACGTGAATCATAAAACAGTTAAGGAAAACTTTTTTCGGGAGAATATTGTTTCCTCTTTACCTGCAATATTGTTTTGCAGCTTTTGTTAATTTAGCTTATTGAGTGAGACGGAGGGGGGCATTCCAGAATTCATTTAAGATTTAGAAGAAGAAACAAACATTTGTAGTCCATACGAAGAGCAGGCATCTAGCTAGTATCGAATAAAATTAGTGCACTTTTAATTGTATCATATAAATTTGAGTATTTATAAAATTTTATTCCAGACTAGCGTTCTGCACCCAAATTGGGCGCGAAATAATTCATTTAATGCAATTTATACAAGAGTAATCCATTTTGTGTGTCAAGTTAATTTTCAGGTTAGCTATTCCATATAAAAAAAGACACTTATACAAATTTGAAAACTCTACTACTGGCTTACTTGCGTCGCCCTGAGTCGAATGACACCAAAATCAGCCAATTCGGCCCACGGGTTCGCTCTCAAAGTGGCGTCAATCAAGCAAGCAAGCAAGCAAGCAATGAAAATTATTATGTCGGATGCTACATAATTAGGTTAATAATAACATTCAAATTAAGCTAATGCAAAGGTAATCATGAATCACGCATTACAACTCAACATATTGCGTGTTACAATTTTTAAGGTTTACAACAATCACCTATTTAAAGAAATTGTATATGTCTTTACTCAGAACTTCCCACGCAAGTGAACATTGTAACACTAAACAATCTTAAAAATAAAAGCAGACTAGCGGTAGCAGTATTTTAAGGTTCCTAATAACACTGAAACAACAAAAGAAAGCACTTCGTAATGTAAATTACATCAATTTTCAGACAAAAAAAACAAGTATTTCATCGTCCGACCGTTCGTCGCATGCAGCCATGCATGACCCTTTGGATTTCTGGGGTGCAGCTGCATTAAACACAACGCACTTATTTGTTACCCCATTTTTGTTTTGTTTTACATTTATCCTGTATCTGTTGGGTCCCATTTTCGTTAGTGGTAAAGCCTGAGCTATGTGCAAATTACTACGTTTATTTATTTCTTAGTTAAAGCAAATATAAGCAACAATTTACTTCTTATGGGGCGCACCCTGTATATGTAGTTAACAAAATATGCCCTTTTTCGTGAAGGGTAAAAACCTCAGCTATGTGCAAACTATTACTTTCACTTAAGACGGACAGGGAATTGAGAAAATATGTTCTTCGTCATCTAGGGACCCTGAAACGTGAAGTTCGGGAAAAAAATTAAGGTTTTCGCGATTACAATTTTGTCTTCTTCTTTTAGACCGGGGAAGTAAAACGATACGAAAATCTTAGCCTACATATTTAGCACCTGTAATGATGGATGTATAACTTATATAACTGAAAATTTGCTTGTAATATATAGAAAAACAATCATTGAAGAATACCGAGATTTTTATGTCAACATTAAAGAACAGTGAAATTGTAAATGAAGTTTACCAAATAATGATTGGGTCAAATTCAACATAACAATATATAATTTATTTGAAATAATAAACGTTTTTGCAAACTGGAAAACAAAAATGACGAAAGAATCACATCACATAAATATATGCATTGGTTTGAGACAACAGAATTATTGCTTTAATTTAGTTGTTATTATTGGCTTTTAAACATTTACTGAACAACACATAGTCGTCGTAATTCTAAAAATATATCAATTTGCCAACAATACAGTTTTGCTTAAAAATGTTAGAAGTTAATATTTTTGATAAAGCAAAAATAACTGCTAAAGCATAACTGTCCCACTTTTTTTTGCCGTAACTGTAACTTAATTTGCAGTTAGCAGACCCACCACTACTGCATGAAGCTGTTTGTCTTTATTATTTAAAGGCTTGAAAATCTGTATCAAATAAGTGATTGGCCTCATAAAATATTAATGCCGAGCGGACTTCAATATTCAGCATAACAGTGTGTAAATAAATTCGTAGGTGAAAAGGATTTAATAATTCGTATAAAATTTCCTCTTTCTATTGAAAAGCACCAGGCACTTAGTTAGAATTCGACATAATTTCATATTCAAATGTTAGTGAGAATTGTCTATACAAGAAGTTTCCGAATACACATAATAATTACAATACTTCAACACCGTGTGCTATTATGAGCTGGTCTGCCAAGAAGTAAGAGTTCATGCAATTTCGATTAACCTCTGAAAGTTACCCAATTCCCTAACTTTTATAATAACGAAGTTACCTGTACTCACATAATGAGATCGATTAACGTCTCCCTGCATAGTTGTTAAACTGACCGAGCAAGCTCATAAATAAATAATCTTTATGACTGAGTTTGCCCAATCGATAACCTTAAGTCGAGGTGTACACACATTCAGCGCAGGAACGCTTGTTAATACGTTCAGTTAGACATTGATGATATCAAGTAATTACTACTTATCAAAACTCGTATATCTTAATAAACGGTGCGAGTATGGCATTGAAGTTGATAGCTGATTATGCACAGAGACACTTGAAAATATAAAACTATAAAAAATAACCTAAAGGTAGTAATTTGATGTATTAACGAATTATAATATAAATCATGGTTAATCATTTTAAAATTAAAATTGAATTTGGTAAAATCTGCACCTTAAACAACTGATAAATGCTACCAAAGATTATAAGATAGATAATATTTGCCAATATAAAGTAATAAATCAAATAATTAAGGAATATAAGCAATTGGTTTGCTATTTATAAATGAGATAAAATTAGATAATAACTTTAAGTTGACATTCTTATTAACTTCATTATTCTTTCAACAATATTAATATAACACAGAACACGTACATACCTCCTGATCCAAATTCTAAGTTTTCTAAATTAGAAGAGGTGGAACTGTTTATGAATAAAATAAATCAAACAGTAATATTTACTATCCTGTGTGCAGTCGCTAAATTAATACTATTATCGAATAAAGATTAGCAGCAACTGAAATTGCTCCTTCAGTTGTGATTGACTAATAAATCACTTCAAATAGGTGTATTACTTCAAATTTACTTAGTTAATAAAATAAAGTTGTGAGCTCTTCCCTCCGAAGTGGAATATTGACTTTAAATTCCTTTAAAAGACGTTTTAGATTAAAATAGATGATAGAAGGTTGATAGAAACTTAAACTTCTTTCTGACGATACACTATCCCTAAGTCTTTTGAAGAGACGTCCAATACTTCTTCGGCCTCTTGGTTGCTGGTCTTTTGCTATTTTCACAAGGCGATTATTGTTCATCCTAATTACGTGTTCATTCCATTGTGTTCTTCTGATATGTGTGTTACGTTGTATTCCTCATGTTCTCATTCTGGTTTTTCCTTGTATTCTCCTAAGAATCTTCATGTCGTTTTTTTTTTAAATTTTTTGTGCTGTTTTTGATGTTTTCGGGATTGTCTTTGTTGCCTATGTTAGTATTGGTCTATTAGTTTTTTTTATATATTCCAGTATTTTACAGTTTTTGTTAGGTTACCATTACTGTATAACTGCATTCCAAAATAATTAGTAGAACTGAAATCTGAGTCCCTTGTACAGTATGCTGTTCTTTTAGTGGGAGAAGCCAGCATGTTAAAAATTACTGCATATTCTTAACATTAATTACCTGAATTAGTGACGTGGATCTATTCAATCAATTAATAACAATACATACTACATACATACCATTGAACTACATCGGGGACACAGTAGGTAGGTTATCATACCTGTAATAAGCAAGACCTCGGTTCGAATTCGTGGATATGCAGAACTTTTCCCACAGTCCACTGAATCAATGCTGAGCTGAGTTGCTTTTCGACGTTGGGATGCAATTAACGTCCTTTTCCTCTGTAAACTGGTCTAAGAGGTAGACTAACAACACAATGTAAAAAACATTTACACATAATATGTTCGAAAGTAAAAAATCTGTAAAAGGCTTTACCCAGTACTTCCCTCGTCGACATTGTGACACTAAATAATTTTAAAAATGAAATTAAGTTAGGAGTAAAAATATCTCACGTTTCTAATAAATTAAATCAATTTTTAAATAAAAACAAATCCGTTACTGGAAGGATTTGAACCGTGGCGCTTGCTACTGCGAAAAAATCGTTGACCAATTTCTTTCAACGTTACGGAGCCCTGTTCATATCGTTGCGTTTCAGATGGCTTTACTTTCACGCCGGGCATGTGTAAAGTTTCGTGCGGAAACGAGGAGCGTTTTATCCAAATCAGGCAATAGAAAATTGATTATATTTCTTACATCAATAAACCAATGCAAATAATGCTTTCACAGGACTCTTAGACCACCGCATTGCAGCTGGCCTAACAGTTGCGCACTGGTCCCAGGTATATTTAACTTTCATGTCGAAGCGAAGTGCGACACGCGTTTCAACCAAATCACGTAGCGGGAAAATAATTATATTTTTGACATTAATAAATCAAAGCAGATAATTCTCACTAAATTTTTTTTCACTTTCTTACACATTTCATACGATGGATGTATACACTTATCTATTCGTTTCCAAAATACAGCGATGCTTAAGTTTATCCTGCATATTCGCCTTACGCTCTACTTAAACAATTTCTATAGCAGTTGTTAAAAATAATTTTGAAAGTAATTTGATATCATCTGAATGTAGAAAGAATAAGCTTTCCAATAGTTTAAGAATCATCAAGAAATATTCAAAACTAAGCTTGTAAATCCGATGTATGCATAAAATTCCTTTATTCAAGCCTCACAGCCGCGCGGCCAACAAAGCGCAGTTATTCTTTGCTCTCTTTTGTCTCGTACAACAGTTATCCTGTATCTGTTGGGCCCCAGTTTTGTCAAGGATAAAGCCTGTGCTATGTACAAATTACTACTTTCATGTATTTATGAATTCAAGTAAAAATTAACAAAGAATTATTGTCTTGAGGTGCTCACCCTGTATATATTTGTCTGAAATTTTCACTTTTATGCCAGGTAGACACATAATATGTATGCAAAGTATCGTCTTTCTCCAATAAATAGTTTTTGAGTTATACCGCCAACAGGTGACAGACAGACAGACGGAATTGAGAAAACCTGTTTTTCGTCATCTAGAGACCCTGAAAGGTAAAGATCTGAAGATCGGAAGGTGATTTTTTCGCCATTACAATACTTTCTCCGTCTTTCAAACGAGGGAAGTAAAAATGGGCTCGCCTTTGAGTGCGTGTGAACATAATGTTCTTTCCACCCAAAAATGAAAAATCCAAAAATACATGCAACTGAAATTAGATTACCTTACAATTCTTCAGGATAACCGATTGTCAAAGTTAAATTAAAATTTTTCTTTTACATCGCGTCGCCTTTGTAAATGGATACCCTGCAATTTTTACTTCCCTCGTCTGAAAAACGAGGGAAGTATTGTAATCACGAAAGATCACCTTCGGAGATTTCTTCAGATCTTTACGTTTCAGGGTCTCTAGATGATGAAAAACAGGTTTTCTCAACTCCGTCTGGTTGTCTGTCTGTCTATCTGTCTATCTGTCATCTGTTGGCGGTATAACTCAAAAAATATTTTTCGGAGGAAGACGATATTTTGCATACATATTATATATATTATCTACCTCGCATGAAACCGGTACAATTTCATACAAATATATACAGGGTGAGAAACTTTAAAAAATAAAATTTTGATATTTTAGGGTTAATTTTGAAATAAAAGGAAGTAATAACTTTCACATAGGTCAGGCTTTAGATTTCCCGAAAATAAGACTCAACCGATTTAGGATAATGTAACAAAAGAGTAAAAACATTTCAACAATAACATCGTTCTGTTCAAGAGAGGCTCGTGCCGGACTTAGTTGAAAGAGGCTCGGTAGCGCTTTATCGGTGCAGATTCGATCTCTATGTAGGGGTGCGATTACGATCGCTGTGCTGATGCGGCGGGTTCAAACCCCAGAGGGATAATTTTTTTTATTTGAAAATGTATTTAATTTATTAGAAACGTGAAGATATTTTTACTTCTAACTTAATTTGGCTTTTAAAATTATTTATTGTCACAATGTCGACGAGGAAAGTTCTGGGTAAAGCCTTTTACAGATTTTTTGCTCTATGTACGTTACATCTTGTGAGGTTAAAAATAATGTTTGTAATAAGCAGCTTACATCATCTTAATAAAATTAGCTCTAAGAGCTAGGGGTAGGGGTGAAGGTATTCAAATTGCTCTGAGGTAGCCATGCTAGATGCTACCTAGTTGTTCGAGTGCACTTAAAGTAGGCAGCGCGTGATTGGCTGAAGAGCTGTAGTTGTTATGTTTTAGATCGTTATTGAAAGGAGTTTAAGTTTCGTTAACTTTAAAACCATCTGCCGTGTTTATATTGTTTGGTTGTATTTTCTATTTTTATAGCTTCACGTATCGCAAACTGTACTGCGAAATGTGTGGGTTCACAGAAAGCAAAATGCCTAATATGCCTAAGTATACTGGTTTACGCGGAACCCTAATAGCGTGAACCAGCTATTATTACTGCAAAGTAGATAACATCAATTTCTCTGGTTTGGTGTCTTAATGTGGTCATTAACATACTAAAACCAGTAGTTTAATGTAACCTATTTATGCATTATTTTTGCATTGTTTTTTTTATACGAAAAACATTAAGACAACCTCATTTATTTTAGACAACTGACAGAATGTTACATATGAAATGTCAACATTTCAAGTTTTTGATTAGTTTAATGTAAAGTTCAAAATTAAAAGTATTAAACATCAAAGGCTTCGAGGAACAATCTGCCCTTGTTATTATTAAAAGTAATGACTTAAAACAGATTGATAAAAACAATTCTTTGTATTAAATTCCTGATATAGGTAATGGTGCTCACTTTTGATTTATTTGTTTTGATGTTTATTATTATGGCTACGAAACATATCGTGTAAATTATTAGTCGTATGAAACATATTTTACTTTAAAGTTTTTACTTCCGAGGTTTTCTCTCATCTTAACGTTTTAGGGTCCGTAGATGAGGAAAAAAAGGTTTCTCAAATCTGTCTGTCTGTCTGTCTGTTTGTCTATCTGCGTGCCTGTCTGTCTGTCTGCCTTTTGCCGGTATAACTCAAAAACTATTTGGTGAAGTAAGACTATACTTTGCATGCGGATTATATGTCTACCTGACATGAAACCGAGAAAATGTCGGACAAATATAGATAGAGTAAATACTTTTAAAAAGTAAACCTTTGTTTATTTTTGCTTTAATTGAGGAATAGATAAAAATAGTAATTTACAAATAGCTCAGGTTTTACTCATCTAAAGCTACAGGATAAATATTGTAAGCGACAAAAAGGGGCAACGAATAAATACGTCGTGTTTAATGTAGCTGCATTGCAGAGATCCGACGTCTTATTGCTCTCCATTGAAATATCTTCTGTAGGCGCTGAAATCGGGTTCAGTTCGAATTCCGTCGGCATTATTTTTTTGTTTGCAAATTAATGTAATTTGCTTTACCAAGTGTTTTCTTTTATCATTTTAGTATTATTAAGAACGTTAATATATTTTCACCCCTAGGAACATTTTTGATTTTTCAAAGTATTTAGTGTCACAACTTCTACTTGCGAGGAGAGTTCTGAGCAAAGTTTTTGCTTATTCGGGCAATGTGTCCAGCCCATTCCTATTTCATATTTACTATGGCTTTTATTACTTTATTTACTTTTGTCCATGTTCTTATGCAAACGTTTATTTGTCTATGCTCCCATATTGATTTGAGCCAATCTTCATCGCTCTTTGAGTGATTCGTGTTTCATCTTCTGATCGCTTTGTGATCTTCATGGTCTCTGTTCTGTGCTCCATAAGTGAATACAGATAAAACACCTAGATAAAGTATCTTGTTTTTTAAATTATTTGCTAAATCGAAATACGCCTTACATATGTGTCGTTCAACTTCTACTGCTTGATTATCTTTATTTAGTTTTTTGTTCTAAGTAGGTGTATCATTTCACGTCTGCTGCTGGTAACTCTGTAGGTTTTCTACCGAAAAAAGAAAATCTATTTATAATATAAAAAAGCTTTTTCTATATTTTAAATTTATATTTAGAAAAATGTACGACTCTTCAATAAAATCTTAGTTTTTTCAATAAATTTTTTTTTATAAATTTTACTAATGGTCTGAAATAATTTCTTTTTAATCATCGAAACTTGTATTGAATAAAGAACAAATATAAAGAACATGTAAGTTGTTAGTATTTTCTTTCTTTATTTCTAAATTTTTTTCAAAATTTCATTAACTTTGAAGGCAATGCCCATTATTTTCTGTGGTTCGAATACATAAGAATTTAAGCTATTACATTCGGAAAAAAAGTTAATTTAAAAATGTTAAAAATTATCGTAAAAATGTAAAGTTGTCCCAATTTCAGTAAACCTTAGAGACATCGGAAGATATAAACCGATTTTATTTATTTTTTTACCCCTTTTTAGTTTTCCCAATTCGAAACTTTTCCGCGGTATTACGACTTGAAAAAAATTGTTCTTGTTTTTTCAGCCCACCCTACTCTTGGTAGGAGTCATTTAAAATAAGTGACTTTTTCTTAAAAAACGTGTTTAGCACTTCTGACTGGTTCGACGTTTTTAACTTTTTCAAACAGGTTTTAAATCAGCATATTAAACTGCAAAACTTTGCCCATTTAATCAAATCTCCATCTTGAATGATAAGAAAGTTACCCATGCAATCCCACTCGATCTGGGCCACACTGTATGTGTCCATCAATCAGATTATTTCTAGGATCTTCGTAGAAAATGTTATGTAAACCATTCATAAATAAAGAAGATGCTTATGGTCCTGTTCTCATTGTCACCCAGTATGTGGTTTCGAGCAAGGTGGACATTTAATCCGCATTTAAGATATCGTCTTCCTCCAACTGTTTTTGAGCTGTTGCGCCAAAGACAGACACACCGACATGGCGACCGACTGACGAAATTGAAAGAACATATTGTTCGTTATGTGAAGATCTGGAAAAGGTTCGGTTGGTGATTTTACACGATTTCAAAACTTTCTCGTTTGGGGCGAAACGTGTCATTGGATCCAGAAAATTATGCAGAAACCTAAAATGTACAGGGCGTTCTATTTGAAAATGGAAGGTTAGTAGGTATCACTTTCGCCGAAACTGGAAGTGGAAAAAATAACTTTCCGCTACCATTTCCTGAAGCAGGATATTATTTGATACTTTCCATACGGCAAAAGCATGTTGTTATTGCATACTATGAAAGAAAAATGTATTGCACGCATCTGTCACTTTACTGCAAACTTCTGTCAAAACTGTTTATTAAATGTGATGTTTTAAATTTTATCTACTCCTACTGCATAACGGCCATGAATTATGATTCATAATTCACGGTTCGCAGCCAGTCATATAATTCTATTTTCATAGTTAAATAGTTTTCAAGTTGCAACCAATCAGAAAATTCTATTTTCATTATTTAATAGGTTGTAGCCAATCACATAATTCATTCTTATTATTAAGTGACTTTTGAAGTTAACAGCTGTCACAAATGTTATAATTCAGAAATATGAACACAAAACTCCTATTGCATAGGAGTAGATAAAATATCTTATTACATACGCGATTATGACCATCATAATCGCTCATATAATAATATACTATAAAACAATGAAAGCATACCTGACATGATTTTTAATGAGTCTTCAATTTGAAATTATGTTGACGTTTTGTAATCTCTTTTAGCGTAAATATGTGATAGCCGAAAAAAGTATGTATACAACTCATATGTAAAGCTTCTTTTTGCACTTGCATTCAGCTCATTCTTTAAAGTTTCTCACGCGTGCAAAAAAGAGGCACCTTAGCTACTCGTTATATAAATAACATTATGCGTTATCGAGCGACATTGATTGAGCATAAACGATGAGAGAAGTTTAAAAAATGTATCTTCAAAGATAATGAAAAAAGGAGGATGTGTGTACCATGATCGTGTTGTACCCGGTATACAAGATTATTCAGTTTCGATACTCACCAATGGGATTTCAAAAGCGGCAAGAAATACGTGATCGGTTAAATTGGGGCAAAGTTATAGAGTCTAATGCTGATTCATATTCAAAAAAGTAATCGATCATAGCCCTCTTAGTTTTTGAGTTAAGTGCAAAAATGTAAAATGTAGTTTTTTCTGTTATACGTTGATTATTACGTTACTGAGAGAAAACTGACTTGTCATAATTAGGACACATTTTAAAGATGAGTTCAAATCTGATTTTAAACTTTCACTTGTCTTTATAAAATTTTCGAGACATTGATACTACATTCCTTATTGTAAATGCACCATTGAGAAAAGTTTATTTTCACTTTTTCTTGCTACACTTATTTTCATAAATAGCCGACATATATATATAATAAGTGTTTATTATAGTAAGCCGCGTAATCGAAAAACAAATCAAATCTTTCTCTCATAAGCTATTCTTAATGTTAACATATGCCCACAACCATGCTTGATGAGTGTTTAAAATAAGAAAGCTAGGATCAATATCTCGAAAATTGCGAATATAAATTAAAATCAAACGTCAGATTTGAAGTCTTCCTTAAAAAATTCTTCTAAGTAAGAAAATAATCAATATATAACAAAACAACGGAAACCAAAGTTGTTGCCTTTTTAACTTAACTAAAAAACTAAGGGGGCTATTTTAAGTTTCTTTTTTAAATAATATTTAGCGTTGGAATCTGTAACTTTATCCCAATTTAGACGATCTTGTATCTCTTGCCGTTTTCAAAATTCCAATGGTGAATATCGAAATTTAATAATCCTGTATATGAGTTAATTTAAAAATAATCTTAAACTTGAATAGAGGCTATAAACCTGTAAACTGTATACTGTGCAATCCTAAAATTTTCTATAATTGTTGTACAGCATGAATATCAAAAAAATAATTGACCGGATTTGTCGCTATCCCTGCTTGACTAACATTAACATTATATGATTTCTTTTAAATCTCATGAAGTTATTATCACGAATGATTTGGAAAATATAAATTAACGCTACCTTGGATAAAGTACTGCCAATTTAATACATTTTTAAAAATATATCCAATCAGTCTAAACGCCATCCAAAAATAAACATCGTTAAAGCTCTGCCGAATTCGTTGCTTCCGATTTTGATCATCGCTTTATATTTCATACACAATTACTTGAACAACCAGTTCATGTAAACATTTAAAACAAGCTGCTATAGGCTGTCACGAAAGAAATTAATTTCTATAGAAGCAAACAAATCGCTACTTGATATAAATTGAGTGTTATTCTTTTCAGAGAATAATATTTTGGTTAATAGAGCTGGAAGCGACTGCAATAAGATTATTATTTCCAAGAACCGTCACATTTATATTCTACATTTTATGTAACAGCAAGAGAGCGAATTAAGCAGCGTTAACACGTACATATTGCTGCGTCAGTGAACACGCGTGAATATTAAACCATAAATGGAACATACACGCCTTTCTGTTACATCTTTGGAACTTCTAAAATATTAGCATAATCATTAAATCGCTTTCTTATGGCGCGAGAATGTAGGTATCAATTTACAGACTCGAAAATGTGAACTGACAACTAACAAGCCATAAAACCCTTAAGACAATCTCTAAAATGTTTTTGAGGCGTGATATAATTCGTGTAATTTTTTATTACTTTCCTCGTCTGAAAGACGAAGGAAGTATTGTAATCAGAAAAAAATCACCTTCCGAGATTTCTTCAGATCTTCAAGATCCCTAGATGACGAACTAGTCCCGTGCCCATCTGGAAATTTCCTGGTTTCTCGGTTGTCCCATCCGCCCCTAATTCTGAGTAACTCAAGATAGAATATTATGTCAACAATATTAAATCATTGCGCTTAACGGTCCTTTTGCTAAATGAATATATGTTTATCGAAAATATAGCTTTGCTCAATTTTTTGTCACAGCGTCCACTGCGAGGGACGTTTTGAGTAAAGTCCTTTACAGATTTTTTATGGGTATTGTGGATTATGCAACAGTGACTCGCCGTAGCTACGCCATGAAAATAGTTTTGTCTATGTTAGTTTTTATGGGCATTTCGCCACTCTGCAAAATTAAAAATATTAAATGTCGAACGTTTCGAGGGACAATCTGCCCTTGTTATCAACGATTAACAATTAAAACTAAAAATGAATAATAAAAACTTACATTTTCACTGGAACTGAGAAACGATCAACCTCCAATGAACTGATTGACACTGACAATTGATTACCTGTACCCACTTGGTCTGATCTCTAAGAATCGACAGCCAACTGTTGTCTAAAATATTGAGAAAGACAAAATGCATTTTTCCGTCGTTTCTTTAATTTTACGTTTATTTTACATCGATTCTTTAAATAATATCTTTGTGTTGTGCCAATGTATTTTGCGGTTGTTATTCCAAGCATGTTCAGCAACTTTAGACTTATTGAATTGGTATGCTTTTATCATATTTTTCTGAATGTCTGGATGTTTCAACGATATAGTATTTCCCGCATTTACAGGCAATAATATATATGCAATTCTCTTCATTAAACAGTTTAGTTCTTGTAAGAACTGACCGCAAGGTATTCATTGTTCAGAATACCATCCTAACGTTGAATCTATTTCCAATTCGTCTAATTTTGTCGGATATGCTTGGAATATAAGGGTATAGTTAGAGTATTATATTTTTGGGTGCCATATCTCTGTATGTGTTGTCAGGCCATTTTTATATTTTACCGATATGCCACCTGTTGGAGTAGTTTTGGTACAAAAATGAGTTTGCCTGTATATAGGTTCCTTTTCGGTCATATTTTCTCGTATAGTACATCAGCTATTTGTCTCGTATAGTACTTCAGCGATTTGCAAATAAAATTCTAAAGTTGACACGCACGCAACTCCTCACCGCTCTGGGCTCTAGTCGTCTTCGTTGCAGCTGCACTTTTCCTCGCCAAGGTAAGAACGCTTGCTTACAGCAATTTAAAAGTGTAGCCCATTGGAGTGAGCGAGATATCTTCCTAAATAATGTAAACTTTCGTCGCACTCTTTGGTATTCAGGCTGCCTCGCCCGCTGTGACATGCAATTTGATTGGCTACAACTTTGGTGCGAAAATGCGCGTCTGGGCGTCTCTTTTGGCATTAGTCAGTTTCCGGTCGTTATAAGACGAGTTTGTCGCCCCCTGCGGTTTGTGCGTGGATGGTCGGCCGGGTTGTTGTACTCTGTTGTTGAGCGACTTCTGGACGGACTGTCAAAGCGAGGTGGTGTGGTTTTCTTGTGGAGTAAGCTTATGGTGCCTTGTGTGTTCGTATGAACGCCAATTTTGCATAATCTCGTGGAGACGTAATGAGGCCTTTCTCCCATAGCTGAAGATTCATATCGCAAAGCTGTAGAAGTCTTCGGTTTCGTCGTTTTGTTTGTCCCGAGGGGGACGTAATTCAGACCTTGTCACGTTGGTGGATTATCCTCAGGTGCCGCTCGACTCCCACGCCTCCCCAGTACTTTCGTTGCAGTTGATGAGCAGCTAGCCGCCGTGACGCCATAGCTCGCCGGGCCCAATCAGGTAGCGTGCGTAATTAGCATTAATAATCAAATTCATTTAACAGTTCAGGCCTAATTTATCTGTATTTACTTGCTACTGCAGTGCCGCTAAGGTCGACGCTATTGGTAATCAAATTCATGCAACTGTTCAGGCCTAATTTAGATGATAATTATCTGATTCATAACGGCCTACCAAGGTCTCTTGGAAAACTAAATTTATTCAGTTGTTCGCCCATAATTGGTGCGTTCTTTGTAGAAACATTACAAGCGTCGCTGAGGCCGTGGTGAACTAATTTCACGTGTTTGTTTAGTTATAATTAAAGTTAAAGCATCTTCCAGCTGGTCTATATAGTTTAGTCCATATATGACTGTTTTTACCTTTTGTGTATCACTAATGTACATGTGTGAGACCAATAGAACAGTATTTTTAACGAGGCCTTCTGATTTCCGACGAGTCTGTGCATGCCCACTTTTAGGTTGCTGTGTACGGCGAAGCCTGAGTGTTTAAGCGTCACAGGTAAGTTGGTGATGCTTGCCGTTGCAGTGTCGTGAGGCGGTGCACATCTATTTCCCATTCCCGATAAGCTTTGGATTTTGCCATGGTGATAAGTTAGAAGGTAGGCCCTTTTGATTTCCCGGTTTTAACCTGGGTCTATTTTTACACTTTCGTTTATGTCGATGAAACCGGGTAGCGCCCTACTCAATTTTAATCTTATCAATGTTTAGCGCCCCTTTGGCCGTTGCCCGTAGGTAATCTCGTGAACGGCCCTCCCTCGCTCCACTGATGTCTAGCGGGCATATCTTGTTGCGGGTTGGGCAGCGGCCCTAGGTGAGTCATTTGTCCCGATTATGTGAAGTATCGTCCGCGGTGTCGTAAAACTCGTTTTAGACCGTAACAGTGTGACATTGTTTAGTGTATTGAAAATGTTCCGAACAAGAGTCTCTGGATAGCCATTATTTTTTAAAACATTTAAATAATATTTTTTTTAGATTTTACTATAAGTGCAAACAACTTGGGCTCTGTCGTAACGACTTTTAACAACACCTGTATTTACATTTTTGTGGTGGTTGGCGTTAAAATGTAAGTACTTCTTAGTGTTGCTTTTCTTACGGTATACTGTTGTTTCAAAAGTATTTATTGTGCGTGTAATTAGTATATCAAGAAAAGGTAACTGATTGTTTTGCTTTATTTCTTATATGAATTTGTCTAAAGTTGTAAAGATGTACACAAAGAATCATTGAAAATGAACAGGGATATACAACCAACATTATAGTAGTTGATTACGTTTTCTGCATTACCCTAATCTCTAACGTAGAATCGTGTTGTTCTAACTCTCTACCCATCGTAATAACAAAATAATGTTGCACGCAATTGCAAAAACGTCGGTTAAGTCAATTTGAAATGCATAACCCGTTCATTTTCAATGATCGCAAGTGTATATTCTAAACCCTCGCAATGGTAACGAAGACACCTTGGTTCGTATACGACCAAATTCTTGAAGTAAACCATAATATGCAATATATGGCATATGTGCATTCGTTCAGAAATATGTTGTACAGAGACAGTTGTATGTAGTTGTATTCTTACCCAACAAAGGCCCTCACTGTCATTCATTAGGCAGACCTGGATGTATACTTTCAGAATAATAGATGTTCATTAAAAAAAGGTCCGTAGGGGGCGGCTGTGAAAATTCAAACGTATGAATAATATGTTAGTGCCACTGTAAGTCCATTTAAATTTCGATGTTATCAGGTTAGGTTTTCCGTCAGTTTCGACACAGACTGGCGCAAAACCTAACCTGCTAACCTCGAATTTGACATAGACTTACAATTCCACCAACATACGTTTGAATTTACAACTGTAAAATTAACCAATTATTACAATTTCAATAAAATAGTTGAAAAATATTAGATTTCGGGTTCGCACAAAACCGCATACTTCACGTAAGCCTTAACATATAATATATGTCATATGTAATTCATTAAAGGACTTGGCCAACACACCTAAGATACGGTAGAAGAATAGCGTTGCTGGACGTTTCCTTCATCATGTCACCCCTAATGTATTTTAAAGAATATAATTAGCCGATGGAGTATATTATTCCGAATTTTATCGTTAAATAAAAAATACAATTATGTTTTATATAAAAAAATGCATTAGCAAAACTTTAAATGCTAAGTAGGGATGCTTCTAACATCTTCAACTGATTCTAAAATTGTTATTTGTACAACTAGTGATGAAAATGATAGTTTTTTATGAGTTTAGCCGAAAAAGACTATATAACTTCAATAAAATAGTGTAAACAAGTATTGCCTTCTTTCAGATTTTTTATTAGAAAAAGTGGAACTTTTTTACGAATTTTCTTTACAAAGAAGACGACTTTCATGATGACAAAACAAAAAATTTGTAAAGGCGTTTACACGGCACTTCCCTCGCGTGAATCAGTTTGCAAATACCAGAAATTGCAGTAGATGGGATTCGAACTCGGGCTCCCAGGTTTGCTCCCATGCGTTCAGGAAGATCAAATTCGGTTAGTACTAATATTTCTAGTCCCCCGCTTTATGCGCTAGACCACGCCAATAGAGCAGTTGGGTTGCTTCTTGCTCTATAAAAGAAGCACGTTGATTACTGCATATATCTATCCATTTTACGATAGCTACCCTGTATCAGTTCAGGCTGCAGTGCCACTGTACGAGATTCAACCTCACATCTGGGAACTGGCGGGCGGTTTACCAAGTCGCTTTAAAAATTGGGCACCGAAACCACAGTTGTGGAAATAGGGAAAGTAAGTCAGTCGTCAAAGGCGTAATACCGGGTGATTATAAATGCTTTTCCATCAAGTTCCCTTTGAAATATTTGTTGTATGAATAATATTTTGGTGGCACTGTAAGTCGATGTCAAATTCGAGGTTAGGGGGTTAGGTTTTGGGTCAGTTTTGACACAGACTGGCGCAAAACCTAACCTGCTAACCTCGAATTTGACATAGACTTACAGTTCCGGGTGATTATAGTAAATTATATTCATAAAACTTATTCTGTAGTTTGTGATTGCCGAAGTGTATAACAAATTTTCCAGTGAACAAAAGCAATGCGTGTGCCCGGAAGGGCCATTGCTTCAAGTAAGTCTAAACTACAAAATCTGAAGATAGAAACATAAACCCCGCACCACATAGCAATAAAAAACAGTAAAAATGATACTAACTGCATAATGCACGGAACACCAACTATTCATTCAAATATTCAATGGAAATAATTGTAAGAGCTGCCAAAACACTTATTGTTGCCAAATAATTAGAAGAAACTAACGCCAGTGAAAATTTTCTAAAACGGGACTAAAGGTACGAAATGACTTCGTGGGACAAAGTTTAAAAATTGCGTTTATCGGCATAAGAAGTAATGTAAAGGATCGGTTCTCAAAAATGACAACAGGATATAGTTAAAATGAAATTTTCAAAAAAAGATACCACGTGTAAATTGAAAGTTACCGAAATTGTGTGCTCTAGAACTCTCAAAATACTGAAAATTTAAAGAAGCAGAAGCAACGCAATATACGTAGTAACTGTCAAAACCTGGGGAGACAATGTAAAAGCAAAAGATGGGAAGCCTATAATCACTAAGGTTTGAAAACAGATCTGAGACTTTCCAGTTGCACGGATATTATCTCAACATTCTCTTTTCCTACAACTAGAACAAAGGGGTGGTGAGATAATACACGTCGCAAGTTGAAAGCCTAATATCTGTTTTTAAACATTAGTGGATATACCAAGAGGCTGTCCATAATAGTAAAGGATAGCAAATTAGAAACAACGGGCACACCGCAAAGACCAGTAAATGTTAGAGGGACAGCTGGATCCCTAGATTAAAAGAACAGTAGTAATCTTGGATTAAACAGGTCTCTCCACTTAATACAAGATGAAGAAGAAGACCAGGACAGAAACCCGAGACAAAATAAAGATTCTGCATTGAGCTTGGGCACCAGAACTAATATTTTCTTCTAGAAGGACGCATACCTCTAACTAGAGATGGGTGCGTGAGTGAGTAATCACTAACGTTCACGCACGCTTTACGCTTGCTTTAAATATTTACGTCCACGTACGTTCACTACACGTATCTAAGGTTCACGACGTGGTCCTCCACTCACGGCGTGACCCGTCGGTTTTATTTGAAAATAGAGATTTAGATAAAACAAAAACTTCACATTTCAAATCAATAAAGGAACCGCAACCGAACTAAAAAAGCTGTAGTAAAGGGCTTTATTCAGAACTTCCCGTGCAAGTGGACGTTGAGACTCTATACAAATCTAAGTAAATAAAAGGAAAATAGGGGTAAACATATCTTCACGTTCGTAATAATCATAACTCTATAATAAAGCAGAACAGTTCCCAAGGTCAAACATATCAACTCGTGGTCTATGTGCAGTTACAATTGTGGGCGTGGTCTTGATATTAGCAGCGTTGCCAGACCTGGTACAATTCTACGAATCTGGTACATTCTGAAACCGTTTCTGCAAAAGTATATTTTTAAAATATTTCTGGTACATTTTTATCATCATTTATTAGATTAGACAAAACTGTCAAAAATAAATTAGCAGATCAGCCAGGCAAAGCGGAATTGGCAGACAAAATACGGCGTCAATCTTATTTATTTCGTACAGTATCCTCACTTAATACAGTATCCTCATTTAATACTAAGAAACTGGAAACTGCAAGTAAAGCAAGAGAATAAATTTTCGCAGAGACCTGGTACAATTCTACGAATCTGGTACATTCTAAAACCGTTTCTACAAAAGCACATTTTTAAAACGCGCATGCATTCATTCTGGCAACCCTGCATATTCTGACCCGAGTGGTGCCGACCTGCCGCGATGCCATCGGTGACGTAACCGTTCTTTGCCGTTTATGTGTGGTTAAAGTAATAAAGTTTCGAATTTACATTTATTATTTTCACAACAAATCCTACTTATGCCCACTCGGAAATTGTTTAAATTATGCTGATCTGCGAAACCATTTGTCAAGTGTACATAAAGTGAAAATTGAGTATAATGAATTCCTCAGGTACGTCATTAAAATCATTTGATATAATATAGTCATTCATGATACATGCTTTCCAGCATTTTACCAGTGGAAAAACCAAATTGAAGGAGGCACTTTGTCATCGTATGTACTTCACAATTCATCTAAATTGCTGGCGGATGGCAGTAAGAAACAATATTACAACTGTCATCGCTCTGTAAATTTTTTGTGTGTTCTAGGCAAATTAAAACAAGGTGTAACTTTTGAGCACTTATTAAATGATATTCGTGATGTTGGCTTGACGAAAGAGGAATCACAACAAATCGTACTTTTATAGAAGAAAGACTTGCACAATATCGCAAGAGATTTTCGTATAGATTATAGTACAAAACGCCACTGTAACGATGCAATATGGCTATTCGTAAGATAAACGAGGATTTACATAATCTTACTGTCTGGTTTAGCAATAATGGTCTTACATTAAACGCCAAAAAGTCGCAGGCAATTTGCATAACCTCCGATAAAAGAACTGGTGATTATATAACTAAAAATCATAACATTGTAGTAAATAGTGAAGTAGTACAGTGGAGTAGTCATGCAAAAAACCTAGGTATTATAATAGAAAATAAATTATCATTCGAATTGCATGTGAGACATATTTCAAACTCATGTTAGTTAAGGAGCTTATTTATCCGCATTTATACTATTGCACTATGGTATTTTTTCAAATCTCACATAATACAACAAAACTAAACTACAGCGAGTACAAAACGCTTGCGTAAGATTTGTCTGTAACATTACATACAAAGAGCTCAATTTAAAACAACGTAGTATGTATCTGTAGTAGAGGTGGGCAATCCGATTCATTTTTGGGAGTCGATTCTTACGATTCAATCAATCAACATGAATCGATTCATTCGATTTGTTCATTTGAACGATTCAGTTTCGTTCGGTTAGGTCCCTCTGAATTTTAGGTTTTGCACCGAGCGCGTCTGTATTCTTGAAACCAGACGGTATGTCTATGTATGAATCATGAACCTTCCATACTATCTTTGCTATGCTTGCTAAAATGCGCTTGCCGCTTGGTCAGTTATCAGTTTAATTGCATTGCAGTTGCAGGTATTACTTATGAGACAGTGGCACCAACCAAGTTTAAGATTCGGTTTCGTTTAGTTCGTCCCGTTCGCGTTCGGGTTTCAATTTTTGAATGGCGCATTGCGTCGTACGATCAAAATCTAATACAAACGACGAACCGAGACAAGAAGAAACCGATTCATAGGATTCACGATTCTTTATTCAGATTTAAATCACGCTGCGCAGCGTCGTACAAAACGTAACTTCGAATCAATTGAACGACGAATCGAGACAGGAAAGAACCGATTCAGACGATTCTTTGGTCGGAGTCGTTCAAATGAACGATTCGTTCATGAATCGCCCCACCTCTAATCTGTAGGTATTGTATGTTTTTGTATACTCTGATCTGTACTAAAACGCCAAGATATTTGTACGACTTGTTGAGCAAAAGATCAGAAGTTCACAATGTAAATATCAGGTACAATAGTTATACAATACCACAACATCGAACAGCTAAATTTGAGGGCTGTTTTCTATATATGGCTCCCACATTGTTAAATAAGTTCTTTGATATGTTTCCAGAGCAGCCACTTTCTATTAAGAGTGCCTTGTTAGAATTAGTTAGTAACACGATTTAAGATAGTCTTGTTATGTTGCTAGCATGTACTGTATTGTCTTATATTAAGTTTGTGTGTGTACAGCATTTGCTTATATTTGTGTGATGCCCCGGGAGGGTGGAAGCCTGGCTTTGCCAAATCCCCTCGGTTTGTATACCTCTTTGGTATTCAATAAATGGATTTATTATTATTATATAAAACAAATTACAAATTATCACAAATTTTAATAAAAACGAACTACGAAGTCTATGTGTGGTCAAACCTCGTGCTAATGTTTTCAGTAGCATCGGTTTTATTCAAAAGGCCATCCATTATATTTTTTTCTTCAACAATTGTTGGTTTATTAAATTTTGATACGTCTTTAATTTGCTTCTAATTTGTTGTAACCGAATTGTAGCAACTGTTGAATTTGAAAAGACGTCATTATTTTCAAAGCAAAATCGTTGATATCAAGAAGCCCTAAATCACTTCCAACATCTTGTTCTTTATACCGGGTGGCCATAAATATCTGGTATCACATTACCTTTGGAATCAACACCGCTTTATTAAAGCGATGAATCCAACTAAACTAAATGTCATTAATGTCATGACAACTAAAATTCCTATCTGTCAAGAATTATTACAGATTGCAATAAGTAATGGAGATAGAACAGGAGATTTTTATAATCGAGTCGTAGGCTAAACTGCAGAATCCAGGGCACATTCTCCTCCTCTTATTGCATTTTATTATATTACATAGGTACCAATACTTATTGTAATTGAAATATAATACTAACCCAACATTTATAAGTAGCTAATTCCATGGCTACCGAGATCTCAGATATTTATGGCCACCCGGTATAACAATACTGGACACTCCTCACATAGACTTTTCGTATGTTCAACCCACAATTTTACGCTTATTGCATCGTTATGGTGGCGTTTTGTACTATAATCTATACCTACAAAAATCTCTTAGCCCAGCTACAGTAGGATCGGCCTGCCGAAGAAAACCAAGTGAGCTGAGATTTTGCATACACCTTTGACATTACAAATAATGTCTCAAAAGTCCCCATCGATATCGCGCTTGCGTTTTGAGTTATTCAAGGTCAAATGTCACAGAAATAAGTTTTTCGCAAATATCTCGCTTTCTATGGGTCGTATGACTTTTTTAGTTATTACAAAAAATGAATGCTAGGAAATTCTCTACAAAACAGATTATATAGTTTTTTTACATACAACTAACCGTTCAGTAAATAACACACTATTAAGTTTAGCTTAAACAAGGTTAACAATTTAATGTCAATATGATAGATGTCAAAAGTGTTACCAATACAAAACTGGGAAATTACTGGATTCTAACTTTAGTTCTGCCATCTATGACCACTGGTTTGGATTCAAGTTGTAGTGACATCGCCATGGATATGCCATCTACGAGTGCTGGATCAAGTTCAGACGACATCCCCATGGACATGTGAGCTATAGGTGTTGGTTCAATTTCCAGTGACATCGTAATAGGCATATATGATGAAGAGGTTTGTATTTTTGTGAATTATCTGTTACAATGTTATGTACCTATTTTAATTATGGATTGCAGCTTTGGTGTCACAGTAGGAAACCAGACGACGGCGAACAAATGGTAAAATGGTATGACAGAAAATGTAGAATAAAATGGTACCATTCAGCATGCCTACAATTAAAAAAATTCCTAAAGGAAAGTGGTTATGTGAACTCTGTAAATATACTGCTCCACAAATGAACTGGACCATTTGCATATATTGGTGCAATTTTTAAAAATATTTTCCAAAAGGGCAGTCATGAAATTTTTGGTAACCTTTCATGATTGTGTGTCACTATAAAAAGCATTTCTTTTCATAATTCTGTTTAAAGAAAACGAAGTCCATTAATAAAATATCATCATTTTAAAATTTACAATTTTGCCCAAATATTGATAGCACATTACATACAAAGTATGCTGAATTGTTGCCAAAGATTTTTAAACGTTCTGGAGAGACTCAAAGAACTATTAATTAACCTTTTTTTGTGATTCCTCTTATTTTTGTGAAATATAGTTTTTTATAGTTTCATAATTTTTTAATTTTATTAATATGATTTTGTTAATTCTTCAGTTGATATTTGAGAATAGCGAAATTAAATATGCTTAATATGAGTATACTATAAAACAAAAGCTTTTATATACAGTGTGTCCCCGGATAGGTGAAACGACTCTTGTGAAAGATAAAAAATTCTCGATTTAAATTTTCATTTTTTGGGGTTCAGCCCTGCTGGTTAAAGGCGAATTTTCAACATAATTTCAGTTTTGAAAAATCAAGTATGCCTTGGAAATTTTAAAAAACCTATTTTTCTGTGAGGTAAAGTACCTTTTATGTGGCAAATACGACAAAATACCAAATTTCAAAATCCTCAGCCAACTTTGATCTCTCACAATTTCTTTTATGTTTAGAATTTTACTTTTAACAAAGTTTTTTATTTCATAATAAAAAACTTTGTAAAAATAAAATTCATTGATTTGGGAAATAAACTTGAAAGAAAATGTGAGAGATCAAAGTTGACAGAGGATTTTGAAATTTGGTAGAGGGGCCTAGATGTTGATTCTAAACATCTTTTCTTTATAACTGTTTGTTGTATTTGCTACATAAAGGGTACTTTACCTTACAGAAAAATAGATTTTTTAAAAGTTTCCAAGGCATACTTAATTTTTCAAAACTGAAATAATGTTAGAAATTCGCCTTTAACGAAGCAGGGCTGAACCCCAAAAAATTAAAATTTAAATCGAGAATTTTTTACCTTTCACAAGAGTTGTTTCACCTATCTGGGGACACACTGTATATATATATTGTGACGTAATGTAATAAATACATTTTTATGGGTGGTCCAGTACATTTGTGGAGCAGTATATAAATAGAATTATTTTGTTATTCTCTGTTGATAGAATTTGTAAATATGTTGATCCTTTATACTTTATCCATTGCAATTCTTTTTCATGCTTAATTTAGACATTAGTTATTCTGTTATTTTGTACTGTTATGTAAATATTTTGATTGTTTATGTACCTTAAATTCATTAAAATTTTGTTATAAATTATGGAATAATAAGATTCATGATAGCAAGCTGCTTTTGCTATTAACTTTAAGAGTACCCGCTAGGCTTGTTCGTTTCTCACCGTTATTCTTTGTACCTTCTTTTTATACCAGAATTCCGATTACTCATATATTAAAGCTTGTGAGTCAAATTTACATACTGCTCAACATTGATTTGTCAGCTCCATACCGTATGTTTGCATCTGTTGTAAAAAAGTAGTATTATAACAAAAATGAAACAAAATGAACTATTGATGTAACAAATTTTTAAGACGTAAATTTACCAATCAGTACGGGAAGTCATAGTAGCAAGTTACGGCATCGATCCATCTCCTGCAACCATGATTAAAGTTTATTTTAGTTAGGATGATTATTTTAATTTTAATTTACGAGGATAAATTAAAAAGTCCCCGGCCTAACTTAGATAGGATACAAATTTGCGTAATGTTTTTACGGCGTTATATTGTTTCAAGATTTATCAGTCTGGCTCTGGAATAGCAAAAATTTCTGGAAAATAATAATTGTTTGACAGACTGTCAAAGCTGCTAAGGTTTTGTATGCTGTAAGCATGGAGCGTAGTACGTAGTACTTTTGGCCAGGACAAGACGCGAGCTAACCCAAGTATGGCAGAAGTTTATAACAGCAGCAGAAACAGTAAACCTGAAAATAAACGAAAGCAAATCCAAATTTATGGAACTAAGACCAGCAGAAAAAGCACAAGAACAAAAGGACGATTTGATAGTAGAAACAGGACCAACAAACAGGATAAGGATAGAAAGAGTTAAAAAATATACATACTTAGGAACTGTCATAACTGAGACGGGGGACGAAGGGAAAGAAATTGAAGCAAGATTAGCCAAAGGGGATAAATGTGCAGGGGCTCTAAACAAAATAATAAAATCTAAAAGTGTATCTAGGAAAGCTAAAATCCATCTATATAAAACAGTCATAAGACCAACGGTACTGTATGGGAGCGAAGTGTGGATCCTTAATAGAAAAGAGGAAACGAGAATAGATATATGGGAGAGGAAAATCTTGAAAAGAATATTTGGAGGGAAGAAGGAAGGAGAAATATGGTTAAGACGATCAAATGAGGAAATAAAGAACCTTTACAAACCAGAGCTCAGTAATCAAGCTAAAGCAGCAAGGCTGAGGTGGCTAGGGCACTTAGAAAGACAACCAGAAAACAGGATTCCTAAGAAGCTAATGGATACAAACCTAGGAGAAACGAGAAGAAGAGGAAGGCCGAGAAGGAAATGGTTAGACGCAGTTACAGAAGACCTGCGAGAAAAAGGGATACAGGACTGGAAGACACTAGCTAAAGACCGGAAGAGATGGAGGGAAACCATCAAGCTATGGGCCTAAAAGGCCTGAGTACAGCAACTATATAATATATAAGCATGGAGCAAGCTGAAATTCGTGCAGTTATTAAATATTTTCATATTAAGGATTTAGCTCCAAAAGAAATAAAAGATGAACTAGACTAGTACTCAAAAGTATTTGTTGTGGAAAGACGATATTTTGCATGCAGATTATACAGAGTCCTGCAACGAAGCGGGGGTGGAAGATATTTTTAAAACTATGAGAGTTACCAGAATATTGTGCATAGAAAAGTTGTAGGTACCAAAATGGTGTGCATTACTCTGATAGTTTTGATTATACAGGGCGTCTCAAAAAACTGTGGCGAATCAAACTTTTTATTAAATGTAATCTCTTACATTTGGGTAGCTTAAAAGTGTTGCATTGAAATACTCAACATTATCAAATTTAATTATTTCATTTTGATTCAAATATTTCTTGTATTATTAAAAAGTACTTTGAACATAAAAACAATTTAACCTCATAAGATGCTTTATATCAAGGGATAAAAAACAAACGCCCTTATAATACTGTTTAATAACTTGAGTTTTCTAAACCACAGATAAAACAAAAATCCAGCCACTACAATTTATGTAGCCTTGTCCTTGGAAGAGTTTTTAGACGCAAATATTAATACAAAAGGATTAAAACAAATAATAAAAAGCAAGACAGAAAATGATGAATCTGCTGAAAGAATAGTAGATTATATTATAAGTGAGAGAAATGCATCGTTATTTGCGAGTGAGCATTTTGAATCGCGAGTGCCCCAGCACGAGCGATACAATTTCTCACGAGCTTATAATGGCATTTCGCTCACGTGTGATATACGACGTTTTATCTTACAGTAGCAATTCTTGTGCCTAAATAGCCTAGTTGGCGCAGTCAGAATATGTCGCGAAATAAATTCATAATTAGTCGCCTATGATTTGTGATATACGTTTGACAGTACTGGAGTGTATTGTCAGTCTATGTCAAATTCGAGGTTCGTAGGTTAGGTTTTGTTTGTTATTTGACACAGACTGACGCAAAACTTAACCTGAAAATTACGAATTTGACATAGCTTGACAGTGCTACCAACAATGCAGTAGTATAAATAATGAAAACTCACTTGTGAATAAAACTTCATTTTAGTCACTGAAAACAGTTGTATAATGTATGGCAATAGGCGCTAATGTAAGATAATAGTTATTTACTATACAAGTGGGATAACAGCATCATTAATATACGTGTGTGTAAGTTACAAACGAGTGCGTATCACGAGTTATGTAAGCACACAAGTATATTAATGATGCATTATCACACATGTATTGTACAAAATTTTATCTACGACTGCCTAAAATTGAGAAAAGTGTATTAAGAGAAATGCCAGATCTGTCATTTTCAAAAATATTTTAGTAGGCAAATGTTATTATGTCATTCATTTGACACTATTTTAGTTAAGTAATGAAGTCATTACACAACTCAGTTCCGTAATGAAACCATTACATAACTGAGAGGTGTAATGAGCTTTATTACCTAACTGAAATAGTGTCAAATGAGTGACGTAATACGTTACTTATCCCACTGGAGTAGATAAAAAACATTTCAGTATTCTTCGCTCTTATTTTGGCAATAAAACCGCGCTTTCTTTTTCGGCTCCGGTGCAAATTAGTGGTAATGTGTTTTTGTACAGAAAATTTGAATCTAATAATTTGATCAATCTGCTTTCGACTTTCGATGTTCTTCACACCATGATGGGCAAATTTTCCAAACATCAGCTATCTATTATGCTCAAAACGAATCGATTATTGATGGTTGAAACACACTTTATAGTATCGGGGACATTAAATGTATAACCCCTGCAACGTTTGTCATTACTGGTCAGAACCTAATAAAATGATCTAAATTTTCATAATCAAAGAGCATCGGAAAACTTGGCCTTATTCCGCTACAAACGTTTGGAAATGTTGGAAGAATAGGCTTGAAAAGCATTGAGATTAGGCATTTAAATTTTCTTAATCCGTTAACTGAAGAAGTTACATCACCATCGATAGCATAGGTATGTGGGAATGCAGAAAAGCCGGAATTATTTGCACAAGAGTTTGAATAATTACCACAAACACTGCCTAAACGAGTTAAGTGCAGTTGGCCGTGAAAACGATAGTGACGAAGACGAATAAGGGACAATCATGAATTCGAGGTTATTATCACATGTAGTTTTACTAGATGATCTAATAGATTTTCCCACTGTTAAGCAAACGCATTAAAACACGCGTAGAGAAGCATTATTAGAGCTTTTAGTATTGCTGCATGATGTTGGGCAGTCATTTACCCAAAAACTATGGCATTTAGGACAAAAACAAATCAGACGTTTTTATTGGAAATTCAACAATTTTTAACTTTTGGAAGAACTTTTTTGTATGAAGAAAACCGTTTATAAGGTATTTGCGAAAAACCTAAACCGATTCCTCATCCTCAATTGTTCAGGACTTTTTTCACAATCGACAGTAGGCTTTAGTGAACATCGGTGCCAAATATCAAAACTTTCCGATTTGTTTACTTACTTTTTCTTCGCTGACTGGGCTATAGGCCATATTTTTTGCACTAAAATCGTTGGGCAGTTCTTCGGTCGCTAGTGTATAAGGTAGACGTCTAGATTTAAGACAAAGGCGTCTTCTGATGATGGAATCGGCAGTAGAATGGATGGGTCATGTATTCACACGAACGCATTTCTGGTACTGGTTACTGAGGGCTGCTAATCGTCTGGTGTTCGCTGGGGCTATGTTGCCTAGAAGTAGTAGTCAAGGTAGCGGTGTTGACTTTAGTGTCCTGTAATTATCCTCATTGTCTGATTTAGCTGAATATCTACCAGATGCGTAGGCTCTGAACTATGTGGTCTTACCTTAAAAATACTATCTATGGTCATAAAGGCAACGATAAGTCATTTAGTTTTCTTTGCTTTTCTCAAAAAAGGTAGTTGGGACATATTCACTTTCTGCATTGACGATTTAATTATAGTTCTTCTATTAAGTATTTTGATCCAACTCAATAGATGTTGCCAAAAAAAGTACGATATCAGAATCGGCAATTGTATTTAACCATTCTGAATATACTAATTGATCACTGTGTTAAAACTTTGCAAAGATACTTAAAAAATATTAGTGAGAAAGTAGTCCAATTTTATTAAGTGTTGAAAGATGTTATACATTCCATTTCACTATCTCAATTTATTATTCTCTGCTACAACTATTTTCTTTTCTTTTCGCTCTCCCCTTCCTTGAACATGCTTCTGGTTTCTAGGTTCTTTTCCGGTATAACATTCCCTCTCTTACTCGTTTAACGTTACCATATTACTTCCGTTCTATTGCTCCCGTAGCAAGTCAGCTAAAGAGTAATGCATTTCTTATTCTTGACTATGATCCGAATTTGAAATTTTATACAAAACCTTATGTCGATTCAAAGTAGTCTAGGATCGGTGGCTATATATCTTTGCATATCGGTTTTGTGATTTCAATATTTATTTTTGCTTTGGGCCTGCACACTGTTCATTTTTCAATTTATGAACGTCAATAAAGACGGAAAACCGTCTCTACATTTTCTAGAAAAATCATTTTAAGTCATTGAAACGGTACATCGAGTAGTTCCCAAATTAGAATTGAAATGGCCACTGTGTTTGTTTTCCTTACAAAAATTAAGAACCAATGCGTTGGGGTATGATTTTTATAGTACCTACAAATATTACAGGTTTGAATCTTATGTTCGGTTCTAATTCGCTACAAGATGTCTCAAAATCTTTTTGGAAGATCGAAATATGCGACTTTCATTGCGAGATCGCAGATGAATGTTTTTTACGTGCTCTGAAGGTGTCTCAGGTATTTCTCTACCCTTTAAACGTATCGAAATTTGCTTCCAAGTTATGGGTTGTTTCCATAAGGTATGTGCTGATTTAAATCTATTTCTGTGGGTTTTAAAATAGCATCATGTTAGAGAGCTGAAATTCGTATAATAACAACACTTGCCCTAACGTCTCTAACATTTAACGGAAATGTGAGTTTTGGGAAATTGACTAAGATACACTCTACTTTTAGGAATTCGAACTGTAGATTTGACCTTATACTGATAACTATGCAAAAGAGTAAGTTGACGAAGGCAGCAGTGTAAACGGAAATGAGTCTGAAATCTGTCAATAAAATTAGCACCAAACTCGCCGAAAAAAAATTATTGTTATAGTCTCCGTCTCTCTCTTGATATAGTTAAATTCTTACTTTTTATATACATAATATGCACAGTTGTCACATTTTAGCTTAAAAAAATATTTGAAACTATAACTGATATCAGTTAAAGTACGGACTTACACAATATTTATTCGAAGACTGTCAAAACCGGTATAAATGACGTATCTGGTTTTGTTTAAAAATATTTGAAAATCTATACTTTTGTTACTAAATACCATTTATATTATCACATGAGGTATTTAACAATTAAGTACTCTCTTTCCAGATAAAATAAGTTAATGTTTCTAATTTAAAAAAAATGGCAACAGATATGCTTATTGTGTAATTTTCGACTCGTTTGACAATAATCACAGCGATTGCAACTCTTATAGAAGCGGCGCAGCTTTTTAATTTGTGTATTGTCATTATATTTCGCCAACTATAATTTAAACTTCTTTAACTTGAAGTAAGTCATCGTAACTGAATTAAATTACCTTTAGTTACTAACAGGATTAAGTTTATGTCTATTATTATATGGATCGGAATTAGGGATTTTACTGATATCCAGCACCTCATCTAACAAATAAAATGATCTGGAATAGCAACAACAGGAAAGCTGCCCAAGTGTTTTGTTTACTCTTCGTGGATGAACAAATACAAATACTAATTTTTCTTGATAGTACCTGGATTAGAAAACAACATTCTCTGCCGATTTAAAATATTTAGGTATACGAAATTTATTTTTCAGAACGCAGAAGACGAATTTATTATGACTTCAAAGGAAACAAAGAAATAATGCTGCGCCACTAAAGCAACAGCAAAAATGGCAACAGGAGTTCTTAAAATAACACTCTTCTGTTCTCCTCCGTCATATATCGGGCAGTTTCAGCAAATTTTGATTAAATTTGAAAGGCGTCGTTCTCAGCGAAGCTCAATCTCCTAAATGCCGAGAGACTACTTCAGCTTGTTGCGTTATACTAAAAGGGGATTTTTCTTTGAAATCGATATTACTTATTACATTCGGTGATTGCTTAAATTTCTTTCAGATATTATTTACTAAAAAAGTAAATTGTCTGATGTCTGTTTTGTAGCGATCACGTACTCGCTTTCTATAACAATGCTATCAATTTATTCCTTATATTTATTACTCGTGCGACAAAAATCAAGCAAGTCGTATGTTCGTGCTTTTGAATCATGGATATATTTCGTTTTGCAATCCAGTGTTGCAGAATTTGTATAATCGATATGTTTATTAATATATAATCTTTCATATTTTATACATAAAAGCTAACCGTAAATAGATATTAAAATATTATGATTCTGTAAATTAGATATTGCAAACTTTGAGGTTGCATATTTAAGAAATGAATGTCACCTTGTTCGCAAAGTACGTTTCGTAGAATTACATAATTGTATATCTTAGTTACAATCGAAGTACATTATTCAATTTCATATGTAAAAACAAAAACTTTGTGAGTTAGCCAACGACTATGTAGACAAAAATAGTTGAGTTAGCTTTGGGATAGCTGGACCTCCAGATCCCAAGAATGACGACAAAATGATTGGAACAAACAGGTTCTGGACCTAAGATGGAGAACAAGAAGAAGAAGAAAAAGCTTTTGTGTTGGAAACTTCTTAGCGTGACAGTACTCATCAAAATACAAAATAGCTTTTATCCACAATCACCTTATAATTGAAGTTTTATCCACACTTATGAACCGTCTAAAGTACCACTTTATCCACTAGTGGAATAATGAATTTACTTTATGCTACTAGTGGAATAAAACCATGTCACTTACTACTGCATTGTTGGTAGCACTGTCAAGCTATGCCAAATTCGAAATTTGTAGGTTAAGTTTTGCGTCAATCTGTGTCAAATAACAAACAAAACTTAACCTATTAACCTTTCGAATTTGACATAGACTGACAATACAGTTCAGTACTGCCAAACGTATAACATTTGATCTTTCGGTACTTTCCAAATTGTCACTATGACTTTTCATGGCTGTCAATACAAAACGTATGTTTTTTAAGATATTTATTGAGCTGTTGGATAAAACGTTGTATTGCATTCGTGTTTTAGTTGCGTTTTATCCACTTAAGAAAATTAAAGGCTCGAACTGCGTTCTCGCGCTTAAACATTCTTGCGTGGATAAAATACCATCTAAAACACTTATACAATAAATAACTATTCATGAACGAGTTCGAATTTCCACTTTTAAGAGAGCTAGAGCCCTGAGATTTTTGTAATTAAAATAATACAGAAATAGATACCAGTACCTTTGGTGGTTCTCGAGCCTCTGAAAGGTGACCTTTACTACTAAATTAAATGGGACAAGCTAGCCACCTTCCCGGGTCGTGACCGAATATGGCAAATTTGGTGGCAAACATAATTTTTATGACGAATTGGGAAGCATTGGAAGAAATTTGTAAATTTTTTTTTCGAGAGTGGGAGGTGTTTTTCATCTTACCTCTGTAGATTCGAAATATTCATAAATTTTTGCTGCAAGTTTAAAAAAACTTACCCCTTCCGGCATAATAATTACATCCCCGTTTGAAATTGCTGAGGCTAATTCGTACTCATAGTGTTCGATTCAATAGAGCCTTAAGATTAATCAAGAATAATGGAAAGTGGACTAATCATCAATTTTGAATTTCCTTGAAAATGATTTACCGGTATTATTATATATAAACGGGGCTGCGCGCGCTATTGCGCGGTCTATCCTATTCAATTTACCACCATTTTTAGGCCTACTACGTAGGACCATTCCGTTCTGTTACACACTTGTTACACAATCTCAGAAAACACAACATTTCGCATGACAGGAACCAGAGGGTTCTTTTGTGGAGGAAGAAATAGGGAAATACCCATCCTCTAAAGCAAGAGGAACGTTCACGTCGTGAGGTGGAAGCTCACTGCTTTCACCTAACCGTTGAAAGGCTCCAAGAGGAGCCATTGCACTACTAATTGTCGACATGATCTAAAAAAAAACAAGTCAAAAAAGTCCCATACGATCAGCACGTCATCGTATGTGCCTCGAGATGCCAAATTTGAAAAACCTCTGCTAAACATTTCGCCTGTTTCGCCAATTTTCTAGATCAGTTCGACTCTCGATCTTACATCGATTTTTCAATTATTAATTAATCTCATCGCTTCTGCCGAGTTATTGGTGTCACCGGTTTCATGGCAACAGAAGGCGAAAAAGGAACAATGGTTGGCATCTCGAGACAACATGGATGACAGCAGATCACACAAAATACACCACACAAATATCACAAAAATTCACACCACGAACTAACGTGTTGACAGGTACACAGTACAGTGCCTATATTAATGACAATGTGGTCAATTTTGGTCCTGTTTCTGAGTGGTTGTTTTAAAATCCGCCATTAAGAGTCGTTTCAATGTCCTATTGAATATTTTTAGCAGTGTACGCATATTTAGTGACAAAAAGTTACTAATGTCAAAATAAGACATTAACATTTTATAAATTATCTAAAGTAGCTCAGTTACTGAACACGGCCTAAGCATCAAAATAAATATTGTATCATCATTGATGTACACTTGTGTTATTTTATACACAAAAATAAAATAAGTACGAATGCAAAATAAATTTTTTCGTACACTAGCATTGAAAGACCTACTTTGCCGTACAATTTATTAATCAGAAAGTTGCACTTTGCGGTATTCGTACGGCAAAGTAGTATTTTGCGGTATTCGTACGGCAAAGTAGCACTTTGCCGTACGTTTCCTTAGTTACAACACATATAATATTACATTACATTAATATTACTCTACTTATTTGCTATATACGAGGATAAATTTAGTATTCCGTTTTGTATGCTAGTGTACGAAAAAATATTGTACGAAACTCGTATGAAAGTGGCTTTTCCATACTCGTCTCGAAATTCCGGACTCGGCCTAACGGCCTCTTCCGGAAACATCTCACTCGTACTGAAAAGCTCCACTTTCTATACTTGTTACGTAAATTACTATTAACCAAACAATAATTTTGACTTTAGTAATTTTTTGTTACTAAATGTCACTGACACCGTTAAAAAAATGCACATGAAAATCCTGTCACAGTGTAACAAATGGAGTGAATGGGGTACAGACGACTCCTGCAGTTTACACAGGTATTTGTAGTCATATTTCGGTAATATTTCAGACGTTTTCAACTGAAAACCATTATTGTTAGTTTCAGTATCACCGTTTTAAAACAGTTTTTTTGATAAAACGGAAGGTATTTGTAGATAAACATCCGTGGAAGTTTTAATTGATGTTACCCATCTAAAGGAGATCTGTTATCATTTGAAGAGAGAATATTTGCTTAAAATGGGGCCCTCTGGGATCCGCCCCTCTCCAAGGTTGCTCACGGGGTTCCGTCCCTCTCTAATGGGGCCTCCGGGGATCTGCCCCTCTCCCAGGGGGCTCACGGTGCTCCCCCATTCTCCAAGGGGGCTCTTGGGGCTCCGCCCCTCTCCAAGGCGGCCCTCGGGACTCCGCCCCTTTCTAAGGGGGTGCCCGGGGATCCGCCTCTCTCCAAGGGGGCTCACGGGGCTCCGCCCCTCTCCAAGGGGGCCCCCGGGGCTCGGCCCCTCTCCAAGAGGGTCTTTGGGGTCCCGCCCCTCTCAACGGAGCCATCGGGGCTTTGCCCCTTTTCAAGGGGGCCCCGGGGCTCCGCCCCTCTTTAAGGGGTCCTCGGGGATCCGCACCTCGGATCACGGGACTCCGTCCCTCTTTAAGGGGGCCCTCGGGGATCCGCCCCTCACCAAGGGGGCTCACGGGGTTCTGCCCCTTTCCAAGGGGGTCTTCTCCAAAAGGCCTTCGGGGCTCTGCCCCTCTCCAAGGGTGCCCTCGGGGTTCCGCCCCTCTCAACGGGGCCATCGGGGCTTTGCCCCTTTTCAAGGGGGCCCCGGGGCTCCGCCCCTCTTTAAGGAGTCTTTGGGGATCCGCACCTCGGCTCACGGGGCTCCGTCCCTCTTTAAGGGGGCCCTCGGGGATCCGCCCCTCTCCAAGGGGCCTCACGGGGTTCTGCCCCTCTCCAAGGGGGTCTTCTCCAAAAGGCCTTCGGGGATCCGCCCCTCTCCAAGGGGGCTCATGGGGCTCCGCCCCTCTCCAAGGGGGCCCCCGGGGCTCGGCCCCTCTCCAAGAGGGCCTTTGGGGTTCCGCCCCTCTCAACGGGGCCATCGGGGCTTTGTCCCTTTCCAAGGGGGCCCCGGGGCTCCGCCCCTCTTTAAGGGGTTCTCGGGGATCCTCACCTCGGCTCACGGGGCTCCGTCCCTCTTTAAGGGGGCCCTCGGGGATCCGCCCCTCTCCAAGGGGGCTCACTGGGTTCTGCCCCTCTCCAAGGGGGTCTTCTCCAAAAGGCCTTCGGGGCTCTGCCCCTCTCCGAAGGAGCCTTTGGGGCTCCGCCCCGGTCACGAAATAGAGGCGATGGCGAAATGAATGCAACCGGAAATGGGGGACATCGCGACTGCAATTGTCGTGACGGACACACACGTTTGGATCGTTCTCCTTTATTTATATGATGATATATAAAGTATGATCAAAAATTATTTTCATCTAGTATGGCCATGGAATAGTTCCTAATTTATGAATGCAACTACGTTAATACTTAATGTCAAAATTTTACATTTGCTTTGTAAGTGAGTTATAGTTGCATTCATAAATTATGAAGTATTCCATGGCCATACTAGATGAAAATAGGTTTTGATCATGAGCAAAAAGTAATTCCATCAAACATACCTTTGGAAATTTGAAGTCATGTGTATTATAACACCAGAAATAGTTATTAACGGTACAAGGCCGATACAGAGCAAATAACAGCTGTGGTTGACGTTTGTAAGCCGAGGCGTCAGCCGAGGCTTATAATCAACCAAGCTGTTATTTGCGGTATTGGCCGCGTGTTGTTATATAGTTTTTCTACGGTCACCTTTAAAACTAACTATTAAGCGCTCACTGTCAATGCGAAAAGTTAGCGATTCACACATTTTTTCCCTAGTAACCATTTTAGCATCGCAACTACGTAAACAGTGGGATAATGAAATAATTGCGTCACTTCATTTTACTTTACGCATCGCCATGGCTAACCTGATTATTAATTTAATTCGTCATTTTTCTGGAACTGGCTAAAATTATTGACAATTGCATCACGGTGCGGCCATGATCACGCAACAGATTTATTGAGTTTGTGAGTTTTTGTGAAGTTGAAGATGGAATCTGAAGGTAATTGCACCCCGCCTGAAGTATTTGAAGCGACCCAGACAGCAACCAACGAGTGTTGTTGCCGGCCAAATCGCGCGGCCTTTATCAACGGCGGTACAACGACTTCATCAAATGGTGTGTATCGAAATTTCAATTATTTAACAATTTTGTTATTTATTTAGGACCGTAGAAAAAATTTTGTATGTATTTCGAGTGTAAAGAGCCATTTTGGTATTCGGTTGCTTTTGCGCGCCTCGTTCCCGCTCGGCACGAAACTCGCATCCTCATACCAAAATGGCTCTCTTTACACACTAAATACATAAATATCTATTTCATGATACAATACTGTTACAAATTTTAGAAAAATAATTTATTGAATTTTATAATCACAAGACCATATAGGTATTCATTATTTATTTTTTATGGTAATTTATATGGAAATTAAATTCGCAGCCGCTGTTACTCGAAATCTGCAATCCGTCTAGAGGAGACTCGCTATTGCTACTTGCCATGGTACTTGCTGTTGTACTTGAAGATGACATAGCTTTGGTGTTTTGAGTCTTAAACAGTTGTTTTGTAATTTTCATTCGCTTTGAGACCGACTTTTCAATGTACGTTTCTGCCGCTGAGGAGGAGTCCCAACCACCAAGCTCCTTCACGGACAGCAGGTCACCACCATTTTCAACTAGCATGGTAGCTGAAGACCTCCGGAATGAATGCCCTGTATAGAGTTCTGGATTCTCCAATTTAAAGTACATTGCAATTTTCTTTGGCACATTCCCAATGGTATGATAGCCCACAACTTGCTTAACACATTTACCGTTTCTGTATCCAATAAAAAATCGACGAGTTTCCAGGTTCACCGGACGTAAATCAGCGTATTTTTTGTACAATCCATATGCATTGAAAGGAATGTTCCTTTGGAATGACAAATGATCTACTTTTCTTGTTTTTGGTGCACCTTAGTGTAATAAGAACATGCTAGCTAGTATCTTCGAGATCGTCCAGGGTTAGTGACGTAAGTTCATTACGCCTACAAGCATCAACGATTCCAAGGATTAATATTAGCTTTTCAAGCAACCACTTTTGATCATCCAACAAGAACTTAGTCATTTGTTCTTCACTTAAAATCTTCGCCTTTTTCGGTTTATAATCATTACTCGTTCGCCTCAGAAACAAGAAAAGCTTGCCAAATCTCGAAATATCAATGTTTTCGAAAACTTTTAAACCCAGCTTCAGCATTGAAATCTTAGTCCACATGGAGTTGTAAGAATAGACCTCTGATTTTCCTTTAACATACGCTAGTAGTAGAAGATTCTAAGGCTTCATTCTGATGGGGAGGCTATAGCAGCTGGCAAACAACACACCTTTAAAGAAAATCAACCCATAAAATATGTGAGTGCAGGCATCCAGAAAACAAATCTCACAGTAGATGCAATGACTCCGCCAAGGGTGAAACTGACAATGCAATCTGCCACCGATGAAGGCCGGTACCTTTTGGCTCGTCTGCGGGAACTAGCAATAATGAATGCCGTCAGGTTGTACATATCCTATCTACATGAACAACCGCAATCAGTTTGTCACGAGGGCTTCACAAATGCTTCTCTAAGGGTATTTTTAGCTTCTGAGGGCCTTCCTGTAGACGTGGAGTCGCTAAAACAATTATACAAGAAGTACTTTGAAGCGTATGGCATAGGATCTTCTACTGCATCGGCGGACCTTGCAACCTACAAATCATTTGTCTCCTCCCAACATCTAATACGCCTACAACAATCCAGGGAAAGCCATGGCAAATACTACTCGCCAAAACGAAATTTTTAATACGATCGACGTGCCCAGAAGAGCAAGTATCTTCTATCATTGACAAACATTCAGTGCCTCTCTTTTGTAATAAAAACACCAGTAATATTACTATTTTGCATGCAAATATTCAGTGTATTAGAAACAAACACAATTATCTTGAATCCATCTTAACTGAACAAAATTTTGACGTGGTGATGATTAGTGAACATTGGCTTAAGGATGGAGAAAAACATTTATATACACCAAATAATTACAATCTAGCTTCTTGTTACTGCCGATTGGAGAGTGAATGTGGAGGAGTATGTATTTTTACTAGATCTGATCACGTTTTTACATCATTAAATTTCGTTAATGAACTTAACAGTGAAAAACATTTTGAATGCACTGGCATTAAACTTGCTGATTTGAACTGTGTTGCGGTGGCTTTATATCGTTCACCATGTGGTAATATCGATATCTTTAAAAATAAACTTTCTCATGTTCTTGACTTAATATCTAAATATTTTAAAAATAGTAAACTAGTATTTGGTGGCGATTTTAATATAAATTTTGCAGTTAAATCTAAGGAAAGCATCGAAATTACTAACATATTCCATTCTTTTGGATTACAAAAAAATATCACCGACTTTACTAGAGTACAAAAAAATTCCAAGTCGTGTATCGACAACATCTTCACAAATTTTGAAACACAACTTGCAACTGTGGCTGAATTTCACATATCTGATCATAAATCTCAAATAATTAAATTTAACACTATTCAAAAACGGGCGACCTCTGTTTACAAAACCGTACCAAATAAAAGTTCTAGAAATAGAATCAAATTTTCAAATTACCTCTTAAGTGAAGATTGGGTAGAATTATATAGAGAGTCTGACCCAACCTGCGCAGTTAATGCTTTTTATAAAGTTTTTTCATATTATCACGATTTATCTTTTCCTCCCATTAAAATTAATACAAATAACAAACGTAAAAATGCCTCTATGTTTACCAATCCACAAATAGTTTCGGCCAGGGAAGAAATAAATCGTCTTGGAAACATTTTGAAATTGAACTTGCAAAATAATGATCTTCTATCGGCTGAATTTAAACAAAAAAAATACGAATACGAACAAAAAATCTTAAAATTAAAAAAAGAAAAAATCAGTAAAGAAATCTTGGAGTCTGATAATAAACAAAGAACAATATGAATAATAATAAAAAAAGGTGTAAACAATATCAATAGCAATGGAGTGGTAAGTGTGATTTCCCCAGAATCTCACAACGACTACTTTGTGCATGTAGCCGACGATTTATTATCAAATATTCCCCCATCAAAGTACTCACACAGTGTTTATCTAAAGAAATTACCAGTAAACAATGAACAATCACTCTTCTTATATGCTGTTGAGGAATCCGAGGTAGAAGATATTATAAAGGCATTAAAAAAGTCAAAATCATTAGACCTATATAATCAATCGGTTTGTATGTACAAAGAAAATGTTTTATGTTTATCTGCCCCGATAGCTCATATTGCAAACATCATTTTAAAGACGGGCATATTTCCTAATAAATTGAAACAAGCCAAAATTATACCTCTATATAAATCGGGTGAAATTGATGACAGATCCAATTATAGACCCATTGCGCTTCTCCCCATTTTGGCCAAAATTATAGAAAAAATTATTGCAGTTCGAATTCTAAATTTCTTTGAAACCAACCATATTTTTACGGACAGACAGTTTGGGTTCAGAAAAGGAAGGGACACGTCGGGAGCCGTGCTGAATCTCATTAATTATATAACAGAATCATTGGAAAACAAAAAATCTTCCTTTGCACTATTTCTTGATTTAAGCAAGGCGTTCGACTGTGTCTCAAAAAGCATTTTACTAGATAAACTGGAGTATTACGGTTGCAGGGGAGTAACTCTAAAACTAATGTCATCCTACTTATCTGACAGATCTCAATGTGTATTTTGCAAAGGTCAGTATAGCCAGATGTCTTCAATTCAACATGGTGTCCCACAAGGAAGTGTATTGGGACCGTTATTATTTTTAATCTATGTTAACGATTTGCCTAATGCCATCCCAGTTTTCACGACTTTATTTGCAGACGATACGACCTTTGCAAACCACATAGAAGATGAAACTCTAGTCAATCAGTTACAAACCAACATTATCAACCAAGCCTCAGATTGGTTCCAGGCAAATAAGCTTTGTTTAAACCAAAATAAAACTACCACTTTACTATTTTCAAATAAACAAAATATCTGTGAAACCGTCAAATTTTTAGGCCTTACCTTGGATAACAAACTAACTTGGCAAGCACATGTTGACAATCTTTCAATTAAGTTATCAAGAACAATTTATGTAATTAGACAAATAAAAAATCGAGTAAACTTAGATGCTGCCATTACTGCATACCACGCATTATTTCATAGTGTAATGACGTACGGTCTTATAAACTGGGGTACCTCTACACATATTAAAACAATTTTCATTGTACAAAAAAGAGCCTTGAGAGTGTTGGCGGGAGCGAGTCAGTTAGACAGTTGTAAACCATTGTTTAAAAAATATAACATATTAACGCTACCGTCAGCAATACTATATTGTAATCTATTATACATAAAAGAACATTATGGCGATTATACAAAAAACGGCGATGCCCATGGTTACGACACCCGCAGTCGAGGCGATATACCGGTTCCGCAGCAGAGACTAACGTCCACTAAACGAAATAATTTCGGAATAGGATTATTTAATTCGCTTCCTAGTACTCTCAAAAATGCCCCAACAAAACTCTTCAAAGTTAAGCTTAAAAAACATCTTCTGGCCAATGTCTACTATGAACTTTCCGATTTCAGATTTGTTGAAAATTAAGACTGTCTTGTTTTATTGACTTTAGTATTTTTGTTGTTAATGTATTTATCTGTAGTTGACTATTTCTGTAAATGCATTGTACTTTTTTATTTTTATATTTTTATATTTAAACTGAAATTGTGACATATCTAAGCACCACGGTGTATATTATGATGAATAAATACAATACAATACAATACAATACAATGTCTTCCTTTGGAATGACAAATGATCTACTTTTCTTGTTTTTGGTGCACCTTAGTGTAATAAGAACATGCTAGCTAGTATCTTCGAGATCGTCCAGGGTTAGTGACGTAAGTTCATTACGCCTACAAGCATCAACGATTCCAAGGATTAATATTAGCTTTTCAAGCAACCACTTTTGATCATCCAACAAGAACTTAGTCATTTGTTCTTCACTTAAAATCTTCGCCTTTTTCGGTTTATAATCATTACTCGTTCGCCTCAGAAACAAGAAAAGCTTGCCAAATCTCGAAATATCAATGTTTTCGAAAACTTTTAAACCCAGCTTCAGCATTGAAATCTTAGTCCACATGGAGTTGTAAGAATAGACCTCTGATTTTCCTTTAACATACGCTAGTAATTCAGCTTCATTAACACAATTCACATTTTTGCTTTTTCGCCATGTAACAAAATCTTCATATTCTTTCTCGTAACGCTCTTTAGTTTTCTTGGGTAGCAAATTAATGCTTGCTATAGATGCTTCTTCTATTATTTCAGCAGGAATTTCTAAATTCTCTTCTTCATTCATAATTACTGCTTGCAATAATCATAAAAAACGAAAATGACGCTTCTGTAACTAATTTGTTTATTCTCTCCTAGGTAACACTTGCGCTGATATTGTTACTGTGATTGCATATGTCTAATTACTTAGATCGCACACGCGCTAGCCTACGGCTTTTTGGTAATAAATTTAATTTCCATCACGTGATTTTAAACGGCCGGCGGCCGTTAAAATAACCGTTAAAGATGAATTATCATTCCTCTGTTTAGACAGGTTACAACAGTATAACAGTATTGTATCATGAAAATTATATTTCATTCTCTTTGATTCTTGTCAATGACGTTATTGACGTTTAAATTAAACAATGCAGTCTTGTAAAGAAACTTACTAAACTTAATAAAGAAAAAATTAAAATTTCAACCGAGAGTATTTAGAACAAAATTAATAAAATAAAATTAGCATAAGCATAAAGTTTGTGTTAATGGAGACACTTCTAAATTAGGTGTACATAACCTCACAAAATTTTACAGTTTATACACATTTAAAAGAGGTGCTGAAAATGCCTTCCTTTTTCTTGCACACGGCGTTTCATATTTTCGAAGATACTTTACAACAACTCTGGAGTTATTAAATTACATGCCTCGGTGATTCTTTTAGCTCTGAAATCGTATGTTCAGTATATAATACTGAATTTATTAAAAGTGGAAATAAAGAGTAATCCAAGGTGAGATTACAAGATCTGGGGGGCCAAAGATCTGTTGAAACTAATCGGTCATCAAAGAACTGCTGTAGATATTCCAACGTGGTTCCAGCTACATGAGGTGTTGCGTTATCTTGTTAGAGGTATTTTGTCGAACTTCATAGTCATGGAGCTGATTCACAAATTCTTCAAGAATTTTTTTTTATATCTTTCGGCATTTACTGTATCTTCAAAGAATATTGGTCAGATAATTCTCCGGCGAGAGCACGCTATTCAAACGCCGCTTAGCGAAAGAAATGTAGATTATCACCGCTCCATAAGTGCATTACTAGCGAATTAATGTAGCCATTTAAGTAAAACCACGACTCATCAGAAAAAGGTTAAATCCAAAACATTATTATTTAAATGTTGCGGGCTGCACTTTAGTCCCTCATGATACAATATACTATTTTGCACTACTAGTCTCAGAACGCACCGTTATTGGCCTATCTTTAGGTCGTGAAGTTGATTTTCTCCACCACAGGAGAGAAAGTAAAATAAACAATTTTCACCGTAGTAACTAATAAATTGCTAAGTTACCAAACATGACTTATTTAATTTTGACGTTTTAAAGAGCTCAGGTTGACAGTTAAAATATTTTCGAAGTTTGTTGGGAATTTAGGTATTAAGCCGTTTGGTAGTGCAAAAAATAGTATATACACCACGGTAGCGAATCGTCTTACAACCTCCGCGCTTTAGATACTTCGCGCTGCGCGCTCAGTATCTAATATACGCTCAGGTTGTAATACTGCGCTTCGCTACCTTGATTTACCGCCTGTTTCAGAGTAAGCGCTTAATTTTTTTTAGCCACACTATGGGTACTACTTTCAAAATATTTGGCAGTAATATGTTCAAGCCATTCTCTACACGATGGTGATATCAGATTTTCAATTGAACGAATTATTTCAAAATGGCGACTTTCAACTTTTTTTGTTTAATGGAATTCCATCATTTTTTTTTATTATTGAGCTCCTAAAAACATTCTTTAGTATTTCGTTTTCCTTAAAAATGTATTTCTTTCCCTATCCAAGAGCAAACTAGAGCAAACTAACATTTTAATCTAGTAGCGCATGAATGTTTTACACTCAATGTTATTTTTGTCCAAATATCAAGTAGCGGTAGACACAAAAGAAACAATTAAACTTTATTTTGTAATCAACATCTACATTTTGAAAATCAAAATTAAAAATTTACATCAAATAAAAATTAGGTATGTATGTATTATCTGTAATCTCATTTACCTTGCGGTGTAGAGGCTGGTGCTTTATGCGCTGGCATCTGGCGGTAGAATGATCAACTTGCCCCGGATTCGAGATACAGAGTTGGACCGCGCCTTTGGTGCTTGCGCAGCAACCATTGTATGAGGTGTGTGTATTGGTGATGTGTTGACCTTGTTACTCTATCTCTTAGGTCTGTGGCTCTGAGTAGAGCACAGTTAATTTGGTGCCCAACTGTGAATGGTCTGACCGAGCCCAATCGCCAAGACGGAAAAATTCCGACCCCCACGGGATTCGAACCGAGGACTTGCTTAATGCAAGTCTGGCGCTTACCCAACAGCGCCACGCGGCTTCTCTATAAAATTAGGTATTTACAAAAAATGCTCGAAATGTTTTACTTCTTTTTCAATACATAAATTGAAACGTTGTCCAATGGAGCCAATAGCCAATATTCGTTTATGCAAGTACGAATTCTCTCTTGCATATTTTTAATAGTTGTTGGTTCAACGATGTACACCTGGGATTTTACATACCCTCAGAGAAAAAAGTCCAGTGGTGTCATATCAGGTGACCTAGATGGCCAACCAACTGGTCCTCCACGACCAATCCAACGGTTCTCGTATCAACTATTGAAAAACTCCGTAACTGGAAGGGCATAATGTGCTCTAGCGCCATGTTGCTGTCACCACAAATTATTTCTGATATTTTGTGGGAGTTCATTTAGATGATTTTGAATTTCATTTTCTAATAAATTGAGGTAATGCTTTCCATTTAGTCTATTAATAAATATTGGCCCAACAATGTGCTGTCCTATAATTCCACACCACACGTTTAAACTCCATCGATGTTGACAACGTCGCTCACGGATCCAGTGTGGATTTACATTATCGTAATAATGCATGTTATGTCTTACAACAATAGCATCATTTCGAAAACTTGTTTCGTCCGAAAATAAAACGTTGTCAAAAAGGTTTCTATTTTGTCCTATCTGTTGCAAACCCTACTGTGCAAAATTATTTTCATGGGTGAATTTTTTTTTTCATTATCCTCCAGACCGAAGTATGCGATATTTCAACCAAATTTGCAATCTCCCTAGTACTGACATGGGGATTCTAAATAATATGTAGCATTACCTGGTTTTCGTTGTCATTGCAAGCAGGTGGGTTTTCATGTACCGGTTTCTTATAATCCACAGTTCCCGTTTCACGCGTTCTCTCCAATAATTTAGTAAATTTCGAATTTCAGGGTGCCTTCTGTTTGGATATTTATTTCTGTACAATCTGGCTGCTTCATAAGGATTTTCATCTGCTTTTCCAAATATTAGGAGCATATCAATTAACTCGGCTCTCGTATAACTTAACGGCATTTTAAAAACGTATCAATTAATTTTAAATTAACAATTATAATCGTCAATTGTACAATTGCTATTAACAAGCACTGACAACTAAATTGCATTGATCGACGTTTGACTACTAGATTAAAGTTTAATTGTTTCTTTTGTGTCTACCTCTACTTGATATTTGGACAAAAATAACATTGAGTGTAAAACATTCATGCGCTACTAGATTAAAACGTTGTTTGCTTTTTGATAGAGAAAGAAATGAATTTTTAAGAAAAACGAAATACTATCGTAAAAATAATGTTTTTAGGTTCTCAATAATAAAAAAAAGTTGAAAGTCGCCATTTTGAAATAATTTGTCCAGTTGAAAATCGGATATCACCATCGTGTAGAGAATGTCCTGAAACATATTACTGCCAAATATTTTGAAAGTAGTACCCATAGTGTGGCTAAAAAAAATAAGGCGCTTACTCTGAAACAGGCTGTATAATATACTATGTTCACATCTGGGAGCAAAACACGGTTTCTACGATACCAAAATCGTGAGAGAAATACTGAATTACTCCCTAGAGGGGAGAAATGTCCCTAGGGAGTTTTCATTATGACTGAGCACCAAGAGCTCACAATTATGTCAAATTCGAAGTTATCAGGTTAGGTTTTACGTAAGTTTTGACACTAACTGACGCAAAACCTAACCTGCTAAATTCGAATTCACATAATTGTGACCTCTTGTCATAATGACTTACAGTGCCACCAACTTTAAAATTTACCAATTTTAAAATAATTGTAACTAAAATGTCAATAAATGACGTTTAAAAAATACAGGTTTTTCGTTTTAAATCTTCCTGCAACGTGAAAAAAAAATAGTATATGCAACTCGGAGAGAATGCTATTTTGCTTCAGCAAAATAACGCATTTCTCTCCCTCATTGCATAATCTACTATCGCACAGCACTGATTCGCCAACTAAGCAATACATTTGCGCACGACAGCGCTGAACAGGTTGCAACGTGCTGCTGGGCGGAAAGGCAGGAGTAGGCCAGCCCGATTCGAGTGCTGTCAACCTTTTAGCTCAAACGTTTCAAGTGATGTTTAAATGAGAATCTTTTAATATAAGTAATTTAAATTGACAGATTTATTCTCCGCAAAAACCTTAAACCTAAAAACTTATATTAGATTTATTTAAATTTTCACGTCAAAAACCAATGTTTTTTACAGTGTATTTTTGAATCCGTCATGCTTAAAAATATACCACTAGACATTTTGGACACGTTTCTATGTCAAACCCGGGGGCTTTACATCGCTAATTTCGGGTTTCGTCGCTATATTGGCCGCCATCTTGGATATCTCACTTCGGGTCAGGATTTTGATTGGGCAACCGGCATTTTCGGATTCAGTAGGGTCGAAAGCGGGGGAAAAGACCTTTTGCCTAAAAGTAATATGAAATGCTTCTAAAACTACAACGGTGAGCTTTTTTCGATTTTGTGACTAGACTAAAAAAAGTCGAAAATGAAGCTCCACTGCAAAGCAACTAGACCGGTTTCAAAATTACAATATTGTAAACTGTGGTCTGAGAATGTGCAATCCGAAGTCAAAATTACCTAGAAAGGCTGCTATTCTTTTCAAAAAAGCTGCTACCTTACGCAAAACTTCACAAATTTAACAACTTCTGCTTCATATCTGCATTACGAAAACTATGTGTGTAGAAGTTTATTAGGTATAATAGTCAAACTTACTAGTAGATTCATACCACTGAAGATTCTTACGCATCAACCACTTTCACATAGGAAATCTGTTTAATCCCCCAGCGGTCGCGCGGGCCACAATTCTGATCCTGAGCTATATATTCCAGGGCAGATAATAGATAGAAGGTAGTAGAGGTGAGTGGAGCTTATAATGACTCTTATTACAATTGTGATCGATACGACCACCAGCGTTACTTGGAAACTTTAAGGTATATATTTTTACTATTTGTATAATTAGTTGTTATAAACTATGGGCTTCTTTCAGGCTAATATTAGTCACTTGGCTGAACTAATGTTTGCACATAAAAATGTCCAGAAAAACAACTGTTCGGATTAACCTTCTTAACTTTGTGCAAACTACGTTTGAATGGTGGCATACATTGGAGGACCAAGAAAATGAAAAGTCAGTCAGCGGAAATAATGATAATAAGGACAGCAAGGAGAATGTTGTACAATAATTAGTCGGTAACTCCTTAACAGAAAAGAGTGAGTCCAGTGCGAGTGAAGAAGTAGACGAGGAAAATGGTAAATTCTACATTGGCAAGGACAACACAAGATGGAATCAGCACCCGCCTTCTAAAAATGTATGAACTCGATTTTGCAATCTTATATTTGATTACGCAAATCCTAATAGCTAGAATAGTCCCTGTTCAAAAATTTTCATATGAGATTAGATGACGTAGTAAATTGCGATGAGGAATCCAGACATATAATTTTTCATCATAAAAGAGCCATACTTGAGGAGCATCTCGTAGCAAAACCACTAGTCAATCTGTTTGGGATGCCCTCGACACATAAACGAAATTGATTTCAACTAAAACGACGAACAAACTGAAGCTGGGTTGTCGATTGAAGAAAGAAACATATTATTTTAAATATTAACCTCTTCTATTATGCTTCTTATTAATTAGTCATTGTGTTATAAGGACCCTAATAAGTTTTCAGTTTGACAAACATCATTTCTTCAACTTGTCAGGCCATTTTTTTAAATTCAATAATTACATGTCCATTTGGAGTAGTTTAGGTACAAAGTTGACGAGTTCGCTTGTATATAGGTTCCCTTTCAGTCATATTTTCTCGTATAATACTTCAGCTATTTGCATCTAAAAATTCTAAAAGCGACACGCACGTACCTTTTGGTTCTCTAAAAGGTTCAGCGGAGCCTCTTCGGGCTCTAGTCGCTTTCGTTGCAGCTGCACTCGTTTCGGCACGTTAAGAACGCTTGGCTACAGCAATTTCAAAACACAGTCAATGGGAGCAAGCGAGATACTTTCTTAAATAATTTAAACTTCTGTTGAACTCGTCCGACTGCAGGCCGTCGCGCCCGTGGCGAGATGCGATTTGATTGGCTGCAGGTGCTAGCACGAGACAGACGTCTAGCGCGATAAAATGGCTTGATTTGGGCAGAGAGTTCTCGGGGGGCTGTGTGAGTGACAGGGTGTGCTTCTTCAGTGCTGTTGTGGTGTCGTCATCGACGGCCGATGCGGCTCGTTAATTTTCCGAAGGCCTTTTTGGCTAATTGTTCCATCTTTGGTCGGGATCTGATCTTACAAGCGAACGATCTAGCGGCCTCGCAGGTTTTTGTGATAGCCCAGGCAGATTTGGCACAGTTTCTTCCCGAACAAATTGGGGATCCAATGGACATCGTATGTACCCACCCACGACACGTTGTCGTCCGACAGCTCTAGCGATTAGCGCCCGACAGCTCATAGCGATCACCACTTACGCAACAAGGCCGAGCCGCCTAAGGTATTGTGCGCTCTATATCTTTGAATTAATTGTTCATGTTTACGGCCACCCGGTAACTCAGAATATGTTAACTTAACCATACTTGCTATCAGCCGCCTAATTAAGGCGTTGTGCGCTATTTTCTCAAATTAATCCTATGTGTTACAAGCCAAGCTATATTTTTTTGACTTAATAGTTTATGTTTACGGCCAGCCGGCAACTCAGAATATGTTAAATTCACCATACTTGGTATCAGCCGCCTAATTAAGGCGTTGTGCGCTGTTTTCCAAAATTTATCCTTTGTGTTACAAGCCAAGCTATATTTTCGACTTAATCGTTCAACTCAAAATACGTTGAATTACTCATACGTGTTTAAGTGTTATTTTTAGATAAGCCGTCTCCAGCTGGGCTTTCTTTTTAGGTTTAGCCCTTGTTGAAATTATGAATTGATTGTGTGCGCTGACCACGTCGGCATTGTTGTACCTTTTGGCCATGAGCTTGGTCCAATATATCTGTTTACTGTATTTGCCTTATGATTGCCTTATGATGTTTGTGCATGCTTATTTACAGGGTGATTAAATCACTGTGTCAAGATCGATGTAAGGTGAGCCCTGAGAGCGGTTTATAAGCGTTGCAGATATGTCGGCGTGCTTGTCGCTACACTGTTGGAAGTCAAGAGTTTGCACTCAAGTATCCTGCCCCGTTTGGCTTTCTAGTTTCGGTTAAGCGTGGATTATCTCTGAATCTGGTGGCGCCCATTTAGTTTGTAACACTCTATACATACTGTCACGCTTGCCCTATGGTGTACAGTTTCTGGGACTACGCCAACCTCCCTGAGCGTATCAAGCCGTGGCCCTTAAGCCTGTTTGGTGAGATTTTCAGGGTAAGTGTTGAGGTGTCCCGGACTTTATTAAGCATTTGGCACTCGCATTCCGGTAAGAGTAGTTAAAATAGTTTGATACTGTAACAGGCTTATTTTGGCGCCCTCTAACGTGAGGCTTTGTTTGTTTAATTTTCTCGTTAAGCCTATCCGTGTTTCGCCTTTGTTTTAGATATCCCATTCGTTATCTCGTACTTTCCATTTGTATTATCGTATCTTTTCACGTTTTCAAACTGTTTTCGATTGTCTTTCCGTTTTTTTCTAGTTTTTCCTCTTTTTTCATATTTTATATTTGTCTTTTTCTGTTTTTTCTTATTTTCTATTGGTCTTTTCTTGGGTTTTCTTGTTTTCTATTTGTATTTCCTTGTTTTTGCTTGTTTTCTATTTGCTTTTTTTTGTTTTCTATTTTTTTTGTCTTCTCTATTTGTTTTCTCCAGTTTTCTTTTGTTTTTGTATGGTTTTTCTAGTTCTCTCTTCTTTTCTCCCGGTTTCGCTTTGAATTGGCAAGGGATAAAACTAGCTTTACGAGTGCGCGTGCTAACGCTAACAATCGTGTACGATACTATACGGAACGGTTCCATTTCGTTTTTTTTGTGGTGAATCGTTTCTTTTTATATCGAAAACAGCGTATTAAAGTTGCACATCAAACGTCTGCTCCGCGCAGAAGCGGAATACAAATTGAGTATCAGAGGTATGACGCTACCGGTACGGTTACCCTGTTGCGTACCCGTTTCCGTGAGGTACTAAAGGAGGAAGCACGTGCTGAAGTAACTACGCGGCCAGCATACCCGTACACCTTCGAGGAGAATGTTACGGCGATGACAACGTTGATTAACGAATTAGAGAAAAAACCTTAAACCAAACTCTACGGACGCTTAGCTTGCTAGCGCCCGATCCTCTAAGGGCCTTTTACTGGCCCTATTCTCGGCCTTGGGCCGTACCTTTGGTTGTTCCTATCTTTTCTGGTTTGCGAACCTTTTTGTTGTGGGAAACTCACAATGCGCCGAACCCGGGACGCGCAACGTGCCTTCTTCAGGTGGCTCGCGGCGCAAGCCTTTGGTATTTCCTTCTTGCCCCCCCCCAGAATTTTCCCTGTGTTCTATTGGCAGGTTGGTCAGAAGTGTGCATGGGAGTGAGACACCTTTATTTACTCGATTTTGACGAGCGCTCTTAGCGCATATAAATGGTTTTTTATCATAAAGCCCCCCCCCTCTTTTGGTTCTATCGTTATCTTTCTTTTTCCCTTTCAGTTCTATCTACCGTGTCCCGGCGACAACTACCCAGCCCCTTTGTTTTTCTTTCTCTTCCGCCTTCGAAAACCGCACTGTTAGACGACTGCCATGGACCCGGTGTGAACGTCCAGTCGGCGTTTCGTGGCCGTCGTCGCATTGCGTGGCTTGCCTGTTTCGGGCATGGTCGGTCGATGTTCTTTTGTTTGTTGCCTCTCTTCTCCTAGTCTGGAGGGGCGGGTGAGCCGGATCGGCGAGGCCGTTATTGCTTTCGCGTAGTTTTATGCTCGTTTGGTTCCCCGAGGGAGCCAAACAATTGTCGTTTTTGTGGACCCCTGGCGGAATACCACTCCGTTGGGACACCATGTCTTTTGTCGCCCGTCTCCCGTGGTCCGGTGAGTGAGTGCTAGCTTTCAGCGAACCGCCAGGTCCTTACCCAAATTTAAATATCCAGTCTTTTCTTCTTCCTCTTCTCTTTTCCCATCTTTTGCACCCTATCTGGTGGCCAGTGAGCGCAATCTCTTTGGGGGTGCAGCCTGTCGTTTTCATCGCCTTGGTCGGCTGAGTGTTCGTTGCGTAGTAACAAAATGTCTCGTTGCTTTTTAAGAGACTTCAGGGAATTGAATTAATTCTTCATGTTTGCTGCCAGGCGGCACTTTAGAATATGTTATATTAAGCATACTTGTTATCAAACGCCTAACCAAGGCATTGTGCTCTAATTTCCAAATGTAGTCCTTTGTGTTAAAACCCGGCTATATCGTTGATGTTTGCCGCCAGCCAGCGACGCAGAATACGTTGAACTACTCGTACCTGTTTAAGTGCTATTTTTAGATGAGGCGTCCCCAGCTAGGCTTTCTTTTTAAGTTTAGCCCTTGTTTAAATTGTGAGTTTATTGTGTACGCTGACGACGTCGGCATTGTTGTACCTTTTGCCCATGAATTTGATCCAATAAATCTGTTTACTGTATTTAACTTATGATTTTCCTTTGTACTTGTGCATGCTTATTAACAGCGTGACTCAGTCACTGTGTCAAGATCGATGTAAGATGAGGCCTCAGAGCAGTTTATAAGCGTTGCAGGTAGTTTGGCGCACTTGTCGCTACACTGTTGGAAGTCAAAAGTTTGTACTCAAGTATCCTGCCCTGTTTGGCTTTCGAGTTTCGGTCAAGCGTGGGTTTTATGTCTGAATCTCGTGGCGCCCATTTATTTTGTAACACCCTATACATACCATCACGCTTGCCCTGTGGTGTACCGTTTCTGGGACCACACCGATCTCCCTTAGCGTATCAAGCCGTGGCCCTTAAGCCTGTTTGGTGAGATTTTCAGGGTAAATGTTGAAGTTTTCCGGACTTTGGCACTCCCACTCCCATGAGTGTCGTTAAAACAGTTTGATACCGTAACAAATTTTTGTTTATTATTTCACCTTATAGTGAGAAAAATGAGAGCTATGCGACTACTAATGTCAATTAACCGCGTTAGTAGGAAACTTAACATTTAACTGTTTACTTATTCATGTGCTTAGAAATTATGCAAATTGTCTTCTTGAAAGTTGTTTTTCTACTGTTAAAACACCGTTCTCAATGGCTTTCTAGTTCGATAACGCTACCTGTAACACATGGACAGTGAGGCAGGTAAGGGTCAGCACATAAATGAAAAATTTCGGAATAAATTGAAAGATTTCGTAGTTCGTACAAGATTTTTCTTCAGTCTGAAGTCACGAGGCTCATTTTTTAAAACATTTTCTTTATAATGTAAACCGTTTTCTTCTGATATAGCTTTCTCCATTGTAGGTATTCTCTTTAGTATCATACTATGTTATTAAGAGTTAAAGTAATACTTTGTGTGCCGAGACCGGACGTGTTCGACTGACGAGTGTAAGCGAGTCAGACAAGTCCGGGCGCGCAAATAGAGTCACTCAAACCAGCTATGCTTATTGAGTGAAACTTCCGTTTTCTAACCTTGTTGGGTAGTGGTCCTACTATTATGCCTAGGCATAAAAGTAACACATTTGCCTAGTCTGTCAAGTCACATAAGCTGCCACTTTTATGACGATGAAAATAATAGTTAATTATGGTATAGGGGTGTTTTATATTACAAAAAAAATTCACGACAAAAAGGTTGAGCCCTCAGCCGCTAGGCCAAAAGGGTCATTTCTCGAATGAATTATTTGTCATAAAACATGCTTGCCATACAAAATTGTATCCAACGACTCAATAAAAAATATCTAAAGGAACATAAATGTTGTATTCACAGTCGTGAAGTCATAGTGACAATTTTGATAGTATCAAAGGTCAAATAGTGATTAGTGTTATACCTTTGGCAGTACTGAAGTGTTATGTCGGTCTATATCAAATTCAAGGTTAGTAAGGTCTACACATTGCCCCTTTACTATAACGTAACAATTTTCTCTCGTTATTTAACAAGAAGGAACTAGACGAAACAAAAATCTGCAGTTTTTAGTCAGGTCAGTTTTAAGTATGGCTTATTTTATAATACTGCCAATGTGACATTTATCCAAAATGACAGTAAAATAATGCGCAATAACAAGCATGAGAACAAGCCTAAAATCTTATTTTAAGCGTTAGAGACTTCTTCGAAACGAAAACCGTCGGATTACATAGGTCAAGAATGTCTTGGTTTGAATAAAATTTCGCTTACCCTTACGGTAATTAAGAACTTGCGTCATAAGGACCATGTTAAATTGTTTTTCAATTCAGCGGATTACAATTCTATCAATGCTGCAATTTCAAACGTCAGCTGGGAAGTTGAGTTATCCAACATGCATGTGAATGCAGCTGTCGTTATATTTTATAATGTTTTGAATGAAGCTATAAGAGATTTTGTGCCTTCTCGTAAAACCTCTGCTAAGCGTTTTCCCAGATGGTTCTCAAGTTCCACAATTAAAACAGTTAATGAAAAACTAAAATTTCTTAAAAAATTTAAAAAATATAAAAATGAATTAGATAACCTTGCATTTAAACGACTAAGAACTAGATCGAAAGAATTGATTAGACTTGATTACACCAAATACATCAATAAAACTGAGACATCGATCGCCTCAAATCCTAAACAGTTTTGGACATTTATTAATAATCGTAAAAGAGGGAATGGCATTCCAAATATTATGTTTTATGATGACGTGTCTGCTCATACTGGCATTGAAATTGCAAATTTATTCTCAGACTACTTTAATTCTGTCTACGAACTTCCTGCTCCTATTGATGATTCTATAAATAATGTTACTGATAATACTAATCATTCTCTGTGTTGCTTGAGTATTTCAGAATCAGAAATATTTGATAAACTAATTACTATGGATGTTACCAAGAGCCCCGGTCCCGACGGTTTGCCTCCCGTTTTCCTATTAAATTGTGCACAGACCTTGAAGGTTCCACTTTCAATTATTTTTAATAAATCCTTGAAACAGGGTGTGTTTCCTGATATTTGGAAAAAATCGTTCATTACGCCAATCTTCAAATCGGGAATGAAAGATAATGTCAGAAATTATAGGCCTATATCCAAATTATCGTGTTTTGGAAAAGTTTTTGAATCAATTGTAAATAATCATTTAAAATATTCTTTAAAATCATATATAATCCCTAACCAGCACGGGTTTGTTCTGGGCAAATCGGTTGTAACTAATTTACTGCAATACGTAGATTATTTATCTTCTTTTATGGACAGGAGGATCCAGGTGGATGCCGTGTACACCGACTTTAGCAAGGCTTTTGATAAATTAGATCATAACATATTAAGAACCAAACTTGCTGGAGTCGGTGTCCACGGTTCTCTGCTGAGATGGCTCTGTTCCTATATATCGAACAGATCGCAAGCTGTGACTGTAAATGGGTTTCAATCCAAATTTTTTCATACTACTTCTGGAATACCACAAGGTTCGCATATTGGCCCATTACTTTTTCTTATTTACATAAATGATATAATTGATTACATCCGACATTGCAATTTTCTGTTGTTCGCCGACGATCTGAAATTATATATGCCTATAAGATCTGCTCAGGATTGCATACTGCTTCAAAGCGATTTGTATAGTTTAGTTGATTATTGCAAAGTAAATAGACTGTTTCTTAATCTCGATAAGTGTTACGTCATTTCCTTTACCAGGAATATCAATCCACACTGTTTTAATTATTATTTTACTAAATATTACAATATTTATTTAATTAAGCGTGCTGTAGAAGTTCGTGATCTAGGTATTTTAATGGATTGCAAGCTTTTATTTCGTGCACATATTTCTCGTGTTACTCAGGATTCCTTAAAATTACTGGGATTTATTAAACGTGCAACAAAGTTGTTCACCTCGGTCACTGCGATTAAATGTCTATACTACTCGTTTGTTGTCAGTAAAATTCAATACGCATCCTCGGTTTGGAATCCTTTATATATATCATATATAGGTAATATCGAGAGAATTCAAATTAAATTTATGAAATACGTAGCATATAAGGAGAATAATGGTTGCCCGTTTTCGTACCGCGACTATTGTATTAAATACAATATGCCGACGTTAGAGAATCGACGGAAGGTATGTGATCTGTTGGTGCTGCACAAAATTTTAAATGGAGCTTTGGATTGTCCTGAACTGTTATATAAAGTTTCCATTAATATTCCTCCTAGAATGCTAAGGCGATCCGAAACTCTCCATCTGGAGTTGTGTAACACTAACGCCGCCGCTTACAGCCCCTTAAACAGATTTGCTGTATTATACAATTCCTTAAATGCCGACGTCGACATATTTGCTATGACCTTGTCAATGTTTAAGTCTAGAATTTATACATATTTTTGTTCTTCTTAATTTCAGTTTCTAATCATTTTATTCAGTATTTCCTTGGTTTTTTTTTTACTATTACTCATGTTAAATTGAATTAATTTTTAAGTTTGTTATCTTGTATAAATTGTAGTGGGCAATTCACTGGGCTTAGCCTGTTTTTTCCCCAAAGAACAAAATAAATAAATAAATAAATAAATAAATAATGTGCTATTTAGTGCATCCGTTATATTAAAGGTTAGGTATATGTCAACAAATTATTTCTGAAGTCTATTACTTGTGATCTAAATGATCTTTTTGAATTTCAGTGTAATATAAGACATAAGTTATAAAAGCTATGTTTTGTTATTTCCGACGTCACAGAAAAAGAGCAATGTGTAGACTTTATAGTCTGTTCAGTAAACGTAAAAAATACAAAGTGGCCTTTGATTTCCAAAATTTCATGAGTGCACTTTCAAAATTCATCTTTGTATAGGAACGTCCTTACAAAAAGATACTAAAACAAATAGTTTAAGGGTGTTACATTTACATCTGTTATAAATGTTATAAGTAGTTACTTTTAAGAATATTATACAAATAATGTGTTGGACACTATAGACGTAGCGTTTGTAATATATATTTATTATTTTATAACATTTTATAAAAGTTCAGGCAAGAATTTTTTCAAAAATATCAACTTTGACACTGAAATAATAATAAATGTTAATTGTCATTGATTGTCATTCTTAAATTCTAACCCTCCTTTATGCCGGAGTGGAACCTTTGCAAAACAAAATACAGAATTTCTAATACAAAAATTGTAGGAATAGGTAAACTTCAAAAAAAAAAATGTGTTTGTGTTTACTGAATGAACTATAGCTTAGGTTTTGTTTGTTATTTGATGCAGACTAACGCAAAACTTAATCTGCAATTCTCGAATTTGACATAGCTTGACAGTGCTACCAACAATGTCGTAGTGAGTGACATGGTTTTTATCCCACTAGTAGATAAAGGAGCACTGTATAGGTCTAAAATCGATCTAGTAATAGCCTTATAACTAGGTGGTGTTGGACAAAATATAATCATTCTTATCAAACGTTGTAGAAACTGCCTACAAACAATTTTTTGTACTTGTCGGATTTATAGTACAGTGTGTCCCGGGATTGAGTTCACTATAGCTATAATAGACAAAAATTTTACAATTTTATTTTAATGTTTTAGGATCCCTCCCTGCTTGGTCTGAAAACAATTTTAAGCAGAGTTTTAATTTTTAGAAATTAAGTCGGCCATGAAAAATGTGAAAAAACTATTTTCTATTTAGGTAAACTACCCTTTTTGTTCATGATACGGCAAAATTTTGTCAAACAAAGTTGTTTAGAATGATAGTTTATGGCCCTATTCAAAATTTCAGAAAGATCTGTCGACCGTTTATTTTAGATAATTGTATTTAATTTTCAGGTAAACTATTCTTTCTGTTCATGATACGGAAAAATTTTATTAAAAAAAGTTGTTCAGAATAAAAATTTATGGCCCTGTACCAAATTTCAAAAAGATCTGTCGACTTAGATTAAACCGTTATTTTTTAGATTAAACAAATTGCATTTATTAACAATGACGGTTTAATCTAAGTCGACAGATCTTTCTGAAATTTTGTATAGAGCCACAACTTTTCATTCTGAACAACTTTTCTTAATACAATTTTTCCGTATCATGAACAAAAAAGTAGTTTACCTGAAAATAAAATACAATTATCTAAAAAATAACGGTGTTTTCTAAGTCAACAGATCTTTCTAAAATTTTGCATAGGGCCGTAATTTATTATTATGAACAACTTTTCTTAATACAATTTTTCCGTATCATGAACAAAAAAGTAGTTTACCTGAAAATAAAATACAATTATCTAAAAAATAACGGTGTTTTCTAAGTCAACAGATCTTTCTGAAATTTTGTATAGAGCCACAACTTTTCATTCTGAACAACTTTTCTTAATACAATTTTTCCGTATCATGGACAAAAAGAGTAGTTCACCTGAAAATAAAATAGTTACGGCTTCCCTGTCAAGACCTACTTGTTTTTCCAAAACTGAAAATATTCTTAAAATTCTTTTCAAACCAAGCAGGACCGAATCCCAGAACCTTAAAATAAAATTCTAGAATTTTTAGTCCATCTCACCTCTTGTACTTAACATCAATCCTGGGACACACTATTGTATTTTCTTTTCAGGTAAACTACCCATTTTGTTTATAATACGGCAAAATTTTATTAAAAAGGGTTGTTTAGAATGGGAAATTATGGCCCTATACAAAATTTCAGGAAGTTCTACCTGCTTAAATCAAACCGTAATTTTTAATAAATAGGTAAAATTTTAAGGGTTTAATTTAAGTAGGTAGATCTTTTTGAAATTTTGTATAGGGTTATAAGTTATCATTCTAAACAACTTTTCTTAGTAAAATTTTGCAGTATAATAAACAAAAAGAGTAGTTTACCTGAAAAGAAAATAGTTTTTGCTTCACTGTCAAGGCCAACTTGTGTTTTCAAAAACTGTAAATATTCTTAAAATTCTCTTCAGACCAAGCAGGGCGGAATCCCAAAACATTAAAATAAAATTGTAAATTTTTTTTTCAATTATACCTATAGTGAACTCAATCCGGGGACACACTGTACATATGTGAAATTTCTTTATTCATATCTTATAATATTTTTAAACTATCACTATTGTGACATGGCGATGTATGAATTTTTGTTTATAAAGTTCGGAGGTAGATAATTGTTTCCACTGTCTAACAACACATTTAGCTATTTCTCTCTGAAAACAGTCATATATTTAAACATACGAAAGAGGCAAAAGCAGAGTATTGTGTGGGGTACCTTCTAAATGTCATAATTAAGAACGGTAAAATAAAGGTTAATATGAAGTATCACGCATAATCAAAGCAATACAATTATATGGATAAAATATAATCGTATGCTCGAAAACATACTCTTTCATTTTTTCTTTAACTTCTCATTCCTCTCAGTGCCAGATTTATGAGAAGTTCCCTTGAAGCATTACTGCGCCGAACAATTTTATGTGAAGGACCTCTTTGTGTAGCATAATGGCATTCTGCGTATCATCGACCGCCCTGAATTAATATTTCTATATTAACATGTCTGGATACGTTTAAAGTTTTCTATACCTTACAACTCATATTTAAGTGGTAGATATTATACTTTGATTTTATGACATCAGCAGTTCCACCGTTTCGTAGAAGTGGGACTGTGATGTGAATAATAAATCCCTAGGACTTATTCGTCAATACAGTGGCAGCTCTTATTGTTTTATTTCCATCGAACGTATAGCTTTCACGTCAATCAATATTAGACAATTTAAAAATTGCAGAAAGAAAGAGCGTTACGTTATACCTATACTATTACTTCCATGCTTATTACAAACTGAACAAAATTCCCATAACATAAATATTGTATAAATTGAATTTATCAATAAATATTACTTAACGTATTACAATTAAATCAAAAAGTACTTCTCGGACACACCAATTAATAAACCGTTATACCGAGAACGGCTTCGCTATTTGTAGAGGAAAGCTGCCCACAGAACAAATTTTTTATGCTTTACCACTACATGGTATAGGAAATATTAAAAAATCTGTAAAAGTCTTTACTCAGAACTTCCCTCGTCGACATTGTGACACTAAATAATTTTAAAAATGAAATTAAGTTAGGGATAAAAATATCTTCACGTTTCTAATAAATTAAATCAATTTTCAAATTAAAAAAATCCGGTACTGGAGGGATTTGAAACGCGGCACTTGCGACTGCGAAAAAAGCGGGTTCACCAATTTTTAATAACGCTACGAAGACCTGTTGATATCGTTTCGCTTCGGCAGGCTTAACCTTCACGCCGGCGCCGAGCATGTTTTAGGTAATTATATTTTTTACATCGATAAACCAACGCAGATCATTCTTTGACTAAAAATTTATTTATTCATTTTTAAACATATCATACGCAGGATATATACACTTATCTGTAATCGTTTCCAAAATACGTCTATGCTAAAGTTTATCCCGCAAGTTACCCGTACGCTTTATTTAAAAAATTTATGTAGCAGTTGTTAAAAGTAGTTTTGAGAGTAATTTGATATCATCTGAATGTAGAAAGAAAAAGCTTTCCACTAGTTTAAGAATAATCGAGAAATATTCAAAACTAAGCTTGTATATGCAATGTATGCATAAAATGCCTCTGTTTTCAGCCTGATAGCCTCGCGAAAAGATTTGCGGCCTAATTTAAAAGTTAGGAGTAAAACTTTCTCGCGTTTCTAATAAATTAAATAAATTTTCAAATAAAAATAAAGTTACCGGTGGTGGAATTCAAACGGCAGGCGAAACGAGTGTGCAGCTACGACGTTTTCCGGGATTTTAAGGAACCGTGCAATTTCTACATGCGCCACGAAGCATCAACTTCTCGTATTCCTGCTTCGCAGCTATATTAAGTAACTCACTAATTTGTGTCTCGATTTTCTATTGTAAAAAATGTATTCTGTGTCTATTGGCTTTAATTTTTGGTAAGAATAAAGCCTGCACTATGTACAAATTATTACTTCTATCTATTACTAAATTTAATAAAAGATAAACAACATTCTATTTTTTAAGGTGTTCATGTTCACCCTGTATATATTTGTCTGACATTTTACCGGTTTCATTCCACGTATATATATATATAATGTGTTTGCAAAATATCGTCTTCCTCTGACAAATATTTTTGGAGTTATACCGCCATCAGACATACAGACAGATAGACAGACAGACAGACAGACAGTTAGACAGACAGACAGACAGACAGACGGAATTGAGAAAACCTGTTTTTCGTCATCTAGGGATCCTGAAACGTGATCTGAAGAAACCTGGGAAGGTGATTTTTCGTGATTACAATACTTCCTTCGTCTTTCAGACGAGAGAAGTAAAAACTAGACATTATCTACTGAAAGTACATAATAGTATAAATTATGTTATTAGCAGTAAAAGCGATACTTTGTGTCAGTCAGACGGGCGAGGCACGCAAATTCACCTTTACTCCGAAAAGGGTATGCTATTTTATTTTCAAACACTCGAACCAATACAAACAAATATATATTTCAAAAATTAAGATTATCGAGAACTGACGTCTACATCAGTTTCCGACAATCAAGAAGGCCAATGTCAAAAATACTCGAAAGCTAATCAAGGTTTGAAGTACATTTACCCCGCCGGCGTAAAAGTAACCACTTTTATGCCTAGGCAGAAAAGTAACGCATTTACCTTGTCTGTCGAGTCACATAAATTGTCACCCTCATTTCGTTTGAAAATAAACTATTTTTATCCAACACCTTTTAGTTATAACCCAATAGTGAGGTAAAAACCACAACCCACTAGCGAGGAAAAAACCATAAGTACACACTATTGTTGATAGCACTGTCAGGTTATGTAAAATTCGAGATTTGCAGGTTAAGTTCTGCGTCAGTTCGTGTCAATGACAAACAAAATTCAACCTATTACCCTCAAATTTGACATAAACTGACAGTGCTTCCAGCAATATACTTCGGTACTTCCAAACGTATAACACGAATCACAGGCGACTGTTATAAATTTATTTGATCTCTAGGTACTTTAACTGACTCCCAGTTAATTTGTCACTTTCACTTTTCACATCTGTCAATACAATATTTATGTGTTATCGAATCATTGGATAACATTTTGTATAGCACGCGTGTATAATTACAAATAATTCACTGGAGAAATGACAAAGCTGTCCCTGAGGACGCAACTTTTCTCTCGTGGATTATTTGTAATATAACAGGCGTGTACGATAACTATTATCCAATAGTAATATTTTGCTTTAAACACTTGTTTACACACGTTGCCCTTGACACCATGGGTTATTTAGCTTGTTTACATCGTAACCCACGTTACCCCTAACACCCTGGTTTATAATAAATAACCCACACGTGAGTTATAAGTATTTAACTCACCCCCGCGGCTTTGTCACTTTGAGTTTTCACAAGTGCCAATACATATAATATACATTTTTGGTATTTATTGAGTTGTTGTTTGTTTGTTTGTTAATGGACAAGGTCTAGGCATGCAGAGTACCAGGTACCTTACACATCGACTGCTATGGTCATATGGTCAAAGTCCTACTTAGAATTTTGCCGACACTAAGGTGTTCCAACCCTAGCAAGGGATCTTTTACATGCTACACATCGTAGTAACATGGGACCCACGGCTGTACAGCCCTTCCGAATGATGGCATTCTGTAGAGGCTTTCATCTGCATCTTTTTAATTTTTGAAAACGTCACTGGGACCGGGAATCGAACTCGCGACCCTACGATCAGTAGCCAGAATGCTTACCACTGAGCTACCGACCCCGGCTATTGAGTTGTTGGATAACATTTTGTATGTCACACGTGTGTTATTACAAAGAATGCTTTCGAGTAAAAACCTTTCCTCTAGTGGATTATTTTGTAGTGTGTAACGTGTAACTATCATAAGTAACTAATTTAGGGGAAAGGCAGTGTACAGTGTGGTAATAGAAGAAGGGTTGACACTACGGGTGAGGTGGGAGAAATATACATTATCTCCAAGTGGAGTTCCTTTCTCCGTGCTGTAGGATTTAAGCATGGACAGACTCTATGGAACATAACCAGTAGAATACAAATTTATTAATACAACCAAGAAAGTATACAATGGAAAATGGTGCAGCTAAGTAAACTGAAGGAAAATACTTTAGTGTCAATCTACAAATAACCACTGCAATACGTTCCCCACATAGAAAATATATAGAGAGATTGAGATATGTTAAAGCAATTACTCATGGCGCTTAAACTATTTGTGGCTGTGTTTCAAATATTTCTGGAAACCACATATGGGAAAATCAGAAACTACTTTATCGCATTTCATTTGGTAATGTACTACATTTCTACATTCAAAATAGTTTAGAAATGTGGTACTTTCCTGCATAGCAGCGTTTTACGATTGGCAATGCTCAAGTGTATTTTTGGCGGAACTGTAAGTCAAATTCGAGGTTAACAGGTTAGGTTTTGATTCAGTATGTGTCAAAACTTTTTGGAGTTAATTTTAATCTTTGCTCTAAACCTATGATCGCTCCCGGTGTAAAATGTATTCAAAACAGACACATCCTTACCTAATTGCTAAATCTTCGAGACTATAAAGTTTTACTATCTTTCGATGTTATTGTCTGGCCGTCGCCATACCTACTTGCGTTGTTTTTTGAAGTAACGTGTTAAGACAGTACACGTTTTCTTTGTTTTGGTAATTGTAAAATGTTCAACGTATTCTCAGTTCCCCTCTTTTTCTAAATTTGTAATTAAAATCTCCCATAATTATTATAAAGTGTCCCTTTTTTTGTTCCTTCGTTTTGGTAATATTATTATACAATTATTAAATGTTTTCTTCATCTGACGTGCTTGTCGGGGCATACCCGTAGATAATTTCTAGGTTATGTCTTTTATTTATGGGAATTCCATTATACATTACACGATAGGGTATTTTGTAACAGTGTATCTTAATTTGTTATTGATAACAATAGCAATAGCAATATTTGTCAATCGCATTGTTCTGAAACAAAGTATGGCCTGATATAAAGCGCGCATTTCTTTTCAGGTAGATGGGTTTCGCAGATCTCGACGATATCCCATTTTATGTGGTTCAACTCTTCTTCAAATTCTCCTAGTTGGTGTTGGGTGCTCAAAGTGTTTCTATTACATGTAATCGCCATGTAAATAGGTTGCCCCTCCCCACCAGAATTCGTGAGGCCGACTAAGTTTTAAGTATAAGGTTCTGAATCATAGATTCTACCCACCTGGGGTTGTTGCTTTTTTAAACTCGACATTTTATAGTTGAGAGGCTTTTAACAGTTACAACACCACGTCTGCCGACCGTGCCCGCGAGGGTGTTTGGGATATAAGGATGAAAATATAGTTAGACAGGATTAGAGTTGCAACCTAATTCTCTTCGTCAATGGGAGATGAGGAGAAACTCAGGAGTTCGTATGGGCAGAGTTTTTGAAACATGTCTAATGTCCACCGGGATAGTGAAAATGTACCCGCTTGCTACCCTCTTCAGTAATTTAGAAGAACTTAAATGTATATAATAATAGTTTATGCCTTCTTCTTCGTTCCCTGATTACTAAGGATTGTGATCGGTTCGACTCTGATTCTCATGATATACCCGCCAGAGATGTTGAATAGGTATGACGAGAGAATGACTCTATGCACATTAAAGAGCCATGACTCTATCTTGCTTAGTATCACATGTGCAGTGCTTGCGTTATAAAGTAATTTAATTAGAAATACCAAAAGATTTTCAACTTCCATTTCTGAAAGAACCGGCCACAGCTGCTCTCACTTCACTTGTCAGGACATTTTTAGTTTTGTGCGAACGTACGGCGAATTAGCGTCTTTTCTAAATTACGACCCCGCTTGTATATGGGTTTTTTCTATTATTCCGCCTGAATTTGAGCTTATCGAGTTATGTGTGCCCACAGTTGTGTTATACGCTTATCGTCGTCGGTTCTAAAACGCCTCCATTTTCTGTATCTCTTTTTATATTCGTTGGCGCGCTAAGTTTATCCGTTATTACAAATACCAATTCGTCTATGACTGGCTTTTCTGAATGTTGTGGCAAGCAATTTTAAGAGTCAACGACCATGGGTCCGGGAGAGCAAGCTTCAGCTCTGCTGCCTCTCCAATTTATCGATCGAGGCCGTCTGCCGCGGTTTTTGCAGGCAGTTGGATCCCGGCGTCCGCAAGCAACAGTTGAGTTTTGAAGTGGTGTAGCCCCGCGGCGTTTTCCCTACGCGGATGCCGTCCACGAGGTACTTGCGACGTCTGATTGTTGAGTGTGTTACCAGCTAACGTCTTGTGCTGTTTAGTCTGTGTGCGAGTACCGCTGTTTGCTTTAGGACTCCCGTCGCTTCAATGCATTTGGCCGTGCGTTACGCATCTTTGGGACATTGCTGCGTGAGGTGCGTTGGGGTGCTGTTTGTCGTTGTTGTAAGCAGACGCCTATATCGCGTCGACTAGCACTAGACGCATTCCTTTGTGGGAACTCATTAGCAGTGTTATGTGTTCGCGAAGCTATCGCTGTCGTTTTGCCTTTTCGTGCGAACTTTGCATTACGTCTCGTATGAGAGAATAAATTCCCATGTTTCCGTCCCGCAGCTTCCGCAGCTCGTTGATATGTTGCAGTATTCCTCCCGTTGTGTCTATGCAGTATCTGGCGAAGGTAGCCATTGCAGTAACATGGGACGTCAAGTTACCACACAGCCAAGCTCCTTACTACCTGTACTATTTATTGCCGTTTAGTGTGCAACTTAAAATATATACAGTGTGCTTCGGCGAATTATCGGACAATTGATGTAACGTCTCGGTTATTTAGCTTTCATTGTTATGTGTCGCAACAGCTACTTATTATAGTTAAATCTCGCTTTTATTACCGCTATTTGATTATAGTTTTCTGTTCATATCGTTTTCAGGGTTAATGTCAAATTTGCCGATTTATATCAATAGATTTAAGACGTTGCGCAATTTACCGAACTACCGTATACACATTTCGTATTTGCATGTGCCTTTTACTACTTGTAGGTGTAGGTGTCAGGTTTATTTAACTGTGATTTCCTTTGTTATTGTGCATGCGATTTGTGTGTTTATATTTTACAGTGTAAGAGGAGTTTGGCCAGTTGATCAAGTGGATTTTAAAAAGGTAGGTCCGATGATGCTGAACCGGCTCGCTGTCCAGATTAATCTCTTTCTCTCTCTCTTTAGGTGCCGTCTCATAATCTGAGGTTGGCGATCATCATGGCACATCTCCATCTGTCACGTGGTGTATGAATTAAACCTTCTATGTTGCGTCCTAGCCAATTTCTTAGGTTGTTCATCCAGGATGTCCTCCTCCTACCTCTAGCTCTCTTCCCTTGAATTTTCCCTTCGATTATATATTGTAGAAGTGTGTATTTATCGTGGCGCATTATGTGTCCAAAATATGTAAACTTGCGTCTCTTAACAAGGTTCTCCAACTCTCTTTCTGTTCCCAGTCGGCGTAATGCCTCTTCGTTAGTTGTTCGATCTGTCCAGGGAATTCGGAGTATTCTTCTATATGATCACATCTCGAACGCGTTGATTCGATTTAACATCTTCTTCTTAATGGTCCAAGCCTCACATCCATAAAGAAGTACTGTCCAAACGTAACACTTCAGTACTCTTACTCTTATCCCTCGATCTAGCTGTCGAGTGCATAGAATCTTTTTATACTTTATGAAAGCTGATCTGGCTATTTCTATTCTTCGATTTATTTCTGCATTACAATCTATGTTTTTATTGATTAGCCTTCCAAGGTATATATATTTACCCATTTGTTCTACTCTAAAGTTATTACATGTGATGTTTGTAATAACATTATCTCTACTAATTATCATAGTTTTAGTTTTGTGCACATTGATTTTCAGATTACTGCCAAGTTTAAAGTTCAGAGGTGAAATCGTCATATGCTTCCATTGTTCCCCAGTGAGTTTACCTGTGCATTATCTTTTATCGTGAAGGAATTGTGGTGGCGCCTTATCATTTAAATCTGTTTACCGTTCATTAGGCCGTTGTCCGTGTGATATCTCATGTTGGACCACCCCACGCTCCACTTCAGCCTAGTTTACAACTCTTGTTATGGACTGGGCAGCTGTCCTATGTGATTTACATTCCCGATTTTGTAAGTGATTGGACGCGCTAGTCGTGTAACTTTATCGTGGCTTTTCGTAAATACCGTTATAAGCTGGAGCGTTGGAATAAAGGTCGTTTTAGCCTGTAAAACACTCAGTCGATGAATTTTTTGTAGTCAACGAACCATAGAACTATTGACATTTGAAATTCGCGTAATTTCTCAATGAAAAATCTAAACTTATTAAATTTGCATATGTTGAGCACCCTATATCGCATCAATACCTACTCAAAGTTACTATTTTACACTCGAAAGATAATTTACGTCCCACGCAATTTCTTGGTTATTCCTTATTGAATTGCTTTCTGCTACTTGTAACAACCGCCTAAAAAGTTTAATTGGTTTGCAACAGTTTTTTAGCCACTTCTATATTTAAAAAAAATATATAGTAACTCTCCGACTGTTAATATCTTCAACTTCCGCGTCGTTGCATTACTCATATATTTTCTTAATCAGTCAACGCTTGAAACAATGATCTTACTCTCTTTATATTTGTCTGTTAGGATTTTCAATTCTTGGATGTTTTGAAAATTTTAAAATTAAACTACTTGCTTTTTAATACGACGTAATATTTTAATGAAGTGACTGCATTTTATGTAGTAATATTTTATTTTGCTTTTAAATACGGATGGGGCCATAATTATACAGGGAATGTATTTTAATAGTTAACATAAGCGTTTCGTTTCTATGCCACCGTTTATTATACAGATCATTTCCATAGTTACAAATGAGACCAATAGATTAGAGCGTGTATTTTACGAGTTAACATAGGAATTATTACTTGTCAAAAAGACAATTAAAAGTTATCCTAATGTATACAACTGAAGAAAAGATACAACTTGTGAGTTGTACCTAGGTATCTACTTTTTAGTTGCATGCATACATTCCGATAACAAAATTAAAGTTTCTTATTAGCAAGTGCCTAATTCAAATTCGTATGTTAACTCGTAAAATAAACGCTCTAATCTATTGATTTCATTGGTAACTATGGAAGTGACCTGTATAATTAAATGCTGGCATGGAAACGAAACTGCTATGTTAACCATTACAATAAATTCACTGTATATAACAGCAATGAGATAACATGAATAACAAAATAGAATGCTTGAGTAAGAAAGAGATGGCCATACGGAAAAAATATTTTAGTAGGCATGTTTAGTTGACAAATGTCATAATTAAATTAAGCGTCAAGCCTTCTCGAATATTTGCTACTATGTTTAACTCTTTCTTACTCAAGCAATACGAGTTATTTTCTTGTTGATGTTATCTCATTGCTGTTAAATATAATTGTGGCCTCATCGGTGTATTTATTTTAGCCTATTGAAGTAAAGTGGTTAACTATTACATTAATATTTACATTTTACTATAAAGGAATGTGAAGTATACATAACTGAATGATACAAACATTTAAAGCTAAGTTTTTATTACTTAATACATGCCAGGTCGATGACTTAGCCTTGAATGTCAAATTTATTCGTTTCTAAGCCGTCATACTTCTGATTTTTTACTTGTCTCCCAACAAACATCATGCCGTCTGAAACCGAAAGAAAACAAACAGCCACTTGTTACGCCCAATGTAACTCTGTATAAATTCATTCAGTGCCACATTCGAAAACAGGAAAGTTTATTTCCGCTAAAAGACGTGGATTTCCGTTTTTTAAGAACATTCGCCGCTAAGGCAATATCTATAAATTATAAAAGTTATGAACGGGAGAGTTCGACTATATGATGTGCTTATATATTTTCCACTCTTAAGTCTGTGTAGTAGTGAAACATTTTAATACGTCAGCATAATTACTACGTTTTGATGCGTTGTGCTTATAAAATATAAGCATTCTGGTTTATTACTGCGGCTTGTTGATTTATTCTCGTCCGCCAATAAATAGTAAAACAGGTATTCAGTAGGAATATTTAATCGATTAATAAGATACTGCCACGTGCAACCTTATGTAGAGAGGGTTACTTAATCGCTAACGTCATTTAACCGTTTCATGATTCAATGAATACAAATAATTATACTTGAAAATTAAATTATATTAAAGTATTTCAGAACATGCGGAAACACGTAAAGTTCTGGACTCGCAATGTATCAAATAAGCATTTAACACTTCGATCTATTTATGATATATGTAGGAAGGTGGGACGCGTGAGAGTTTCCGGAAAAGAAGGCCGACGACAGCTTTGCTGAAAGCATTCTGCTGAATATATTACCATAGAAATTTAATTCCGGCAAAAAGTGACAGGAATAAGGCAGAAACATTAGCGTCTAAGCTTGAAGATCTTTCCCTAGGTTTATAAGCTTTAGGCATAAGAAATGGAAGTTGTAATTACAGCTTTTTGGAAAATGTTACTAACTGGTATTAGAACTACATGTAAATCAACTGCTACGGTAATTTATATGTGTACAGTCACATTAATTATTTTAAACTAAATCTACTTACCATCATTTTGAGTCAATGCGTCATACTAGTGCCTTGTAATTGCAAAATTGCATTAAAAATTATTATACTCGATCAATAACAGCGTGTACAGCCAGCCTATAACAGCAGGTAGAGGTTTCTGTATTCTGCAGATCAGCGAGGCTGAAATTAACCTACAGCGGGAACGATTTCAGTCTCATATACGAAATTAGCTCTCATTCGACCGATATGCCAAATACTGTACCGTCGACTTTATTAGGTGCTTCCAGCTTTTTGGACATTTTCTCAACCGGTTTTCACAGTTTTTAATGATTTCAACGTTCCCCAAACACAATTCCATGAAACTCGATTTTGGTAATGAAAATGCTGCCACTGTTATTAGTGTTTAGGTATGATAGCAATGCATAGAATTGTTTCATTCCCCAAATTTGCAACTTTGTTCAAATATTACATTCTGAATGCGTAATTTAATCTTTAAAAGTATATCACGTGAAAGTAGATAGTAGGCTTTCAGGGTCTTTGTAAATATACCCCTGCTCAATAAATTTTTTACGTTCCACTATATCCAATTTATACCTTTTGACTTTCCTTTTTTTTCCTTCCCTCAGGGCACGTCTCTCTAGTGATTTCGAAGACATTGCAGCCTAAAAGGCTTAGTTATAAAAAATGCATACACATGAACTAGAGCCTATACCTGTTTACTGATTGGTTTAAATCTTACATTTCAGGACTTGATAATTGCACTATCCGGAAATAAAATTTTTACCTGTATTGAGAAATAGATAGAAAGACAGTGTCTCAACCTAAGGCTTTTGTTGAAATATTTAGTATAGACTTCTAAACTAAAGTAATTCCTCTATCGACCTGATGCAGATATTTTCAATTTATTTATGTCATCTGATAAGTATTTAAGAGGAAACTGGATGTAAATTAAAATTGATTTTTTTATGATTTTGTACAATGTTGTCCCCACTCTTCTAATAATAACATATAATCTTCAAATTAGTTACAATTGATTTTGACATACCGGATGGTTGGTCATACCTCTGAACACAGGCAATTTACATGGCTTATCGCGATTATGCATATTCCTGCTCACTATTTTTATTTAAAAAAATGGTAGTGGTACTAAATGAAAGAGAATAATTTTCCGCATAGTTAAGTATTAAAAACTTATTGGATAATGTTAATTGTGTATAAAAATATTAATTTTAAAGATTAGATATTCCCCAATATAAGTGAGGAAAAATTCTAAATTTTAAAATTTATATTTTTATGCACAATTAACATTATCCAATAAGTATTTAATACTAAACGACGCGGAAAATGATTCTCTTTAATTTAGTACCACTACCATTTTTTTCCATAAAAATGGTGAGCAGGAATATTCATAACCGTGATAAGCCATGTAAATTGCCTATGTTCAGAGGTATGACCAACCACCCGGTATAATACGTCTAGAAAGTATCCGGAATTTTATAGTTTCAAGAAATGTCATAAAACTTCCTTTTAGAAAGTCCTGGGCCTCTTAAAATGTGCATATTGTTAAGGTAGTAGGTCATGGATAAAACAAAAGACAATCCTGTATGTCAAATATGTTTATCTACTCCTACTGTACAATGGCCATGAATTATGATTCATAATTCACGGTTTGCAGCCAATCATAAAATTCTATTTTCATTATTCAATAGTTTGCAAGTTGCAACCAATCAGAAAATTCTATTTTCATTATTCAATAGGTTGTAGCCAATCACAAAATTCGTTCTTATTATTAAATGACTTTTGAAGTTAACAGCTGTCACAAATGTCATAATTCTGAAATATGCACACAAGGCTCCTATTGCATAGGAGTAGATAAAATATCGTATTATATTCGCGATTATGGCCATTATTCACTCAGATGACTTGCGCCACGCGCCTTCGGCTTGTGGCGCAAATGTCATCTTCGTGAATAATGGCTGTCATAATCGCTCATATAATAATATACTATTATTTCTGAGAAGCTCAAAAGAAATTAGTTTTTCCGTACTGTAGAATGTAAACATTCATCTGTCAGAAGATTATTTTTCATTTTAAGTCAAACAATTTTGCCGAAGTAATTGCCGCTCTAGGCACAGCATGTCCAAATAATAGCGGCTGGCTGACAGCTAAGCGACGTGCTAGAGGAAATTTGTTCTCTCTGGCCTAGGTACCACCCTTTTATATGTGTCGCAGTCAGACAGTTCGCGACCTGGCCTGTTAGAATTAAACTTACGCAGTGTAAACGTCTATACAAGACGTCCATGGGAGTCTGGGAAATTCTTTCAGAAACGATTCTAGACTCAAAAATCTGTAAAGAGCTTTATTCAGAACATCCCTCGCATTTGGACGTCGTGACACTAGATAATTTGAAAAATTAAAGCAAACTAGGTGTAAAAATATCTTCACATTCCTAATAACAATAGAATTAAACACTTAGCAACACGAAATACAACAATTTTCAACGCAAATGCGACTTAGACGTTTGGCAATAATCGGCAAGTCCATGGAACATCTCTCACATCATTCCGTTGGGGCTGGCTTAAATAGAACGCTTTTACTGTTGACCCTATTTCTTTAATTTACAACATTTACCTTTATCTTTTGGGATCCATTTTCGCCAAGGGCTAAGCCTAAGCTATGTGCAAACTATTACTTTGATCTATTTCTCAGTAAAAGCAAAAAAAATAAGGTGCCTTCTGTATATTTGTTGAAATATTCTCGGTTTCATGCCAGACATATAATAAACATGATAGACATATAATCTGCATGAAAAATATCGTCGTTCTCCAACAAATAGTGTTTGAGTTATACATGCAACAGACAGTCAGACGGACATGAGAAAACCCGTCCTTCGTCTTTTAGACGAGGGAAGTAAAAACAAAGAAAAAAGGTCAAATAAGCCTGTGTTCGAAAATGCTTCGTTTAGAGTTATCCAATATTTGATACATAAAGAATCATTGAAAATGGACCGGGCTATGCAACCAACATTACAGTAATTGATTTACTTTTTCTGAATGGTCTATACATGATCAGAAATATTATTTACACCGACATTTCTATACAATTTTTGAAAATTATAGTAGCCTTCTAAAAACCTTGTTTCAAATGTGTAACATGTGCTGCATAACCCTGTTCATTTTCAATGATCGTGTGTGTATCTAGTTATGGAAACTCTTAACTAACTTACTTTGCTGTATTTTCGTTCAGGAATTTATTTTGCTAATGTAAAATCGTATTCATCTTGTTAATCTTCCTCTTATATGGTTTAGACTGAGAGCCGGTCGGTTTCTAACACACTGTCTGCGGAATTATAAGCCATATCTGCCCCCGCAAGTTGGACAGGTGGCTAGCAGGACTCGCGGTTACCAAAAGTGACGCTTTCTCATATTCATCTGTGAGAATCATTTTCAACATCTTTTGTAATTATTAATTATTTAAAGTCAAATACAGTCTTTTTATTACTAGTTGGTGTTATTCAATAGCATATAGTATATTAAAAAACTTGTTTCCTAAGGCATTTTCTTAAAGTACGAGTCCAAGATTGAAAAACGAGAGAACGTAGCCACCAAGTTTTTCAATGGACGAGTGTGTCAAGACGCCTTATGAAACGAGTTTTTATACTATTTTTTCTATCGAAGAGAATTAATGAAAAACGTTATAAGAAATTTCTGCGATCAAATTTAGTATGTACGAGGCTTGTACCGTAAGTGATGCCTGTTAGAATGGAAAAGTCAAACAAAATAATCAAGGCAGGCTTTGGTCACTTATTGTTTTGTTATAACAGTTGTGTATTAAACTGGCAGGTTCATTCTTGTTGAAAATTAATTTCAGTATCGATAGTAAATTAAAACAAAGTAGTTATAGAGTTTTTGGAAACAGAAGGTTGTTCTGCCGCTGAAATTCATGGACGGCTTTTAAAAGTGTTTTTTGAGTCGATAATTGACGTTAGTAATGTGCGCAGATGGGTGAGCAAATTTATGCAAGGTGAAACCGATATTTTTGATAAGCCATGCTCAGGAAGACCTGTTACTGTTGGAATTGATGAAACAAAATTGCGCATTGACGCAATGATTCGTGAAGATCGACGTGTGACTGTTGTGGAGAAGATTATACATGATATTGGTTATTCTAGGGTGTGTGCTAGGTGGGTTCCTCGCCAGTTAACCGAAGCACTAAAGAAAACAGATTTAAGATTTGTGCTGATCTCGTAAACACCTTCGAAGAACGAGGACTATCTTTTTTGATAATGTTGTGACTGGGGATAAAACATGGGTTTCTACAAATGATACAGAAACAAAAAAAATAAGTCAAACGTATGGCGCCACACGCCACACCACGCCTAAAAAATTTAAAGTGCAAACTTCTTCGAAAGAAATGATGACAACTCTATTCTGGAACCGTCAGGGTGTTATTATTATCAATTTTCTTGAACCAGGGACCACAATAAATAGCCAGCGATTTATAATAACACTAAAAAGCTTAAAGAGATCTTAAAAAAAAGCCTCAGAAAAATTTAGGAAGCATTGTCTTACACTATGATAATGCAAAGCCCCATGCCTCATTTGCTACTCAGGAGGCGAACCAGAAGCTAGGATGGTCAGTTATACCACATTCAGAGCTGGAAAAATTACTTTTAAAAAGTAATTAATTACTAATTACCGATTACCGCCCAATGCAGTAATTTAATTACCAGAGATTCAATTACTCTCAGGAAATAGTAATTCAATTACCAATTACTTAGCAGTTGTAATTGTACAATATCAATTACTATCATTAGTGTCTTGTCGATTCGTAATCGTAATCTAGAAATGCTTAATTTTTATGTTTTGTTAACTATAGTAAACTACATACTTCATCACTTGAAGGTTTTTTGATAATTAAATCTTGTAGCTACATGCACCGTTCACCAACACCATAAGTTTTTAGTTTGTTTTGATGTAAGATGTAAGTAAATAAATAAATTCAAGGACAACAATTATACAAGGTGTCCCAAAAAAATGGGACACCAATTTGGCATAGATTCCTTAGGTTATAATAAACTGATTAAACCTAATATACCCTAGTACAAAATTCCTTCAGTAAGAAGGTATAGGGACTTGGAAGTTTAAATTTATATATTGTTTTTATATGTCTGCGCATAGGTTATCACTGAAATTGAGCTTTTTATCACGATTGTGGGTTTAGTTGTCGAGGCTCGTAGGGCGAAAGTAAATAAACCACATGAGGGATAAAAAAGGACTTCCAGTACCAAGGGGTACATTGTTTTTTTTAAATAGAGAAATCGCGAAATTACAACATTTTAACCAACTATTGTAGGTTATGTTGAAGTCGGTTGACGTTTACCTATCGCCTAGCCGCCTACAAAAAGTCGTAAAACAATGGATTACTTCACTGCCGATTTCTCGTATTTTATTTGACGATTTCGACGTCCTTCACTGCCGATTTAAAAAAAATGGAATATGAAGAAATGTCGAATTTCATTTTGGCTAGATTTTGTAATGGTATTAGAAAAAATAGCACGCTGAATATGTTATAAAAGTGATTTTTTCATGTTCGTGATTAATTAATCCACTCGCTTTGCATTGCTCGCTCGTAAATTAAAAGTTGAAAAACTCTCACTTTTCTTAACTTGTAGCACAATCTACTATTAATTACGCCTAACATGAGGCTGAATGACGAAAATATGTAACTTACCTAAGTATACAGGGTGGAGCATTGGATTTCTTAATTGCTTGACAGCAAATTTCTATTTAGATTTTGTAGAAGAACACTATGTGGTGATCCAATTGGCGCAACTTAAGCATGTTTTGTTGACTCAGTTCGAAAATACTTTTTTTTAGTCACTGTATAGAAAGTCGGCTTTTGTGCCCTAGTTTTAGGAAACAAAACTGTCAATTTCCAACGAGCGGGAGCCAATTTTTATTGACTCCCGGCGGGAGTCAATATTTTTTTGCTCCCGCATTTGTGTTTACGTCACCATGGATATCACACCAAAGCTTTACAACGTTATGTTGATTTGGAAATTAGACAAAATGTCACTACAAAAATCTAGAGTCATTATCATGATTTCCTAAACCAACATTTTTGAAATTTAGAGTTATAGAACATGCGTTCGAAGAAAAACTCATATATATATATATCACTGGAGCAAAGGTTTATTTCCTCCCCTGTATGTTCAATGCCCTCCACTAATGCATAGGGCATTAAATTCACACGCGGGAGGAAATGAATACCTTTGCTCCCTAGATATAGAAATAGCTATTTTTACCCCTTTACACGAAAGTGAAATTTTCTGTCGCCTGTTAGGGGTTTCCCGAAAATATACGTTGGGTTCTCTGGGCGGTTTACAATGGCAGTGGGAGGGAATATAATACATTGACTGCCGTTGCCATTCGAGACTGGAGGCAATATGATTAATAATACATCGTAAGCTTCCTGGTCTTCATATTTAAATACTTTTGAATGCAGCTGAATACAAAAGTTAGTCTCATCATAAAATGTAAAAGTGTTTTATGTATAACTCTGTACTAAAACGTCATTTCCTCCCATGCACGATTACAATTGATTAGGTACTGGAGAATTAAACTACATCCACGGGAGGGAATGATACATTTTCCTCCCTAGTAATACAAATAGCTATAAAAAGTGTGTTAGATAACTTTTGAAATTTTAAAACAAAATATCAAATTGGTGTTGATCAGGGACTGTTGAAAGTTGACAGGTGACTGGTAAACCTAGTTGGAAACGGCTAAGTGAAATAAGAATTTCTAAATCAGATACAAAAACAAAAGACATTTGCTCAAGCACGTAACAATGAAGTCATTTTTACTTTCAAGAGACCTTTATACCATGTGTTCAAAAAGAAATTACATAAGGGTTGGTCATGATAGATAAAACTAATGTCGACAGCAAGCTTTAGAGGCAGCAATTTTTAGAATTTTCAATCGCGATATCAGCGTATAATATAAACTTGTGACAGCAACAACAGTGATCACAGTTAATGAATTCTAAAGCTTGCTATTGACATTACTTTTATGTTCCATGCCCAATCCTTATGTAATTTGGACACCGTATAAGAAACGGGTAAAAAAATACGTACTTCATAAAATTACTGTCAACGCTCGACAATTAAATTGCTCAGGTTGCTTTCATATTTTTACTTCAAATTTCAACATCTTTAATAATATCTATTAATTTTAAGTTTATGGCAATAAAATATCTGAATTTACGTAAATTAGATCACCATGCACTGTTCTATTAAAAAACTTAATAAAATTTTGTGTAAAATCATTAAGATGCCAATATTTGAATGCCTCGTAATTAGCATGAGGGTTTTGTTGTTTCGTCCGTCAACGCAGCACCCTGTATAACTTAAAGAAATAATGTTGAATGAGGTGAGCGGAATTCTAAAAATGTCACGATTTTTATAAGACACTTATCCAGATTTTTAATAATAATCGAAGCTAACATGCTGCAGCCGTCCGTACAAATTATGCACTAGGTGCTATTTTACAAAGCAGCATATTAGCATTACAAGGCAAGAAAGTGACAAAGAATTGATAATTTACAAAACTTTCAATGCGAGAATGCGGTAAACTTATGCGGCGTTTTTAAATTATATTGTACCATACCCCATACTCCATTTTTGAGTCAACCAGGCATATCATTTTGCAATTAACGACATTTTATTTATGTGTTTTACGCTGTTTAAATGTTGTTATTAGATTTTGGCCGTTTACTTCAATTCCTCACTCAAAAAAGGAATTTTATGGACTTAACGCCTGTTACACCTGCAGGGCAGTATAACCCCATCCAGTACATCGTTTAAAACAAGTAAATTGAAATGAATAAATAATTATTATATCGTCTAATGAAGCTATTTTAAATGATATTTTTACCGTAGGTATTGTAATCTGTAATGTACTTACCGCAAATATAGTTTTAGCGTCTTGCACAATAAATATTAGTGTCAAGAACCGGCGCATTGAATGGATTGCTTATCAAGCTTAACCTTTCACCACTGGCACGGTGTCTCATAGACACCTCTGATATGTCCCTATGTATTATTTTTGAAGGTTATGGTGTATTACACCACCCCTTTTGTAGGAGATTTTAATGTATAATAAAAATTAGTGATATCTACCCTGTTTGCTTAATGCACAGAAGTAATATCAATAATAATGTATATAATTCTCACTTACCTTGTTGGTTTCAACTGAATCATATATTGACATATATCATACTTTCATAATTGACTTTGAAATTATGTCATGTTTAAATATACCTCGGCTAGCCAGCTTATTTAGCAATTGAGACTCTCTGTACTTCCCAGCTGAATGAGTTAATGTCAAATATATATACTGTATTAATGAATTGTACTTTGAATAATTAAATAAATATTAATGTAATTATTTAAATCACACTCTTAGTACTTGAGTTTGAATCTAATTAACTGTTATAGTGTATTAAACGTTTGAATTGACATTACAAATTAATAGTCAGATTAAAGTTGTCAAAATTATTTAATTAAATGAAATTTCCAATAAATGCGGTTAAATACTTTTTAAAATAACTAGACCAAAATGATAAATTTCTAATTATAAAGATCGAAACCGTCGAGTACTCAAATCACAATATTAATTTAGAAAACTTAATATCCTAAGATTCTCTAAATCTAAATACACGTTTTAAATTCTAAATTTGCCGTATCCAAACTGTTACTATAATACACTAACCTTCAACAGCCAAACTCGTACTTGGGATGTTGCTCTAATATCAGTTTCACACTGATCGAAGTCGTCAAACACCTACTTGAAGATGATGATGACCCATAAAAGCTCGTTGTAGACAGACTTGACCGTTTAATATTTTCTTAAAACGGTATTGCAGCATGCCACACACACAAACACTCACTAAACTGATGGCTTGTACACCAATGACCACTTGAAATGGATTCTATAAATCTCCAACTCACTATGTGAATACTAATATTGACTCCTTGGTCAGTATTTGATCGTGCAGAAGGCTATTCTTACTAACACGTATCAAATTGCAATTATATCCTCACAATTAAAGGTATTATTAGACCTTTAATGTGACTATTTTGACGGAGATTCTTTTAAATTATAGAAACTTTTTTACTCTTGTCAACAACCTCTTGGTTGCTAATATTTACTGCCACCCGTTATTCTCTTACACTTGTTATCACATGATACCCTTTTGATATCTTGATATTAATTAAAAATAATTAAGCATTCTCACAGCATGCTACATTACAGTTTATTCCCCCCAATTTTTTCATTTAAAAGATCTCTAACGAGCTTTTATGTAAAAATTGATATTTGTCTATTTTAAATTATTTACAATTAACCTTAACTCATTTCAAAAATATTAAAATTCAAAAATTAACTTTGGTAACCAAGTTACTCTGTATTTACATCATTATTAAGGTAACCCCATGACATAACTTCTTTCCAATTAACATTTTTATCTACATTATTGTGATATACTATAACCTGATTTACTACATTATTGATATTATTCTCATGATAATACTTCTTTAAATTATAAGCATTTTGGGTATACTTATACCTATTTTCCCCAGGATAATTTAGAACATAGGCATTTTCCCCTACTTCCTTGACCACTTCATATGGACCTTCATATAGTAAAAAGAACTTCTTAATCGTTTTTTCTATTACTGACGATTGTAAGTGATTTCGAACTAATACTAAATCGCCTCTCATGAATTTTATAGGACGTTCCACATTCTTATCATGTCTTCGTTTTCTTCTTTGAGCCTTTGATAAAAAAACTTCTTGTGCTAACTGTATTTTTAGATCTGTAGTTGTGTCAATTCTTTCAGGAAATCTGATTACATTTTCTATGATTCTAGTCGGTTTATGACCTTTCATTAATTCACAAGGTGTTGATCCTGTAGTATCACTTTCCACACAATTTAACCAATCTTCTATATTTTGTACATAACTTGGCCAACTTGTATGCTTCATATTACAATAACACCTAAACATTCTGCCTAATTCTCTCATGATCCTTTCTACTGGATTTGATTGTGGGTGATAAATAGCAGAATACCTGTACTGTATCCCCTGTTCATTAAGTTTTTCTTTCCATAATCTGCTTGTAAATTGTGATCCATGATCTGATAAAATTATAACTGGCTTACCTATATTAATTATAAAATCATTTAAAATTCTATTTAATAATGATTTAGTATTTGGTTTCTTGATTGTATATAGTTTAACAAATTTTGTAAATATATCTCTCATTACAAATATACAAGTAACTCCATACTTTAATCTAGGTAAAGGACCAAACAAATCTACAGATACTATTTGTAATGGTTGTAATGCTTCAATGTTCCTCATGAGAGTTTTCTGACTTTTGTTGCTTACTTTAGTTCTTTGACATAAATCACAGTATTTTAATATTTTCTGAACCTTACGTTCTATATTTGTAATATAACAAGTTTCTTTTAATAGTGCAGTACATTTCTTGATACCAAAATGTCCATACATTTGATGATACTCATTTATCAATTCTCTTTCTAACTTTTCTGGAATACATAGTAACCACCATTCTTCACTTCTCTTGCTTCTTCTAAACAATATATTTTCATGAATCTTATAATTTAATTTCAATTCACCACTCTTTCCCTGTTCATTCGTTACCATTTCATTCTTTATCCAAAATATATTTTGATCCGTGTTCTGATCATTTTCTATATTGTTAAGTAAGTTAGGTAATTGTGTTCTTGGAATTACTTCTCTATTCAAAGCTACTAGTAATGGATTCAATTTCTTTTCATCACCGTACACATATCTAGATAAGAAATCAGCTACTAAATTATCCTTACTCTTGCAATATTGTATTTTGAGTTTATATTCTTGCAAATACATACTCCATCGCATCAAACGTGCACTCAAAGCTTTACAGCTACTTAAAAATTCTAAAGCTTTATGATCCGTTAAAATTATAGTTTCATATCCCAAAATATAAGTTCTAAATTTTTTGCAAGCAAACACTATGGCTAATAGTTCTAACTCAGTGGTCATATAATTCTTTTCAGCTTCTAGTAATGCTCTACTAGCAAAAATTACATTTTCTGTTGAACCATCTTCGTTTATTTGAAACAAATGTGCTCCTAATGCACAACCCGATGCATCAGTTGCAATATAAAATGTTTTGTTGAAATCTGGATGTGAAAGAGTTACTATCTTAATAAATCTTTCTTTTATTTGTTGAAAAGCTTCTTGCTCCTCCATTCCCCATTTCCATTTATTATTCTTCTTTAACAAATGTGTAAGTTTAACTACAGACGAAGCATAGTTGCAGACAAACTTTCTATAAAAATTACATATTCCCAAAAATGATTGTAATTCTTTTTTGCTTTTAGGTGGCTTAAAATCTTGAATGGTCTTTATTTTATCAGGATCCACGTTAATACCTTGAGGACTAATTACATATCCTATAAATTTTATGTGATCCATCAATAGATCTGTTTTATCAGCATTAACTGTCATACCTGCTAATCTAAGTTTCTCCAAAACCAAAGCTAATTGACTTCTATGTTCACCTAATGTTTTCGAGGCTAAAAGGATATCATCGACGTACACCGTTGCAAACGATAATACTTCTGGACCCAAAACATGATCTAAACATTTACTGAATACAGCAATTGATACATTCAATCCAAAAGGTAAAACTTTAAATTGATAACTCCGACCATTTACTAAGAATGCTGTATATTTTCGAGACGTTTCATGCAATCTGATTTGCCAATAACCACAAGTTAAATCCAAAGATGATAAAAATTTAACACCATTAAATTTCTGTAGTAATTCATCTATTGATGGTGGTGATTCTCGATCTTCTACTAATATTGTATTCAACCTTCTAGCATCCAAACAAATTCGTACCGACCCATTCTTTTTTGTAACTACGACTATGGGATTAGAATAAGGTGAATCTGAATGTTCAATGATACCAAAATCTAACATTCTTTTTATCTCTTTTTCAACTGCTGTTCTTTTTGCAAAAGGAATTGGATAAGATTTTTGTACAAATACCGTTTCATCCTTAATGTTTAATTTACAAATAAAACGATTACATAAGCCTGGCTTATCAGAAAAGATTACATTATATTCTTCTAATATATCTTGTATCGGATATAATTTCTCCTTATTAAATTGTTTATTTAACTGATGTATTGTTAAAGTTGGTTCTGTTTCAAACTCCACTCCTTCAACATTCATGTATTGCGTTTCATTATTTGTTTCTTTTAGATCCTTCAAAACTAAATTCAAATCTTTTTGTAATTGTAATGATTCGCTTAACTCATTGTTGTTTTCAAATAGTATCTCCTTTATCTCAAACCTTGTTTCATCTTGTATATTTAAATTAACTGTTGATATTAACTTCAATTCATTCGATACAATTTTATCTTGGTTAGAATTATTTTTAAAATAAACTTCATGACATTGTCCTGCATCTACAAATTTCATTATCTTACTGTTAAAATTCAAATTAGTTTTAACCTTGTACATCCAATCCATGCCTAAAATGGATGTAGTATTTAATTGATTAATAATTAAAAATACTATTTTATGTTTTGAACTTCCCATATTTACCAACATTAATGCCTGCTTTTTGACTTTTCTAATTCCCCCAGTGACACCTTGAATTGTTAAACCCACTGATGGTAAGATAGGTATTTTATTATTTTGTTCTAATATTCTTACGAACATTTCTTCCGACATTACACTCACCGAACTACCCGTATCTATTAACAAGTCTTGCTTAATACTTTCAATATCTACATTTAAATAAGGTAAATCCTGATTTACTAATTCTTTTTCTTTTTCCGAAACATCACATGCCAAATCAACTACATTATGAACTTTTTGAATTTTGTTATATTGTTGAAAATAATTTTTCACAAAATTTATATGCTCTTGTTGCTCCTTTGAAACCCGAATTTTAACAATTGGAGCTAATTGTACCGGGTCCTTTAGTTTTCCTGATTTTGCGATGTATTTGGTGATCTATCCCTGGCTTTAAATGACACTGGTGAATCACCCCTTGCTTGAATCGTATAGCTATTCCTATTATTTTCCCTTCCTCTAACATTATTGTCAAATCTTAACATTTTATTTTGATTTTGGTCGTAATTGTTTGGGTTCATCCTATTTCTTGTTTCAAACTGGTTTGCATTGCGATTACCAAATTTTGACGGATATGAAGTTTGAAAATTTGACGTTTTTTCTCTTACGTCAAATTTTGAATTGGTTTGTCTATTTTCCAAACCCTCCAAAACCTTTAGCATTCCTTCTACGTTTTGCACTTGCGAAGCTACTAATGCTGTTTGTACGTCTATTGGAAAGTGTTTGCTAAGAGCTTCTACCAGAATCTCGTCAGGTATCTTTGGTTCTAAATACTGCACTCTCGCAATCCAATACCACACGTGTTTCGTAAAACTTCCAAATCTACCGTTATACATTCTTGCCATATAAATTTCAGCCCTAGCTTTTTCCTGGATATTTCTCGACCAAAACTTGTTAATAAAATCAACTTTAAAAGATTCATAGTTGTCCCATTCAGTACAGTGACTTTCAGCCCAAAGGTTTACCTCATGTTCTAAACATTCTATTGCTACTTGTAACTTTTTACTACTTACAATCTTCATAGTATCAAAATAATTTTCCAATTTCTTTAGAAACTTAATAGGGTGTAATACCTGCCTATTCCCGTTAAACTTTGGTCTCTCATGACTCGCTTGCATAACTATACCACCATTAAAACTGATATTCCCACTATTTGAGCTATTTTGTAAACAGTTTGTTATATCTTTCACCTCGGTATTCAATGACTGAATTTGATTTTTGACGTTACCTTGATAACTGTCAAATTTGTTTTCAAAATTTTTAATATTATCCTTGTTCATTTCTACTTGTGACCTAATGGTATCTACCTCCTTTTCGATAGGTGTTACCTTCTGTACCAATTGTCGTTCTAATTGTACCCTTAACTTATTTATAAGATTTCCATTTTCTGTTTGGAACGTCTTTAATTTTGTTTCAATTGTATCGATTTTTTCTGACATTGCAGTTTCCACCTCAATCACCTTATTTACAATCTCTTGATTGCTGTCTTCAACTACAGATCTAATTTCCTGGTTTGTGTTTTCTACTGCAGATACTTTATTTAAAAGTTCCTGGTTTGTGTTTTCTACTGTAGATACTTTATTTAAAATTTCTTGCATCATTCGCATCATATTGCTGTCATTTGATGCACTGACTAATGTACTAGCTTCTTGCATTTGACGTCCTTCCGTATTTACTACGTTATCACCCTGTTCTAATTGAAGTCCATCCATTTTCTTTAACTTCCTTGTTGGTTTTCTAAAACCCGACCGCAAATTCATATACGTATCCTCTCTTCTAAATGCCTCGAACCCTCACGTTGATCGATACCAATTATTTTACAATCTTATTTGTTTATCTTTTGTATCTCACTTTGTGGAGCTAAATTTATTACAACTTCCTTTCGAGCCTCACGTTGCGCGTCAATTTTATTACACCACCCCTTTTGTAGGAGATTTTAATGTATAATAAAAATTAGTGATATCTACCCTGTTTGCTTAATGCACAGAAGTAATATCAATAATAATGTATATAATTCTCACTTACCTTGTTGGTTTCAACTGAATCATATATTGACATATATCATACTTTCATAATTGACTTTGAAATTATGTCATGTTTAAATATACCTCGGCTAGCCAGCTTATTTAGCAATTGAGACTCTCTGTACTTCCCAGCTGAATGAGTTAATGTCAAATATATATACTGTATTAATGAATTGTACTTTGAATAATTAAATAAATATTAATGTAATTATTTAAATCACACTCTTAGTACTTGAGTTTGAATCTAATTAACTGTTATAGTGTATTAAACGTTTGAATTGACATTACAAATTAATAGTCAGATTAAAGTTGTCAAAATTATTTAATTAAATGAAATTTCCAATAAATGCGGTTAAATACTTTTTAAAATAACTAGACCAAAATGATAAATTTCTAATTATAAAGATCGAAACCGTCGAGTACTCAAATCACAATATTAATTTAGAAAACTTAATATCCTAAGATTCTCTAAATCTAAATACACGTTTTAAATTCTAAATTTGCCGTATCCAAACTGTTACTATAATACACTAACCTTCAACAGCCAAACTCGTACTTGGGATGTTGCTCTAATATCAGTTTCACACTGATCGAAGTCGTCAAACACCTACTTGAAGATGATGATGACCCATAAAAGCTCGTTGTAGACAGACTTGACCGTTTAATATTTTCTTAAAACGGTATTGCAGCATGCCACACACACAAACACTCACTAAACTGATGGCTTGTACACCAATGACCACTTGAAATGGATTCTATAAATCTCCAACTCACTATGTGAATACTAATATTGACTCCTTGGTCAGTATTTGATCGTGCAGAAGGCTATTCTTACTAACACGTATCAAATTGCAATTATATCCTCACAATTAAAGGTATTATTAGACCTTTAATGTGACTATTTTGACGGAGATTCTTTTAAATTATAGAAACTTTTTTACTCTTGTCAACAACCTCTTGGTTGCTAATATTTACTGCCACCCGTTATTCTCTTACACTTGTTATCACATGATACCCTTTTGATATCTTGATATTAATTAAAAATAATTAAGCATTCTCACAGCATGCTACATTACAGGTGTAGGAGGTTGATCTGTTCAGTGGCATTCTATTTTTACATCTTTTGTGAGTTTGTTTAAATTTTATTTGCTTAAAAGGCCGGTGTGGCACGGCGCCAGTGGTCGTGCCATTGATATCAAACTTTGAATTCTGCGTATTATACAGTTGATTTAACAGAAAGTTTGAATTTTAGTAGGATATAGTATCGCAAAAATTTCTTTTGTACAAGGGAAGTAAACAGCAGTTTGAACGTATTTCGTCAGTTTCTAATTTAAAATAACTCTATCACGCATAACATTCAGACTTTAAATATTTTTGAAGAAGTACTTTCTAAATATGGCCAATAATAAAAAAAATGTACTACAGAAACACCATCTTTAACAAAAAATACTTAATATAGCTGCAATTTTTTAATTGAATTGCTGTAATTGCAATATCCAGCGGTAGTAAATATTTAATGTAAAATTCTACTACGACTATAATCTACGAAAGGTATTAAGATAGACAGTGGCTTACACTGATAAATTAAAGCATTTATATATTGTATGCAAACTTAAGTCGCAAATGCAGAAGGAAGGATAACACATTTTTTAATCTGTTTTATATATATTCGAAATACGCGTTACAAATATGCTGACCTCATAATCAACATTATTAGCTAGCAAGTACAGCAAAGACTAGAATATCTTTCAATATTAAAAATAAACTCGAACTCGTTATGAACACAGCTAACACGATCATTAGTAGATCTAAAGTAAACTATAGTAGAATGTGCTGGAACTTGGAACAATAATATTATTGAATACCATAGCACTGCAGCAATCCTCCACGTTACAGCAATATTGTTCTACAATGTCTTAAGTCGCATCATATTTTCATTTCAGATTGCTGCGCTTGTATTAGAATATCGGGGAAGCAGCTTTACCGAACAAATAAAAGAGAACAATGTATCTAAACCGCCACATACACAAACAATAATCGACAGCTTTCAATCGATGCAGAAACGAAAACGCTTTTCCTTTACTCTATTCCAGCGGTAATCTAATAAAGTGACATAGATGTACACGTTTCTACGTTTTTCGTCCTTCAACCTTTTAACTGTCTCATAGAATTCAAGGTAAGGTTTTTCTGTTGAACAAAAACCGGTCTGCGTTTTCGTATTCAAATTCGAACATGGGCAATATAAGAACGGAGTTGTGCAAAGATGTAGAAATTTACAGCCGTCTTTCTTAAAAAATTATAATGTCAGCTATAGTATCCCATATTAAAAATTACAAGTACTAATATCATAATGATGTATGCATGTATTAGTTTTAGAGCACCTAAAGATGTAATTCTTATAATAGAAATTGACAACATAAATATAAATGGCATTGCCTGTAGAATTCCAGAATACTTAATAGCTAATAAAATGATTGCGGTTTTAAATATTTAATTTGGATTCGTGGCTTGAGTTTCGATCCGTACAGACATATATTCTGCGGTCCCATAAACCAAGTGCATGTGCTTTGTGATAACGTGTCAATGGCATTTTAGCATTGCACGGTAATCGTCCTTTCAGTGTATAATGTGTAAAAGCACCCGATCAACCTTGCAACAACAATAAAAACTAATCTTCTGCCTACAGGGGTTTACCACAAAAAAACACCATGGAATCTTCAGTAAATACACCACAAAGTCAATTACAACTTGCTAACCAATTAGAAAACCCTAATATCATGGTGCGCGGCAACCAAATAACGAAATCCTTTGCTACAGTAACTACTAACGAAACTTACAACTTTCCTAAAAAAGAACAAGCCTTAGTTATTAATGCCCTCGAAGGCATGAATTTAAAGGAGTATGTAACAACCATAGTCACATTAATAAGCCCCAAAAACATCATCTTCGCATCAAAAATCTCGAACAATAGGGTATGTATGTACCTAAGCAATGCATCTATGGTAGACCAGTTGTATAAAAACCATAAAGTAATAACGAAACAAGAGAAACAAACAAGCTTACGCCCACTGGTCACCCCATCCCAAAGATTAATAATTTCAAATGTGTGCCCTTCTATACCTCATAATTGTATAAAAGATGCCGTAGAAAAAATTGGAGTGAAAACATTGTCGTCAGTAACATTCCTAAAAGCCGGACTTTATGATGCTGAATACAAATACATCTTAAGTTTCAGATGTCAAATATATATACAGCCATAAGAAGATGCGTCCATCCTGGAATCAATACTGATAAAATTCGAAAACATTAGCTATATACTATTCTTATCCACTGACACCATGTGTTTTGCTTGCCGACAAATGGGACACTTGTTAGAAAACTGTCCAAATAACAACCAATATTCACCTACAATCCTTCCAGTAACCACACATAAACGTACCTTATCATCATCCACAATTAACTCCGCCAGTCAATCCCCAGAAGTATTATCGCAAATCACCCTAGATACACTACTTACTACACCAAATGCAACTAATAAATCAAACAGTGTAATAACTGAAAATGCAACCGGAACGATACCAAAACAAAAAGCAGCTAAACCAAAACGACCAAAAACAGAACTCCCAAAAGAGCAAGAAAGTGAAACCAGTGATATAGACGAACTTCTTGAACCAACAAACAGTATAATAGAAGCAAATGTAGATAATTATACCCTGAACTATAATAAACTTAGAGAATTTATGGAAAAAGCTTATGGATCTTCCAACCCTCTCGAAATATCAAGAAGATTTACCCGCGACACCACAGCACTGGTTGAAATGGTGAAGGACATCTATCCTAGTTTACAAAAAAGAAATATCAAACAGAGATTTACTAGAATAACTAATAAATTAAATGCGCAACTTATGGAAGAGCTGTCTAGAAACTACACAGGACATCAACTCACCGATCCCGAAGAATATTAATGGTCCAAATAATACAACACAATTGTAATGGATTCTACACCCACCTGAATGAAATACAGTTACTGATAGCAGAACACCAACCCGATATATTGTGTTTTCAAGAAACTCACCCATATATTAGAAACTATAATGGATATAACAAAATTAGACCAGTAAATCACGCTAGCGGGGGAGTAAGCACATTTGTTAGAAACCATATTCACGCACAACAAATTCACCTAAATACTAACCTCGAAGCTATTGCCGTAGAAGTATTCGTCCCCCAAAAATGGAAAATCTGTAACGTATACATTGCTCCAAATTACAATTTACAATAAAATGAAATAGACCAACTTATTAATTCTCTTCCAGCACCATACGTAATAGTAGGAGATCTAAATGCACATGACCCACTTTGAGGATGCAAAAACACAAACAAAAAAGGCAAAATATTAAAGAAAACACTAATTACCCAAGAAATAGTGTCATTGAATGATGGAAGACCAACGCACTTAGATATAAAAACACACACTCAATCAGCCATAGATATGTCACTCTGTCACCCCAAACTAAAACCGTCAATCAGCTGGGACCCTCTCACGAACTTGTATGGTGGCGATCATCTTCCAATAATCCTTCAAACTTCTACCAATACTCTCAAGCAATGCCCAACCCAAAAATGGATTATACACAAGGCAAACTGGAATTTATTCGCAGAACAAATAGAAAAAGAAAACATGGTATATTCTGCAGAACTGGGAATTGCGTCAAATACTACATATATAACACAGAAAATAAACGAAGCAGCCAAGATAGCTATAGCTACTAAAAAGAACAAGGAAATCAAATATCGTGTGCCGTGGTGGAACACAAAATTCAAAACTGCTACTGAAAAAAATAAGCAAACTTTCAAAATCTATCAAAAACAAAAAACTATTGAAAACTTAATAGAATACATAAAGGCAAAAGCGGAAGCAAGAAAAATAACCAGAGAGAGTAGGAAAATGTTATGGGCCAACTATATTAACTCGATAAATGCAATAACAACCAACAAAAAGGTATAGAATGTTATCAAAAGGATAAAAGGAAAAGAAACCACGTTTAACATCCCAGCACTTAATATAAATAACAATACAATTACAGATTGTCTAGAAATAGCCAATGCACTAAGTTGTAAGTTTGCAGAAATAAGTAGTAATAAAAACTATACGGCCGCTTTTATGAAAAAAAAAATTAATAACAGAAAAGCATGACAACTTGATAGTTCCTGTAAATGATAACGAACCCTACAACGTAGGCATTACATTCGACGAGTTAGAAGAAGCGTTAATGAAATGTAAGGATAGTAGCCCCGATCCAGACCAGTTGCACTACCAGATGATAAAACATCTTCCTAAGTCCACAAAAATGGTTATTTAGACCTATACAACGACATATGGAAAAACAACGTATTTCCGGAAAACTGGAAGGAAGCCACCGTTGTTCCTATACTAAAACCAGGAAAAATTAAAACAAATGCATCCAGCTATAGACCAATTGCCATGACAAGCGTCCTGTGCAAACTGTTAGAACGGATAGTAAATCACCGCCTAATCTGGTACGTAGAAAAAAGGAATGTAAATTCATTGCAGAACAAAGTGGCTTTCGACAAAATCGATCTGCATATGATAATATCTCCAATCTGGCAGCGACAATCAAAAATGCATTCATAAATAAAGAACACGTAATAGCAGTGTACTGTGATTTAGAACGGGCATATGATACAGTTTGGAAATACAAAATAGTAAGGACTTTAATGGAATGGGGTCTCAAAGGCAATATCAACTATATAAAAGATTTCATCTCCAACAGAACGTTCAAAACCAGAATAGGAAATACAGTATCGAACACTCAAACTCAGGAAAACGGTGTACCGCAAGGCTCCGTGCTCAGTGTCACACTATACCTCATAGCGGTAAACGATATCGCAAAAAGAGTGCCAACTGCCGTTAAATATCTTCTTTATGTAGACGATTTGATATTATACTGCAGAAGTTCCAACCTTAACTAGATTAGGGACAATTTACAAACCGCTATCAATTCCTTAGAAGAATGGAGTAAAGCAAATGGCCCTAAATTATCCGCTGAGAAAACTAGGTGTATACATTTCTCTAAAAAAATCAACGAAATAAACCAATAATTAAACTAAACAATACACCATTAGAATATGTAACCCAAATTAAAACTTTGGGATTAATATTTGACCAAAAATTGACCTGGAGACCACATTATAGAGGACCTTAAAAATGGATGCCAAAGATCATTAGACATACTGAAAGTAATCTCTCACCAGCAATAGGGGGGGGGGGGGGACAGGAGATATTGCTGAAAATCCTAAATACACTAATCAGGTCAAAAATAGAATACGGAAGCTTTATATATGGACGATGTTCTCCAAAACTAACCAAATCAATCGACACAATATACAATAATGGACTCCGTATAGTTACGGGAGCATACAGAACAACCCCCACTATTAGTTTATACAGCATCGCAGGACAAATGCCACTAAAATATCGTCGAGATCTGCAATTGGTCAACTATATACAAAAGGTGCTTCAAAACCAAAACCATATCAATTATCAAGAAATTAAATCTCCATCCTTCCCCAATCTCTACAAAATACAACCAAAATCAAATTTACCTTACTCGATATATAAACAACACTGTAAACAATACTATAATATCCCTAATTTTATGCTATATACCTATAATAGTTCCCAAACACCATGGCCCCTTCCAAAACCACAAATTAATCTGCAACTAGCAACGCTCCCAAAAGAGGACACGCCTATAGACGTGTTTAAAACTGAACTGAAAATAATTTTATAAAATTATACAGACCATAACCTTATGTACACCGACGGATCAAAGTCAGGACATGGAACAGGCTGCGCGTTCATGTCCAAAGCTATAAACTAAGGGAATACTGCTCCATATACAACGCTGAACAGTTTGCAATCCAAAAAGCGCTCGAATTTGCACTCCCACAAAACTATAATAAATTTCTGATACTATCAGATTCACTAAGCGCACTGCAGTCATTAAAACACGCTAACAATAAAAACCCACAAGTGAGAGACATTGCAGAAATTATTTTTAAGATCTACCAAAAAGAAAATTCAGTAACCTTCATATAGATACCGGCACACATTGGTATACGTGGCAATGAAAAAGTGGACTTACATGCCAAAGTAGCTACATACAAAACACAGATTGACAGCATAGAAACTACGCTTGAAGACAACAGACATCACCAAAGAAAACTAATACAGCAAAGATGGGAAAGGCAATGAACAGAAACGAGTAATAGCAAACTGCTTAATGTAAAAAATGATGTACATAAATGGACTGATGGCAAAAATCTAAAACGGAAAGACTAAGTAGTGATAAACAGGCTTAGAATAGGACACATGAGATTAACGCACGAACATCTGCTAAAAAAAGTTGTAGAACCCCAATGTGATACCTGCATGGTACCTTTAACAGTGGAACACCTTTTATGTACCTGTACTAAATTACAAGGACCAAGGGCAACATATGCAATTAAAAACAATATTAGTGTAGTGCTACAAAATGATATAAAATCAATAGTTAACGTTTTTAAATTTTTAAAACATACAAAACTGTTTACTCTTATAATATAATAATGTAATCCATGTATAGAGGTGCTAAAATCCCCGGCAGTTATAGCACCATAATAACATTAATAAAAAAAATTACAAAATAAGTTTTTCTCACTGACTTGTGGAATATAGTAAACTTCCAAGAACATTGTGAAACAGGGTCCTGGTAGTTCTACTTTGCTATACGAACATTAAAGCCCATCGCGGTTTTGAAACTAAAAGCATACCAACGCCTTAAGTTGTATATACGATGGAGTGTCTCTAACAGTTAAAGAGCAATCCTCCGTCCACACAGTAAACACCCAGCCTGTATAACAATAATTATCAGCAGAGCAGCTACGAATGTGGTTATCTGTATCATACAACATCATGCTGATCTCTGCGATTTAGTTAGAAATTGTCTAATGTTAAACTTGCACAGAGTGCTTGTACTGGCTTTCCCAGGTCTTAAATACACGTACTGGATGCTATCTGTTGCACAAAGGCGATTTTTTGTTTGATATTAAGCCCACTTTTCTCCCGCCCCCCCTGCTGGAGCTTATTTGGAAGAATTACCGACGGTGAAGGTTCTAGAAAACCTGCTCTCCGTTCCTTTGGGGGTGGGCTCCACTGTTCCAGTAATAACTCTCACTACTTGGTAGAATTGTTTGTCAACATTGTCGGCATGATGGCTGACTAGTTGTTCATTAATTTACTTTAGCACCCCATGCTGTGTTTGTGAACCTCTGAATCAGATTTACTCTCATTCGTTGTTTTGCTGACAGCCTTTTTAAGTGTGGGCTTGATGTACAATGTGCGGCTGCGATTAATTTTAATGCCACGAAAATAGTTGTTGTTTAACTGCTGGTTGTTTTTTTATCACTGAAGTAAAATGGAATTATTTAGATGTTATTATGTTTTGGTTGTGATCCCTTCTTCTAGAAATTTTCGCCCAGTTTTTCTAACTCGTAATTAGATATTTCGTCAGTAGCATTAATGGTACGGGTAGGCAACCCAATGTCATCATCGTACATACATTTTGGCGCAAATGTGTCAGGAATATATCCTGTATATGTTACAGTTAAAGGGTGAAATACCGTTATCCTATAGAATAACTAGGTAATCTCTAAAATAACTGGATACGTTAGGTGCACGTTTTTGTGAACATAGTGGAGAATAGGTCTACTTCGGGAATGCGACCCTGCCCTCTTCCACTTCCTACTACCGGGGGAGAATCATGCCCTAACCTATATCCTGTCTACAGTTGATCTTATCCTTCCCACTTCCCTAACTACTCGCCAATGCATATGACCAAATACCCCTATAATAACTTTACGACTTTACGAATTGGAGAACGAAACAAAGACGATCAAATGGGATATAATAGGTTTTCCAGAAATTCTAAGAAAAAGAAAAGATTTTGTGACACTAAAATTTGGCAATACGTTATACTACAGAGGCAACGGAAATAAAAGTAAAAAAAGTGTAGCTTTTTACTCAACAAAATAAATCTGTAAAAGGCTTTACCCAAACCTTCCCCGCAAGTGGACATTGTGACACAGAATTTTAAAGAAAACTAGAAGTAAAAATAACTTAACACTTTAAAATTTAAAAAAAAGACGTTAGCATTGTTAGGATTCGAACTACAGCGCCTACGAAGCTATTTCAACTGCACCGGCGTTTTGCACGAGCTCATGGACGACGCCTCGTCTGTGCTGGCGGTATTAAAGAGAACGCACTTGTAGCTGTCCCATTTGACTCATTTTCTATTTATCTATATCGTCTGGGTCCCACTTTCGTCAAGTGTAAATCCTGAATTATGTGCAAATTACTACTTTTATCTATTTCTATGATAAAGCAAATACAAATAGCAGCCATGTGCAAAATATTTAAGTAATAGTTCTTGAGTTAAAGCAGAAATAGGGAAAATTTTGTATATATTTTACCGAAATGTTTTCCATTTTATTCCAGGAAGGCATATAATTCGCATGCAAAATATCGTCTTTTTCCAACAAATAGTTTTTAGTTATACCGGCAACAGGCAGATAAACAGACGGATGAACGGACAGACAGATAGACTCACAGACGGAATTGAGAAAACGTGTTCTTCGTCGTCAGGGTGTACCTGAAGCTGTGGGCGATACCGATGCCGATGGCAAAAAGGATAGAGCCGCAATAAACGAAGTACTAGGAGCCGTTAACTGCACTGTCTCGTCAGTTACATTTTTTCGCGTTGGTAAACCCAAACCCGACTCAAAATTTCCTCGTATGATCAAAGTTATCATGCCGAACGAATATGACGTTCGTAATGTTCTTCAAAATAAGAAGAAGGTTTTAGAACACGCTACTATTAAAAAATATTCCATAATCAGTGACCAAACTCGTAACCAAGCTAACGTACTAAAAGAGCTGCCGACCGAATTGGAATATAGAAAAAAAATGGGGAAGCAACTTTAACTATAAAATATATACATGGAACACCTAAACTAATCAGTAACCCTAACTTTCGAGACTAAATGCTCGTTTGTCACCACTTGGTCATTTCTGTACACCAACTTGATTTCTCTTAAAGCTAAATTTGATGAATTGCTCGTAAATATTCAGGACCTTAAACCACACATAATTTTCATTACTAAAATCTGGCTTAAGCTGACAGATCCAAACACGTTGGTTAATATCAAAGGGTACACAATATTCAGATCTGACAGAGTGCAGCGCACAGGAGGGGGTGTCTGCATTTATCTTCATGATGAAATAACTCAAAACTTTTCAATATCAATGGATACCATGGCAATACCAGCAATTGAAACCATATGTCTAAAAATTTCCAAGGCTTCTGTTAATATTAACCTTGCCTGCATCTACAGACCAAGTGACACTAGCGACGAATCTAACAATCTACTCACAGAGAAACTAAAGTACATCTCAAATTTACAAAATGTTATTATAGTCGGAGATTTTAATTTTCCGGACATATCTTGGCCAATAATCCGCTTTCCCAATACCTCCACTGCAACAAGTAATTTACAATAGTGAAGTTGCATCAATAATCTTGCTGGTTAAAATAGATTGACTGGTCGGGCAGTTTAGAAAGACTTGGTGTTATTTAGTCTATTGATAAAACTTCTTTGTCTTATTTTCTTCAAAAACCTTGTAAGGGTCTGTATCTTAAGCGTGTATAATTTGCGGAAAGTCTTTAGCTTTTGTTGTTATTCTAGATGTTTCTCCTGCTGAGCTGCTCTTTGTATCGTATCGTAAGCAAGAACATACATCCGTCATAGAAGTTCCAAGTTCTATGGTAGCATTTCTTGTAAATTATAAACGAACGTAATGTTTCTCTACTTTACATCTATCAGTTACTCAGCTATTATAAAGTTTATAGAGTTTTCTGATATTAAGATCACAAGGAGGGTGACTTCTTTTGTTTACCTGGCTTGTGTAGTAATACCATCTTTTAATTTTTGTGGGAGTACTATAACTACTACCTGCTTCGTGTAATGGTATTTCCTTTTAATATGTATGCTTTCAAAATGCTTTAAAATAAAGACAACTTGCTTTATTTGCAAAGTCATAAATTTCAGTTCTAAACTGTATTGCGTCTCCGTCATTAAATAACATTTCTACATGACAAATTCAAGGTAACCTTTCTGTACGACAAGTTTAAATGAATTATTAGCTAGGTATGTGGCTTGTCATAACAAATTGTTAGGGACTTTATTGGCAAATTTTTAGAGTGACTTTCGTTTCCAATATGAATTCTTGGTTTCTTGTTGTTGAAAAACAAATACAACTCAAGGTAGTTGATAAAACGAGTGTAACTCGATGAATTTTGACAGAAACTCTGAAGGGCATACTGCAACCAAAGTGTACGTCAGATGAGTATAGTTTAAGAGTGACGGCTGTGTGCGAGAATAATGCAACAACTTTAAAAAAGCTGAAGGCCAAGATGAACGGTTGGGTGAATGACTTTCTTCAAAATAGCGATTAGGTAGGTATAAACTGAAAGCTGTACTTACATTTCTTATAAAATATGTGTGTCCTATTCATTCTTGTTTCTTATTTCTACCAAATCGGAAGTTGAAAAAACTGGCTCTCGTAGCTCTATGTGGTATAATCCATTTATGGGACGCGAACAACAAGTTCGAACATATAAAAGTATAGTCATATCTATTTTAACTTACAGCGTAGAAGCTTGAGGCGATAAATCTAAAACAAAAAATATTCTTGAAAAGACTGAAATGAAGACCCACACAAAACAACAGGCAACACCAGGATCGATAGGATAAGAAGTGAAGTCACCCGAAAATAACGCCAAATTTAAAAAAATTGGAAACTGCACAACAAGACGTAGACAAGAATGGAACGACCATGTATCCGAAATGTAAGATGATTTTATACTCAAGAAAGCCAGGGCACGCCACCAACACGAGGACGAAGTAAAAAAAAGCCGCGTGAAATATGAAGCAACTTCTAAACCAGTGACAACAGGATTAAGGCTTAACATCAAGCAGAAGAAGAAAACGTAAGCATAGAAAGATACCAGGAAATAAAGTAACAACCAGGGTTCAGCGCAGTGAAGATTTTATTCAGCCAGATCACTAGCACTAAGTTTTTACCAATGAGAGAAATTCAGTATTCAGACAGATTTTAGAAAAATCAAGAGAGTTCGACAAATTAGCATTCATGTATTTCTTATATCTGTCCAAAGCATTCGACAGAGCTAAGTTCGGTGACTTTATAGATATACTAAGAGAGGCAAACTTCCCTGAAGAAATCACTAGAGTAATCCACGCCCTAAACTCTAACACCAAGACTCGCATAATTGTCAACAACAACCTGAAGAAAGAAATGCCAATATCGGCAGAAATACGCCAGGAAGACTCTCTACCAACTACTATTAAACCTCATTATCGAGAAAATAATAACAGAAGTTAATAATGTAGACCAGAACTCATAAAAGAGAAATAACAATCGTGTTCTACGCAGACGAGGTAGTAATATCCGTAGATTAAAACGATTACTACATCAATTTTTAGACTGCTATGCAGTTCAATATGGTGCAAAATTAAAACACCTGCAAGGAAACCCATTACATGTAGGCAAGCTGTCAGCAACGAAATAGAAAAAGGTGATGAACTTTAAACCTAAGAGCAGAAATATCCGCTAAGGCAGGCCAACTAATGTCAAAAATCAAACAAAAAAAGCTACAAGAATATCTGGTTGTTTGAAAGATCCAGTATGGAAAAAGAACTCCTATATGAATCAGGAAACTAAGGTCAAAATATATATAGTTTGCATGCGACCGGTAATGACCACGCTGCGGAAATCAGAGCCGACACATGCAAAACTAAGGGTACAATCCGAACTGCAGAGATACTTCCATCGGTTTTAATTGTGATAGTTCGAGAGCCTTTGTTTCAAATGCCTCCATGTAAATATTAGCGACAAAGTTCACCGAATCCTTGACGAAGGAACCTGTTTTACCAGCTAGAGAGTGTAGTATACTGGTATTTGCCTTGCCAAAGCGTGTATGGAAGAATCTGTAATAATCTGGATTTTTGCAATATTTTTGACTTTCAAAACTTCTGCTCCACTAAATTCTGTTAAATCACAACACCTTTTGGTAGCTGTAGGGGGCGAGGGTTATAAACTAAGATATGATTTGTACAATTTATGGGCATAATACAATAAATTGTTTTCTCCGGGCTCGTGGATAGACAACCAGTACGACAGCGGTGTTCAGAGAGACTATTGGTAGCGTCTGAAACTAGTTTATCGATCGACATCAGGTCGGAGCCCCGTAGCGGCAAAGGCTGGAGCTGGAATATTGATCTGTAACAGGATGATTAGTGTGCACAATGACACTTCGGTCTCTGACCATTTCGGTGTTTTAATGGTCGTTTCAGCATTTAATACGACACCCAGGGAGAAGTTTAGCCCGTTAAGCGGGTTTGAGTTAGTGGCTCAAGTTTAGGGAATTACTTTAGTCGAGTGAGTTAACCCTCAAAGCTGTTTTCAATAAAAACTGTGTCAAAGCAAGCCTTTCTTTTATGTTAGCGGCGTTGTGGGGTCCTGAAGCTGATTCCTTGGCGGAGGCGTTACAGGAAAAGATAAATACTGGAATTTGGAGTCGAAACAGGGTGGCCAGCTGCATAAAGAAGATTTCTTGGCGTTACAGAGATCAAACCAATACTGCGGTCAGGGTACGATCCGAAAGCCAGAAAAGTACAGAATAGATGCCCAGCTGAAATCGAATATCGTGTCAAGGGGGTGTACACTGTACAGGGAGTGAGTCCACGACATAACTGTCAAGCGAACTCGGTGGTGGAAAACCAAAAGGTAGAATTGTGTTCCCCTGTGAGTGCGAGTCTGTTCTGCGGCGGGCTGGAAATGTAAAGTCCGCAATGAAGTTAGTTTTCAGGAGCGTGGCAGCTCGCTTATATACTCTCTGCTAGGGCGCTTCGGGGAAAGAATTCTGTTGTCGAAACAAAGACGCGGGTCTACGTGCGCTATCAGGATATTTAAAATAAAAGTTTGCTCTGACCTCGAATGTAAAGGCCGTACACGTGCAAAATCTAGCGTTTTACCTTCCTTGGAATTGTATCATCGAGGCGAGGGTCGTAAAGGGCCAAATGGGAATTGCGTTTTTAAGGTTTTTACGACAGGATAACGTCTCAGATTGATCGTACTACTGATAATTGTTCTTAAAGGTACCCCCCCCCCTCCATGTATCTTTGGTAAACCATAGACGCTAGGAGTTATTGTATTTCTAGGAATTAATCGATACTTTAAAGTAGGATCGATACCATCTGAGTGTTTTATAGCGGGATTTTTGTTTTGAGGGAGGCAGTGGGTTTGCGTTTTATCAGATAGTAGGAATACTATGTTTATGTTATAATATTTAGTGTTGATCATCACAGTAGCATTTCCTTTGTCGGCTTTAAGAATGACAATATCTTTATTGTTCTTTAATGGTTTAGCTGCTAAAAAATGCAAGGTGATTATCCAGAAAAACGACGCGGTCTAAGCCGAAATTTAATTCTAATATTAACAATTTTAGTAACTGCGAAAACTTCAAACATTGTATAGAATTTATTTATTTATTGAAAAACCGGCTAAGGCATAGGTCTATTATTTATTATACTGTATTTCGAATATAAGTTATGCACAATCTTTAAACGTAATTTGTTAGGTGAATCAAATATATCAGCATAGAAGATACGTCGTTAACGATTTAATAGAGTAGAATAACAAAGCTTCCCTGCAAATAAAATCAAGCAGAAAAAGACACACATGTACAGATGGGAGACAATGCACAATTTTGCACACACGGACTTTCAGGCTACATTGTAGCCTAACCCCTGAAATACTTTTACTCATTATTCATGAAGTAATTAAAGTAGACCCTTAGAAGTAATATGCGTAGGAAAACAAAAATAATTGCAATTTATTGGTGCCACATGTAAAGCAGGTATTTGTTTCCATTTATTACTGTACCTCGCTTTCAGCTGATTTATGACTGTATGTTAAAATATAAACTAAATTAAAATGTGAAGCTGGGATGACTGATTTATAAAACTTTACGCTTATTTGGTGGTGCTGTAATTAATAATTTTCAGCAGCACAAAATCTGTTTGCTTTTTAAGCATTTATATTAATTAATACATTTACTATGTAGTATTTAATTTGCCAATCTGTGTTGATTGGCCTTCCATAATATTTATGTAGTCAATTTTACGGTCAATAAATGGTGGCAAAATAAACAAATAGGTTAACTATTATATCACAGTATCCAAACAATTAAATCAAGTTGACTACAGAAAGAATATTTTTACCTCTTGAGGTGTAATAGTTAACCAACTACTACTTCACAATTAAATATATATCCAAGTGTAAAACAGCCTCCGAACTTGCATTTTAAGTAGCACCAAGCGGTATCAGACAACGGGATTTGCCAAATCCCTTAGAAAAATGCGGTTTTCTCCTGGGACATAGATTGATTAAAAAGGATAAGCACGATAAACACTACAACGATAATGCAATGATGGTAATAAATCTTCTTGGTTTTCGACTTTATATCCTTCTTGATATCTCAAGTTTTAAGGGTTTTGAAACAAATCTGGAAGAAAAGGTGATATCTAAAAGCAATCTAGTGTCCTCTCTGATTGGTTTGATATCTTTCAGTTGCTCATACTAAATAATAACTTTCAGGTTTTTTTCATAACGATAGTAGAAGCTGGAAAGTAATACGTTCGTGTTTCTTCAAGCAAGTGATACTGATAATTTAATAAAATTCAGATCAATTATAGTTGAAAGTAGTAACAGTACAATATATCCTATATTTTAAATAGGTTGTAATTCAAAATTCTGCTTAAAATATGAAACTGAAAAATATATTTAGGAAATCAAAATATTTATGAAAATTTCCCGATAAAGCTTACTCTAACCACTAATCTTTAGAAAACGTGTTATTTATTAAAGTAAATAGAATTCGAGAACAATATTTATTTCTATACCTAGGCAGCGAAATTACTTTGGCGTACGGAGGGATGTTTGGTCGGCGAGCTTAAGTCGAGTTCGCCAAATTGTTCCGAGGAAGCCAAACATTTTACGAACGTGGAGTACACAACATTTTCGTGCATATTATAATCAAAAACACATTATCAATTTGTTGTGCAACCGTGCCGATAAGCTTTCGGAATCGAAATTCGTTTTCGCTGCCGTTACTAATAACAACGGCCGAGAAAACAAGTTTTCCAGCCGTAATTACATCCGCAAAAATCAACTTTTTAGCACGGTTGCACAAACAATATACGAATATTGTCAAGTAAACGTTATTGTACTTTATTTGCAATAATAATAATGGAGAAAACTGTCTGCCATAATTGTTAGTGGTAGATGATTCTGCAAATAATTGCAGAGGAAAAATTTTTAGCGTCAAAAAAATTTTGTTTTGTATTATGTCATGACATTATAGCTTTAAATTTAATATGCAGTATAAGCATTTATTTCTCTATAAATGAGCGTATTTCGGCGACCTGCTTTTCGAAGCCGGACATCTCGGCGCCGCCATCTCGGCGCCGCCACTTCGGCGCCGCCATCTCGGCGCGGGGCCAGCTCGGCGCCGGGACAGCTCGGCGCGGAGCCATCTCGGCGCCAGCCAACTCGGCTCGAGGCCATCTCGGCGCCGAATTCAAATTCGCAAACTACAGTGTGCACTACGTAAGAAAATTATTATAAACAAATAATAAATAAAGTGATCGGCAAAACGCTGGCATAAAAAAAATATTTAGAATTTCTTGGAAAATCAAACACTGACGACCAGAGGTGGTTGCAAAGTGATTACAAATGGGCCAAAACAGAAGTTGTCACTTGACTTCCGTTATCAGTAAAATTCAAATTTTTTTTTAAATAATTACGAAAAATGCATTTACTAGCCAAGATAAGGAGAAAATATACGAAAAAAAGTTGTTTTCTGGCCTCGAGATTGTTCAGTCAGCTAAAACTGACACACAATAAGAAATCTCATTGAAATCTTGCTTAATTTCCGAAAAATAGCACTTTTTGGATTTACACAATTTCGAAAAACGCCATTTTCTAACTAAGTAAAGTGCCTTTTATGTGACAAATATTTCTTTAATGTTTATTTCCCAAATCAAAGGATTTTATTGTTAACAAAGTTTTTTTATTACGAAGTAAAAAACTTTTTAAAAATATTTGTTTTTCCATAGCAGTCTTTGTTAAAAGTAAAATTCTTTGATATGGGAGCATAAAAGAAAATGTGAGAGATCAAAGTTGGCCGAGGATTTTGAAATTTGGTATGGGAGCCTATTTAGACGTTGATTCTAAACAACTTCTCTTAATAACTTTTTGTCGTATTTGCTACATAAAAGGCACGCTACTTTATAGTAAAATAGGTTTTTTGAAAATTTCCAAGGCATACTTGATTTTTCAAAACTGAAATGCTGTTAGAAATTCGCCTTTAACCAAGTAAGGCTGAAGCCCAAAAAATGAAAATTTAAATCGAAACTTTTTTACCTTTTACAAGAGTAGTTTCACCTATCCGGGGACACTGTATATATAGAGTGATTTTTAAGTTGATTCTTTCCTTTTACCAGGATATAAAGCTAAAAAAAGTAAGCTTTTTTCTTAATTTTCCACTTTTGCGAGTTATCAAAATTAACGGAGGTACAGTCGTGTTCAAAAATGTGTTGTACGCAGACAATTATAAGTTTATTGGAAGTTGTGCTTTTACCCAACAAAGGCTCACACTGTATCATTAACTAGGTAGACCTGGATGTATACTTTCAAAATATTTGCATATGCAACAGTTTATTGAACTTTGTGTATTGAATTTATATTTACAAAGCACAAATACTGTACAACACTTTAATGAACACGACTGTATAAGGTGTTAAAGTTTCAAATTAAGAACTAAAATTACTTAACGAAAATTAAACTAAACTTAATCTTAAATGATATATTCAAAATTATCACTATTCGTTTCTACACACACGTTCCGCATATAAGAGCGATGCTGCTGCGTCATTTTGACGACACTCCCAGTAAATAATACGCATATTCACTCATTCATTATTTTCATAAACATGAGCCATTAGTGTAGCAATAACATTAAGAAAATTACAATGGAAAACTAGTTGACAGGTCATTGCTTGAGAACAGAGATAAACAAAAATAAAATTGTCCAGCCGTCTTTTCACCAAAGTTGAGTTTTTAATTTGAAACTTTTAACACCCTGTACCTCGGTTAGTTTTGATATTTCGGAATTGTGGTAAATAAATAAATGCTTATTTTTGTAACTTTATTTCCTGGTAAACGGAAAGAATCAACTTAAAAATCACCCTGTATATAAATAGTAAAAAAAGTTTATTTCTCACTTCTCAAAAAAAGTCACTCTTTATAAAAAACCCTTCTTGTTCTCAAACTAAAAATGCACTTGTCAAAATTTAAATATCCCCTTCCGTATACGGGGGAGGTTCGAAAATATGAAAATGGCTCAAGAATAAAACACCCTTATTTTTCAAATTATACAATAATATTATTTGAAAAAGTTTCTTAGAATTAAAAGTAGGTGCCAAATATAAAGTCACAGCCACCTGCTCTAAAAAACAATTTTTACTGGTTTCTCTTATTCTTCTACTACTCTGAGAATTACCAAACGCGATACTTCAAAGTTAATTTATTGACGGATATGATAAGAGTGTATTGTCGATTTCAGTTTCGTTCACTTAACTTGAAATTTATGCGACCCAAAATTGATGCTAAAAACCTCATATTTCTGTCAACAAAAACACAGGTATTTTAAAAAAATAATACGCGATCCAAACATCAATAGCAATTCAAAGCAATTATAATTTTCAATAGAAATGTTATAACAATTAACATGATTGTATATTTTAAAAAATAAGGGTACTTTATTCTTGAGCCATTTTCATATTTTCGAACCTCCCCCGTATACGGAAAGAGATATTTAAAGTGCATTTTTAGTTTGAGAACAAGCAAGGTTTTTTATAGAGTGATTTTTTTTGAGAAATCAAAAATAAACTTTTTTTCCCTCTTTGTAACCCAATCCGGGGACATATTGTATATAAAAAAATACTGGTAATGTTTACATTTCACTTTATACAGGATGACAGCTGGTCCGAAAACCTATTTAGCCCGTATTATATATATTGAGTGATTTTTACTTAGTTAGAAAATGGCGAAATTGTGTAAATCCAAAAAGTACAAATTTTCGGGAATTAAGCAAGATTTCCATAGGATTTTTTATTGTGCGTTAGTTTTAGCTAACTCAACAATCTCAAGGCCAGAAAACAACTTCTTTTCGTAAATGTTGTCCCTATCTTGGCTAGTAAATGCATTTTTAGTAATTATTTCTAAAAAATGTTGAATTTTACTGATAACGGAAGTCAAGTGACAACTTCTGTTTTGGCCCATTTGTAGTACCAGAGTAGCCAATGTTTAATTTTCCAAGAAATTCTAAATATTTTTTTTTTCATTTGATGCCAGCTTTTTGGCGATCACTTTATTTATTATTTGTTTATAAAAATTTTCATACGTAGTGCACACTGTAGTTTGCGAATTTGAATTCGACGCCGAGATGGCCTTGCGCCGAGATGGCGGCGCCGAGATGTCCTAGACCACCTGCTTTTCCACTAGATGAGAAACCACGTTTAATTGTTTAGTTTTAAAATATGTTCTTATTGCTTACCGCCCATAACATATTTTAAAGTAAAAGATGTTAACTATTGAGACTAAATAGATGAATTAATTTGTATTTTGCTGAATGTATAAATGAATTATTCTTTCAATCTTGTGTAGGGTTGATAAATCCTCCATTAGGGGACCCCCAGGGGGCGGACAGGGTAACGCTTACGAGATGTGGTGGATAAGGGGAAGTAAAATACCCGGTGCGAACAAAAGCTAGCAACACAGTCAGGAGTAAATTCTTACATATTACATTAGAAATTGATAGTTTCTAAACACATATGACCGCTTAACACGTTGACTGCCATGAGTACTAGTCCAGGTACACGCTGGACTGTCCTCTGAAGCCAAAGCTAATATGCGCATGTTTCTCCATTTGAGTGATCTAATTCATAACGTTAAATGCAATTTTTATGTAGCTGTTCGGCTAGTAGTCAACCAATTACATTGTTTGAAGATGTTAGTTACATAATTTCACTCGTGCGCCTAGTGTGGTACACGCGGCCTGCTAGGCAAAACTGCAATGCGATGTTAACAGAAAAAAACACATGATGCTATTTCAGTTACCCACAGTTTGAATAAAACGTCCAAAAGAGCAAGATGTAACTATTGTTACCTCGAAATAGTAAAAAAAGAAGGTAGAATTGTGGCCCATAAGAAAATCTTACGAGTTTGGTACATATGCAAAGCATGTAATAAATTCCTTTGTAATGATTGTTTTTTCTCAAATCACACATCTAAGTCAGCATAAAATATGGAAATTTCTGTAGTACTAGTGTATTTAAGTTTATTTGTGTATTTTCGAAGACTTTTATAATAATTTATATTTTTGTTAATAAACGGGTCGTCTAGGCCAAAAACCAAATATACGAAGTTGGCCTCTGAGGCCACGAGTATTTATTTTATTCTTATTTATTTTATTTTATTCTGTACTCCGCCAACAGCCGTTATATATAAAATTAAGCAAGTGTGCATCCACTGTGGTACACGACAAGTTTAAAATAATCGCCTAACCTGTACCACAGTAGGTACTCACGGTCTATATAAGTTGTCCACCTGTGTACCCAAACTGGTACTCAAAGCCTAATGAGAAAAGCCAGTAAATTACACTTGGCAGTCAACATGTTAAGCTGTCCCCGGTACCGATATTGCTGCCTAAAGCCAAAGATGACTGACATTGGAAAGGCTTAGAACCATACACTGTTGAATCCAGGGGGGGGGGGGGGGGGAATTCCTCCCTGGAAACATTACCACTTCATATTCATGTTTTATTTTTATCTATAAAAGAATGGGTGGTTTGCGCGGGAATAGGTAAAAATACTCCCCAGACGTTTCATTTTCCCTCCGGAGCAATCAGTCTGATTCCAACACTGGAACCGTGTATCTACAGGCCTGGCTATAGAACTGCTAATGCAGAAGGCAACGGAATACCACCGCATTAATATAGTTATATGTATACCTAGGCCGCTAAATAACTGACGTAAAGTGGAATGTTTGGGGAGTGAGACGAAGTCGAGTCCGCGAAACTATTCCGAGGAATTTTATAATACATTATAGAAAATTAAGAGATTAAATATTCAAATACTAGGAATAAGTGAACAGAGTGATGGATAGGAGTAGGACAATGCACGATAGAACATAGCAAAGTCATGCTTTACTCAGGAAATATTAATTAGGGAGGAGTTCGGTAAATCTGTTAAAAATTGTGTCCTCTTAGCAGATAAGGTGCTGCTTCTTCCACTTTCACACCCAAGCCCAATTGACATCAACGTAATACATGCGCACGCTCTTACCGCGGATAGTGAGGATGAACTCAGAATTCTATAAGTAAACAAGATGAGAAGATGCAAGCGCCTTATCGATACTTCGGCACAGTTTTGGGATACAGTAGTTTTTGTCATGCGATCTGTCAAAACGTTGTTTTCAGTGGGTTGGCAGAGAGTGCCTATAATTTGGGATTTTACATTTAGAGGTTAGAGATTTGCATCCGAATCTTGCAATAGTTATACAAAAATCGATTGCAAGTAGTTACGCGACCGCTTAAGGGCTATTGCTAGTATTAAAAAACACAGCCGAAGAAAAAAGACCAATCCCAAAAGCTTTTTAGTTCTTTGCGTTAATATTCCACTCAAACCGGCGCAGAAATCATCCTGATAGGTTACAACGTTTTCTAGATAGCATGTTTACATCGGGACACCTTCCCTGAACTGCATTTTTCGACGTTTCTTTAACCCAAAGCGGTTGTTCTTGATAAAAGTTATGCAGTTTCATTAGACCTTTCATACAATTGTTGTTTGTTTGCGATTGATTGTGTAGTTCCAACAAAAATTTCAAAATAGTAAAAACGGTCGAACCGGAAAGTAATACTTCGGCAGATCATGATGTAAATATTATCATGGGGAATTTCAGCGCCAAGGTTAGAGAAGGAATATTAGGGCAAGAGTTCAGTATGGCTTAGTGGTCTGGTGGCCTACCATTTCCGCAAGACTGGCAAAGTTCCAAAGACTAACCTGTCTGGTTGAGATTATACTGGGATCCCGGGCACCTAGACTTGGATAAAGAGGGAGGTTATGGTTACCCACCAACAGAATGAAGAATGTGGGACTTTGGAATAGTCAAGAAGTATGCACGGGTTATGTAAAAATTGCCGTAGTTGTGGCGAAGAAAATAGATTTGTCAACTTACAAGGTAACCGAAGCAGAAGACCGGCTAAGGTTGGAAAATAATACACAAACAAAAACGAAGAATGTATTGGAAATACAAAATTCGATTGTAGAAATGTTGCATTCAAGTGATTCAAGAAAAGTGTCGTAATACGAATGTGGATGTCTATGTTTGTTTTATAGACTGAGAAATGATCATTACAATTCTCGTCAACAACGGATTACATACGCATTATAAAAAATAATTGGGAATCTTTATTGGCACCAAGAATGAGTGTTAAAAGTTGAAGACAAATTGACGATGACTATAGACAGAAATATATAGTGGAGTCTAGCACTTTCCTTATTAGTTGTAACAGGTATTCGGAAGCATATTTAGACATGCACCGAAGGAAGAAAATAATGGTATAATCTTAACGGTCAAATAATCAACAACATCAACTATGCAGACGATACCTCTATTTCACCTGACAATACAAACTCCAACAAATCCTCCGGATAGCGCAGTTAGGTAGCGCTAGGCATGCTAGTAAGCAAGTCCTCGGTTCGATCCTGCGGTGGCCGGAATTTTTCCGCAGCCTTGGCGATTGGAATCGGGCTCGGTGAGACCATTCACAGTTGGGCACCAAATTAACTGTGCTCTACTCAGATTCACAGACCTAAGAGATAGAGTAACAAGGTTAACACATCAACATGACACACACCTCACACAATGGTTGCTGTGCAAGCACAAAAGGCGCGCTCCAACTTTGTATTCCGAATCCGGGGCAAGTTGAGCATTGTACGGCCAGATGCAAGCACATGAAGCACCAGCCTCTACACGACAAGGTAAAACGAGGTTAATGATAATACAATACAAAAAAAAATACAAACTCCAAAAACGAGTGGACAACGTAAAGACGGCTGTCAAGATAAAATAACGAAGCTGAATGTTTCAAAGAACAAGTTTGTGATAAGTATTAAAAATAATTGTTAACCAATACCACCATGCAAAATATAAAAGGTAGGTATCGAACAAGCACCCTAGTGCAGATATTTAGGGTGCTGGCTTAATGATCAATGTAAGCACACACAGGAGATGAAGACCAGGGTTGAGATGGCAGTAGGTGTTTTTTGTAGGAATGCGTAACCTACTCTCAATAAGAAATTCAATCTGGAATTCAGAGTATGCAGTATGGGATGTTATATTCTATCAGTACTTTTCTGCAGAGTTGAAACATGAGAACTCCCTAAAACTACCACAAAAAGATAAAAATGGGCAGACAGTTTAATAAAAGAGAGGTACTAACCATACGAAAAAAAACAAAAAAAAATACTGGACACTATAAATAAGAAAAAACTAGAATATTTTCGGCATTCATGGGAAGAGAAAACTTTGAGATTCTATCAGTTATTCTACAAAACAAAAACAAAGTGGACAGAAGAATAATCTCTCTGACTAAAAAATATACGAGAGTGGTTCCAGTGCAGCACAAATCTCTGTTCAGGGGAGCCTCTTACAAAATTACGATAGCCGTGAAGATAGCCAAGCTCCAGCAAGGAGAAGAACGATAAAGAATTGTGTTCTCTCAGTGCGATACCGGAGTCTGCTCTTTGATAAAAGCGACCCTAGGATTACATGTAGACATAGAGATTCTATATGTATTATAGGTATATCTTATTATTTATTAAATACGTGAACGTGGAGCAAAATTATCTGAACATTTCTTCAAACTACAATAAATATTAGATATTTAAATAAGAGTTCTTATAATAAACTACAGATTATATAACTGGCTGTTAACTGAAAATACTAAATTACACGCTAGTTTCCTCAATCCTTTGTGAGTAGGATAACCATTACCAATTATAATTTTATGTGCAACGTTTTTCTTAACAAAAAGTGCCGTTTAAAGCTCTATATTATTTTTCTTCAGGGATCGTTTTCCTACTGATTTCGTCTACACTGCAGCTTAAAAGATTATTGTGAATTGCATAACTTAATTCGTAGGTCACACCCTTTCAGTGAGCTTCGTTCCCTGTATGAAAAGATATAAATCCTTCACGGGGTGTGTAGCAAACTACTTCGGTTCCATAGTAAGCTGTCCGAATATGCTCTGTATTTGTCTTCTCAACGCATGACAAACACACAATGGTAGAATATGCAATGAGGGAGAGAATTGCGTTATTTTGCTGAGGTGCAATTTGTGACTCGAGAGCGAAGCCCGAGAGTCACATAGCACTGAAGCAAAATAGCAGTCTCTCCGAATGGAATATACTATTTTTTTCACGTTACAGGAAGATTTAAAACTACAAACCTGTTTTTTAAAACGTAATTTATTGACATTTTTAAATTTGAAAGTTGGTCGCACTATAAGTCTATGTCAAATTCGAGGATATCCGGTTAGGTTTTGCATCATTTTGACACAGACTGATGCCAAAACTAACCTGCTAACCTTGAATTTGATATAATTGTTGTTTCAGTCATAATGAAAACTCCCTAGGTAAATTTCTCTCCTCTAGGGAATAATTCATTATTTCTGTAACTATTTTGATATCCTAAAAACCATGTTTTTTTTCCAGGTGTAAAAAATGTGTTTTTGTTGTTTCTGCTTCGTCATTGCATAGTCGACAAGTAAGGTCTTCCGCAAGTGTTCCTTCACAGTGGCATGTCCTGTTAGTAGACTTGTAATAATGATGAGTTGCTGCCTACCCATGAGAAGTAATGCTGCAATTCTCTTCTTGCAAGGTCCTCTTATAAATGCCTTGCTGTGGTTTTGTCCTGGTGTGCCAATCCAGTATCTTTCATGTTGAGTGCTAATCGAATCACTTAAATAGCCTCGGCTAGCACTTCTTGAAAGCTAAGACTGGTTCTGGGCCAAGGTAAGTCTCAGTTGATCCCTGCCCATTAGTTCATCGGCTTTCTCAATACCGTCTATGCTACAGTCCAGCCCAGAACAGTATCATGACATTCTGTTCTGCCAAGTTATCGAGTTCCTCTAGGCACTCCCATACCAGTCTGGAAAAGGTCTTACTACTTGAGAGAGAGTTCAGATTCGCCTGGCTGTCCGACACTTTGAAGATCCGCTTTATAAGCCCTCCGTCTGTTTTCTCGTCCATACTGTCATATCTCTTGTATTTACGTTTGAAATATGGACGCGTTCTTACCCAGTGACAAGCTGAGCTTTTCTTTTGGTGTTTCGCCATAAATTCCTGATCCGGCACCAGTCTGCGTAGCGGAACCGTACTTGTAGAGTGATTCTACGAGATAGTTCGAAGTCATTATAGTCCATACTCATTTCAAGTAGTAGCTATCAGCTATACTCGTATGTTCTGTACCTAATCGGAAGTTGTATAGTGAATTTGGCAGTCTATGAATACCCAACCGTACCTCCTCCTGTATTACTGTATGGAGAGGAATCAGGTGAAGAAGAGTAACCATTGTAACAGTGAGGGTTGTTCTCCATTGTTTAGTTAGCGTGGCAGCTAAATCACATCTCAAGCTCTTTTACGACAAATACTTGCTTGTCACCAAACTAGAAATGGTCTCAACCCACACTGATATTCTCCGATGGTTTCTTTTTTATATCTTTGTAATCTATTTGTGATAATTGTAGCTAATATTTTAAATATAGAATTCAAAAGTGCAATGCCACTGTAGTTTGGACACATTGTTTGATCACCTATTTTATACAGATGCAGCGTTCTTGCGCCATACATGTTTTATTAGTTGGTATTTGTTCGTCTGCCACTTTTCAGGCATAATTTATGTATTTTTGTGCAATTCCGTTCAACCCATTAGGACTCTTTCCATTTTCCAGAGTTTTTATTATCGCACACACCTTTCACTTCCATGTCGTTTCTGTTATTTTGACTTGTCGTTCTCCTGCAACTCCATTAGCGCCGTGGTTAAGGGTTTTCTCAAAATACTCTTTCCCCTTTGCCGCATTTCTTCCTCTAAGTTGTTGTTAGCCACCTTTACGTGTATCCTTAATAAAGTGATGGGAGTTTTCCATTTCCTTTTTCTTGTAATTTTCTTCCATTTCTTTTAATATATTTGTTTGGAAATCCCCTTTTGTTTCTTGATATATCCTTATTGCCCGTATCGTTTATCAGCTCGGTACTTTTCTTCAATGTCTGATGTTACTAGTTGCTACACTGCTATTCCTTGTTTATACCTTTGTTACGGTATTAAAAGAACTTTACGACACCCACCCAAGGTGAGCATCGCACCACTGAATCAGTCCTGGAAAACTGGCACACTTGCCCTGAAATCGGTTCGAAATAGGCTAATAGGCCACGGCTGGAACGCTCAGGGAGTCGGGCGTGAGTCACACGATACGTTCTGGGCAAGCGTGCGGTGGCATAATATATACAGGGTATGTCGAAATTATGAGGGCGCCACCAAGCCTGTTTTAACCCGGCTAACCGGGCCTGGACGGTTAGACGGGAGCGAAGCATGCACAAATACTCCGCCGATAGGATTACTCAAGAGTTGCAAGGTCAAATAACAATTTCGGGATTGCCTTAAGCAAGGATTATAATTAGGTGTCAATCCGACCACGACTGCGCAGCTGTCTCACTCACCTGCACGCTCACAGCTTCCTCGTTCCGTCGTACAATAATCCGTACAATAAAGGGGCGTCTATCTGTAACAGAACATGCACAAGCCGAAACAAACAATAGTTCCCTTAACTAACCAATCATATATTGAACTTCGGGTTACAATGGGCAGCAGAGTGCGTCGCCCTGTATCTAAACTTAACCTATAATTAAGGGCACCAGCTGGCACGCGCGCTCTAAACTTAACGACAGATGTTGCACATTAGTGAACAGCAATGAGCAGTAATAGGTAGTAATGAGTACAAATATGCACGTTGCCTTATGCGGAGGGCAGCGAAGATTTACATTAACACTCGCGGCATGAACAGTCTGCAAGTCTGAATGAATACACTAGCGCAGTAATGAGTAGTAAAGAGTACAAATATGCACGTTGCCTTATGCGGAGGGCAGCGAAGATTTACGTTAACACTCGCGGCATGAACAGTCCGCAAGTCTGAATGAATACACTAGCGCAGTAATGAGTAGTAATGAGTACAAATATACACGCTGCCTTATGCGGAGGGCAGCGAAGATTTACATTAACACTCGCGTTCACAGCGGTAATCAGGTTAAAGGCACATACCTTAATGCGTAGGCGGCGAGGGAGCCTGGTACAGTTGAGTTGCGACGAGCTGCAATCGTAGGTGGCAGGTACCTTCGGTGTTACAACGGCGAAAGGGGGTGAATGCACAACCGCCTCAATGGCGACGGGAGACGCGTCAGGACGCGTACAACGGGACGACGAAAAGAAAGGGGCCACTTTCGTTCTGCTGAACCAAATCCTCGTAGGTCGAGATGAAGGGGGCACGACCCCTCACTTACAGTAGCAGGAACTGGGCTCCAAAAACACCCACGTTACGCCGAAGACCACTCGACAAACTCCGACTCACAACCACCACACAAGCGCTCTCTGCAACGGGCTCCGGACGACTGCCACTTATGGCGAAACCGTATATCACATACGTGCTGAAGCAGCACTTGACGGGAAAAAGGCTGACGCCCCCGCCAAGGGCGGAAGCGCCGCACGAAAGCACACACTCTGCGACCTCTTGTTCGTTCGACGGCTCTCGGCTGAATGCCCAACGGGACGCGCTCGCAAAGGTCACCTTGGTCGCGTCCTCACGTGACTAAACCTTGGCAGCCAATCGCAAGGCGATAACATGAAACGAGCCAATGCGGGCCACGATGGTATCACGCCACAACAGCGTGCTATTCGGAATTCGGAAAAACGCCATCAGAGGAGAGCTCCAACCGACGAAAAATACTGCTTTTGGGGCTAAATATGTGCGAAACCGTGATTCTGGAATTAGGCGATGGAGCCAAATAAAGAACTAAAAGGGCTTAGCATACGGGCACGCTGCCCTAAAGCCTAGGTGGCTATTTAAAGTACCAAAATGACCTAACTAACGGCGTGAAATGCAATTAAGCATCTGAAACAGCAAAATGACTTAACACCTTTTATCACGTGCTAACTGCCATTAATTGTGAAACCAGTTTTGTCTGCTTTATTTTTTCTATTACTTCTCCTACAACATTTTATACTATCCTTTCTAATATTTTTAACATATATCACTTTTAATTCCTCTTCTTTTCTCAGAACCTGGTATTTGGTTGTAGTTTCTTTTTTCTCAACTCTTCCACGTTGTAGTTGCTTGGGATGCTCTTCGTATTTTTATTTTAATACAGAATTTATACACATTGCCGTTAATTGTCGCCGTTTGGTATACTGCTCTCACTTTACTTTCCACCTTTGCCTCCTCTGTCGGTATTTTCACTACTTATTACTTCCCTCGTCTAAAAAACGAAGGAAGTATTGTAATCTCGAAAAAATCACCTTTCGAGATTTCTTCAGATCTTCACGTTTCAGGGTCCCCAGATGACAAAAAACAGGTTTTCTCAATCCCGTCTGTCTGTCTATATGTCTGCCTGTTGGCGGTATAACTCAAAAACTATTTGTCGAAGAAATACAATATTTTGTATACACATTATATGTATATCTACTTGTCATTAAACCGAGAAAATTTCAGACAACTATATACAGGGTGAACACCTTAAAAATAATATATGTTTATTTTTGATTTAACAATAACTACAAGTAATAATTTATACATAGCGCAGGCTTTATTCTTAACAAAAATGGGCAAAAATAGATACAGAATAAATGTTGTACGATACAAAAAGGAGCAACAAATTAGTGCGTTACTTAATACAGCTGCAACGCAGGAATTCGAAGGGTCCGTGCCCCGTAGCTCCGATAGAAATAGCCCATTCCCTTGGAATATCCCACAAAACGTTGGTACTGCATACGCCGTCCGCATGCCCTTCGAGTTCGACCACCGGCAACGTTTTTTTTTTAATTTGAAAATTTATTTAATTTATTAGAAACGTGAAGATATCTTAACCCTTAACTTAATTTGATTTTTAAAATTATTTAGTGTCACAATGTCCACGAGGAAAGTTCTGGGTAAAGCCCTTTACATATATGTCTATAAAAATTGTGGTGTCTTTCACCTTGTTAATTTTTTAATGGTCTTCATTTCCTTGTTCCAGTTTTCCAGGTTAGTTACAATTGCTTCCTTTTTGATATTTTTCTTAAACTTGTTGAATTGTTTAGCTGAAAATTGTACTCAAAACTTATCTAGACAATTATATTAAATTGGACCCTATATGATATTTAACCTTGTTATGAGACCATATCAAGTAATACGTTTTTAAAATAAAGTGCTGAACAAGTTTTATTGCTACGGTCTAGGACACTTGGGCGCGGCCGTTTGGGCGCGGCCGTCTATGCGCGGCCGATTGGGCGCGGGGACACTTGGGCGCGAGACACTTGGGCGCGAGACACTAGGGAGCGAGAAAGGGTCAACAATTGGGATTCAGGAACACACTAAGTGTGAATAATTTCAATTTGGCATAAATAAACAAACATTTATTAAATCATTATTTATCCTGAGAAGTTAATGTAATTAATTAAACAATATTAAAAGAATAATCCAATTATTTATTGAAACCGTTATGAGATTAATTTTAAATAAGGTGGTAGTATGTACCTATATTAGATAAATTTTGAAATAAATCCGAATAAAAATAAAGAAGGTAGAATATTAGATTAGTTTTGAAATAATTCTGAATACATAAAAAAGGCAGTACCTATGTTAGGTATGAAGTAATAATTCTGAATTGAAATAAAGATGGAAATAGATTATATATAGGTGTTGAAAATAATTTTAAATAAAAATTCATTTATTGTGCTGGTAAATGAATAATGCTGTGCTATATTTAATCGATTGATGGTTCTAATGTTTAATATGTTTCTAATATGTGTTCTGTTTTGACCGAAACTAGTCGACCTCGAGTTTTGTTTATGATGATAATACTTAACAATAAACCTTAAATTTTAAAGTAATCAATTATTTTCGTTATGTTATGAACCGACTAACTGAAGATAAAAGCAGAAATAAGAATAATAATAAATAATCATATAAAAAGATTAATTTTAATAATCAAAAATTATTTTTGACATTTTTACCATTATAATACATATTATTCTTAAAGTAAACATATACAATTTTTTAAAATATAAACAAGAAGCATCCACGCATTTATTTCATAATTGTACGAAATGCCTCTTAAAAATTCTAGAATGTCCCTATTGTTTACGCCGTCTACATGATTATATTGATTATTATAATCTTTAACCAAATTTTTTATTTTCTATCAGCCTGGATAATTTTTTTTCAGTGGGCTCATTTCCCGCAACATCTCTCCTTCGTTGAATAGTTTTCAGGCTGTCGACGAATCTCCAAATGGTTGGATGGTTCATCAATAGCTCTGTTTGTACCCAATCTCTATTCATTTATTCTTTGTTACTTATTATTTTAATGTAATAAATCTCCGCAAAAGATTTGCTAGTATTTACCGGAAAGTTAAAATTTTTAACTTGCTTTAATAATATTCAAATTTTTGACAATTAATATTTCTATACTAAATTTTTGCCGCCCGCCACCTCCTTGAACGTTCTTTAGGTAATTTTCGTTATTTAAAATCAATTTTCAGACCTATGAATAGTAAAGCTAGCTAATACTAATATACGTTAATTAATTTCCTCGCGCCCAAATGTCTCGCGCCCAAGTGGCTCTGCGCCCAAGTGTCTTCGCGCCCAAACGGCCACGCCCAAACGGCCGCGCCCAAATGTCCGGCTCCGTTATTGCTATATTGAAAAAATAGGGAATTGGCATTTAAATTAAGCACAGTGCATCTTGCAATTTTAAAGTTTATTTTATATATTACGTTATCGCATCAGATATTTTTTTCTTTATTTATTTTCATGTATCCTTGTAACAAAAAATATATGATTCATATACGTACTACCTATATTTTTTCGTGCCACTATATAACACTTTAGTTATAATAATAGTTATAATAGTGCATCTAAAAACTTTGAGCAAAGAGATAATTTCCATTTCTTTCTTCCATTATTACAACCGAGATTCGTATAACTGCTTTTCAAATGCCAATAGAACTTTCTATGCTATTTTGTGATCACCGATAATTATTTCTTTTTGACGAAAATTGACATAATCACGTTGTCTTATAGATTTTTGTTATTTTACACTTTGTATTTTGCTCCCTTACCGTCCTGCTTTCATTACAGACTTTTACTATATAAAATAAAACCCACAAAAACCCACGTTAAACTTGCCTCCATACGTCCCCGCTTTACTGAACATAAAATATGCAGAACTTAATTTAGTTTTCGCTTATGGCTTAATGGTCCATTGTTAGTAAAATTAAAGTAGTTTGTCTTCTTACTTTTTCATCGTTGTTAACGCAGAGTTACTTTTATCTACTTCGAAAATTTAGTAGCTAGTATCATTAATTACAATAAGCACCTGTTAACATTGCTTTTTCTCTTACATTAATTAATGAATTAAAAGCTGGACATTACTTAAGAAAAGCAAATCTGTGTTACCTAAACTTAAAAACTATCCACGCAGAGGCCAATTTGCCTTTTTACATAACTGAATTGTTAATTATAAAATTACTAGCACTTTGTGGACCTGAGACACACTTTTAATTAGCAGTTAATTCTAACTGAATGCAGGCGCTGTAATGGCAGCTTTCAGCCATTATATATTTCTAGTTACCTACTTATTGTTGTCAGAGGTTGCTAGTAAACTTTAATTTTGAAGTTCAAGTCAAGTTGCCTAATTATGAATACATTGACATTATGTTTGTATAGATCCACAACAAAGTAGATCGCGAATTTATTTGATCTTATACATTAAACTACCGTGTGTTCAAAAACAAATTATATAGGGATTGGCCATGGACACTAAAACTAATTGAAACAGCGAGCTTGAGAATTCATTAGTTGTCATAACTTTATATTGTCGCCTGCTATGGAAATTCTAAAGTTTGCTGTCTCTAAAGCTTGCTGTAAAATTAGTTTTGGCCTACCCTTATGTAATTTTTTTTGAACACCTGGTGCTAATATCGGTAATTAAAATCTGTAAGTAATTAATTATAATAGTTTCTAGTAGTAAGGAATGTAGTTGATTGGTATTGCGTTTGTTTTCAACTAATGCGCCATTTTTGCAAAAATGTTTAATTCCTAAAATTCAGTTGGAAAACGAAAATTCAATATAGGTTTACACAAGCTGTGGAATTTTCTAAAGAATGTTTCATTTCGCTTGATATTGGGTCTATAATAAAGAAACTGTAGCAATTTTAGTGTGGTCAACGAGCGAAACCGCGTTACAATCAGCTGTTCCGGCGAGCTTGCTTGATGAATTCTTTAATGCAACTTTAATAATACGGCAAAGATCTACATGTGATGACCCGTAATCGCTCTGATTACGAATCTGTAAACTAAACTAATTATCTACGTCTTCATTCGAAGTTCATTATTTCTTAGTGATGAATTCTAAAACAAAGGAATCCATATATTTTTTAGTTACTAGCTTTACATTTAAATCTGTCTAATGATTTTGTACGTTTTTCTATTCAAATCTGATTTAATTACTAAACATCTTTAATTGTGGCATACAAATTGACATGCCAGCTTACAGTTTTTAGAGTCATTTGAATAGCATTTTTACTGTTTTTCTGTTCCGATTAGTTTGTCGAACTTTTTCCTGTATCAATACAAAAGTTAATCAATTTATTTTTGATATTAGGCTTTGCTGATTTCGGATTGTTTTTGCTTAGTAATATATGCAGTTGTAGCGAAAATAAGGCTGAAACTGCTATCGAATGGCAGAGGTAAGATTTTAAGACTACAGAAATAACGTTAATTCCAGGCTAGAATTATCTGACAAAAGTCTATTAGCATTTATTTTAGGATAAAAGTAAAGTAATATTACAGACTTTCTTGTTACAGTGTCACTTAGAATAACAGTTGGCAATTCTTAAAACACCTTCTATGATCTGCTGCTCTACGTACTTCCTCAAACTGCAATCCATTCCTTAATCAAGAAACTTCTGTTGGGTTGTCCTTTGTCGGTAAATCCTCTACTTGATTAAGTAGATCAGTGATTATTTAGCTTCTCTCATAATATGTGTAAAATTTGTTACTCAATTTTTTGTATTAGTTTGCATACATTCTTGCTATTTCTACTTTTAATAACTGATAAAATGTATACTTATCTGTGCTCTCTTAGAAATGGAGGTAGCATGTAATGAGATAATTAATCCGAATTCTATCTAATTCAATCCCTCTTCAAAGTTACTGAGAATTCCTGTTTCCCTCTTTATTCTTTAGAGACTCTCTCGAGTAAGGTGAAGTCTGGTTCACATGCGGACACAAGGAGCCAAGGCTCTACCATACAAATAAGTTATTTAAGAATATTTTTATCACGTTTCTAATTAACTTTAAAGCTTACACAAAGAATAATATTTATTTTGCGAATATAAACTGCACGCATTGGTATCAGATCAAAGAGGGGCAAAGCTTTTCGACAGTTTATAGACCGTAGTAGAGGTAGAGCGGCAAGAACTAGGTTTAAAGTTAAGGATATTTTCATATTCAATGAGAACCAGGTCCGCGTAAGCTTAAGTAGGCTCAGACTTGACCCCTGCGAAAACGCGCGCTTGTCGAGTTCTTGTCGAGTTTCTGATTACAATTTTCGCATGTACGCAGACTTCATTGAGTTCAAATGAAGAAAGGTTGCGTCCGGAGAAAGGCTTGTGTACAGTGATTCTTAGAACTGAGCTTGAAATCTGTTCTTCTACTCATATAAAATGTTAATCCTTTACCCTTCGTCACATGTCTCATGCGAGGGAGTCCTATGAAAACTTAGCATATTTCCTAAAAAATAAGAAAATATTAAATCAGCGCTGACCTCCAATTTATAGCACTTCCACTAGGTTTACATCTTGGATACATGAAGTGCTGTTGTTTCATGTGTGAATGGAACAACTGAGCACAAGATTCACCTTACGTTGCTAAACAGTGGCCCAACCAGAAAACATTTATCTGAATAAAAGAACATATACTGTTTGAGGCTTTTGCGATTACTCGAATTATTCTTCTTAACATAAAATTTTGGCTTAGACTGCTTAATATTTGTAGATGAACACGCAGCATTCTCTGGCTTAATGGGCCTTGCACATTGTGAACTCGAGCAAAAACCTGCGCGATGGCCATGCTCTTTGGTGGCTCGTGTTGTTTGAGTATCTTGAGAACGAGTTTTTGCTATTTGTGCGTGCACGACTTTCACTCTGATGATGCAAGTTGCAAGGTCTTGCGAAACGTTAGTGAATATGGTTGCACAAAAAGGCTAAATCTGCATAAATATCCTCGTTCTCAAGATACTCAAAAACACGAACCAACAAAGAGCATGGCCATTGCGCGGGTTTTTGCTTGAGTTCACAAGGTGCAAGGCACGTTAAGCCAGGGAATGCTGGCTGTTCATCTACAAATACTACGTGGTCTAAGCCGAAATTCTATGTTAAAAATAGTAACAGAACATAATTAAGCAGAGAGTGATTACATCAGCCAAAATATTTTTGCCAGCGTTGCATAATAAAACTGGGTTTGATGAAAAACTTCGTTAAAGCAATGGAAAGAAGTCCCGTGGATTTCAGAATGTTAATCAAAAATTCCCCAATATACAGATGAAAAACTTAAAGAAGGGATTTTGCAGGACCTCAAGTTAATCTGTTACACGAGATACAGAATTTAAAGACACTTTAATCCACTTAGAACGTGCGGCTTGGAAAGATTTTAAGAATTTTCTCAGAAAAATAGAACATTTTAAACAATTTTAGAAAAGTCGATACACTTCTCAGGAACTACCAAGCATTAGACTGTAACATGAGTCTTAAAATACATTTTTAAACTTTCTATTTGGCCTTTTTTTATCTGAATCTTGGCGATGTTAGTGATGAGCACGGATAACGACTTCATCTACACATTTCCACCACTGAAAAAACGTTACCAGAACCAGTAGAACAGCTACATGCTTGCTGATTATTTTGTAAATCAATTGCTATCTTCCCAAACGTGTTGTTTTAAGAGCGATTTGTTTGTGTTGTTATTATTAGAATTGAGAAATAAACTTATTAGATTCTTTTAATACGAGAAGTATTTAGTTAATATTTGTAACAATCTATTTGATGTTTAATTATACTTCAGCTACAAGTTAGAATAACATCTATGTTTAATCATACTGTCATAAAAATCCTTATTTTAAGATTCTAGACAGACTGTGCGACATGGAAAAACCAGACGGTATTCTGCCTCTACAATATTTGAGATTGAAAAGCCGTCATTTCAGCTGCAAGCGAAAGCGATATGAAGAGTAAAATTGAAATTTTAAATGTAGCTGTAGGTTGCTCCACCTCTCTACCTTCAGAATATTTTATTTCTCTCGCTCCGGCGTGTAAACAGAATGGGCAAAAAAGATAGATTAAAGCATACGACGAAAATATGCTGAGATTTGGGGATTTTATTGCTGTTCTTTGAAATTTAAAAGCCACTGAAGGAAAACTAGATGACTCTCATATTGAAGGTTATCTGTGGCTGCTTAAAACTTGATTGATTTTTAAAAGTTCTTTGATGTTTTCGAATATTAGGCACTTGCAGTTCGAAGCTGCTGCTATTAACGGACAGAGAACAATATAAATGATGGATTTCTTTTATTTCTGAGGATTTACTGTGCTGCATCGATATAATTTAGGATGCAGTTATTATACTTCACTTGAATTCTTTGTACACACTATTGTTAGTTGTTTATTGCCACATTAATTTATACTGCAAATAGGTGGATTAAATATGCGTTTTTAGCAATGTATTTATTTCAAGATTAAATATACCTTAAAATATTAAATATACCTTAAAATATTAACTATTTTACCGCGCTTGATATTCAAATTACACCATTACATTAATGACTATTGCAACCTCCTTTAAATTAGTAAAATGTGTTGCGCTGTTTTTGCATACAGACACAAAATATGTTTATGTTCGCAGAACACTTTTATTGCTGTTGCAAAACCACTTTACATTTCCATAAAACTCTTATACAGTTGGTTTCAGTTTTCAAAATTAATAGTTATTTATGTATCTAGAACAAACATTATGTTTTTATGAACGATGTCTGCAATTCCTGGCCGAGTCAATAGCCGACACAAGCAAGCTCGGCGGATAACCCGTCCAGCCACGCAACATAAAGTACCTATAACTTTTGCTCCTAATAAATTAATATACTATTATTTATCTCGTCTGGCATACATTAGTCAAACTTTTTACTTCCCTCGTCTGAAAGACGAAGGAAGTATTGTATCACGAAAAAATCACCGTCCGAAATTTTTTCATATCTTCACGTTTCAAGGTCCCTAGATGACGAAAAAGAGGTTTTCTCAATTCCGTCAGTCTGTCTGTCGGTCTGTCTGTCTCTCTGTCTGTCTGTCTGTCTGTCTGTCTGTCTGTCTGTCTGTCTGTCTGCCCGTCCGTCCGTTTGTCTGTCTGTCTGTCTGTCTGTTGGCAGTATAGCTCTAAAACTATTTGTCGGAGGAAGACGATATTTTGCATACATATTATATATCTACCTCGCAGGAAACCGGTACAATTTCAGACAAATATATACAGGGTGAGCACCTTAAAAAAATAAAATTTTGTTTATTTTTGTGTTAATTTTGAAATAAAAGGGAAGTACTAACTTTTACATAGGTCAGGCTTTACATATTCCGAGAATGAGACTCAACCGGTAAAAGATAATGTCACAAAAGATTAAAAATGTTTCAACCATTACACCGTGCCCTTCAAGAGACGCGCGCGCCGGACTTTTCCTGAAGAGACGCTGTAGCGTAGATGGAATTTCCCCGTACTTATATCCTCTGCGGAGATTCAGTTAGGATCGAGCATTCTGCAGAGCTGCAGATGCAGCGGGTTCAAACCCCAGCGGGATACATTTTTTTAATTTGAAAATGTATTTAATTTATAAGATATTTGTACTGCTAACTTAATTTGATTTTTTAAATTATTTAGTGCCACAATGTTGACGAGGGAAGTTTTGGGCAGAGCCTTTTATAGATTTATTAAGTATAAATCTAAATGTCAGCTTGTACGATATTGTCTTTAAAGAGCACATATGAATGTTAAACATTGTTATCGTTAAACAGGTACTTTGGGACCTTTGAGGCGTCTTCTCGTTATGTAAATATGCTTAAATATACTAGGTAATAAAACACATGCTCTTTCAAGAACCAAATATAATAAACTCCCTAAACTTTTGTTATCGGATCGTTGGCTACACAAGATATCTTTGGCAACTCTGATCCGATCGTAACATTACTCCCTTCCTAAAAAAGAGAAAAGGAGGGAAGGAGGCCAGGCAGAAAAACTAATATAATCCTGATTCACAGTAACAGGATTATATTTAGCTACAAAACCTCCTGGATCTTTTCAACAATCCTTAAAAACTAATAACAATAAATCATAACAATAAATAATAGTAACAATAAACAATAACACAACACTACACATGCACTGCCACTGGTCACACGAATCTGGGTCGTTGATCAAGCGTCTCCTTCTACTTCCGAGATGAAAGCTGGGAAAGATAGAAAAAAGGCAAGCATGCACGAAAAAGTAGAAAAAATAAAAAGCAATAAACAAATAAACACATGGAAGCGTAGCAGCTTTGTTGATCTAAAAAGTAGACGGGATCAGCCGAATGAAACTGACTGTCTCGGTAGCGTCTTCCAGTGACATGTAGCTATTTGTGTATTGATAAACTTAATAAAACTTAACAGTAATTTTTAGAGGTATACTCGAAAATTTGATGTCATACGAAATATGCATCCTCAGAGGTACGTAAACATCAAAAATGTTAAGTATATTTCCACGTTTAAAAGTAATATAATTTTTGTCAACAATCACAAGACAACGTACACGGCTTTTCTACTGCCTTAGAAAAGGTCTATCTTTTAGCCGTAACTCAATATTTATACATTAATGACATTAGTTCATTGTTTGCTGGTTGAATACGTGTTCTATAGTGTTATATTTATTGGCAACCGTGAACCCTTAGCTGTATGCAAATTGGGGAAAACTTAGATTTGTAGAAGATAAGAAAATTACACCGTACACAAAAAGAAAAATTAATAGCAGTAATCTCCCAGTATCAAAATTGTTTTGCATAACTTCAAGATAACGTATGTGTTTAGGTTATTAGTGTAAATGTAATAAATTATTACTTTATCCACTTACAGAAACAGGTATTTTACTCCGTATTTCATTAAACCGGAATTTATAGGCTGTCCATTTGTTATATTTCATGCAAGTAATTGAACTTATAAAGCTATTTCTTCTAATGGAATTAGAAGTAATTGCCTAGATGAATATACGCAATCGATATCTATAGATTTGTGAGACCTTGCACAAGTATAGTTCTTGTTGTTGTTTGCGTTTGGGGAATAAAATGATGTAGCATTTTTTATTGACTGCGTATTAGTAAACGAATAACGGTTTGTCTCTTGTAATTTGACTCCAACAAATTCCTACGTACTTAGTTATTTTATATTTAGGTGCTAAGGAATATAAATGTACCACATTTCAGTTATAGACTTATATGGCACACGTGTAAATGCAGCTATGTAAGTTGAAGTTGTTTACATCATTTGGTCAAAACGAGTGGTGAGAATACATGGCTGCTATATTAATACACGCGTACTACGTATATCAGGAATTACTACTGCGTGGCCGGTAATCTACTCATTCTTTCTTCAATTGTGTAACGAAGCTCTTTTGGTAGAAGAAAAGTAATCTATTAGAGGCTACGTTACTATATACTAGGGATGTTCCGAATACTCGTATTCGTATTCGTATTCGCGAGTATTCGCTATATTTTCAATATTTGTATTCGTAATCGTATTCGCCAAAATTAACACGAATATTATACGAGTATTTGACATTAAAATTATAGAAATATAGCTTTTATTTATTTATTTATTTATTTCGCACTCAGCCAACAGCCGTTAGGCCAATTATAGGCGTCGCTGTGCAGTTATGGGGACTTCCAGACTTCCAACCCCACTAACGACTGTCATGATGTTGTTATGACCGCCGGGACCAACTTTTTTCCGTGATAGCCGTACCACGAGGGGCCGAGAGATGCAGCCGTGGAACTCCCATCCAAGTTCTGATCAAAGCGTGGTGTTAGGATTATATGGTGACACTGTGACGTCAGCTTGGGAGCAGATTTGCCGCACTACATTGGTAAAATTCTCGTAATTATTTTTTGTAGCTCTTATTATCAAAGTTGGAGACTATACGCAAATACGAAAGTTGAGCATATTTTTATGGTTAATATAACTGCCTTATTAAATTTATTAACACAGGTTTTGTTAATAAAATACGTAATAAGAAAATTATGTAGCAAACTTTTTCATTGTTGAGATAGTAGATACAACGAGACTTAGGGCCGGTTGCAGAAAGCAATGTTAAGTCTGGTGTTAGCTAACGTCGCGTCACAGTGAACAAAATCGCATCAAATTTTGTTTACTAATGTATTAGTTACCATAAGCATTTGAGATTTGATTCGTTTTTGTTCACTTTGACGTCGCGTTAGCTAACACCAGACTTAACATTGCTTTCTGCAACCGGCCCTTATAGTTAGAAGTAGTAACATTGGCAAATTAAAATAGAAAAAATAATGCAAGTAACTTTAGTTTGCACATTTAGCTGTGCAACAAATACCAAAGCAATAAGCAAGTCGGTTGTATTTCTATTGTCCACTTATTTTTTTACATTCTTCTGCTTAGACAATTTTCGTTTACCGTTTGTTTAGATGCCCTAATCTAATATACAATCTAGTTCGCGCCATACAAAGAAGTATTTCATACGGAAACATATTTAAGTAATTAGGGTCATTGACAACCGCATCAACCATTTTTTTTAAACCAACGACTCTTTTGATAAAAATTCACCATGTAAATGTCTAAAGTGTGTGTCTAGAATTCGAGCTAATTGCATTAATTCGTTACTAAGATACATTAAATGTCCTTTTCAAAGAAACTATCCAATCCGGACTCTTCGAAATATCAAGTTTTCTTATAGCTACTCCCAAATTTAAATCTTTATATTTATTTTTACATCTGTAAGCTACATATCCTGCCATACACTTTAAACTCTGGTTACTAAGAGTCTCCGAAAGTTGATTTGAATTCAAGGCCTTTAAAGTATTCTCAAATGGAGTTTCATGGAAAGTAGATATTTCAGATTGAGGAAACATAACTTCGGATTCATACTCTGGTTTAACGATGGTATCGTGTGTTAAAAAAACTCATTTAGGGTAGGCACTGGAAAGAAAGATAGAACTTCTAGTCATGTCTTAACTCTGTAGATCAATGTCAGATTGCAATGTGTTTATGAACACATCTGTCAGTGTGACAGGTAACAATTTACACTGCATTAAGTTTAATTGTATCAAGCAAAAAAAATAAGATGACATGTACACAACAACGAGTGTGATAATCATAACGGTCAATAAAAATTGTTTTTGTTAAGTGTTTTGTATATTTTTAGGAAAATAATTCAAGGTAAAGTTGTAATTTTGTTCTCTCTGACTTGGTAGTTTATTTGCATCAATGGGTATATCTCAAGTTACGGCAAACTTCAATTTGGTCATGACATGCTGCGAATGAGTTTTTTTTTTTTGAAACACTATATAATCTTCGAGCAGTGTACCATCTTTATGAATATTTAAATCATCATTAACATCCTTGTTTTCTAATTCTGAAGATTCAATGGTAGGCTATCTGCAAAAAACTGAGGTTAAACAAGACTCGGTATCCTCTTCGGTATTTTTGTTCATTGTAAATATAGACAATGAATGTCGTCCCAGTATGTACCACCGAATTCTGTACTTGATTTGAAGTGGATTCGAGTGATCATTGGTGACACCCATACCTCGAATGTAGGAAAAAGAGTTTTCCACTACATCCTGATTGATTTTGTATGTTATTAAATAATTAATAATAATAATCTCTTTATTTAGCACGTATATAATATGTACATATAAATTAGACGCCTAAAAAAATAGAGGGCCATTTCACGGCATACAAAAAAAAACTATGAGTATTTCGTATAATTTAAAATTGATGTTATACTTATCGCGGAGGTAAAAAGGAGCGGTTGCTTAAAATAATACTCTTTTGAAAAGGTAAAGGAGACTTGTGTTCTCCAACAACCATTTTATTTATTAACTATTTTTGTTTAATAACCCGTTCGCAAATGACGCTTTCCTGCATCCCGGGCAGTTAGTAATAACGGCGGATGTTACGGCTTGCTCCCAAGCTGACGTCATGCGCGGAACTGACCAAAATTGGACCGCTACGTAGCACACCATATAATCCTAACACCACGGACCAAAGAGACCGTTGCTTAACTCTGCTGATCGAACGTGGACGCTTGTTCAAGCTACACCACCCATAAAAATGTAAAACAGGTATTCATACATTAAATCAAACATTTTTAAAAAATATTGACCATTCTATAACATTAAATAAAAAACAAAACTATTTTCCATACTATTTCTAAAATTTGCAGCGCATACAAAAACGATGTTGATGTTGGTATTATTCACTCACGGTCATGTATTCGTATTCGTATTCGTATTCGCGAATATTCATAAGAGTATTTGTATGCGAATACGAATTTTTGTATATTCGGAACATCCCTGCTATATACCCCATACGCCAAATGGAATTATGGTAGACAAGTACACTATGGAATAAGATATCGAAGTTACTCAGCTACCGCATTTATTTAGTATTGCTAAATGTTTCAGAGTGCTCAGTTTTGTTGCATTTATTTTAGTTACAGTATTCAATGAATAGTTCACTAGAATTATTAGAAGTCATTTGATGCACAACGCTTCGAGCCAAATGATACTTTCGGCTATATAAATTTCTCCATAAATACAGTTTATAATAACTGCAGTGCAGTGCAAGTAATGACAATAATATATAGTGGCAGCTAAAAATTAGTAACATTGGATTAATTCTCCTCGTATTATTGTTAATTGTCACGTAGATAAACAGAAATAATGATAATAAGCAGCTGAAACTAAATTCCAGTTGGTAAAACGATTATTGTTATTATTTTTAATACAGTTTCAGAGATAGACAGTTTTTCATTGCACTCCAAGTTAAAATTTTCCGAGTTGGGAGCGATTAATTGTACTCAGAATCGTGCACACTCCATTTTAATTAATACTTTTTTTTAATTTGATCTACACATAGAATTCACCTCTTTTATTTTGAACTTCAGATTCACATTAGGACACATCAATATCTGACGCAACCGGTAGGAAATATTTTCCACATTATTAATTGTTAGAATGATAAAGCACTTTTATTGAAAAAAATGCTTGGGTGTAAGGATTTTCAGTACTACATATTCACGTTTGAATTTAATACCTCCCAATAAATTATCTGTTTGTATCTCCTTTTATGCTACCTATGTTACTTTTATTCTTTGCGTAGCAATGGTCATTAAATTATTGGTTATACCGGGTGGCCATAAATATCTGATATCACATTACCTTTGGAATCAACACCGCTTTATTAAAGTGTTGAATCCAACTAAACTAAATGTCATTAATGTCATCACACCTAAAATTCCTATCTGTCAAAAATTATTACAGATTGCAATAAGTAATCGAGTTAGAACAGGAGATTTTATAATTGAGTCGTAGGCTAAACTGCAGAATCCGGGGCACATTTCCCTCCTCTTATTGCATTTTATAACATTACATAGGTAACAATACTTATCATAATTGAAATACAAAGCTAACCAACATTTATAAGTAGCTAATTCCATGGCTACCGGGACCTCAGATATTTATGGCCACCCGGTATAATTATTAACACTTACAAATTATGTTGTATGCTAACGATTTATATAAACAAACATTGCTCATCGGAATCAAATTCAAAAGAAGAACACTAAATCAAACAATACCAAATGCTTGTCGATACAGAAAAAAGTTAAGTATAAAGAAATTATTATACCACTAACAAAGAAACCAGTCCGAACAAAGAAGCAAAATTTCGATCTAATTACACAAAAAGTTCTACAAAAAAATTACTGATAAAGGCATGAAAGCAATACTAAGGTTAGTATAGTCTCATAACTTTTGGAAAACAGCGCAAATGAAGTGAATCCCATAACATAGTAAAGAAAAATGACACCCAACCACCACTTCTAGAAGTGAGCACGACACAGTTGAATCGATACATCGAGTAGTCATCAAAATCAAAACGACCTCGACAGCAAACAATACTGTTCTGCTACCTACTCAGACATAATCCAGGCATTTGACAAAGTATGGCAGGATGGTCTATTGTATATCCATTTGTATAAATTGCTGAAAACGTACCTTGCCCATACCCAGCAGGCCTACGTACGTTTAAAATACGTCGAAAAGACGTTGACATAGTTGAAAAGACATTATTTGTGGAAAATGTAACTTTGAAATTTAGTGAAATAGTTGACGGCATTTTCTCGACCAAAATTAGATGTTGATTTCTAGTAATTCTCTCCACTATTTATGTAATTATATCGTTTATTAGACGTGTTGGCTACGACGTTTATTGAACGTTTTTATTAGACGCCGATATGTCGTTGATTTTACGAACGTTTGCAACCGCCAGTTAATATAAAACGTAGATATTACATTAGAAAAACACGAGAATGTAACATTCTCCATACTACGTTTATATAACGTTAATATAAAACTCTTTTTAGATTAGTAGTCAACTCTTAACGTCCATATAACGTTGCTACAACAACGTGATGATAATTGCGTTTTTGCATTACGTTTCGACGTCGTTGATTTCAAATGACTTTTAGACAGCAGTTATCTTGAAAAGTAAACATGACGTTTATAAAAACACAAAAACTTAATATTTTCCACATTACCTTAAAATAACGTTAATATAAAACGTCTTTTAGATCAGTGGTGAACAGATTTAACGTCGACATTACTTTGTACAACAACGCGATAATTACGTCTTTACACTACGTTTTTAAGTAGTTGATTTTAAGTGCATTTTACACCACCAGTTAATGTTAAACGTTTATATGACATTCACTAACAAACATAAGAAATATGTTGCATTAGAATAGTGTATCTGGTAGGCAGCATGTTTTATGTTCAACTAAGTGTAATTTGTTTCCCAACAGCTGTCAAGATTGGGTGGAACTACACAGTGTTAAACAGGCTATCCCACCTGTAGTGAGATTTTGTTTATCAACTGAAGTTGCCGTGTTATTCTATTGGGCTGGCACAACAAAGCTTATTCAGAAGAAAGTAACTTCCTGCTGTTGTTAATACTTAACGTAAATAAAATGTCAATTTTGTATTAAATAAAACTTAATTTCAGTTGTTTCAAGGTAAAAAACAAGTTGAAATTGTGATTAAAACGTAACGTGTTTATATCTTTCGCACTTAACTAAAACCCGGCGTTTTAATATTTTAACGAATTTTCTGTTGAAAAAGCAACGACATTACAACGTTAACATGTGAATGGAAATTGTCCAATAATATGACGTTCAAAAAACGTCGGTTAGCAAACAAGCGCAACAAACACGTTAAATAGTCGGAAACAATGTTGAAAACTTACGTGTTTTGAATCGCATTATAACGTCCACAGATAATGGTCTTGTTTGTTCATGACTTAAACGTTAAAATATCGTCGCAAGTTAACGTAAAATTACTTAAAACCACATAAAACTGATTGATTTTCATGACACTTCCACGTTGATATAAAGTTTGGTCCCAGGTAATGTTTCAACGTTAGTTCAACGTATCTGTGAACACTAAGTAGATGCAGTCTTTAAATTTATGCATAACCTACAGTTGCGGCTTCTCAGAACTGAACTTTGTAAGTATAGATAGTGTGAGGAAGGATGAAGGGTTTGGCCTTACCTGTTGGCGAAAGTTGTATTAGATATTTTGCCGGCTGATAAATATCGGCCTGATTGGGGTAACTCGCCGAGAAGGGTCGGGGTCCAACTACGCTGAAAAAGAATACGAAACAAATACGAAGGGAGAGGGCGCTAGGTCCTCGACGTTGACTAATCCTTGCGTCGGACCTTCACAAGGTATAAGATAAATCCAGCAGAACAAACAAAATAGTAACGACCAATAAATTATCACAACTTTTATTCAAATTGGTACTATAGTGTCAGAAACACACACACGCAATAATAAATACAACTACATATATATATACCAAGGCAGGCTATGACAACTAATCACATTAAAATAATTAGATGGGCTCTGCATAAACAATTAAAATTTCCTCTACCGGTAACGGCGTTCCGCGAAAAGAAAATTAACAATAATCTAACTGCGTAAGTAATTAATCTGCAAGCATTCTGTGAGGCAGAGTGCGGCAGATCAGAGCTATCCAAGGAATCAGGTGACGTTTAACCCCGAGTGTCATCTCGAAATAACTCTATTATAACATTAAAAATTTCTAAGGGGCGAAAGCACCGCGATTATATCGTCATATCAATTCGAGGTAGTTTTCTAGAATAAAGACATCAGTATAATAAATGAACGCTTCAATATCTACTTGAATATGCTTTTTAACAATATGATACATAATTAAAATCGCCGTTTTAAATTTTGCACAAAGCTTCTGGACAAGCAAATGGCGGATAATGGACTTCGTAATAAAGAAGCGAGTTTATCGCAGCCCGGCCGACAAACATGGCTAAATCGTGCTACCGGGTAAGTAAATCCATATAATCAAATAACTAGTTACACTAATAAAGCACACAAATCGTAATGCACGAAATACCACAATAGCAATTCTGAAGGGTCATACTTTTAAGCTAAATTGCTACAAAAACCTCTCAGGTACCCACGGCACGTAGTGTCGAGCTGGTGGACGAGGCAACCAGGCAGATCACTGGCCAAGGAGACGGCCTCGTAATGGGCTGCAGTTAAGCTCCATAGATGTTGCAATACGGGGAATAGCAGCAGCCTTCAGCAGAAGGGATGAGCGGCACGCCGGCTCGTAAATGCTCCACCAGTCCCAAGTAGAATAAACCACACCAATGTGGATAACCATTCCAAGCGATAACACTAAATTCGCAGGGCGAAGAGGTAAAACTCATTTCGAAGGCGTAGAATTGAAAGCTAAAATACAAATCTCTAGGTATACAACCGCACTAACAAAAAAGAGTCGAAACAAACCTGCGAGTGGTGACGAACAGCTTACGCTCAGTTCGATCGGAGAAGAGCCCAACAAAAGCGTATCGAACGCTGGCAGCAACACACAATAGCTCCAATGGCGTTCCAAAGGGGCACTACTTGCCTCACATATCCCTCGAAACTATAAAGTCAGCTAAAACAAAGCTGAACGAAGCAAAATGCTCCCAGGGCACCAAATTCAGCGTTCGAATCGATGGAAAGGAATGAAAATTGGCAAAAGCAGTTCACAATCTCAGGTTATCAAAGTGTTCCAAAATTCGAAAAAAGGAGGAAAAACTATAGAGTGCAAATGTATTGTACCAAACTGATAAAGACAGTGCTGTACTTTGTTTGAGTTTGAAACTAATGGTAGTATGGTTGCCTAACCATTCAGTGAAAATAAATTTAAATTGCCAAATCTGACTAATTATTTCAAATATTATAAGAGAAAATTAAAAAATGAGCCTAACAATACGTTTCATAATACAGTTGTAGATAAGGAGCTTATTCTGTGTTGATAGTTGGTATTATCAGCTAATTACCTCAAACACTTTAGAAAAACTTAAATGATTTCCTTTTGGCACGTATACCTATTGGTGGTGGATAATGTGAAGATAAGCAGTGAAATGAGTTAGAATACAGTTTATGGGACTTTGTATGCGTTATACAGAAATAGACATATAGTGATGGTCTTAGGCCCACGACTCGACTCTGCCAGCAGTGCAACTTAATGAACATTTCAATAAGCAGAGAGTTGAGGTGTTTTATATAACTGCAATGCTAAAATTAAATTTCAAATAATAAATGCATTGGTAAAGGGATGCCAGTAATAATAAAATGATTAAGTAAGGAACGCAAAAGGCAAGCCTGTTTTTCACAGGAGTCGAAGTTGACATTCAAATAAATTAAATAATAGGTTTGTGCATAATGAATAGCCGAACCGAAACAAATTAATAGTCACAAAAAGGTTTACTATGTGCAAGTAAAAGAGGCGTAGTTTCAATAAAGCTAGTCAGTGAAATTTGTGAGAATTCTAAAAAGGTAAGGAAGCCAGAATGAAATAACAGTACATTGCAATAGAGCAATCTGAAGAAAGCAGGCAGAAGGACATGGAAAAGCAATTGAGAAGCAATGAACTCTATAATTAAACAGTGCATTTAACGTGAATGAAAAAGCAGAGTAAATAATATAACGTGTTGGTGTGTGTGGCGCAAATAAACGATTTTTAAATCTGAGAAACAGAAAATAAATTTAGTTTGTAAGAAATTTGAAGATTTAAAACTATGTTATCAAACTTTTTTCTAGAATGTATTTAAATTAACCAAAACTTATTTCCGTTTGTATTGTAACCATAGCCATAGATTCTAAGTTGTTTTAATAACGAAGAAAGGAGAACAACTGAAATTAATTATTGAATGCCAGAGCAGATTTGTGCTCTACATTAATTACTGTTTTAAGATAGAATATAATGTTTTACCAGTATAAAAAGTACCCAGTTTTATTGTACACACATCAGTGCCCTTGTGAGCAGATCCGCAACATAAAAATTAAAATTTTCATTTTGCCGCCGGTTGTGATAACGTGAGCGAGCACCTCCAGCTTACGATCATCAACTGGAACCCAAATTCTCATCGGAGCCAAGGGGTCAACATTCCAAGGTTTAGTGCAGCTCGGTAACAACGTCTCTAGGAGATTTGACATCAAGAGAGCCAGCAACAGCGACGATATTCCAACGGCGTCATCTCGAGGACCAGAAGCAGTTCGGCCGATTACAAGGTACCAATTTTTGCCTAAAAATATCAGTGTCAGAGCCGGGTAATTTATGTGCATACGAGATCAGACCTTACTTAACAAGATCCGCGCATATCCAAAGCCGCAGCGAAAGCGCAGTTCAAGTAATTAGGAAGCATCCATAAATGTTGAGGTTAGGCGAAGGAATTAACAAATACCTGTAGTAGCGTCGCTTTTAACAACGAAGGGACGGTGGCGACGTCACGAAATAAATTAATGCCTAAAACAAAAGCTGTTAATTACCGCCAAATTGCAAAGATTTAAATATTTACCGTGCAAATTCTCATAATTACACTGGTTTTAAACGTCAAATACAGCAGACTTGCATACGTACTCCATTTTGTAGACTTTTGACAGTATTGCAAACAATTAGCTACCGTTCGTTGGAACTAAATGCGGTGAACAGGACCGTATCAGATAATTTGTAACTTAAAATCAACTTGGAACCCAACTGAGTTAAAGAGTTATTGCTTTACTGAGAGCTAGCGTTTTATAATTAATTGCAGATAAATAAAATATAAAAACGGGTACATAACCATTTATTTGGAACAAGTAAATGAAGTACGGGTCACATTTTAACCAGCCTAATAATTTAATAGCAGGCAAAGTTCCGTATACTGTAAAATATTAAATCAGTGAATTGTGCATATTGGATTTTGCTCTAACTTACAATTAAATATTAATTAAAGCCCAGTCATTAGAGAGCATCCATTGCAATATATATCTTAAAAGTCTAGTATCCTAGAATTCAGTACTTTCTAAAAACAAAACACCTTGAATGTGCGGATACTTGATGTTAATCGGATATATGTCTATGTCTGTCTAACGCATACAAAGCCCATAAACTATACTCTTGCATATTTGACTATCTATAGTCTGTTTTTTTGCTTTATGATTCAGAGCAGGCTTTGCATTTGCATTTTTGTAACAGTGTAGATAGTTGGTTGCAAAGAAAAAACACTGTTAATGTCAAAAATCTGTTATAACCGTCAATGTGTTAACTTATAAGCAGTATTATACTTAACAAGATCTAAAATTACTGAACCATCGACATTAAATATGGGATTGCTTTATTTTAAAAATGTTTATTTAAACATGATTGTTATCTAACAGTACAGGGACATAATAACATTTCTACACATCAATTTATTTTATAGGTACTAATGTAAAAATATATTATTAGTAACTACTTATTAATGATTTTTGTTTACAGATCTGTGCTGTAAAAGTTATTATTTATGCTAAACATATTTAATTTAATTTAATTTTTTAATTTAATTTAATTCGCACTCAGCCAACAGCCGTTAGGCCAATTATAGGCGTCGCTGTGCAGTATAACAGGCATTTCAAAATAAAGAGATAAAAGAAAGCACTTTGGTAGAAATGACGTGACTCTTCTCACACAACAGTTTTCGGGAAAAATGCAATATCGTTGACCACCTTGAAATTGTTGACGCAGTTCGCTTTGTAAAATCAGTTCTAAAACGTAACTACCGTTGCTGGAGCTAGTAATATAGGTGGGTACTAAATACATACAAATCTCAAACTGCAGCTAACCTAAATCCGTACCTTTGTATGGATACTCTGCACATGCTGGAAAAGTGGTCAACGATATTGAATTTTGGCCCAGTTTTCTTCCATTCACAATGTTGCACTTATATCTCATTTTTCTTAATCTGTAGTGTAATTTTGAACGGCACCCAATATATTTTAGTTCTTCTCTTGCACATCGTAATAAATTATTCAAACTAAAAAATTTTTTATCCCAACTTTTCTTCTTAACATCCCGCTTCAAACTATATTCCCCCAAAGTTAGAAATTCCTTTTCTTTATTTATATCTTCATTCGGTTGTTGCTGGAGTTGTGATTTTGCTTCATTTAGAACATTAAACACAGTTGCATTCGGAATCTAGCCTTATAAAAAATTGTTAGAAAATTCATATCTGTGTAAATCTCAACACTACTTACATCAAATATTTCACCAACCCTTCCTTTTCTTAATTTACCGTTGATATCTTTTACATTAGTACAATGTTTTACTATTAATCCTGCTTTACTGTGGCATTTAATTACGCTTTGCCGAAGTGTCAACTTGACAATTCCGGTGACTTTGATTTTGACGTTAGGTATATTTTGTAACTAAACTGTTGTACACTGCTAAAATAATATAAATGCAAAGCCTGCTCTGAATCATAAAGCAAAAAAACAGAGTATATGTTCACATTTTTCTATACCAATCTGTATGTAGTGTCTAGGTTAATATTCAGTTCAAATGGATATTAAGATATCGTTGGGGAAGTTGTTGGTTGTTAAAAAATATCGAAGGACAGGCATCTCTCTGTAACTTGAAGGTCATTTGTATAGATTCTAACATCATGTTTTTAGCCTTTTGCTATTTTATTTAGGTGGAGTTCAAGGTTCCGTTAGGCTATATCTGCATTCCGTTGGAAGCCATGATGGAAGTATTATTGGAAAGCCTTTATAGGAGATGTGATTGCCTGCGTTTCGAGAAATCGAATGCCAGTTACTTTATGGAGCGCATTTCTGCCGAATGCAAGTAAATGTGAGTATTATAATAATTACGGACTAACGAGCCTTAGATATTAATTTGTGTTTTTATAAATGGAATTTCACGTATAGAACATGTGAGAAATGACGACATAAGAGCAAGAATGAAAGCGGAGGCAACTGTGCTCGACACCATTGAAGCTAGGCAACTATTATGGTATGGCCACATGATGAGAATGGGCCCTGAGAGGTGGCCTAGACGAATTTGGGAATGGGTTCCAAACGGAAGAAGAAGAAGAAGAGGACGACCACCTAGACAGTGGAAACATGGGATACTAGAAGCCATGGACAGGCGTAATTTACAACCAAACGATTGGCAAAACCGACCACAATGGCGTGTAGGATGCGAGAACCGGCAAAATTAATGCTGGAAAAAGCTCGCTTATATATATATATATATATATATATAAATGGATTATGGCTTATGGCATCAATCTTTTAATGTTGAAGAGTGTGCATTGCGTATTAAATAACAAAATAGGAAGTTATATTTCTCAGTAATTTAATTAACTACATAAATCTTTAAAACAGTTTTGGTACATAATTGGCGAGTTCGCCTGTATTTCGAGTCGATTTTAGTCATAGTTTATCACATAATACTGCAACGCTTAGCATCAAGCATAATAATTCGAAATCTTTACACCCTTGACATCATTGTTTCATGCAGCTGCGTGATTTTCAAGTTATTTAAAATTCAGCCCGTGAGTGCAAGAAGCATAGCTTCTGTTTGTTTCGCTGGCGAGCGATCACGCGTTTAGCGACTCTGCCGCGCCTTGCGCTGTGATTGGCAGGAGCAGATCTCGCGAGGCGACAGCTGGTGCGACGAGCATCTGTTCTGGGAAGAGTTGCGAGGCAGACGCTGCTGGACTACGTCGGTGAGCACTTGTGTTGTGATATGGCGAAGTCCGTTTGTGAGTCGTTGTTGGCGTCAGTTTGTATGTAGGCTGTTGAAGCCCATTTCCGCCGTCGTCTGTGAGACGGAATCCAACGGCTACGGTGTGATCTGTGTAATGGCCAAGAGGGCCTTGACACATTCCGCTCTTTGAAAGGTAATTCTGTATGACGTCGCAGCAGTTCGTCTCTGCAGGCCGAGCTTGCTAATAAGGTAAATGTGTGCAATAGACTATTTCGTATGCATGTTCGTGCAAATTAACCTTTTAAGTCTGCGCTTGACACATAATTAGTTCAGAGTACACTCTAGTGCAAATTTAATGTTTGTGTTCTAACACTCAGTGCTGCAAGGCAGTCTTGTTTTGTCAATTAACATTTTAAGTCTGCGCTTGACGCATAATTATTTCAGAGTACACTCTTGTACAAATTTAATGTTTGTGTTCTAACACTCAGTGCTGCAAGGCAGCCTTGTCTTGTCAATCAACCGTTTGCGCTTGACGCTTAATTAACGCATAGTACCCTCTGGTACAAATGTAGCGATTGCTGTTCTAAATTGTTTTGCTGCAAGTACTGCGTTCTGGTGGCTCCAACTCAAATGCAGATTTCATGCTTGCGCGTCACGCCTGTTGTGGCCTAAGCCGACGTTTAACTAAAACCGATCTGGATTTGTTGTTCGGCTCAGCTATGCACCGCCATTTTTAGTCATTGTCATACCTGCCGACTACATCGGTACTACAGTAAGGTGTTTGTTTGGTCACGTGGAGTGGCCCAATAGATGTATTAACTGTATCGGCTTATGATTTTTCCCTTGTGTCTTGTGCATGTTTGTTTACAGAGTGACTGAGTCACTAAGTTACGACCATGTAAGGTGAAGCCCGAACGTAGCGGATGAGCATTGTAGGTAAGTTTTTTTGTCTGTCGCTGCGTTGTGGCTTGCAGAAATAGTTATTTGAGTATTCTTCGCCCCGTTTGACCTTCAAGGTCCGGTTGAACGTGGGTTTTCTGAGTTGGATCTTGTGGCATTCATTTATCTTGTACTACCCTATATATACCTCGACACGCTTGCCCTGTGGCGTACCGTATTGAACCACGCCCATATCCCTGATCCTATTTGAGCCGAGGCCTTTAGCCGGTTTTTGAGAATTTTCAGGGTGAGCGTGCACATTTGCCGCACTTGTTTAGTTATTTGGTACTCACACAGTCGTGGGTGTCGATAAGTCGTTTTGATACTGTAACAGAGGATGAAGGGGATGTGCACTAAATGTATACTATATATGAGCAGTTAACATACGAAGTTTAATAATTTATATAAAAAGGTGTAAATCCAATTATTCTTCCCCAACCACTTAATATGTTTGCTTTTCACCGTTTACAAAAATATATGTTAATAAATAGTATTCATTGGTAACGTTTATATTTTATCCAACCTATTTTAAATAAATAGTACTATAAAATGTTGATTTTTGTTCCAACAGTGTTGATTCAAGTTTTTAATGTCATATTTATAACCACAAACATCTATGTGCTCTAATGCAAGTCATGTAACGCCTAATAATAATTGTCAACATTAAAATTATAATTTCGGCTTAGACCGCGTCGTGTTTGTAGATAAACATCCAGCATTTTTTGGCTTAATGTGCCTAACACCTTGTGAACTTAAACAAGAGTTTATGTAACGGTGATGTTTATTGGTTACTCGTGAAACCTTACAAGCCACCCATGATTTGGTCCGTGTTATTAGAGTACCTTGTGAGCAAGGATACTTATGCGTATTTGGGACTTTTACTGTTGTGCACTCATATAGACTAACGTTTCGCAAGACATTGTAGCTTGCAGCATCAGAGCCAAAGTTGATATAAGAGTTGGAGAACGGCGTGAAGGGAGTTATAGTCCTCTGTGCCAGCCATGTAGAGCGGCGTAACGTTGATTGGCCGTTCAAGTCCCATGCACTTTGAGTTAGCGGTGCGTGACCGGCTGACGATCGGTGGTTGTAATGCTTTAGACCGTGAATAACCGGAGTCCAAGTTTTACTAAGTCTAAAACTATCTTCTCTGTTTATAACATTTGGATGTTTTTCTATTTATATGGCTTTACGTTTCCTTCTTGGGAAGTAGTGAGTAAGTGGTAGGTATTCTGGCCTGTTCGAATTTAAAGGTGTGTTTGTTTGTAAAAGTATTTGTAACAGTTTACGAGGTACCAAAGAAGATCACTATTACAAAAACCCTTGTCTGAGTTCACCAGGTGTTACGTATATTAAGCCAACAGATGGTGGATGTTTATCTACAAAGACTACGCGGTCTAAACCGAAATTTAATTCTAATATTGATAATTCGAGTACCCGCGAAATCCTGAAATATTATATGACTAATAATATTCTCGCTACACAGTTTTCGTTAATACGTCTTATTTTATGATTGAAGAAAATTATTTTGTGCGTCCAGATCTATGTTTCAACTTATAAAGTAATGGTCAGCATAAACTGCTAATTTAAATCTGTTCATCGTATTATCGTTCTTCTCCTTCTTCTTATTATAGGCCGAAATAATTGTTCTTTTTTCGAAATATACTTAATTGAGCTAATAAAGAGCTTGTTGTATGAAATTGCTTAGTTCTCTCAAATATAACGTCTGCTTGTTTTATTAACAAAAATAATTTGAAAAAGACCATTTAAATAAATAAGGGATCGGCAGCATATTTAGCTGTTTAAATTTAAAATACATTATTAGTAATAGTAAAATCAATCTCATATTGATTTTACTATTAATAATAAAATCAATCTCATATTGATGAGAGCGTGTGGCCGGCTGGTAGAGTGCTTGCGCCAGAAGTCGACAGGTAGGGGGTTCGAGCCCCACACCCGTACATTGGAAACATCGAACGCTCTCCGGCCATCATAGAAATACCTTTGGTGGTCCTGACCCCTGTGAGGGCATTCTTCCCTAATTCAAGGCGTTAGGCTAGCCACCTACCCCGGCCGCGGCTTAAGATGGCTTATAAAACCGCATTCAATATGTGGAAATAACAGGTTCTCAGCCTATATTAAGAGGAAGAAGAAGAGGAAGAATCTCATATTGAAAAATCTTTAAAGGTAAAAAACAAATTAGTGTTGTACTAGTACCAAATTAAATATAGGAAAATAAGTAACAAATTACTAAAAATATGCTTCTGAGACTACCAATTACCTATTATCTTAAAAGGTGTGCTTCTCGTTTTTAAAAATACATTATCTACTTTTAAGACTATCACATATAATGTATAATTAAAATAGCTACTTTGAACAATAGAGGTGGATAAATATTATGGATGCTTCCTAGCAATATATTCGTAGACCATTTACCACAACAACTATAAGTACTTGTAGCACTGTCAGTTATGATTGTAAAGAACTTGTAGGCAATATGAACTTGCTCGGATTTATAGTTTAAACTTTACGTTTTTCAAAGCTGCAGTATTTAATATCTTTGTAATTAAATTACTAATTCAATTAATTTTGTTTGATTTGTCTTAGAATTGAATTACTTTTCGAAATACGGTAATTGTAAATGGTAATTGCCATTTTTGAAATAAAGTACTTGACAATTACTTTTGAGTATCTAATTATATTACTCTCAAATATTTAAATTACTTTAATGGTATTTGCATTACTTGTGTTAATTGAAAGTACTCGCAGTAATTGAATTACTTGCTGGTAATTCAGTTACCAAATTACTAATCTCCATAGGATATTAAATCTCCGGAATGTAAAATATACGATAAAGCTTTATTACGTTACATGCTAAGCAAATCGCAATTGGGTGTTCCTGGAACAATGTAAGTATAGTTTATGATTTTCTATGACTCGTCGGATAACAGCTAAGTTTGAGCAACATTTGAAATTCCGACATGTGCACGAGCAAAGAGAGAAATATCTGGTACAGACGCACATGTTTTAGGTGGTATTTCCATATGTTGTGTTGTGTTTCGCAGTGTAGTTTGCTAATAAGTATTGTGTAAGAATGGAAAAATATGTCTGCGGTAAGTATAGTCTATCTTTTTTCAACATGACTGAGAGCAGGCTGTGACTTCTAATATTTTTGACACTTACAAACTTCACCGTTGACAGGAAATAAACTTCTAGCAACTGAATGAATATGGAATAGTGATGGGAAGTTTCGATACTTTTGCGGACTCGTTCATTCCAATCCCATTCCGCAAGTGGATCGAGTCCATCGGACTCGATCCTCGGATCGACATCGAAATTGAACGTGCATTTCAGACACCCGGGGTCCCGGTCATTCCGGACCCGGAACGAACAACGCGAGTATCTTTGTTTTGGTGAGTGGTCACGCAGTCGGTAATTCAGTATGTTTATAAGTCTCAAACATCAATTGGGCACATACAAAGCCGCCAAAAGCCATAAATCACTGATAACTGATAAAAAATCATGCAGCTTCGGCCGTATCATGTGTTGCCTGTCGACGTCCAGCCTTTAAAACGAACACCATCATCATTTGCTGTTCCCATCAACACATTGTATTGTATTCTGTATTGAAATTGATTGAATAACGGAATGCCAAAGGAATGAATGTCCGCGAGAATTGACGCCTCGCGACCCTTTCGTTCCTCGGAACGAATACGGATCGAAACTTGAACTCGATCCAAATCGATCCTGCCCCGGATTCGATCCTTTGTATCGAATCCGACCGGATCGACACATCGCTAATATGGAAGATAGAAGTCGTAAATGGGATTGTACAAAAGAAGGGTACGCCTGGTATCTTGCAGCTGTACTCAAAAAGTGGGCTTGAATAGCGCTGAAATGTGGGAGCTCTGCAAGGGATTGTCATGTCACCACTCACTTGTCTTTCAAAAAATTACTGTCCGTTTGCCCAGTGACTCTGCATGTATTGTTAGATTTTGACTGTATATGCTGTAAACAATTAAGACTGTATGGTATTGTATCTTATTTTGTCATATTTAAACAAGCTACAAGGATAAAACAAAACTTTTAATTTTAAAAATAAAATATTCTTTCTTGTTTCCATCAAAATTAAGAAAAATGTATATACATTAATGCACACTTATACAAAAATATCTTTTTCGACAACCCTCAAAAAAAGAAGACATTCAAACATCGCTATCAATTCGCGAAGTTTGCCATTTTTTAACGTGTTAAAAAAAGGATTAGCATTGACGGTGTGAAAAAATGCATTTCGCGCACTAAAGCGCCAAAAATTATCGGGCACTATATCGCGAAATAATAATGATATTCTTGTTTGACGGTTGTAGAAAAAATATTGTTTGTATGACGTGCGCGAAGTGTTTTTGTGCGTTCGAATTACTTTTTTGACGAGGCACAAAAACACTCACTTCGCGCACTTAATACAAAAATTATTATTCTAGCACATTGTTTTAAGGTAAAGCTAAAAAAATACACCGTTACGACCATTGATTAGCGAGATATAAAGCGTTTTCCTAAAATCTGTCAATGTGAAATTCGACAGGGCACTAAGGGAGGACAGCAGGTTTGATGGACGGAGAGTCTCAAGAAAAATTATCTCTTGCAGTGGGCTAACAACTGGCCAAAGTTCAGCTCTCTCCTGATTGTGCCCAACTCCATCCCATTATTTACTGGATTACGTGGTGCAAATCAGTGATCGGCGAGGCGCGACAAGCGTATAACTCAAAACACACAGCGGAAAATATTTCGTATTTTTTAGGACAGTAAAGCAAAACAGATAATTTTTTCATCAAAAAATCTATCATTCTTTTCTACACATCCTATACCTGAAAGTATGCATTTATGTGCAATAGTTTTCAAAATACCTAGGCGCCGACATTTATACCGCTTTGTTTAAACAATGTCTGAATCATTTGTTAAAAACGATTTGGAGATTAATTTGGCATGATCTAAAGCTAGAAAGAAGAAGCTTTCCACTAGTTTATAAACCATTGAGAAGTATTCAAAAATAAGCTAGTAAATGCGATGGAAGCATAACAAATCGGAAAATATATTTTCTGCTTTTTGGAATCGCAAACAGAATGCAGCCCTTCACAATTAGATCTACAATGTTAGTCCCAATTGTGTACATTTGTTTTGTAAACTATATATATTCGAGTGCACAATCTATAATCGAATTTATGGTCCCTGATTGCATCTAATTACTTAGTATTCATCGTTTTGTGGATATACAAATGAATTAATTTAGAAAATGGGAATAGTATAAGAGCCATCCATTTAAACTACAATATAGCATATATTACCTTTAGTCAAAATGTAATGGCACAGCAATCGGATCAGTAAGAGTAAAGCCGATAATTAATAATTAAGAGACTGTAAATAGATTTGTTTTTATGTATTTTTTTTTTAGTTTGAACATCCCTCAAACATTGTAATGTCGTGAATAAACAGCTAGCGCTACTACTGTACTTTCTCTAATAGCTCTCCATAACACTTCATTAAAAGTTACTGAAGTTTTCTCACGCAATAACTGAATCCATAATGATCAACTAAAGTATTTCGCTACTAAAGTTTGAAGCTTATATAACTTATATTTTTCTTGAGGCACTTTGCTATTTCAATTAAGTGGATAGAGAATTCTAAAATAAACCAATAGCTGATACCCGTTTTATTCGAAATAAGGCTGCTCTAGGGACGGCCAAACTTTGAATTAGTTTTGCACATAGAAGTCTAATTCGGTATTTACATGTAATTCTGTACAAAGTTTCCAACTTTATCCACATTATTTTTTTGCTTAGTAAATACAAGGTAGTTTTTCAAAGAAACAATAAAGAATATGAATATCTCGGAAACTACTTTCGTGAATTTAAAAATTTTTTGCTAAGAAACTGCTGTCCCACCTAATTCAACGTAAAACAGCACGTAAATATGCAAACTTACATTCTTTTTTCCATTTTAAATAAATACAAACTTTGCTCTTCTGTTGTACTTCTAATGTCCTGTGAAGTAATGTTGCTGTCTCATGTGGGGATAGTATATGATCAATTGTGAGCAAAAAATTAATAATGAAAATCAAAATGCTATTGCAAACGATCAGAGACAATTTCGAGAATGTCGAATTCCGCATCGTCGTACTATGCAAAATGTCTTCGTCCACTAGGGCGAACAGGATCTGTATATCGACCGAATGTAGTAAGAGATTCTTTTCGACGTTACGACAAATAAAAGGTTTTGAATGCAGGTGCGAGCACCGGTAGAATTAGCTTAAGAACTGAGGTCTCTAGCACACACATTTGTGGGATATTCTTTCCATTATCATTGTGTATACTTATATCGCGTACAATGACTACGCCATCTCTTACCAGGTGATCATCAGAATCATGTACAATTTCGTATATGGTTATTAGTGCTTAAAAATATCATTATGAAATCCTAGTAACTGAGAAGCTACATTTACCAGAAATTCACATATGTGGACAGCTGAGAATCTTTATATTGTGGCTAAAAGTAACATTTATTATGGATTTTCCGTAAATTTTTAATGAGGCATAATTGGGGACCACCTTATTGGACCACATATTATTGGGAGCTTTGTAGGTCTGCATACTATTTAAATTTTTGGAACATGAATTACACTTCAACTTGACGATACAGCTCTAGCAACGAAAGCTTAAATGTGGTTGGAGCTTCAACGCACTGTACCATACAGGTTAGAATTACTTAAGCGTTCCAGAAAGAAGGATAGGCCGAGATGGACCAGTGCCAGCTCCAGCTAGATATCCAGACCTAGCACCCTTATATTTCTTTACATGAAATTGTTTAAAATTCATGACGTGTTAACCTGATACTAGAAATGATCCTGTATAATGCATATACGACGTATTTACAAAGTTAATACGTAATATCAATCGCTATAATGATTCTCGGAACCGAAATTTAGCGGCCTGTATTGATGCAGATGCCAATTTTGAGATCTTCATTTATACTGTATTTATAACTACATTTGAGTTATAAATTTTGAGTTAATAGAGTGTTCCATTAAATATCGAAAATACTTACTTCCGTTGTCTAAAAGACGAAACAAGTATTGTAACCGTCAAAAAATTACCTTTCGAGATTGCTCCAGCTCTTCACGTTTCAGGGTCCCTAGATGACAAAAACAGGTTTTCACAATTCCGCCAATCTGTCTGTCTGTCTGTCTGTCTGTCTGTCTGTTGGTGGTATAACTCAAAAACTATTTGTCGGAGAAAGACAATATTTTGTATACGCATTATACAGGGAGGAGTGGACCAAACTCTAGGAATAATGTAAAAAAGCTCAAAAGTTGTTAGCCGATTTTCATTTGTTTTTAAGTTTCAGCATTATAAAAAACAACTTTTTATGGACAACTTAACTGAGTTTTTGTAAAACAAATCGAAATTTTTGTTAATTTAAGACGTAATCGTTTGCAAACAATCGAGAAATGCACCATTTATTACAAACGCTAAAATAAAAATAGTTTGTAGGGGGATTTCTTTATGACGCTGTATCTTGAAAACAAATGAAAATCGGATAACAACATTTGAGTATTATTACATTATTTTCACGTATATAATACATTCCTGGAGTTCGGTCCACTCCTCCCGACTCACCCTGTATATCTACCTGGCATGAAACTGAGAAAATTTCAGACAAATATATACAGGTTGAGCACCTTAAAAAATAAATTTTTGTTTAATTTTGATTTAACTTAGCAATAAATACAAGCAATAATTTGTACATAGTGCAGGCTTTATTCTAACTAAAAATGGGCCCCAATAAATACAGAATAAATGTTGTACGAAACAAAAAGGAGCAACAAATTAGTGCGCAGGAATTCGAAGGGTTGGTGCTCCGTAGCTCAGGTAGAAATAGTCCGTTCTCTTGCAATATCCCACAAAACGTTAGGAGTGCAGACGCGGTCCGGCTGCTCTTCGAATTCGACCAGCGGCAATATGTTTTTTTGAAAATTTATTTGATTTATTAGAAACATGAAGATATTTTTACTCCTAACTTAATTTGATTTTTAAAATTATTTAGTGTCACAATGTCGACGATTGAAGTTCTGGGTAAAGCATTTTACAGATTTTCTTCATTTAAAATGTTTAACTTAAAATTAACCATGCTATCCTCTCCCGGGACACTCTGTAATTTTTATAACTCTCATTAGGACAGTTGTTGACCTCGTGTCATACAATTGTACAAATTGTACAATCGTGTCGTAACTGACGACTTTTTACAGTTTCTAGTGTCAAAAGTGTAGTTTATAATACTCTTACGTTCAGTGTGCGAATTACGTAATTCGTACACATTGCCATACATTTTTGTGTCGGTATAACCTAGAATATGCAATGTTGGTGACAGAAACAATTTCAACCACCAAATTATTTACTACTACTACGATCATAGAAAAAATTGTATTTAGCACTAGCAAAATGTGTGTTTATGGCACATAGCTACACTTCGATGGACAATTCATTCCGCGCGCCATAATCACGCAGTTTCTGCTGTTATATAAATAGCTATTTATTGTACAACCAGGGCCCCCGCAACGGCGCGTGCAACGCGTGCACCGCACGCGGGCGCCACTCTAAAGGGGCGCCAAACTGTTAGACGAAAGTATAAACCAAAATTGTTCGATTACGAACAGAGGGATGAGACACCTCAAGATTCGAGTTTATATATTTTTTTTTCTATAGCAAATGTTAAAGTGCTCTTTAATCGACTCAAAACAAAAGGTCATGTGTTTAACAACAAGGGTAAATAAGGTAGCACTTTAACATCGAGGGTAAATAAAGTAATTTAATTTTCTAACTTTTATTTAAATTAAATATTACAGCTTCGTATTATTCTAGCAACCCAATCTAGCTTCTGAGATTTTAAAATGCGATTGACTTTCCTTATTTTCTTTTGAAATTGTTAAAGTTCTTCCTATAGAAAAAATGTATTATACACTACGATAAAGTTATTACTATCCACTCTTGAATCATTAACGTTTTGACTTCGTCTCGACGTTAAACGATTTCACTCGTGGATAAAATTTAACTTTAGCGTCTTGTATAATAATTTACTATTTTAAAAATAATTGATCAAACACGAAGTTCTTTAAGTAGTAGATTTGAAATGATATCTGATTACGAAAACGTTTTTGGTTTTTAGTGATAGTTTTAAATTAATTGACGAGGATCTTTTAAAAAGCTGCCGTGCTCTACAACAAAAGCTAACTGATCAGAAAAAGGAGGCTTGCGTAGAAGAAAATGATTTGTTTAACGGGATAAAAGCCCTAAGATTGTTTTTATTACCTGAAGCGTCAAATCCCTTCGACATTCTTCAATATATATTTGAAAACAATCTAACTTCATCTCTACCAAATATTACCATTTCATTAAAAATCCTTCTTACTTTACCTGTGTCTGTAGCTTCTGGTGAGAGATCCTTCTCAAAATTAAAAATTATTTGAGGCCTACCATGTTACAAAAAAGATTATCTGGTTTGGCAATCTTAGCTATAGAGCAAGAGATCCTCGATAAAATTGATTCTGACAATATTATAAAAGAATTTGCAGCCCAATCCAGAAAAAAAACTATTTAATTTTTGGATGATTGAATGTTTTATTTGTTTATTGTTTTGTTTGGTTTTTCCTTTGTAACAAATTTAAAGAAGAATAACATTTTAGTTTTTAAAATCTCTTTTGTTTCATTACAAAATTAAAATAAAATGTGTTTTCGCATTTCGCTCAAATGTTTAAACAACTACAGGAATATTACAGCAAACCAGGAAATTTAAAAAACATATGTAACAGTTTAAAGTTCTTATGCTTCAAAATATTATTTATCTACGACAGTGTGTAAAATTGCCTTTTAGTTGGCAGTTTTAAGTTTGTAAAACGACTGTTTAATAACATGTTTTCATTAGTTTACGTCGTCAGCAGTAACGTGTTTAAAAGATTTCATTAGGCACGTTGTCAGTACCAACGTGTTTTAAAATTTTTAAAACACGCAAATTTACGACCGGTTGCTGGTAATCCTACTTTACATTAAAAAAAATTATATTTACCGTGTTTTCTAGATTCTATTGTGGATATAATATTGTATGATACACATGCGTAAATAGCGATGTGTCGATCCGGTCGGATTCGATACAAAGGATCGAATCCGGGGCAGGATCGATTTGGATCGAGTCCAAGTTTCGGTCCGGCATCGTTCCGAGGAACGAAAAGGTCGCGAGGCTTCAATCCTCGCGGACATTCATTCGTTTGGCATTCCGTTATTCAATCCATTTCAATACAGAATACAATACAATGTGTTGATGGGGAACAGCAAATGATGATGGTGTTCGTTTTAAAGGCTCGACGTCGACAGGCGACACATGATATGGCCGAACTTGCATGCTTTTTTATCAGTTATCAGTGATTTATGGCTTTTGGCGGCTTTGTATGTGCCGAATTGATGGCTGAGACATATAAACATACTGAATTACCGACTGCGTGACCACTCACCAAAACAAAGATACTCGCGTTGTTCGTTCCGGGTCCGGAATGGCCGAGGACCCCGGGTGTCTGAAATGCACAATCAATTTCGATGTCGATCCGAGGATCGAGTCCGATGGACTCGATCCACTTGCGGAATGGGATTGGAATGAACGAGTCCGCAAAAGTATCGAAACTTCCCATCACTATGCGTAAAGCATCTTTAGTCACTCGCGGGGCTTAAAACGCTCACTCACTCGTGTTTTAACTATACCCCACTCGTGCCTAAAGAGTATCTTGTATCGTAAATTACTATTATATAAGTACTATATATATTCAAAGGGCGCCAAAATATTTCCCGCACGCGGGTGACGATAACCCTTGCGGGGGCCCTATATACAACAATAGTTAGTATCACAGTAACAAAGATCAGAACATCGATTTTATATAAAATAGAATATGGTTCTTTCAAAATGTCGTCATCATATGATATTACATAATATCGCTAATATACATATTCATAAACTTAAAATTTTAATAAAGTATCAAATACTGATCATCTTTACCACGGTCTAGGACATTTGGGCGCGGCGGTTTGGGCGCGGCCGTCTGGGCGCGGCCGTTTGGGCGCGGGGACACTTGGGCGCGAGACACTTGGGCGCGAGACACTTGGGCGCGAGAAAGGGTCAACGTTGGGATTTAGGAACACATTAAGTGTGAATAATTTAAATTTGGCATAAAGGAACAAACATTTATTAAATCATTATTTATTCTAAGAAGTTAATGTATTTAATCAAACAATGTTAAAAGAATAATCCAATTATTTATTGAAACCATTATGAGATTAATTTTAAATAAGGATAAATGTTGAAATAAATCGGAATAGAAATAAAGAAGGTAGTATATTAAATAACTTTTGAAATAATTCTGAATACATAAAAAAGGCAGTGTGATAGATATGGAATAATAATTCTGAATTAAAATAAAGATGGAAATAGATTATATATAGGTGTTGAAAATAATTTTAAATAGAAATACATTTATTGTACTGGTAAATGAATAATACTATGCTATATTTAATCCATTGATACTTCAAATGTTTAATATGTTTCTAATATGTGTTCTATTTGGAACGAAACTAGTCGGCTTCGAGTTTTGTTTATAATGATAATACTTAACAATAAACTGTTAAATTTTAAAATAATCAATTATTTTCGTTATGTTATGAACCGACTAACTGAAGATAAGAGCAGAAATAAGAATAATAATAAATAATAATATAAAAAGATTAATTTTAAAAATAGAAATTTATTCATGCCATTTTTACCATTAAAATACATATTATTCTTAAAGTAAAATATATACAATTTTTAAAATAAAAACAGGAAGCATCTACGCATTCGTTTCATAATTGTACGAAATGCTTCTTAAAATTTCCACAATGTTCCTATTGTTTGCGCCGTCTACATGATTATATTGATTATTATAATCTTCAATCAAATTATTTATTTTTCTATCAGCCTGGATAAATTTTTGATTTTTTTTTTGGGTCGGCTTATTACCGCAAGTAACTGTTCATAAGTAACGTCTCTCACTCGTTGAACAGTTTGCAGGCTGTCGATGGATCTCCAAATGGTTGAATGGTTTATTGATAGCTCTGTTTGTACCCAATCTCTATTCATTTAGTCGTTGTTACTTATTATTTTAATGTAATAAATCTTCACAAAAGATTTGTTAGTATTTACCGGAAAGTTAAAATTTGTAACTTGTTTTCGTCGAACCTACTTGTATTAATAAAATTCTATACAAAATTTTTGCCGCCCGCCACCCCCTTGGACGTGCTTTAGGTAATTTTCGTTATTTAAAATAAATTTTCAGACCTATTAATAGTAAAGCTAGCTAATACTAATATACTTTAATTAATTTCCTCGCGCCCAAATGTCTCGCGCCCAAGTAGCCCTGCGCCCAAGTGTCTTCGCGCCCAAGTGTCTTCGCGCCCAAACGGCCGCGCCCGAACGGCCGCGCCCAAACGGCCGCGCCCAAATGTCCGGCTCCGTCTTTACCATTTTGGTGCTAAAAAGAACGTACAAAACGCATTTTGTACTGTTCATATTCAAACAAGCATATTATACTGTAATCAGCTTTAGCAATGTGCGTGTTTAAAAGACACATCAGATAAAGTTTGATTCCGTGGCCCTGTACCTTCATAAACCAGTGTAAATTTCATAACTAAATTATTACGTCGTGCACACTTCCACACGTTGAGCACGTAATAAATTCAGAGATCCACTGATTTGACGTCAGAATGCTATGCGACCACGAGAGCTAACAACAACTGGTGAATAGGAACTACTGTGTATACCGAGTATAAAGGCAAGGGCGACGTTTAAGTGGTTGATCAATGGAGGCAAGAACTGTATGGTAATTGTGTGAACTTGTTATTGTGATTCACTCAAATAATAGATATTAATTATTCTGTTCTATGGTATAGTCACATAGTGGAATTCATCAAATGTGCAGCATAAAGTACCTAGTTATGGGATGCAGCTTATTTTAGTAATTACTATTAAAATGTTATGTCCATTAGAAAGTATATTCATTTTGGCACACATTTACGTAAAAAGGTGTATTACAAGAAAACGATGGAAAGGAATCGATCTGTCAAATCCGGAACTTATACTATCTCATACAAAAAAGCTTGTTCACCCTAGTTTGTAAGTTTCAACACCTTGTTCTTAGTTATAGCGCAAACACTTGATTTACATAAGTAGAATCCAGATATAAACGCAACAAAACTTTTTTCGTTAATTTTCCCTTCTTCTGGAACTCCTATTTTTCTTATCGCTGCGTTGTTTAAGCCGGTACGTTATCGGGCGTAGCTTCCCCATGCATACAAGTTGTAAATCTTTTACGATTTAATGGATTCCTAAAAGTAAGTTGTTTTTAATTTTTGTACCAATTATCGGTCGTGTACTAATGCGCATACATTCCTTCGTAAATAATACAGCTTTCATTCAGACACGCTAACACGTATTATGAAAATTTAATAACATGTCTGTGAAACGACTGAAAAATGAAATAATGGTGTTAAAGGAAGGAAAGAATTAAACATAAATCGCGCGAGAATACAACACCTACATGCGAAAAATTAAAAGCTCGTTTAAAATACACGGCCTTTAAAAATGAGAACTTTTGCCAGTAAACAATCTACTTCTGAGGTGATGCAAATTTAGAATTCTTATTTGGGTTCTACTTATTTTTATTATGTGATATTTTTAGTCGTATTTCAAGTGGTTAATGTAACATTTTTTTTCAAATCGTTGCAATTTAGAAGGAGAAGAAGTATAAGCAACGCTCCCATAATACTTCTACGTCTGTTTACCTGCTCGGAGATATAACTATAAATAAAGCACGGTTACTAAATTTATACAAAAAAAAAAAATATATTATTACACAAATGCTCGAAAACGGCCACTGCCCGAAATCTATACTTACATCGCGATGTGGGACCCTTTAAATGCTCAAATCGCGATATGAGATTCTCTGCCGCCCATTGGCCGAAATTATACAAATACCCACTTTATATGACTATTTATTGACTTTCACAACGTGAGGTGAGTATTCTGCGTTCACTCACTTACCATACTATACATTAAAATAGTTAAGATGTCAACCAGTCAATGTGAAACCTAATGTCACTGCAAAAATAATAACCACAAGCTTATGCACCAACACAATTCAATCTAGTTACAATGTATGTTGCCAATGATTTGTCTTGTCGCCATTTGCATTTACCATTGGCTATACGGAACATTTTCCAGCTGTATTTATCTAGTTACTAAGTTTTTCAATTTTAATCTGCAAAGATTGAAAACATTTGTAACTAGATAAATACAGCTGGAAACTATTCCGTGTCGCCAATAGTACATATGAAAAACATTAACTGTATTCGTATTTTGATTTTATGTTCCCTTTTATTTAGACTTCAAAATAAGGCAACCAACTGTAAACAATCTGTAAAGAGCTTTACTCTGAATTTCTTTCGCAAGTGGACGTTGTGGCATTAAATAATTTTAAAAATTAAAATAAACTAGAGATAAAAATATCTTCACGTTTCTAATAATATTGAAACAATAAAGAGAAACACTCGGTAATAATGTGAATCACATCAATTTTTTTATAAAAAATAAACAATACCGGTGGTGGGATTCGAACTTCAGCGCCTGCGAATGCGATTTCAACGCTTAACAAGTGGCCCGCAGGCGAACCGCCAGTTTGTTGCATACGGCCACGGCTCATTCCTTCTCACACTTGCAAAAAGTGGTATTTTAGATACTCGTTGTAGAAATAACTAAAACTCTACTAGGTACATCTAAATTTTTTAATCCTTAAAGACTTATACAGCAGTACAAGGGCCACGGTAGTACGATAAATCTGATCCAAAATTCGATTGGTAAAAAGTAATACACTAAAAGTTTCTATTCACGAGTTTCACTACCAAAATTGTTGCGGCTACGGTCTAATTTGTAAATGCTTTCGGAGGGTTAGTACCTACTATTCTAGTCGAAATGTTAGAAACATAAATTCTCTGAAATAGGATACGTTGTAGTTTTACCTATCTTTAAGGGAACATTTACTGAATCTCGCATGGAATCTAAAAATATCAGCGAGTTAACAACTGTGCAGTCTTTAAAAGTAATCATGACATGGGACACTAGCATTTGAGTAATAGATTTAACACTCTGGTTTTGAATAAGTAGTTAATTCACCTTTATTTTTTGCAAGCAAGTGCCCTTAACACTTACTATGGAATAGCGTGACCATGTACTACCTACATTTATAAAATAGTGGACTGCAATACTGATGGAGCAGGGATTTTTATGTGTACTAAACCACCAATTTTAGTCAACTCGTAAATATGTTAATCTGAATCAAGAAATACAAAAAATAGGTGTGGTTAAACGATTATTTAAAGATCGAAAGAATTCATTCCAAACATATTCTTACTGCAGGGAAATATATTCTTAAAGCAGTGATGGTTAATCCAATATTTAATATGTGGAGAATCCACTTAAATAGTTATTTTCCAATTATTACCTAAAAAATATTGTACGGGAATTTATTATACTTACCTCTAGATTAATGAAAGAGCGTCTTAGTCCGAGGAAGCAAATTTAAACAGAGACGGTGTTTAAAATTTTCACAGTACCCTTATTTGGTAATATGAAAACATGCAAGACATCGTAAATTTCCAAATCGATTACTAGTGCTGGAAAAATAAAGTAAGACGATACATTTACTACAAAGCTGAGTAGTTGTTATACGTATATCAAGTGTATTCACTTATTTTGTACAGATTAACCAGACCATCTTAGTTTATATGCCAAACACTGACATTTAACCGTTGAACTGCCTTTCTCCTAAAGGAGAATGTTATTCCCAACGAACAACACGGCTTTCTATGTGGCCGATCTACAGTCACCAATCTTCTTCAATGCGTTAATGATTGGTCTTTGGGTCTGGAAAATAAGCAACCGACAGATGTCATTTACTTAGACTTTGCCAAAGCCTTTGACAGGGTACCCAGAAGACGACTAATGCATAAACTGAATCATGTTGGAATACGTGGCAATCTTTTACTCTGGATTCAATATTTTCTGAACGACAGAACTTTCACCGTCCGGGTAGGTGACTCGTTTTCCACTCCTAGAAATGTACTTAGTGGCGTCCCACAAGGATCCGTTTTGGGTCCAGTGTTATTTTTGGTATATATCTCAGACTTATCACTGCACATCTCTTCAAACAAGTCATTTTTCGCCGATGACACAAAAATATACGCAAATCCTTTTACGCATCACCTCCAGCTCCAGAATGACCTGACCTCTATTATAAGGTGGTGTCACGAATGGCTACTGCCTGTGAACAGTGACAAGTGTGCGGTTCTTCATATCGGCAAAAATAATCCGTGCCTCTCTTATAGCATCAATAATATCGAGCTTAGAAATGTCGATTCGTACATTGACCTTGGTGTTCAAATAAACAAGAACCTTACGTGGTCCGGTCATGTTATAGAGGCATGTAAGCGTGCTAACAAAAGCCTTTTTCTGCTAAAGAAGTGTTTTACTTGCGTGTCGTATCCGGTTTTTATTAAACTGTACAAAACTTTTGTGAGACCTCATCTTGAATACACAGGTGCGGTCTGGTGTCCTGATTGGGTTGCAGATCAAAACCATCTCGAGAGGGTACAGAGATACGCTACTCGCATCCCTTTTGGAAGGGTAAGACCATCCTACGAAGAGAGGCTATCTATGGCGAATCTTCCTTCATTTTCCGACCGAAGACTGCGAGGTGATCTAATAGTCACGTACAAAATTCTTCGCAATCTGTTCTCAATTGACCTTTCGCATTTGTATATTTTGAACATACCACGGAAGCGTCTGACTCGCGCGTGCAAGCTAGAGTTCGAATCCCATTACCTGCATTAAATATATATAATGTAATGGGCGTTACTATGGGTTTT
>OW679194.1:153614452-154129254 GCA_940337035.1 Agriotes lineatus
TGGTAGCTATCGATGTTTTGATAGTTCCGGAGGTTCCGCACACCCTGATCCTGGGGATAGACTTTTGGAAGTCAGTGGGAATAGTCCCAGACGTGTTTCGAGGGGAGTGGGAATTCTCAAAACCCGGCGTAGCGGCCATTGATACTCCTACCGGCAATTTGCAGTCTATGTTCGACCTGAACTCGGATCAACGAGCCCAATTAGACACTCTCGTAAACCGACATTTTACTACCGCTAAACCCGAACTCGGCTGCGCCAAGTACGTTCAACATAAAATCACTACTAAGGCGGCACCGGTTAAACAAAGGTACTACCCGGTTTCTCCCGCAATGCAGGCGCATATCGATGCTGAGTTGGACAGGATGCTGAAATCAGGCGTGGTGGAACGTTCTCGTTCAGCCTGGTCGAGCCCGATTTTACTAGTTAAAAAGAAAGATGGGACCTATCGTTTCTGCGTTGACTTTCGCAAATTAAATAGCGTCACCGAGAAGGACGCCTACCCGATACCTTACGTGTCTTCGATTTTGGATCGCTTACGCGATGCCCGGTTCATGACGTCGCTTGATATCAAATCCGCGTACTGGCAAATTGAAATGGAAGAGAAATCTAAGGAACTAACGGCCTTCACAGTACCCGGGCGCGGTTTGTTTCAATTTACTCGCATGCCCTTTGGGCTTCATAACGCGCCAGCGACTTGGCAACGTTTCGTCGACCATGTGTTGGGTCCCGAATTGGAACCTTACGTCTTTGTCTATTTAGATGACGTGATTATTTGTACCCCGACTTTCGAAAAGCACGTCGAGATTCTAGACGAAGTATTGCAGCGACTAAACGACGCTGGTTTAACACTGGGTCGTGATAAATGCCATTTTTGCCAACCAGAATTACGATACCTGGGCTATGTCGTTAACGCCCAAGGACTTTTAGTCGACCCCGATAAAGTTTCGGCGATTCTTAACTTGCCGCGACCTAGAAACGTTTCGGAGATACGGCGAGTTGTCGGCATGGCATCGTGGTATCGGCGTTTCATACCAAGTTTCTCAGCCATTATTGCTCCGCTGACGTCGTTATTGAAAAAGTTTCAGAAGTTTGAGTGGACCGAGTCATGCGAAGTCGCATTTACAACCATCAAAAATTGCCTAGTTTCGGCACCCATTTTGTCGTGTCCCGATTTTTCTCTCCCGTTTATCGTACAGACGGACGCTTCCAATGTTGGTATCGGCGCCGTGCTGACTCAGACCGTTGATGGCCAAGAACAAGTCATCTGTTACATTAGTCGGACTCTTACGAAACCTGAGCGTAACTTTTCGGTTACGGAACGCGAATGTTTGGCCGTCCTGTGGGCCATAGAGAAGTTACGCCCATATTTAGAAGGCACTCACTTCACAGTCGTTACTGACCATCATTCACTTATCTGGCTAAATAATCTTAAGGAACCCACCGGGAGACTCGCCCGTTGGGCTGTTCGTATCCAACAATACGACTTCACGATCAAACACCGGAAGGGAAAAGACCACGTCGTTCCGGATGCGCTGTCTCGTGCTATACCCGAAATAGATGTAGTCTCAGTTGTCGATTCTGGAGAACCCGAAGCCGGTGCTCAGGCACCGAACGACAGTCGAACTGACCGTTGGTATAGGCGCATGTGTACACGCGTCGTAGAAAGACCATTCAAGTATTCGGCGTGGAAACTATCGCGAGGGAAATTGTTTAAACATGTTAACGTAAAATATCCCGAATTGGACGAAGGCACGAGTTGGAAAGAGGTGGTTCCGAAGCCTCAACGCGCCGAAATTCTCCGCAAAAACCATGACGAACCTACCGCAGGCCATTTAGGCATTTATAAGACCTACGGTCGTATCGCTCAACAGTATTATTGGCCTAAACTTAAGGCGGATGTGACCCGTTACGTTAACCGTTGCGCGACGTGCCTAGCGCAGAAACCCGAACAAAAACGCCCGGCCGGCTTGATGTGTCGTCACCCCGTGGTGGATAAGCCGTGGCAAATGATATCTATCGACATTGTAGGGCCGTTGCCCCGTTCAAAGAAAGGCTACGTATATATTCTCTCCGTGGCTGACTACTTTACCAAATTTACCCTTTTCTTCCCGTTGCGTACCGCCACTGCGACCGCGGTGACTCAGAAAATTGAGAACGATGTTTTCTTGCTCTTTGGAGCACCTCAGTACGTCTTGGTTGACAACGGCGTACAGTTTCGCAGTAGAGAATTCCGACAGCTTACCGATACGTATAAATCACGAATCATCTTTAACGCGCATTATCATGCGCAGGCCAACCCCGTCGAACGCGTTAATCGAGTATTAAAAACTATGCTAGCGTCGTACGTGAAAGACAACCACCGGGAGTGGGATAAATATTTGTCGAAAGTCGCTTGCGCAGTGCGTACCGCAGTACACGAAGTCACCGGCATGACCCCATATTTCGCCAATTTCGGCAGAGAGATACAGTTAGAGGGGACGCGCGCCAATAACCCCGAGGAGGTGGATGTTTCGGAACAAATACGAGTAGAGAGTCGCGAAGACTTGTTACGACGGACTCCCGCGTTAAGGTCGGTATATGAAGACATAGTCAAGCGACTAGACGTGGCGTACAAAGCCTCCAAGGCGACTTACGATTTGCGAAGGCGCCCGGCTCAATTCGCCGTTGGCGATACCGTCTGGCGACGAAATTACGTACTTTCCGATGCGGCGAAATATTTTAACGCCAAGTTGGCTCCAAAATTTATAGGGCCGTTTTATATCAGTCGGCAAGTTTCGCTTGCCACTTACGAGCTGTCCGACGAGACCGGTGCCCCGAAAGGCACTTGGCACGCGAAAGACCTAAAACCCAATCCCACGGACGTTTAGCCTTCTAACGCCCGTTTTCCCTAACCCCCCTCCCTTTTTCTTTGTAGGCCTTGACGGCCATACCGCCGGCCTAGAGCCGTATCTTCAGTAGTACCTACCTTTCCCCGAGCTTCCTTGTTGGGGGAACCCCACAATGCGCCGATCCCGTGACGCGCAACGTGCCCTCTTCAGGCGGCTTGCGGGACAGGTTACGAGGGACTTATCCTTTTCCCCCCCCCATGTTCTTTTGGAACGGTTGGTCGGAAGTGTGCATGGGAGTAAGACGTTCTATTGACCCGATTTTGACGAGCGCTAACCGCGCGTTTTTTTTTATTATTAGATATTTTCACGGTTCCAATTTGGAACCCCAAACCCTCCTTCCCTATGCTCTATCTTTACCTTTCTTTTCCCCTTGTCATTACTATCTACCGTGTCCCGGCGACAACTACCCAACCCCGTTGTTCTCTTTTTCTTTCCACCTTCCAAAACCGCACTGTTAGGCGACCGTCATGGACCCGGTGTTAAGGTCCAGTCGGCGTTTCGTGGCCGCCGCCGCAGTGCGTGCCACACCCGTTTCGGGTCTGGTCGGTTATATTTTGTTTGTCTTGTCGTTTTGGTGGTCGATTATCGACGTGGTTTTGCGAACCGTTGTGGTGGCACTCCTATTTTGGGAGGGGCAGTCGAGCCGGATCGGCGAGACTGTCCTCAGCCTGCCTAGTCTTTGCCCGTTTGGTTCCCCGAGGGAGCCAGACGCGAATCGTTTTGTGGACCCCTGGCGGAGCGCCACTCCTTTTGGGACAGCCAGTTTTCTTGTCGCCCGTCTTCCGTGGTCCGGGGAGTGTGTACTAGCCATCAGCGAACCGCCAGGTCCTACCCAATTTTCGTATTTCCACTGGCGTATCCAGTCTTTCTTCTCCCTCTTCTCTCTTCCCTCCTGTCGTACCCTATCTGGTGGCCGGTGTGCGTAATTCCTTTGGGGGTACAGCTATCGTATCAGCGTTTCCGGCCGTTTGAGTTCTCGTGGCGCCGCAGCCAAAATGCCTCGTTGTTTTATAAGAGACTTCGGGGAACTCTCTTTCAAGTAAGGGGAGTGTTAAGTCATTTTGCTATTTCAGATGCTTAATTGCATTTCACGCCGTTAGTTAGGTCATTTTGGTATTTTGAATAGCCGCCTAAGCTTAGAGCAGCGCGCCCGTATGCTAAGCCCTTTTAGCTCTTTATTTGGCTCCATCGCCTAATTCCAGAATCACGATTTCGCACATAGTTAGCCTAAAAAGCAGTATTTGTCGTCGGTTGGAGCTCTCCTCTGATGGCGTTTTTCTGAATTCTGAATAGCACGCTGTGGCGGCGTGATACCAGCGTGGCCCGCATTGGTTTGTTTCATTTAGCACGCGGTGGCGGCGTGATACCAGCGTGGCCCGCATTGGTTGGTTTCATTTCATCGCCTTGCGATTCGCTGTGGTTTAGTCACGTGGGGGACGCGGCGAAGGTGACCTTTTGCCGACGCTTCCCTCGGTGAGTCTTCCAGAGCCCGTGGCAGAGAGCGCTTGTGTGTGGTGGTGGTGATTCGAAATTTGTCGAGTGATCTTCGGCGTAACGTGGGTGTTTTGGAGCCCAGTTCCTGCTACTATTAGTGAGGGGTCGTGCCCCCTTCATCTCGACCTACGAGGATTTGGTTCAGCAGAACGAGTGAGGCCCCCATCATTTTCGTCGTCCCGTTGTACGCGTCTTGACGCGTCTCCCGTCGCCATTGAGGCGGTTATGCATTCACCCCCTTTCGCCGTTGTAACACCGAAGGTACCTACCACCTACGATTGCAGCTCGTCGCAACTCAGCTGTACCAGGCTCCCTCGCCGCCCACGCATTAAGGTATGTGCCTTTAACCTGATTACCGCTGTGAACGCGAGTGTTACTCATTACTATTCATTACTACGCTAGTGTTTTCATTCAGACTGCAGACAGTTCAGGCCGTGAAGGCTAATGTAAATCGTCGCTGCCCGTGCATAAAGCAATGTGTATCTTTGTACCTATTCATTACTACGCTAGTGTATTCATTCAGACTGCAGACAGTTCAGGCCGTGAAGGCTAATGTAAATCGTCGCTGCCCTTGCATAAGGCAATGTGTATCTTTGTACCTATTATTGCTGTTCACTAATGTTCAACATCTGTCGTTAAGCTTAGAGCGCGCGTGCCAGCTGGTGCCCTTAATTATAGAGTAAGGTTAGATACAGGGCGACGCATTCTGCTACCCCATTGTAACTCGAAGTGAAATATATGATTGGTTAGTTAAGGGAACTATTGTTTGTTTCGGTTTGTGCATGTTCTGTTACAGATAGACGCCCCTTTATTGTACGAATTATTGTACGACGGAACGAGGAAGCTGTGAGCGTGCAGGTGAGTGGGACAGCTGCGTAGTCGTGGTCGGATGGACACCTAATCACAATCCTTGCTTAAGGCAATCCCGAAGTTGTTGTTTGACCTTGCAACTCTTGAATAATCTTATTGGCGGAGTATTTTTGCATGCTTCGCTCCCGTCTAACCGTCCAGGCCCGGTTAGCCGGGTTACGACAGGCTTGGTGGCGCCCTCATAATTTCGACATACCCTGTATATATTATGCCATAGCGCGCTTGCCCAGAACGTATCGTGTGACTCACGCCCGACTCCCTGAGCGTTCCAGCCGTGGCCTATTAGCCTATTTCGAACCGATCTCAGGGCAAGTGTGTCATGTTTTCAGGACTGATTCCGTGGTGCGATGCTCACCTTGGGTGGGTGTCGTAAAGTCCTTTTTATACCGTAACAGCCTTCAAGAGCGTATAAATGTCGAAATAGTCGGAAAACAAGGTTTCGTTTTGTTTTTTACTTTATAATTAACATTAAGTTTATATAATAATAATAAGTGTATTTTTGAGATTTTCCCCTTTAATACAAGTTGCAATTACCAGTTCACCGACAAATCTTCTAACATAGATTCGCAAGCTGTTGAACAAGTAAGTTGGTGGCGCCCGTATTTGATTTTTACTCTTTGCATAGTTTCTCAGCTGGCCCGTTGAAAGCTATTGATTGTGGGACTGTTTTGGTTATTCAGAGCTGGTTATCCGGCTTACATTGCAGTACTGTAAGATTACCATTAGTTAACTCTAGTGCTATTGCGTATTAGAGCATTCAGCGGTGACATTTCTAAAAGTACAGGTTACATAAAATGTGTTTTTCTGCTCATACAAAACAATATGTATAATGTTAATGCATTTTAATTGAGAACGTTATCAATTATTCAAGCAATGGAATATTTTTTGACTATTTAAACGTTGTCAGCCAATTATGAACTGACTTTTGCATTAAGTACTCTTCAGTAAACCATAAAAGTGAAACAGAAATCTAAACGTCACACCTTACCGTCAATACAAAAATTAATAGAGATAAATTATTTAATACTACTAGAAAAATCCTACTTTTATTTAACTCCTGAAAATGGCCCTTAGTCATTCCGATAAATTACGCCACTCGTCTTCGGCTCGTGACTTAAATTTAATCCTTGTGAATAATGTTTAATTTCCTGTCACATTGTATAATATATTGTTATCGTACAGTAGTGGCTTTGGATGCACTTTATGCAATCGTTTTTATTTACTAAAGACAACTATTACCCGCAAGTGTTTGTAACATATTTCATTAAACACTGCTACTAATTCTATGACAGTTTGTACCTTCTTCGAACTTTACTATATAAAAGCCGCTACTGTAAGATAGAACGTCGTATGGTACAACACGTGAGTGAAATAACACTATAAGCTCGTGAGACTTACTAAACAAGAATTTCACTCCTGAATAATGACTTATCTCACTCACTTATAGCGTACTGTTATACCGAGGTGAACACTATTATAGGGAAACGTAACCCAGGCAGGCCACAATCCAGGTGGAAAGATGGTATACAAAAACATGCTGGAAAACAATGGACACGTAAAACCCATAACCGCCAAGAATGGCATGAAGCAGGAGAGGCGTATAGTGGAGTGATGAACGCTGAAGTTAATGAACACTATTTATATCAGCATACTTTCGACTTTGACATTATTTTGCTACAAATAATACATTTCCAACTTAAACTAGCGTGAAATTCAAAGGTACACTTATGTAAATAGTGTTCACATTTTGAGGTTTTCACTCAATATAAAAGTTATATGTACTAATATTGTTCACATTACAATTAACCCACAAAGCGCGGCAAACCAAACTTATCTTCTCTTAATAGATTGTCTTGTATTTAGGTAGCCTAACAGTTTTACGTAGTAATGCTAATAATTTTAATATAAATTAGTATTTATGTGATGATAATAGATATTAATAATTTTATACAATCAGAATTTTGAATTGCAACATATTGCATCTGGGCATTAATGCTATACAGGGTGCTCACAATTAACAAATTTGATCATTCTGGAGTTTTAAACAGCACTTTCTGTATATATGTATGTATTTGAAAATCCCTTTTGTTGCGCTTTCTTCTGGTATCCTAGTTTATACCCCCAACTTCAACCGTTCTTCAAATACGCCTAATTGTGTTTGAATATAAAAACAATTACACCTCTAAATGTCTTTTATTTCAAGAAGAAGCAACCATCGTTAAAATTATAACGGAACGCTTGAACTATTCAAATACAAAATAACAGGTTTAGAAAATCTAGCTACACACAAGAAACAGTAAAAACGTAGAAGTAAATTATATCTTGTAATATATCAAACCAGATAGAAAACGACAACGAATATAGAACAGTATTAAACATTTTCATAAATTATTTGACTTGGGTAAAATTTTAAAAGTAATTTATTAGAATAGTGGTCAAAATTATTTAATATGTATGATTTTTAATGATAAATAAAAATCATATAGTCGTGAAACATACTACTTTAGTTTAAAGTTGAAGAAAATTTAAAAATGATTAAACGTTTCGCCATTTCTGGTGGCTGCTTCAGTAATTTATGATTTCATTACAATTTAAAAGTTTATTACATTCTGAAAATAGAAAAAATAGGATTAGTGATCAAATTAGGTTTTCCTTTAACATATGTATTTACATGATTGGAGTATAAGGATCTTTGGAAAATTCCTTCACGGCATTTTCAAAGTTTTTTTACAAATTAATATGTGAAAAACGTAGTTGTTATTTATGTATAATCCATACTTCGATGTAATTAGAAACCAGAAAGATTAGCTGTTCTGAAAGCAGAATGCAAATGAAATTTGGTAAAGGGGCTTGCAAGGCCGTTCACATATTTAAGTTATCAGTCAATGCCCAAAGTGTAGAAAGTTCGGAACTGCCGGTGACATGGGCAGAGAAGTACTAAGTTATTTTTTTTTAATTGAAATGTTAGTTTTAAAGATAATAGAATGAGTATAGAGTAAAATATTTGGTTGAAGTATATAAACATTTAATTTAAACAAATTATGATAAATAGAACTGAGGTTATGAATATCAGTTCTATAATTAATTGCATTGGGGCTTTTTGTAGTTCAATCATCTCCAAGCCTAGACGTTTTTTAGATTATTCTCTTTATGTAAGATCTTAGGTGTATTAAAATAGAATTTATGTAGCGATTCATTGGCGTGGTCAGTCAATGCAGTTTTTTTTTATTAGAAGGAGATGAATTATTAATTTTAATTGAGTGTTTGTGTTGATTAATTCTGTTCTTTAATAGCTGTTTTGTTTATCTTATATAGATGGAGTTGCAATTATTACAGTTAATTTGATAAACAAGTTTTTATTGCATATTATGTTCAGTCTTGTCTTTTAAATTCGTGAAAAACTTTTTACCTAACGTATTGTGGTGGCTAAATGTTGTTATGAGGTTGTATTTATTAAGTCTTTTTTAAATTTTTTCAGAAAGTTTTGGGATATAGTTAATGGATTTTTTTTTGTTATACATGTTTGAATTATTAGATCTATTGATTGATTAATTTTATTGCAATTGTTAATTATATTAATTCAATTTTTAAATTGTTTTTTAATTAAATAAAGTGGATATTTATTTATGATTAAAATATTTGTAATAATTTCTAATTTTTTTAGATTGTTTTGAAGATAGTTTGATTGCCCGGTCAACTAAGTTGTTAATTACACTTTCTTTGTATTTAGTTGTGGTATTAGAATTAAAATTTAAATATCTATTAGTTTTTATGTTTTTTCGAAACCAATTCGTTAAGATATTTCCAACAGTTTGTCTGATTAATGTTAGGGCAAGAAAGTTTATGGAGTCATTATTGTTTTAATTTTTTAGTGTAAATTTTAATCTTGGGTGTACATTGTTGAAAAGGTTAAAGAAATTTTGTGTATTAACTGAATCAGTAGCCATTATGATGTCGTCTAAGTATCTTAAATAAAGAGAAAAATCGTTGCTCTAGAATTTTGGTTCAATTTCCTCCAATACAATATTGGCGATAGTTGAGGAAATAGGGTAACCCATAGCACAACCAAAAGTTTGGGTGTAAATTCTATTATTGTAAGTAAAATAGGTAGTATTTAGAACGAAATTAACTGCTGGGATAAACTCATTAAGTGGAATGTTTGTGTACTTTTTAATTCGATTTTAGTTGTTTTTAATAGTATTTAAAGCAAGATCAATTGGTATGTTGGTATATAATGAAACAACATCCGGTGAAAATAGTTTGTGGTTTTTGTTAAGCTTTATGTTATCAATGTGTTCTTTAAATTTCCAAGAGTTTTTTATGCTAAATTTGTTAAGTGATGTAACATTGGTTAAGATTTTTGGAAGATATTTTGATAAGTTATAGGCAGGGCTCATATCTGATGCAACAATAGGTCTTAAGGGTATTTTAGGAGGAAGACCATTATGAGAAATTAAATTTTTGTATGTCATTATATTTATATAGTTGTTATAATTAGGTGATTGTTATTTTTCAAAAAAATCGTAGTGTCATTTATGTTTTTAGCAAGTTCGTTATTGTGTTGTATTTGTGAAACAGTTAAATTTCGATGTGTTTTTATTTTTTTTAAGTTATTAAAATGTTGCAAATATTAGCACGTATAGAGTTTTGGTCTGTTTCAGTTAATCCGTTATACCATTTTCGATGTTACATATTATATTTTCTATGGGAAGTTTGTTTTTCGGATTAAAATAGTTAAATTTTGGACCTAGTTTTAAAATATTTTGAACATTGTTTGGAATATTTACATCAGTCATATTATAAATGAATTCATCAGTATTATCAAAATTCGTTACCTTATTGTTAATTTGGTTGTTTGCTATATTAGTGCTATATGGGTTGTCTATCTTGGAAACTTTTTGATTTTTGTTAATCAGAAAATTTATTTTATTAGTTAACCTTGCATGTGCCTTAGTTTTCAATTTTGCATTCTGCATTATTTTAGTTTGTAAAAAATTTATTATTAAATTTTTTCATGTAAAATTATTAAAGTGGTTTTGAATTATTTTATGTTCTTGTTTAAGCTTATTCAAGTAAAAGTAACTGTCGTTTATTAAAAATGTTAAAATTTTGATAGCATTTTAATTTTGAAATTCTAACAATTTCCGTTTATGAGAAATACTTTCAAAATAATATGTGAGTTCTAGTTTGTAAAAATTTAGAGATTAAACAATATTTTTACATGTTTTAAAGAAAAATATTCGTTCGATTATCGTTAGAATTTGGTTATTAATTTTACTTAATCTACGAAAAGTTTCTTCCTGGTGGGCTCCATATTTGGCGTTGACAAAGTGGTAGAAGCCATTTTCGGGTTATGTGGTATCCATTTTGTAAAACAAGGGCATGGATTACACGCTCCAGCAGCAGGTCAAGGTGTAGTTGTGCTGTTGTGTTAGAATCCAGGTAAAACAGCCGAAATAGGGAGGTTTTCACCAGCAGGGTCAAAGAATCCTGATCTCCAGTGCAGGTTCACATGTAGTTAGAAATTTTCATAAATTATTTGACTTGGGTAAAATTTGGAAAGAAATTTGGGAGAATAATAGTTAAAATTATATTTCATAAAAAAATCATTACTAATATCTTAATCATACATGAATATCCAATTTATTTTATTAAAAAGCAAATTAAAAATCGAATTAATATAATTTAACAATTGCAATAAAATTAATCCATCAATAGATCTACTACCAACTTTTTTGGGCAAAGAATTTAATGATTCAAACATATCTAACAAAAAAAATACATTTCCATTCACTATATCCCAAAACTTTCTGAAAAAATTGAAAAAGAACTTAATAAATACAACCTCATAACAACATTTAACAACCACAACACGTTAGGTAAAAAGTTTTTCACGAATTTAAAAGACAAGACTGAAAATAATATGCAATCAAAACTTGTTTATCAAATTAACTGTAATAATTGCAACTCCATCTACATAGGACAAACAAAACAGCTATTAACGAACAGAATTAATCAACACAAATACTCAATTAAAATTAATAATTCATCTCCTTCTAATAAAAAAAACTGCATTGACTGGCCACGCCAATGAATCGCTACATAAATTCAATTTTAATACACCTAAGATCTTACATAAAGAGAATAATCTAAAAAACGTCTATGCTTGGAGATGATTGAACTACAAAAAGCCCCAATGCAATTAATTATAGAACTGATATTCACAACCTAAGTTCTATTTATCATAATTTGTTTAAATAAAACTTTTATATACTTGAACCAATATTTTGCCCTTATATTCATGCTATTATCTTTAAAACTAACATTTCAATTAAATCAAAATTTAACTTAATACTTCCCTGCCCATGTCACCTGCATTTCCGAACTTCCTACACTTTTGCGCATTGACTAATAACTTAAATATGTGAACGGCCTTGCACCCCCTTATCAAATTTAATTTGCATTCTGCTTTCAGAACAGCTAAGCTTTCTGGTTTTTAATTACATCCCAGTATGGATTATACATAACTAGCAAGATGCCCGTTCTTCGTACGGACTACAAATGTTTGTTTTTTCTTCTAAATCTCAAATGCATTCTAGAGTGTCCCCCTCCTCCATCACTCAATACGCTAAACAGTTTACCACTTTTCGCCTCTTAGGGGTGCAATTTCTAAGAAAAATCAGCCCATTTTATACTGAAATGAACCCACAGCGAAAAATAATGTTAACTTCTTACTTCTATTCAGCTTTCCCTTTTTACCGGTTTAGGGGTGAAATTTAAAAAACCCTTAAAAACTTTTTCTAAAGATTTAAAAATACATCTATATGCCAAAAAAGAATGATCTAACTCAACAAACACAGGAGATACGAAGGGTTCTATAATTCACCCCGAATTCAAATTCGCACCTTTTAAGGGTTGATTAGGGCAATGAAATGTGGTTTTAGACATTTGCATTGGATAGCTACTCATGCAAACACCAAGTCGATATCTTACCGGGCCTAAGAGATATTGTGGAATTCGTGAAAACATAGTTTACCCCTTTTTACCCCTTTAGGGGTACATTTTTCAAAATCACTTAAATAATTTTTAGATATTTTAAAAATATATCTATATACCAAAAAAGACTGATCTAACTCAATAAACATAGAAGTAACGAAGGGTCTTTAATTCACCCTCTACCCTTTTTCAGTTTTTGCTCCTTTTACCTCTTTAGGGTTAAAATTTTCAAAATCCCGTTCACCTCTTTCTAAATATTTTAAAAATACATCTACATGCCAAAAAAGAGTGTTTTAATTTAATAAACATAGGAGATATTTAGGGTTCTTTAATTCAGCCCCAATCCAGACTTGAACCTTTAGGGGTTGATTAGGACAAAATCGTAAAATACGTTTTTAGGTATTTGCATTGATAATTTTTGCAAGTAGACACCAAGTCGCTATCTCATCGGGTCTAAGAGATATTGAAGAACTCGTAAAAACACATTTTACCCCTTTTCACCTACGTAGGGGAGGAATTTCAAAAAATCTCTTTTAACCCATTTTATTATAAAATGGAACTCACAGCGAAAAAAATTAATAAATTTAACCCCCCCCCCCCCACTTTTCAGTTTATCCTCCTTTTACCCCTTTAGGGTTAAAATTTTCAAAGTCCCTTACGCCCCTTTCTAAATATTTTAAAAATCCATTTGTATGCCAAAAAAGAATGTTCTAACTCAATAAACATAGGAAATACTTACGGTTCTTTAATTCAGCCCCAATCCAGATTTGCACCTTTAGGAGATGATTAGGGCAAAATACTAAAATAAGTGTCTAGGTATTTGCATTGATAATATTTGCAAGTAAACACCAAATCGCTATCTCATCGGGTGTAAGAGATATTGAGGAACTCGTGAAAACACATTTTACCCTTTTTCAACCCCGTAGGGGAGGAATTGCAAAATATCCCTTTTAACCCATTTTATTGTGAAATGGAACTCACGGCAAATAAAATTTATAAATTTAACCCCCCCCCCACACCTTTTCAGTTTTTCCTCCTTTTACCCCTTTAGGGTTAACATTTTCAAATTCCCTTACACCCGTTTCTAAATATTTTAAAAATCAATCTATGTGGCAAAAAAGAATGTTCTAACTCAATAAACATAGGAAATACTTAGGGTTCTTTAATTCATCCCCAATCCACATTTGCACCTTTAGGGGTTGATTAGGGCAAAATCCTAAAATACGTTTCTAGGTATTTACATTGATAATCTTTGCAAGTAAACACCAAGTCGATACCTTATCGGGTGTAAGAAATATGGAGGAATTCGTGAAAACACATTTTACCCCTTTTCACCCCTTTAGGGGTTGAATTTCAAAAAATCCCTTTTTAGCACTACCTTACGTAACAAATTAAACCTTCCACCCAAATTTCAAATTTTTAGTGCCAGTGGTTTCGGCTCTGCGTTGATTAGTCAGGGTTGTGACTTTCCTTTATATATGTATATAGATTAATAACTGCTTCTATTAATTACTAATTTGTAAAAAAACTTTGAAAATACCGTGATGGACTTTTCCAAAAATCCTTATCTAGCCATGTAAGTACACATGTTAAAGGAAAACCTAATTTGTTCGCTAATCCTATTTTTTCTATTTTCAGAATGTAATAAACTTTCAAATTGTAATGAATTCATCAATTACTGAAGAAGCCACCAAAAATGGCGAAACGTTCAGTAGCTATTGACAATCTAACCAAACGATTAGATGATCTTGCCCGTCAGTTAGCGGATATTAAAACTGTAATTTCGTCAAATAGCTCTCAATATCGATCTCGCAGTCGATCGCAATCGCTATTTCGAAGAAATCAATCACCAGCACCGCAAAGTTCCCGGAAGAGTGACGTATGCTGGTACCATCGAAAATTTAACAATTTAGCGAAGAAATGCACCGCTCCATGCAGTTTTTCGTCAAACTCCAGCGGCAACCAGTAACGGCGGCGGATGGTTGTCAGAAGAGATCAAGCCGCCTTCTTGTAACAGATCGGACAAGCAAACGCCAGTTTTTAGTCGACACTGGATCCGATTTATGCTGTTTTCCATCAAAACTTCTTCCTGAAAAGCGTCCAAACACAAATTACGAACTCAGCGCTGCGAACAGCACTACGATCAAAACCTATGGAATCATAAATCTACGCCTAAATTTTGGACTTCGGCGAGATTTCATCTGGCGCTTTGTAGTAGCAGACGTATCTCTCCCTATCATTGGTGCAGACTTTCTATCGTACTACAACTTGTTGCCAGACTGTCACAACCAACGTCTTTTGGATGGTATTACAGGTTTAACCGTCCCCGGCCAGACTTTTCAAGAACATCATTCAAGTATTAAGGCGTTAACGCAAGAAACTGACTCCTACAGTATCTTGGCTGAATTTCCAAGTCTTATCAAGCCTTCTGGAACTCCTAGAGAGGTACGACACAATATCTTACACTATATTCGGACAGTTCCAGGCCCTCCAGTTTTTTGTCGACCACGTCGTCTTGCTCCCGACCGCCTACAAATCGCCAAGACGGAATTTGAGGTTATGCTTCAAAATGGAACAACGCGACGTTCAGAAGGACCTTGGGCATCCCCGCTTCATCTTGTACCAAAGAAGAACGAAGGCTGGCGCCCATGCGGTGATTACAGAGCACTCAATGCGCGCACAATCCCAGATAGATACCCAGTGCGACACATACATGACTTCGCACATCGTCTTCGTGGATCCAAAATATTTTCTACGATCGACTTGGTAAAAGCGTACACCCAGATACCAGTGAACCCGGACGATATACCAAAAACGGCAATTACGACCCCTTTTGGATTGTTCGAGTTTCCATTCATGACGTTTGGTCTTCGAAATGCTGGTCAGACATTCCAACGGTTTATCGATGAAGTTATACAAGGATTTGACTTCTGTTTTGCTTACATCGACGATATCCTTATCTTCAGCCGTGACGCCACTCAACATCAAGAGCATTTACGCACTCTCTTCACTCGACTCAACGAGTATGGTATATTGGTAAATCCTAACAAATGCGTTCTAGGCGCACCAAAAGTTACATTTCTTGGATACGAAGTTTCCGCTGAGGGAACCTGTCCTATTCCTGACCGAGTTGCAGCACTTCAAGACTACCCGTTGCCTCAAACAGCTAAAGGTTTACGACGCTTCTTGGGCATGATTAACTTCTACAGGCGTTTCCTGCCCTCTGCGTCAGAGAATCAAGCCCCTCTCCACGCCGCAGTTGCTAACTTGAGCGGTAGTCAACCAGTATCCTGGACACCAGTTTTAGAACAAGCATTCATCGCTTGTAAAGAGAGCCTCAGCAACGCTACACTGCTTGCCCATCCCGCTCACGGCTCACATCTAGGACTTTTCACAGACGCCTCTTCCACATCCGTTGGTTCATGCCTGCAACAATATGTGGACAACGCTTGGCAACCGCTAGCGTTCTTTTCTAAGAAGCTCAATAAGAAACAATCAGAATGGCCTGCTTATTACCGAGAACTTTTAGGTGTGTACGAAGCTGTACAACATTTTCGGCACATTCTGGAAGCACAACACTGTACGATTTATACGGACCACAAACCGCTGACATATGCTTTCCAACAAAAACGAGAAAAACTTCCTCCAGTTCAACTCAATCAGCTTTCATTCATAGCTCAATTTACTACAGATATTCAACACATAGATGGCAAATCTAATGTAGTGGCAGATACAATATCTCGGATCGAAGCAGTAACGAGTATCTATCAGTTAGATCTCATAGCACTCGCACAATCTCAGGCAGATGATACTGAACTCCACAGTCTTCTAGATGGTGGCTCATCACTCCGCCTAGAACAAGTTCCAATCCCTGGCAGTAAGATCAAGATATACTGTGATACATCAACTAACAAGCATAGACCTTTTGTCACAACTATGTATCGTCGAATCGTTTTTGATTCTCTTCATGGCCTAAGTCATCCTGGCGTTAAAGCAACAACAAAACTCGTGTCAGAACGCTTCGTATGGCCTAACATGAAGAAAGATTGTAATTCCTGGACTCGATCCTGTCAACACTGTCAGCGTTCAAAAGTTTCGAGACATGTGATGACTCCTGTAGGAACTTTTCAACTGCCTCAAAATCGATTCCAACAGGTACATCTAGACATAATTGGCCCATTGCCCATGGTAAGAAATTATCGCTACTGCCTTACAGTAATAGACAGATACTCCCGGTGGCCTGAAGCCTGGCCACTTGAACGTATTACTGCACAAGAAGTCACAGAAGGTTTCCTATCATGCTGGATTTCCAGATTTGGCTCACCTTCTCAAATCACTACTGATCAAGGTCGCCAATTCGAGTCTGAACTATTTAAATCACTGGGAATAACAATTGGATTTAAACGCACAAGAACAACGAGTTACCACCCATGCTCAAATGGAATGGTCGAGCGATTTCATCGACACCTCAAAGCTGCTCTCATGTGCCACCCAGAACTTACTTGGCTCGAAGCTTTGCCAATAGTTCTCCTTGGCATTAGAAGTACCTTCAAAGAGGACTTACAAACCTCTTCCGCAGGAATCGTTTACGGAGAACCTCTACGTCTCCCAGGAGAAATGTTGAGTAAACCTGCTGTCGATGCAGAACAACCCGGTGATGTTTCTGATTTCCTAAACCATATAAGAAATCAGATGGCACGACTTCGACCAGTCCCTGCATCTCACCACGTTTCCCCTAAAATATTTATATTCAAGGACTTAGCCACATGTACTCACGCATTTTTAAGAGACGACCGAGTTCGCCCTTCTCTGCAACCTCCATACACTGGCCCGTATCAGATCATATCTCGAGACGAAAAAACTATGATGTTACGTATACGAGACAAGGATGTTTGCGTCAGTCTCGATCGAGTGAAGCCAGCATACATCGAAGATAATAAAAGCGAAAACACAACCAATACCCAGAAAGACTATGTGACCCGATACGGACGGAAAGTTCATTTCAATTTAGGACATCTCTTCTCCGCAGGGGGGTGATGTGGCGATCAAAATAGCAGACGAAAAAGGGCGGCTTAGAAAAACAACTCTAATTAATATTGTCTTGTCAATCACAAAATGTATTTTCAATAAATAAGATATTTGATGTGAGAAACGTAATTATTAGTAGAATAAGTGCGTCTTCTCCATACACCGAATTGTGACCAAAACGCCGAATTTGTAAGCGTGGACAAACGCCGAAAATGTCCAAAATGCCGAATTCTGTCGGTGCACATATCGCCGAAGTCGGACTAATAGCCTTTCCCCCTCTCACCCAGTCGCGGTTCCCAGCATAAGGAACAAAATTAGACCACCCTTAATACCCAATCATAAAATCGCACACGAGATATAAAACATTTTAGTTAGAACATCCATTATTAGATTATAGGTGTGTTGTTTATACTGAAGCAATTGCTAATTAAATTTACTATTGTTGTAATTTAATTTTTACCAAATCCACCAACAGAATTCGGTGATTTGGGATTTTTCGGGGTTTTGTCCACGCCAACTAATTCGGCCCTTTGGGCCTTTTGCGCGATATGTCTACTCACACAATTCGGCGTTTTGTCCACCCTAAGTAATTCGTTGATATGTCCGTTTCCGGCGATATTTCCACCGACAAAATTCGGCGTTTTGGTCATTTTTGGCGTTTTGTCCACGATAACTAATTCGTCGTTTTGGGCACGATTCGAAATTTTGGGAATGAAAATAAGATTCGGCGTTTTGTCCATTCTGCGATATGTCCTCCGAGAAAATTCGGCGTTTTAGACATTTTCGGCGTTTTTTCCACCGTAACTAATTCGGCGATTTGTCTATTTTCGGCGATATGTCCACGGACACAAATCGGCGATTTCAACAAAATCGACTGACGCCAACTTTCCGTCCATGTGGCATCATTTTACACGGTTCGGAAATTTGTCCATTTTTGGCGATATGTCCACACACAGAATTCGGCGTTTTGGGCATTTTTGGCGTTTTGTCCACGATAACTAATTCGTCGTTTTGGGCACGATTCGAAATTTTGGGAATGAAAATAAGATTCGGCGTTTTGTCCATTCTGCGATATGTCCTAGACCCAATGCGAGACAAGCTATCTCAAGCAGACCGTACGAAGCTGGAGTATTGCTGTGTCATCTTGGGTGAGGATGTCACAGGCAGAATGTTGCAACTGCAGAAATGTCTGGCAGCAGATATGTGTGGTGGAGAGTGTGCTCTCGACAGTTACTCGTCGGGCTTATACGAATACTGTCCATCAAGGTGTAAAGTATTGCAACCCTTATGTTAGGGGCTGCAACCCTTATGGTGGTCTTAGGGGTAGTTTTCCCTCTTAGACCACAAATTTCGCTTCTTCGGAGGATAACTCGATAGCTGAACCCTGCTCTTAATTTAGGGGTTGTAAAGCCTACTTTTAACAAAATAAAACGCCAAAGAATATTATAACACTATATTGGAAAACAAGTATCAATTTTGCCCAATTACACTGGTTGTTCGCCCAAACGGCTATATGCTTAAGTTGCTATAGTTTCGTAAATATAATTGCTCAGAATTACGCTTAAAGTTTATGACATCAATTTACTTTGGAAGGAAAGAATAAACATAGCAGCCCTGGTTAATAAAATACACATAAATGACTGACCTTTGCCCAGGTGCCGTTGCTAGAACTTGGAGGGTGAATGTTAATTTTATTTATTTGCGGTACGCCCGAATTGACTTAGGAAATTTAAATATGTTCGACTAGATTTTAGATCCCCTGGTTGTTGTTCCTTTAATGTTGAGTGGCTTGTCACAACACTGGCTCACATAAATTTTAAATAGAACTTTCAATTTTAACTTAGGTTATTTCGCCCGGCTCGCGGCATGGCGCCGGGTCGCGGTACGCCCGAAAGCGGCTTTCGCCGGTAATTAGTTTATTATCTCGCGGGATACGGGTAGACTGCCTGTCCAGTTTGCGTTCCCCAAAAAGTAATTTTCTTTCGGGACAAAAACGAATGTCTTTCGTACTGTCCCGTTTTGCAAGATAGCATTTTTGAATTAGAACTCGCGCGCTATGGGATTGCAATTCTGCATATCCCACGAGGTTTTGCACTGCCTGCCAATTCGGCACTTCTTTATTCTGAGAAAGCTGTTGGTTAATTAACACCGGATGTCATTCAACCGCTTCTTGGATTATAACGACGTAGCTTTCCGTTCTTGGAAAATGAACTTTTGCGTTTGCTATAATTGTAATTTATGCAGGGGCGGCTTTGATTTATTCTTCCTCATGACAACTTAAAATCTATAAGATTTATAATTATAAAGCAATTTCTTGCGGGTTGTTACAAAGGTAAGGGCGGTAAGGCCTATATGCGATCGGCACAAGGGCGACCCACGAGAGCTCAAGCTGACGCTTACACAGCCCGGTGCTCTCAAGACCGTATCCTCGCCTCCTCGTAGCGGAGCTGTTCCAGCGGGGCTTTAGTTTGAGATGGGTCAGGAGCAAGCCTGTCCTAGCATCTGACGATCGTGAGAGGTCAAAGCCGTCGTCTGAGGTGTCACTCACAGGTAGCTCGATATACTAATATTCTCGACGAGTCGGGCAGTCGATTGAGGGACAGGACTAGGAGCGATCCTGTTCCACGTTCCAAGACCAGTCACAACAATCATTAGAGGTGTCCCACAATTGCGGGAGCTTGCGCTTTACGACAGCGTGTAGCTTCGCAGTTGTGGGTGAGGAAGTCTAAAGGATGTGTGCACAGTAAATCAGAGATGCTAAGCTACAGCACAGAAATGTGTGGTAGAGAATTTACTCTCGAGTGGTTACTCGCCAACAGTTACACGACTACTGCAGGTAGTGAGCGCAAGTCCCGGGTGCCTCGGTACATAGCATTTTGATGTTTAGTATCTAAGTGTTCGGATGGCCGGGATGAGGACGGATTCGTAGTGGCCATGGTTAGGCAGCGTGATGATCAGCGATTCCGGCTCCGGTCGGGGTTTTGGCAGATAAACACGCTTTAACAAAGACCAACAGGGCATGATAGCCCTTCGAACCACACCCGGTTTAAAAGAGTACAACAACTGCTGGGCGACAGTGGGTACATTGTTTCCAGTGATGTGCCGAACATGCGAATAGACTACCGTCGCGCGCGGGGGGGGGGGGGAGATTGTGCTTTATTGTCAGTGCATCCTAACTTCAGAAACACACCAATGTGTGTGTGTGTGTATGGACCACTGCGTTTGAAAAAAGCAGCATAATCTCTTGGTTGCACTTTTACGACGAGTAAATTTTGTTGGCATATCCTGACTTTAAAAAATTGAAACGCTTGATTATTGTTTGCTCTCGCAATTATAGTTATATGTATTCTCAATACCCACCACCCGTAGCAACATTAAGGGCCGGTTGCAGAAAGCTATGTTAAGTCTGGTGTTAGCTAACGCGACGTCAAAGTGAACAAAAACGAATCAAATCTCAAATGCTTATGGTAACTAATACATTAGTATGAATTGTGTAATGAGTAGAAATTAAGGGTGTTAGATTAAGGCATAAATGAAATTTTGTTCTCTATATTGTGATCTCAGATTCTAAGTTGGTATCACGTTGATGGTATTACATGACAGTTTTATTATTGTATTTTTTGTTTATTTTATTGGTCATCAGGATTTACCCGCTTTAGTAGTAGTTTTATATGTTTCAGCTATGATACGTTCTAAGGGAGTTTTAAGGGTTGAACATGATTATTGTCATAGTTGGGCTCATATTTCAGATCAGGTATAACTTTTCTAACGCATTCGCTCCTGATTCATTCTGATTAAATACATGGTGTTTTATGAGTTGCAATTTATACAGTTTACACTGTTGGAATTAGCGCGGCTCTTTCTGAGAAGAAAATTCAGTATTTACTTACTACTTTTCCTTTTTAAAATATTAATATGTTTCAGATATGGATATATCAAAGATGACAGCATTCTTATTAAATTTATTTTTTTGGAGAATATTAAATCGGCTGTTATCTATTCTTATCTATTATGGTTGGCATGCCCAATAAAAAAGAATATGTCTATTCTTTAACATATCGGATGATGAATATTTCTAATATTGTAGCTCGTCAGCTAGTAGGTCATGTTTTAAAGGCATATTCCTTTCCCATTAATAGTCCCCACTTCCGACATATATGTATTGGGAATTACTGACCATCTTTCTGTATGTTAGATTGACTCCCTATGCAAGATACATCTGGGGGATATTCTATATTGTTAAACTTCAGGATAATATATTGAACTGATTCGGGCTCTTACTTTGTGTTACCTGTTAGTATATGTTTATAAATTATATTTTTATCAATTTAAATTGCCCTGTTTATATTTTTTGAATATTAATAGTGATTCTTTTTGCTAGTTCCTGAAAATTAGGGAGACCTATTATCTAGATTTCTTATTCTGAAATTTGATATTCTGATTTTAATTGTATTACAAGTCAAAAATCACTTTTGTCAAATGATATATCAAACACATTGGTAAATTCAATGACAAACACCAGATCGTTACATTCGCCGCATAACAATATCAAACAGTAAGTAATTCCTTAATAATGAATTCACTTTTTTAGTCTCTATTTTCTTTCAGAATACCTAAAATCACCCACCCTTCACTCGAACTTATCAATATCCTTGATGCTAACCAACTTGCACCACTCAACCAACGACCAGAACTGCTCCAGTCTTCAAACACAGCGAAAGCCTCCAATGACAATCAATATGTCAAAACTGCGTAGAATCAGGAACAGAAGCTCCCTCACAGCATGGACCCAAAACATACCCCAGTTGTAGTCACTCAACTCCAACACAACATCCAAAAACACTTCTCTAAATTACTCGACTGACCAGCACCAAGAACCAACGGTCTCTCCCTCAGAACTCTTCTTTCGTACTGACAGCTCGATGCAATCCAAATCAATTGATATACAATGTCAAATGTAATTATTCGATAAACTTAACTTAGTGTTTTTCTCTATTTAGTCTCCTTTGCAGATTAGTCCTGCTTTTAGTTTAATTTTTCACCATATACTTGCTACCTTCCTCCATTTTATATCTCATCTTCTTAAATTAAATTATATTTTTATTTCAACACGCAAATTTAGTCTTACTATCAACCCTTCTTAATTTTCAAACATTTTCCTTTTAAGATAAGGTTTAAATTAGTGATGGGCATAACCGGACAATTTTCATAACCGAATTATTTGCATTCAAATGATATTAATAACCCAATGATTATTTGAATAATCATTCGAATAAATTTTGGCTCTCGATTCGTTTCGATTGAGTCAGCCGGTTTCCCGGTTGGCGGTTCACCGTCATCTGCATCGACATCGGTTCACCGTCATCTGCATCGACATCGTAACTTGCAGATAGCAGAGGAACCAAAACATAATATGTACGGTAGGCGCCTTAGAAATCGGGACACGTAATATGTTCTTCTAGTCTTTGGAGTATTCTTGCTCCGGTTACTTCATTAATGTGAGATGGCATTTCATAATTGACAAACAATAAACAATATGGCGTAACAATTAAAACCATAATAACTGTGAAAACCCAGTTTATACACTTAAAAAATACATGCAAGATATATCATAATAGTGTGTAGTGCCCGATTTCTAAGGCGCCGACCGTACATTATGTGTTATGTATTGGAAATTAAGAGGTATTTATTAAGAAGTGTAGAAAGAAAGAAATATGCGGGACTGCTTGCTAATCTTGGTAAAACGTTTATCTTTATCGATCGGGCGGGGTAAAGGCCCTTTGGAGATGTAAGCAAATAAAAAATTGTTTTATAGCTTGATGCGTTTGCAGTTTTTAGGCGTTCAGATTTCAGATCCCCAGAATTTGATATTTTTAATGATAGGAGGTAGTTACGCGACAACCAAATGGTGTTTTCAATACAACCTGCTTTGTGTATGAGTTATGACGTATTTATATTTACAGAATTTTGAGCACTGCGTAGGTCGCTGAGATACGGCACGTGGTACCTTTGAATAGAGGTTTTATATTCAAAGCGTAGTACGCCAACATGAGGTTATTTTTCATTCAAATACTTGGAACGAAAACCGAGTTACATAGGTTATTTCAATAAAAGGATAACCGGTTATTTTTCATTCGAATAAGCCCATCACTAGTTTAAATCATACTTTTAAATTACACCAAATTAATTATAGCTTTACATTTTTTAAAATTTGTTAGCTTAATAAAGAGAACAAAGTCCTTAACGATATCATATTTTCTCCTTCCAACACACTATATATATCTTTATTTTGTTATTTCTACCTAGTATGTGCAATAATCTATTTCGAGTAAGAATTTGTCATTACCTTTAAATTTCATAATTAGATAGTACATTATATTCGAATCCATCTGTTTCTCAATTAGCCATATTTTATTCAAATATAAATTCTGTTTTCTTTTCTAATTACATACCCATTATTCACATTCGCAATTCATATTCAAAATGATTCCTATACTATTTAACTATTGTAATCCCTTAATCCTATTTTAAAATTGATTTCTATAACCCTCTATTTATATCATTACAATATATTAAGTAATTGAACACAAGAATTTTTATATTTACATGCTGTAAGTCTAATACATAATGCTAAACATTAAAATATTTGTTATCTGTTTACTTAATTTGAAGAAATTTTCCATTAAATACGTTTTTGGAGCTTTTCTTTGTTTTAGTTATGCGAATACAAGCCGAAATTACGCAAATTACATTTAACACATGCAGTCTTGCATAAATTTCAAACGGAAGCGTACGCTCGAAATGGCAACAGCAAATAACGATTAATCGTGAATTCGATTATTCACTCCAATACCCACCAATAAATTCATAACATAACTGTCATAACGTGTAGGATTTTTTCTTATTAAAGCTAAGACTACATTTGAATGTTCAGTTTACACAAGGATGTGTTTAACAACGCGGAAAACTCAACGATGGAAAAGCTGTGCTTCCGCCTCACATGTTTGTCTGATTACGTACGTCTTCACAGCTTTTCAAATGTATTCCTACTAAGCTCTTGCTTGGCGAACTTTCGTGTAAGTATTTGTTACTAAAAATTCAAGAAGTGTTTAGGTTCCAGTAAAAAATAGAAGAATTTTCTATAAATAATTCTGTTTCAGTTGACCGACTGAAAGCCCAGCGGAGCAAACGGAAAGCTGTGGTTCAGTTATTCACTGTATTGAAATTTCTGCATTTACATTTCGATTTTTTCTACAGTTTATTTGCCTAACGAAAGCACGCGGTTGAATGCACACATACCATAAAATGTTTTAACTTTAATTATTTATGAAGTTCATTTTCTTGGATAAGTGCACATGCATTATTCAACAGAACATAGGCAACTATAACAGTATAACAAATATATACATATGACATTTAAAACATGGGTAAAAGAAACAATGATTCCAAATGTAATGCAATCATAAAACTATGTTCTTCATTACTTTGTTTTAAACTTTTGTGTATATGATTTGGAAGATAGAATCAGTGCTACCAATTAATTGCAAAAGAGCAGTATGCTTCATTTATGTTATAGAAAAATGCAACAAACACCAAGAGGTGGTCGATGCCTATTTACAAAATATGTTAATGTTCCTATTCATACATCCAAATTATTTGAAATTGATTTCGCTTTAGAATGGGAATCTTTACCTGGAGAAATTAACAGCATACATACAATTTGATTGTTAAGGTTAAGCATTAATTCACTTTTTCTGATAACTCCGAAGACGTCTTACTGCATTTACATTAACCGACAATTCATTTTCTACTTGTATATACGGGGTGGGCCAAAGTAGACGCTTTCTTATGGAAACTCATGTTCCTGTCAGATAGAAAAAATTTGTCCAACGTCTCCCGAGTTCAAATTTTATGAAAAAGTTACTAGTGCAAACACAATTTTGCTATCGTAAACCTTTAGGCAGCTAGGGAGCGTTCTTCATAATTCGTCGATTTCTTTAAACCCTTCTAACTTTTTTGTTTTTAGGGATTGATGTACAATGGGCTGGTGCATTTTGTTTTAATACAGGGTGATTCGTAAATTTTCTGCAACATTTTTTTTCTTATGGGACACCCGGTATATTTATATATTTTTTGTAGTCCTTAAAATTCTCTTTTCAAAAATTTATATACAATATGTCTAAATTTAGTATTTTACGGTATATTTGGCTTTAAGTTAAATAAACTGAAAATATCAAATAGCCATTGTGTCCTAGCACATTGTTTTAAATCAACATTAGCAATAGTTATTAGGAAAATCAGTCGAATAGCTTTTGAATTTGAACCGAATCTTTATTTTATCCGTGTCTATTTAAATTTACTCTAATTAGATTTTTGTAATTAAAAATGTATCAAAACTATGAAAAATATGATATTTTTAAAATGTTATATAGAGTGTAATGAGAATGTGGAAACTGCCAGTCTTCTTTATGGAAACCGATATCCAGAATGAGCACAGTCATTTGGTACAAAGTTTAGAAGATTGAAAGAAGACCTAAGAAACTTTGGTGCGTTTTCTAAACGGCGACGGAACAATAGTAATAATATTAATCACCAAGAAGTAATGGATATAATAGTTTTGGGCTCAATTGAAAATCATTCTAAATCGTCCACCCGAAAATTGGAAGACGAAACTGGTATCGCAAGGACATCTGTCAGACGAATTTTAAAAAGACATAAGTTTAGACCTTGTGGAACTGAAAAATACACCATCTACTGCCTGCGAATCGGCCGGTGGCATTTGCAAAAGTGTACTCAAAATGAAAACTTTGGCTTGAACTGTATTTAGACGGATGAGGCATCCATCAGCAGCGCGGGAATATTTAATAAGTATAATGATTATACATGGTCCCGCGAAAATCCTCATGCAACGGTGACCATAAGGAATCAAGGCCGTTTCAGTTGTTACGCTTCTTTTGTCACTCCCTGTAGTTCCGCATGGCTGGTTTTACGCCTTCGTTAATTTGCGATTTCCGTGGGGCTTGTTATCGTAATCTTTAGGCTTGGCTTTGGCCTTGCTCGACAGCGTTGTGGTCGAAGCGCTCTCGAGGCCGCATTCTTTTGGCTGAGCACGTCGCTTTTGGTTTGGTGGAACGCTGCGGAGATGTTTGATGCTGGTTTTGGTGATCCATTTTGTCCTGCCGCTAGATTTTGGTAGTTATGAAAGCTTTGAGGCCTCGCTGCAAAGCAAAGCGTGTGAGATTTTGGACATTATGCTGGAGAGATTATTCTACGCCATGCCGCATCTAGCCTTCGATGCTCGTTTGCCCAGTTCATCCGGGGTAAGTTCCGCTTTATATTGTTGGTCGTTTAGCAAAGGTTTGCATGCATTTACTTTGGATTTCATTTTCTTTAGCAAGCAGTCTTGGGCAAATCAGTCTACATAAGCAGTCTTGGGCAAAGTTCGAGTAATCAGTCTGGGGCAAATCAGTCTTGGCTAAATCAGTCCGAGTAATAAGTCTTGGGAAAATTAGTCTACATAAGCAGTCTTGGGCCAAGCCCGAGTAAGCAATTTTGGGCAAATCAGTTCCAATATGCAGTTATGGTCCATTAGTTCCAAATTTCGAGTAAGCAGTTCCCAGTAAGCCGATTTGGGGCTTAGGTCAACGTTTGGATCCCAGCTGACGCCACCCCATTGCTAGGTTTTGGCAACTCGAACATTACCCAGAGGAAAAGGTCCGCACAAATGAAGAGAACGCCTGTGAGGCACATTTCGTGCAAAATACGCAACGAGAAGCGAATGGTCGATTCGTTGTCTCTATCCCTCTCAAGAAACCTGTAGAGGTATTAGGTGATTCATTGCAAATCGCTCAGAAAAGATTCTTATCATTAGAGAAGCGGTTACAAGCGAACCCTGACTTGTCCAATCGCTATTTGAATTTCATGAATGAATATTCTGAATTAGGTCATATAGTCCGGTCGGCAGGTACATAATGAGGGGGGTTAGCTGGACACAATTCCCAAGTTAATGAAATTTTGGCATATTGTTTAGGGATGATATTGGGTGTGGAATCTGAGTTTTCGACCTCGAGGACCCTGTGCTAACTCGGGGAGGGCCAAAAAACCACGACATTTTCAGACTTTTTTCGGTTTTTTGCTTATATCTTCTGAACCATGCGTTTTTCGAGAAAAACACCCCTATAGAAAGTTGTAGAGAATGTAATTTCCTTCAATTTTAATTGGTCAAAATTATTTGTTGACTTAATACTTACCGAGATACAGCAGTTGAAAGATGGAACAAATTTCTCAAAATGCAAAAAAAAATAGAAAAATACAGGTTTTTGCCTCATATTTTTCAACGTATCTATGTATACTATACATAGCTACTTATTATTCTTTATTTTAAACTAGCTGACCCGACAGACGTTGTCCTGTACAAATTTCAATAAATTTGTGATCGTTTTCTGAATTTGTGAAGAGATATTGGCAATGTGTAAACAAAGTGAAAAGGAGAAAAAAAAACGCATTTCTTAGTGATAGTTGCATCTATTAACGATTGTGGTTATGGATATTCAATTTAAGGAAGGGTTAATTCAGAAGTAAGCGATGACTATTTGCCACATGCTCCAAAAAGATCAAAGCGGACGGAAGCCTGATGTTTGTTTTTTTTAATTAATAGAAAACCAGATCAACACTGACTAACAGTATTATGCATGGTTGTGATGTAGGAACTATTGTTTAATTTCTGTCTTGCGCGTATGCTGACACGGAGGACACTGACGCCTCGGAAACTTATTGATTATTCACTATCACTTCCACTATCACTTTGGTTTAATGGTAAATCTTGGAGAAGCCGTCTCTTGAGTCGTATGTATATTACTTCGGCCTAGTTGCTGGATGGTGATGTTATTGGTGAAACGTAGATTGGTTAGGATTTTCTTGGTAGTTCTGTTTATGAATTGTTCAATGGTGTCAATTTCTAGTTCATGGTGGATTTGATCATTTCAAACAAAACCGAAAAAAGTCCGAAAATTTCGAGGTTTTTCGGTCCTCCTCGAGTTAGTACAGGGTCCTCAAGGTCGAAAACTCAGATTTCACACCCCATACTATATTGTCCTGTTGCAACGTTTCATGAAATAAATTAAGTTTCGTCGTTTGATCTCAAGCAAATTTACAGATTTACCTACGAAATACGGTGAGTTTTGAAGTGACAAACGGTTATACAGTTACAACAAAGTGAATCAGTTGTCCAAATTGTGTTTCTTCGCATCGCACATTGTGTCGTAAACCAAATAATTGAATTGAATTGAATTGACACAATTTAATTGCATTGCAATGCCGCTAATCAGACGGAGCAATTTAGGTCGCAGAATTCGCAATGCTATAAACCAAACGAATTTTCCATTGGCGTACTTCTGAATTAACCCCCCCTTAAATTGAATATCCATGGCCACAATCGTTAATAGATGCAATTATCAATAAGAAATACGTTTTACTTCCTTTTACTATAAAGGAAGTATTGGATTCACCCCAAAAATTCGAAATTGAGTTTTCAACGGATCTTCACGTTTTAGAGTCCCCTGATCCCAAAAAACATATTTTTTTTCATTGGTCTGTGTGTCTGTCTGTCTGTCTGTCTGTCTGTCTGTCTGTCTGTCTGTCTGTGAACAGAATATCTCAAAAACGAAAAGAGGTATGGCATTGAAACTTCATATATAAGTTTTGTGTACTATTTAGATGAGACAGCAAGCTTTTGAAGAAAATCGCATAACCGGAAGTAGGTGTTTACTCTTGTGATTTTTCAGTTTTTTTCGATTTTTTCAAAAACGGCTCTAACGATTTTTTTTAAACTTTACATTTTTATTACATTTTTAATGTGTATTGATGTGAGATAGGTGATTTTCCAGTTGAATACTTCTAAAGTGGGTTTCTTTTGTTTTTTTTTCTATTTTTTTTATTAACTCCTATTTTAAATAAAACACCCGGTATATTATTACATTTTCGAATTCACCTTAAAATTCTAGAGAAAATTTGTCTCTTCAAGTAACGCTCTATTTTGTACCGTTTTTGTAGAATTTGAAATTTTTGAAAATTTTTGAAAAATTTTTAAAAATTAAAAATGAAATTTTTTACTAATTATAAGATCACTGTAAAAGGAAGTTGTGTGAGTGTATCACACCAGATTTTTTTTTCTCCTTTTTACTTTGTTTACACATTGCCAATATCTCTTCACAAATTCACAAAACGATCACAAATTTATTGAAATTTGTACAGGACAACGTCTGTCGGGTCAACTAGTTTAAAATAAAGAATAATAAGTAGCTATGTATAGTATACATAGATATGTTGAAAATATGAGGCAAAAACCTGTATTTTTCTATTTTTTTGCATTTTGAGAAATTTGTTCCATCTTTCAACTGCTGTATCTCGGTAAGTATTGAGTCAACAAATAATTTTGACCAATCAAAATTGAATAAAATATCATGCTCTACAACTTTCTATAAGGATGTTTTTCTCAAAAAACGCATGGTTCAGAAGATATAAGCAAAAAACCGAAAAAAAGTCCGAAAATGTCGAGGTTTTTCGGCCCTCCCCGAGTTAGCACAGGGTCCTCGAGGTCGAAAACTCAGATTCCACACCCAATACCATCCCCAAACAATATCCCAAAATTTCATTAAATTGGGAATTGTGTCCAGGTAGAAAGTACCTGCCGACCGGACTAATATGTCCGTTTCAAACCCTAATACCCTAATTGGCCGGGCTTTATCGAATTGAAATAACGAAAGGCCCATGATCAGATGTCAGAATCATATTAAACGAAACACAATTATAAACAACCAAATTCAGATATTTGCCGGATAGTGTCAAGTGTGCTGTTCGCATATACGAAATATATGTCAAAATTCGTTATTACGTAAGATTCAAGAAAGGCACATATATAGAAAAGTTACTCTCAGAAAATTGAAGAAATATCTAGGTTTTCGATAGAAAATAACAGATAATAGAAGAGAAATGTGTGAACTGGCTCACGTTATTTTCAAAAGCAACGAATCTTTGCAACGCTATCTGAAAATCTTGGATTCAACAAATTCACTACAATTTGTGTTTCTCGATTATACATAGGCTTTTAGTGAAGAAACGGCCAAAAACATGGCAAGACAATATGTAGTTCAAAAACATTAGTGCAGCTCAGTGAGGTATCCAACGGTAAGAGTGTAACGCTTCACCCCCTCGCTAAGGGCGTTATATTTATACCTCGGGTTAGTTCAATCGGAGGCAGGTTAACTCAAACTCAAATATATACAGTAAGGAAAACACGGGATGTTTACCATAAATATATTGTGGATAACTATAAATACAAATTAAACGGTAGTTTTGAATTTACTGAATTCTACATTATAAAAGTAACAAATTCTTCTGGGGGGTCGTGTTTTTTTGCTCCTTGGTGAGATGCAGCCCACCTAGCATATCTCAGGGGGGACGGTTGCAACGGCCATTGCACCAAGAGCAGCAAGTAATTACAGAACGCGGTTGCCGCCGGTGATGTGCCGATTATAGGTTTCGACCTGTAGGCTGAATGTTTAGGACGGGTGACCTTCAAGTCCCAGTGGTGTTTCCGTTTGCGGTGCTGGAATTATATGAATAAGTCACGGAGATTTAAATGATACCTGCACCTCAGAGGTTATCTTAATGTGGGTCTTGCAGCGGGCGGTGAGCGTTGACAGCTCGGCGGGCCCTGGGTGGATTTCCAGGCGCTCGGCCCCGGAGGCGACCTTTGAGTTCCGAATTCTGGGGAACGTCTTTAAACTTCAGAGCGGACCCTTCAAGTAGGTTTTAATTCATACGGCTATATTATTAAATAGTTTTGAAATATTATAGCGGCGCATCGTAATGCAGTTTTCAAATTATAGGAAAACAGGTTAGGAGCCGGGCATTTACCGCCTCAATCTAACCAGCAGGTTTGGGTTTAAGTTGATAAGCTAGCAGTCGCGCATTGACCGCCTTAGTCTAACGTGCAACTCAGGTTTTGCAAATATCAAGGCAAGTTAGGGGTCGGGCATTCACCGCCTCAGTATAACTTGCAGGTCAGGTTTTCAGGTAGATAAGTTAGGAGACGGGCCTTCACCACCTCAATCTAACTTCATGAGAGGAGTTTGGGATAAGGGCAAGTACGTGGATTCAAGTTCGGGGGTGGACAGGATCAGGATTGATAGACTCAAGGGGAATGAAGTCAAGTCAAGTAAACTGGTCGCGGAGTTTTTGTATATACTCACCGGGCGGCTTTATCGCTGCACCGGTTCTGGGAGGAACGACGCTGTCGGTGATTCAGCTCAACTGTGCGCATAGCGGGAGCTTTCGCATTATCGGAAACCGAAAGCCCCTTAAATGTAACCCTCGATGCATAAATGAAATACATTTTTAATGTTTAATTATAATTTATGCGAAAGCTAGCGTTACAAGAGATACATAGTTGTACACGCAGGTACGAAAATGTGATTTCTTGAAGACGCAGGATTAATCTTCGGCACGAAAAATAAATCTTTATATTACCATCACAACGTTAATGCCGAGCTCTTTGAACGCTGGTTACACTAAACAGTAATAGAAAAACAACCAACGACTAATCGGAATAAACCTGAAATTATACAGTGGTTATAAGATAAAAATATTGAATTTTCCGGAGTCAATGGTAAAATTGAACTGTTACACATAACTAAAATTCATTGTATTTTAACTACAAACAGTTATAAGTTCTATGTAGATGAGTTAGCTGCCAAACAATGTCATAAAATTCTTCGCTTGCCTCAATACCGTTGCCAATTTGACGCTATTGAGTTAGTTTGAAGCACTTCCAAAAACTTCTACGATAAAACAGATTGTCCAAACAAGTTGCAAGGACAAATATGTCAAAGAGGCTTTTACTCCAACGATGTTAATAAACACTTAAAAAAGGAATGCATTGTAAAGGAAGTTAGACCTGTAGTAATGTGATAGGAATGCCATGTGCATATCTCAATAACGTAATTTCCGAAACTACAACGACAAAATTGATCTTTTCAGGGCCGCACCTGAAGAACTTAGCTTAGTTTTCTTTTGGTGTACATAGCATTCAACAATTAATTAGGTGGCGTGACCTTTCAAGCTTTATATTTTATTTTAATTGATGTCGATGAAAAACCCTATAAATGTTCTTTTACAGTTGTGTAAATGAGGAAATTTTTTAGAACATGTAAACTGGTTAAAGAAAAATCTCCTCATTTACACAACTGCTAAAAGAACACTTACAGGATGTTTCTAACAGTAATTCGGTAACAGGGCTAGATTTGAGTTCTTAGAAGCCATTTAACTAGATTATCACTGAAAAATATTTCTCCTAAAAGGCGCCTTGTCGTAAAAAGTTTTTTAGAAAATCAAAAATCAACAATGTTTCCATACAATGCCGACTTTTTGGCGGTCACTGTATATTGTCTTCATAGACTACAAAAAGGCTTTTGACAAAGTAAACAGAAATAATCTCTCGCACTTTATGATAAATAATGGCGTTTCTTAACATCTTGTCGGATCTGTTGAAAGCCTATACATTTATACAACGACAACGAGATTATGATCGACATACCGGCAAGGAACAACAATAAAATAATAACGATTGATTGTGGAACGAAACAATGTACCCATTATCGTCGATGCTTTTTAACGTTTAGATCAGTGATGGGCTTATTCGAATGAAAAATAACCGGTTATCCGGTTATTGAAATAACCTCTGTAACTCGGTTTTCGTTCCAAGTATTCGAATGAAAAATAACCTCATCTTGATACGTACTACGTGCCGTATCTCAGCGACCTGCGAGTGATCGAAATTCTGTAAATAATACGTCATTCAGAACCATAAGCATGGCAGATTGTACTGATTGACCCAAGTGAGGCTCGCGGCTGCTTGTTGATGTTATTAACACATTTGAGACTCCCAGTGGCCCGGTTAAATTTATGGGGCCGTTCCTATTAAAGATAACGCTCTGCTGAGTATGAGATTTGCCGAAGCTGTGTCGGTATTAATTTATAACGGCCTAAATTTTTACTTCAAAACGCTGTTGATTATGCCTAATAAGGGATAAACAGAAAGCGAAATAAGATTTTCCAATATCGTAACAGATTTATATTTAATTTTTAATAACGGAGCAGTCGATGCCCATCCGTCGTCATATGATATGAACGTGGGACAAGAGTGGATTTCGATGTTTAAAATTTTAAGTGTGCGTCCTTAGAACCGCGGAAGGCTGAACGTAGATAAATTATGGATTCTAAAATATACCGGTATGATGTGCAAGCGAAAAGGGAAGAGTGGCTACTAGAGAATTTTAGGAACTTAAAATAAATTCAATAGATACTTTTTATTCGCATATTTATAATTTCTTTATGATTAGTATTGATATAGCTATTCTCAATGGTTTAAACTCCTTAGAAATCAAATAAAAATCATTTATACAATTATTATAATTAACGATTAACTGAGTTCCTCTGCTATCTGCAAGTTACGGTGCCGATGCAGATGACGGTGAACCGCCAACCGGCAAACCGCCAACCGGCGAAATCGAAACGAATCGAGAGCCAAAACTTATTCGAATGATTATTCAAATAATCATTCGGTTATTAATATCATTCGAATGCAAATAATTCGGTTATGAAAATTGTCCGGTTATGCCCATCACTAGTTTAGATTGTCGAATCTATACAAGAATGAGAGAGGAATCTTTAAAAACACTTCACAAGTAACAGCTCATTTATCAACACGCTGTTGTTTACTGAAAATCGGGTTTTGAAATCAAATACAGAGGGCAATATTTATATACAATTAGATCAACAATTATAATTGAAAATAGACCAATAGAACACATTACCTGCTTTCACACCTGGACAGAATATTTCGCATGATAAAAACAACTAATTCAACAGCAAAATAAATATAAATTCAAAGAAATGTGCCTGGTAATAACTACAAACTTAGAATTTACCAGTAAAGAAACACCATTGAAGTTTTATAATGTTATGCCTGTTTCTGCATGATTGGATGGGTCAGAAAAGTGGACCCTTACTAAAAATCAGTGCAAACAAATTGCAGCGGCAGATGAAATCGTTGAGACACTTCTGGATGGAAAACATAATCAAGAAATACGATAAGAATTCACATTTACAATATTGATGAAGAAATAGAGCAATAAATTTTACAATGGATGATAACCGTAGTCCAAATCTAGAGAGAGACCACGAGGACAAATAAGTGTAAGAAGCCCAAGCGAACGATGGAGCGATCAGCAAGAATAGTAAAATACATCAGATCCTAACAAACCAATCGATTTAATTCTTGAAGTAGGTGATGTATTCCATATGAACATAAGACAATATCTTAATTTTCGACTTGGAGAGACACGAGCGATGACTTGAAGCGATGTTAACCTGAAAGAATCGCTGCAAAGAGAAAATCCAAGTGTTACTTGTAATCACCGCATGATTCACAGGCAATTGTTGGTGTAGACCAACTACAGTCAGTGTTATATATTATTTTTGTTATTAATGATATAAAAGTAAATACTTTAACGGCAAGAACATTTTTCTGTAATGTGAAACGACACTGGAAGTCGCCACTTGAATTTAATGCTTTATTGAGAATTTCAGTTATTATGTCGTGGAAAGGTTGTGGATGTATCCTTAAGCTGAGAAAAGAAATACTCGTACTCCTCTTTTTGAAGAACATACAAATTTAAAAAAAAATTAGTTATAATACTACAAGTACTCAAAGCTATGTCGATTATTTTTGGGGTAATAAATTATCACAAAGATCCATTGCGTGTAGGTACAGTCCTATTGCACACGCAATGGACATGAGTGATACCACCCTAAAAATAGTCTACCTAACTTTGACTACGAATAGTATTCGGGGGACTATTCAGTGAACCAAACCCATTTTTCAAATTAGAAAAACTCAACACTTAGTTACACTTATTAAAATACAGTTGGTGTAAACATTCTCAATAAATATTTTAATTTGTTCAAAATAGTCACTAATACAATAGTCGCTGCAATTCGGTACTAGTACAATAGTCAATATAATTTCTTTTGGTTGGCTATGAAATTCAAAATCTGAAGTTTTCATTGGTCCACCTTTGGCAGACCACAGAGAACTGAATAGTTGAAAAACGTTTTTTAAAAATTAAATATTCAGCTGTACATTCAGTCTTTCAAAGTAAATTTAAATGCGTTCATGAATGAAAAAAATCTTGTATAACAAATGTCGATGTTATTTCTAAATGCATTGAAAATTATCTAATAATCTAGTTAAACATGTTTAAGCATCATTTTTCTGAATTTTGAGTTAATACAAGTTGAGAACCATATATATTATTATAGAATGGGACATGCTTATTTTACGTCTAACTCACTGTTTTTACCATTCGGCTAGCCTGCTTAAAATAACACATATTTTTATATATGAGAATCCTTAAAATTGAATTCGTACAAGCAAATCCTTGCACCAACAAATATAAATAAAAGTGTTTAACGTCTTTCCAGTGTTTCACAATAGAAATTATAGTGTGGCTTCTTCTCGTTTCTAATTAATTTCAAATTTAATCGAACGACATGAAGCCTAAGACATTAATTTATAAAAAAATATTCACCTTAAAATACCGTGGCGCGAACTTCGTCACAACCGCACCGTTATATCAGAAGATCTGCCAACTTTAGCTCAACGGACCCCAAAATAGCTACCAACCACCGTTTTCTTTCCTTTTCGTTCTGCAATTCTGCCGTTTTGCAACTCCATCCAGCATATTAGCTGGTTGGCTCTGTTTCCACAAAGAATAGTAGGACTTTAGTTAAACTTAGTTAAACTTTATTTATTTTTTAGTTTGTCGCATGAACATAACACAAAATTGTCTGAATAAATTACTGCAACCCATCTTTTTATGTAGTGTGATCGCTGCCTCACTCACTAACCCAGGTAAATAAGTTTCACAGTAATAAGCTTCTATTGCAACAATATTTAATTAGTAACAATAATAGCTGGCGATTATTTAACCTAAACAAAAAAACTGTGCAGCAATCATAGAGACTGCCCGCTGAGAGCTTTTTTTATTAATTCTCCAAATTAAATATCAATGCGACAGCCACTGAAGAACTGTTTGGTAACTCCCCGTATAAATTAAATTTATAAACTAAATAAAAACAAATGCTGTTGCTTTTCATTTGCTACATTTGATTGGCCTAAATGAATCAACCTCTCTCCTAAATTCTTCCCTTAACTATTATTAAAATTTAAAAAAATCTTAAATTATATAATGCTTAATACATATCGTATAAGCAAAATCTATACACAAATTCAAAATGTGCTCGTTTTAAGCTTTAAATTGATACTCCATTTGACTTGTATCCAACATTTTACATTATTTTTGTTGCTTTTTCTTGAATTTTCTGTTATAATACTAATTAAATATTATTGTATTGTTTGAGGCTTTCGCGGTTACTCGAATTATTCTCCTTAGCATAGAATTTCGGCTTAGACCGCGTAGTGTTTGTATATGAACACCCAGCATTTTCTGGCTTAATGTGCCTTGCACCTTGTGAAGTCGAGCAAAAACCTGCGCGATGGCCATGCTCTTTGGTGGCTCGTGTTGTTTGAGTATCTTGAGAACGAGGATACTTAGGCAGATTTGGCCGTTTTGCTGTTTGTGCATCCATATTCACTAACGTTTCGCAAGACCTTGCAGCTTGCATCATCAGAGTGAAAGTCGCACTGCAGTGCGACTTTCACTCTGATGATGCAAGCTGCAAGGTCTTGCGAAACGTTAGTGAATATGGATGCACAAACAGCAAAACGGCCAAATCTGCCTAAGTATCCTCGTTCTCAAGATACTCAAACAACACGAGCCACCAAAGAGCATGGCCATCGCGCAGGTTTTTGCTCGACTTCACAAGGTGCAAGGCACATTAAGCCAGAAAATGCTGGGTGTTCATATACAAACACTACGCGGTCTAAGCCGAAATTCTATGCTAAGGAGAATAAATATTATTGACATAAAAACCTTATTATCTGCCTATAGCTAATTAGACATGGATCTGAGCTAAACTGCTCACACAATAAGCCTAAATCAGCTTTGTATGTGATTCCGACATATTTTTTACAATTTACAGCGTTAGAACACATTTTCAAGCTATAAAAACATTAAATTTGGTTTCTACGTCTCAAATTACATAATAGTACAGTCAAAATAGTGTAGAAATACCATTGACTTGGGAAAAATTGCAACACAAATGAACCTTTTTGCATTATACTCTGAAAAGTGTGTATTTTAACATACTCAAAATCCCCATTAATCCCGGCCCAGGAAATCAGTCAAAATCCAAGATGGCGGCTGAATTTTCCGATTTTTGCCTTTTTTCTCTATTTTGCTGCATGTATTGCCGTAAAAAAGATAGTGTGCACTCAAAATAGGTACTTATTATGTACTGAAGCATGCCATTTACATCATACTTTTGCATTACTTTCATACGTATCGTTATATATACCGGGTGGGCCACGAAACTCAAGCAATAGTTTCGGGGGAAAATTTTTTCATGCAATAATGAAGTAACAGATGCTGTAAATCAGTGGTTTTCAGAGATTGGAAAATCCTTCTTCCAGGAAGCCGGTACAATGCTGGAGCATCGGTGTGATAAATGCATTAGGCTTAAAAGAGATTACGTAAAAGAATAAGGTGATATAAATTTTAATTTTGTAACCGGAAGTTGGTCGGGAACGGAGCATAGGGATCACCCCTCGTACATTGAAATTACGTTTTCTTGTTCTTGTAAGTCTGATGTGTAATAAAAGTTCATGTGATGTGTAATACACAATACATGTAATCATTTTATTTATATGAGAACTGCCTGTATATTAATGACAAACATGGCAAATTCAGCTGCCATCTACGATTTTGACTGACTTCCTGGGCCGGGATTAATGGGGATTTTGAGTTGATGTAAATGGCATGCTTCAGTACATAATAAGTACCTATTTTGAGTGCGCACTATCTTTTTTACGGCAATAAATGCAGCAAAATAGAGAAAAAGGAAAATTTAGCCGCCACCTTGGATTTTGACTGATTTTCCGGGCCGGGAGTAATGGGGATTTTGAGTATGTTAAAATACACACTTTTCACAGTATAATGCAAAAGAAATCATTTGTGTTGCAATTTTACCCAGTTCAAAATTTATTTTGACTTTACTATAATATTGCATGTTTGGCATGGTCTCATAAATAATTTAAATAAAATTGTAATTTCTAGAACTTCGTCGAACTTCAAAAGATGTTATCTTACTAAAATCACATCAAAACTCAGATAGAACTAGAAGAATTATCCTTGGTGAACGACCAGTTACAATTGTATGCAGTTTAAGCTCCATCGGACTTATGACAGTTTTGTGGTGAATGATTATGATGAAAAATCTAAGATTGAACACACCTTAAATTAAGTAATTAAACTTAATTAAATGCTATTGTGTCTGCTTTTACTTCACACACCGCGTTTCGTACATTTTTGTGCAGCACCATAACCTCGGTTATTCGAAGGAAATGTATTTCTGATCCTAGCGAATCTTAAGTTTCTACGGTGTAGCAAGCCCACCATAGGCAGGTTGCTTATAATGAATAATTTTATGGGCGAAGCCACTGAAATTGATTTGCAAACAATGCGAAAAGCGTTACGAACGTAGCACCAAAAACGAAACATTTATCTCATTATTATATTCCCAAGGATTTTCTTGTTCCAACTATGTGCGCTGTACAGGGTGTAAAAAAAGTCTGGAATATAGCAAATATTTCAAAAACTACCAGATATTAATTTTTCAAAATTGCCAGACTTATATAGCTAAAAACGGCGTATCTAGGAAGGACAAAACCATTTCTGTAACTGTACAGGGTTAGTCAGAAAAAATACCAACTTTTTTATTTTAAATTGAATACCCTGTATATTACCGGGGGATCAAATAGTCCTTCAAAAGAAAAATTCAACGATATAGAGTTTGACGGATTTATCTGTCAAAATGACAGATGTGGGGTGACTTAAAGAATAAGGTTTACAACAATAGACCGGTTAATATTGAAGCTTTAAAGGATCATATTAGAAATGAGATACGTCAAATTCGATGGGATACTGTCTTTAAATTCTCGTAAGACGTTGTCAAAAGTATCCTATCGAATTTGACGTATCTCATTTCTATATTTTTATATTATCGACTTGTTTTATTTTCAACAAATATCTGAAAAGTATTTAACACAGGTATGAGCACTTTTGGTGTAAAAATAAATAAAGGAGGCTATGGTGTGGCTCATGGAGTTAATTAAATTGTTGGATAATAGACAGATCTTTTATATTATGTCGAAGGCATTCCGGAAATTCTTGATTTGGTTTTGTAGTGTTAGTTACATTCTTACACGTTGACCAGTCAGCAGTGAGCAATTCATAAACATCAAACCAGAGACGGTAGCTGTTTACGTATTGGGCGGTACCGCACGACTATGCATGACAAATCTATACAGGGCTAGATCATACAACCTATTTAAGTCCAAATTAAAGAACTACCTCTCTGAAAAAGCTTTATATAGTTTAAAAGAATTGGATTAATGTAATGTGTCTACAAACAGTTTATACTATTTTATTTCAATTCTAATTGTGTATAATACCACTTGCGTCATCAATTGTATGTTATTTGTTATTTATTTATTTTTTTATATATTTATGTGTCACTATGTAATGGCGCACCGTATTGACTTCTCACATCTGTGTATTTTCGCAGCTACGTGAATAAATTTATCTCATCTTAATTCTAAAAGTAGATTATTCCCTAAATTTATTAAAGTATGAATAATTTACCTAACTAAAAATCAACCTCCAGGTAGCGTTTGTTTAATTCAATAAGCAGCAATTATGCCAAAGTTACTTACTGAGATTCCTTGTTGGAATGATCTAATAAAATTTGCTTTTAGAGAACTTACACTACCGTTTCTTCCCACTAGAGCGAATATTAAATCAACATGAATACTAACTTCCTGAAGTTCCGTAACAAGGCTAGACAAGCTTTTATTGGTAAAACTTTGACCAAGGTAACATTACACTGAAGGTATTATGTATTCAAATTACGTATTTATGCAGTACAGCTTAGAACCTATTTAAGCCGCTCTATGTAAAGAGTGGTATAAAACAAACAAGGAGCATCAAAGCTCGAAGCAAATTTCTTTGGATAAAAGTTATCAGCACCTTGTAATTGCTTCTTGAAACATTGCACTTTCCAGGGCAGATTGTATCTGACAAATTACAAGTTCCGCTTACGCCAACAACTTGTCTTTCAGAGCAGATTAATTAAAAAGATAAGGACTTTATCTAAGACCGAAGCACCATTACAAATGTATTCCTGATAACTATCATTTAAGCGTTCATCGAGACACTAATCGGAGCAAATACAATTTAGAGAAAAGTTCATCTAATGCTATTGCATGGAAATTTGTGAAACTGATAAAATTTAAATCAAGATAAAAATTAATTAACGAATTATAATACATTACAAAATTATTCAGCAGCAGTGAACTCTAATGAAAATATAGGATATAAAAGTGAATCCATCCGTTTTCGTAAAAGATGGTTTTGTATCAATGAACAATTATAATCCGTTATTCCTATACTTGAAGAAATGCCACAGAAAGTACCTACTTGTAAGCGAATGGGGTAGCTCTTTTAAGCATTCTCAACATCCAAATAAAATAATGTTAAATACTTTCTAACAAAAACGGGCTACCCCTTTCTAATTGCTATTATTACTAATAAATGATATATCCCATTTTATGGCATGTTATTGCATGAACCTAAATTGCCATTTTAGCTTATATCTATAATTAAACAACTATATTGGGCTAGGCAAAAATTATTTGGCTGCATTTCTATTACAGTCCAGGCATATTAGCCAATTTTAAAATAATACCTCCAAACGAAATAAGTAGCCTTAATTTTTAGCATATATTTTCCTTGATACATTCAAATGTCCATACTTGGGACGTCGGCCTTACTTGGGAAAAATCTGTAAAAGGCTTTACCCAGAACCTTCCTCGTCAACATTGTGGCACTAAATAATTTTAAAAATCAAATTAAGTTAGAAGTACAAATATCTTCACGTTTCTAATAAACTAAATACATTTTCAAAATTAAAACAAAATATCCCGCTGAAGTTTGAAGCCGCCGCATCTGCAGCTATGCAGAATGCTCGATCTTAACCAAACCTCCGCAGAGGTGCTCACCTGCTCACCCTGTATATATTTGTATGAAATTGTACCGGTTTCATGCGAGGTAGATATATAATATGTATGCAAAATATCGTCTTCCTCCGAAAAACAGTTTTTGAGATATACTGACAACAAGCAGACAGACAGACAGACAGAATTAAGAAAACTTCTTTGTCGTCATCTAGGAACCTTGAAACGTCAAGATCAAGAAGAAATCACGGAAGGTGATTTTTTCGTGATTACAATATTTTCTTCATCTTTCAGACGAGGTAACTAAAAATGGGCGTAACTTTTTTACTTCCGGTCCTATCAAAAAAAGTTATTAAAGTGTTTATAGAACTTGTCGGAATGCTACTAGAACTCCCATTAAAACTTCCGGAACTTTAAAAAGTTAAAAAAGATATTTTTCCGATTTATTACTTTTTTTTGAAATCATATTCCAAAATTTATTCAGATCTTCACGTTTCAGGGTCCCTAGATGAAGAAAAACATGTTTTCTCAATTCTATATGTCTGTCTGCCTGCCTGTTGGCGGTATAACTCAAAATATATTTGTCGGAGGAAGACGATATTTATCATATACATTATATACCGTGTGAATAATGTAAGACTATAATACTTTGGCAACTTTATTTTAGCATTAATCAATTTACCCTTGCTAGTAACAATTGTGGGTTTTTTGTAGTCACTGTGTTGTTATATTGTTTACAAACACCAGGGTAACATTAAGTAAATTTCCTATGTCTAATTTTTGCATAATTCAGCCATGTACAGTCTTACATTATTCGCATTAATCAGTTTACCAATGCTAGTAACAGTTGTCGGTTTTGAAATTACAATGAAATAATCCAGTTTCAATTAGTTTCTGTAATCACTGTGTTGCTGTTTTGTTTACAAACACCATGGTAACTTTAAGTAAACTCCCTATGTCTAATTTTGCATAATTCAACCATGTATAGTCTTACATTATTCTCACTGTATACAGTCTGGTACATTAAGTGTGCAACAAATGGATTTTTTTGTTGTACAACAACCGTTTTGAATTTCGATTATATGAAGATAGTCTTTAATCGGTCTTTAATGTTAAAAGGTATGGAATAATGTTGTAGAGCTTATAAAAGTAATCCTTCATAGTATCTCGACATTTATTAGCGATGATTAAATTATTAAATTTCTGAAAAACTTTTAATAAATCTATATAATAGTTTATTTCCCATATTTTTATATAATATATAAATGAAGCTTTTACAATGGGCGGGTCTGCTGCCTTAGTGGATGGTAGATCAGGCCAGTCTTGCTTTTTTACCTATTGGTATTATAGGGAAATAAATGGTTTTGAATAGAGGAATACGGTAACTGTTAGCTTTTAAAATATTAATTCATTTGCCTCAATTTTCAGTGTAAAACTCTGGATGTGAAATGGCGATGATTTGGTTAAGACCTCTTATAACGTTCAACTTATGTCGAATAATATGTAACTAGTGGAAATTGAGAAACCTACCTAAACTGGTAGATTTCATCTATCAATTGAGTTGTATTAGTTGTATTTGAACCTGTTTTGATATCCAGCATATCTAAGAAAGACACAAACCCACCCTGTTCTCGTTCGAAAATGTATCTATCCTTTGAAATTATTAAACACCCCAAGAACTTTCCCAATTCAACCTGTAGACAAAAATACGCTTCTCTCTAAGGATTACAATTTTCACTTTATACTTGACCAAAAAAGTGGCATTAATAATGCAGTTGATTAAAGTTTTTGAATAATATATAAAACACTTTCAGCGTGGCGTCTATCTTGTAATACCTACTTTGGTAAAATTTAGTTATTTTACTTTAATTTAAACGTACGCGTCCTTGTTGTAGTAAATACAACAATTTAGGTTTTTGTATAATATAAAAAAGCTTTTCTTGTATTGCTTCGTACTTCGATAAAAGTTCTATTATTTTATTTTAACTTGAACGTACATATTTGTGTTGTAATAGGCATGTATGTGAGCTTTTGTAATTATTAGTAGCATATATATTTTCTCCATTTATTTTATTTTAGATAATGCTGTATGCGTTCACAAAAACTTTAAATATAAATTTCGCAATCCGATGCTAGTAAATATAAACTAGTTTTAACGGTTTCCTAACCAGTACATTTGTACTAATAAATAGTGGTACTGAATTTTCAAGTGTACCAAAAATGCATACACAAGTTTTAATGCGCCAGTAATTTATAACTGTATGATGTGTATTCTGCTTGCCAGCGATACGGAACACAAATTTATCAACAATATTCATATTGCTAGAAGAATTATTTCGCTTATGAAAAAAAAAATATGTTCCCTTTAACCGTAACAACGTAGTGGAGATTTAAGGTAACCGTTACATTGACAGACATTGCTCGCGTAACTTGTCCAAATCTTGTTTTCGGGTTGGCAGTATAATAAAAACGTCCAATTCGTAAACCTGAATGAGATTTTTCTTTTAGTTATTGTTTTCTGTTTTACCTGCTGTCCTTGATATTGTTATACTTCCATTTAAATTGTGAGACAGCAATAGTGCTTTATTAAACTTCAAATATTTTAAATGAGAAAACTTGTATGTAGCGTGAAAACGTAAAATTTGTATCCAAAATTTATTCGTAACAAACATTACAATGAAAAGTCGAATTTATACAATTCTTTTTTTGCGGATATTGAAATTTCGTTAAACGACTAACTAGAGATACTGTATACTGTCATTATCATTTTAATCTTATGCTGTTACATATTCCTAGAAAAGCACCAAAATTCCTTGCGACCTAATAAATGCTTTACTAATGTATTCATTCTATTAAATATTGGGCTTCATAATGCACATCTTAATTTTCATTAAACAACAGATAGTAATAATAATAATAATAGTGTAAGTAATAAAAAACTATCTTTACATTATTTCACTAATTGCACACCATAAATTACTTTCATCAGAGATCGTTGCCGTTCATTTGCATTCAGTAGCATTTAAATAGCCCTGTGCTATAGTACATCGCTTCAAACAATCAAATTAAAACTAATAAATAATTATTGTTATTGTGAACCACTATCGTTTAATGAAGCTAGTAATTGTCAATTGTTATGAACAAAAAAAATCCCCCAACTTTACTCTGTAATCTGTACTTACCGCGGACCACAGTCTACGCTACACCTGACACAACACATGCACATTCCATCACACGAGCCTGCACCAAATATCTCTTTGCTCGTGCACAAAACTAACTGTTATTTGACTAGCCATAGGAACTAATAAATTATGCTATTATTGTTCCAGATATGCTCCATTGCGATTTGCCTAACAGGTAACTTAATAAGGTTTTATCTTATTTCTTGCATTATGAAGACTTAATACCCAACTGAAGTTCATAATTTAGCAATTACTTTACCAGGAAATAATTTAATTACCGCGAGTAATTTCAATTATCACAAGGTTTTGAACTACTTGTAAGTAATTTAAATACCTTAATTTAATTATTCAAAAGTAATTTAGTAATTGAATGTAGTAATTAGTTACTTTCAGAAACGAATTCTCAAGTATTGTTTAACAGATATGGCTATTATTAATTACAATTAGCGTATTTTGAAAAAAATCACTAAGGGCTTTACTTAGAACTTGCCTCGCCAGTGGACGTTGTAACAATCAAAGAAAACTAAGATTAAAAAATAGTTTTTGAGTTAAACCGCCAACAAACAGACAGACGGCATCGAGAAAACCTGTGTTTCGTCATCTAGGGACCCTGAAACGTAAAAATGTGAAGAAACCCCGGAAGGTGATTTTTTCGAGATTACAATACTTTCTTCGTATTTTAGACAAAGGAAATAATAATTCGGTTCCAAGACAAATCAACAAAAAGGAAGTTAATTAGTAATTTAATTTCAAAGTTATAAACTTTGCCAAACTCTGACTATAGTCTGACAGAATATAAAAAAATACCGTTTAAACTTCGAAGTGAGTGAATTTTTAATTATTATCATTATTCCCACTTGCAACGTTTATGAAAAATTGACACTTGTTGACACTAACAAGTTGGTTTTGTGACATCCAACAGTGTTTTATTTTCGCCATCAAATATGAAAATGCTGTTATCAATTCTCACCCCCAAATATAAGTGGGAGGAATATCTTAATTTTAAAATGAATATTTTTATGCACCATTAACATTATTCAATAACTTTTTAATACTAAACGATGCGGAAAATTATTCTCTTTGTGTCCTACCAGTACATTAATTGAAATTAATGACTCTATTTTAAGGTATCTTAGATACAAGATAACGCTCCAGAACAATTATTTTCTTCATAAGAACCCTAGGGTTATGATGAAAAATTAACAGTATTTGTTTCCATGGATACAACTTTTATTTCAAAAATTACAACTGATATTTAACCAGGAAAATGTAATTCAAAATCACTTTGATATATTAAATGTACAATTTTCAAAATGGCCCGCCAATGAAACACCTCCATTTATATTTTTGCCTTTGCAATCGACGAAAAGTAGCTTGACAACCTCTAAGACAGATTCTCTGACTGTTGTTAAACCAGCAACAAAAAACGCATTTGTTCGATTGGAACTTTCGCTATTGTCGACGTATCCTCTAGCTACTGAGGCACTTTGCCAACCCCCTAATCTCAGCAGATTTTCTGAACTGCCCCCTGCATCTGATAGCAGTGTTGTTGTTGTACGCCGTAAGCAATGGCCTGTCTATGCTTTAGCATCGGGTAATTCTAAATATTTCCCGATTTTGAGGGGTATACTTCCAAATGTGTTTTTACCTGCAGGCTGTACAGTACATCGCTTATCACGAACACATAAGAAAAATCTATCACACACACAGTTTTTGGGGCGCAATGGCATGTATTCTCTGACAACTTTCAACGTATCCATTTCATTTTCGGTAACTATCATAAAGTTCCTCCGTTGACCGTTTTCGGGATTGTGGAATATCGATAACAATATCCGTACCTCTGTCTCGAACGTCACAAATTCGCATATTCACCAGCTCATTCCTCCGGCATGCTCCAAACACGCCAACTACTAACGCTACCTTATCCAACAGGTATTTTTCGGACGGTGCCTCTTTGAGAAACTTGATAACTTGGTCACGGGTGAGAACTTTAGATTTTTTAGGCAGATAGTTCCTTCCAGTTTGTTTCAAGAACTGCTCTAGTTGCACAAATTTCTCATTGGCCTTTATACGTTTGACGTTTGTTGACTATTAATTAATTGGCACTCTTTTAGTTTACACCCCCACATACACCTGGTTTACGATTTTTGTATTTCGCTTAAATGTGGGGGTGTAAACTAAAATAATGTTTACGGGCAGCTTATTTAGTTTACACCCCCACCTACACCTGGTTTACGATTTTTGTATTTCGCTTAAATGTGGGGGTGTAAACTAAAATAAGGTTTACGGCAGATTATTTAGTTTACACCCCCACCTACACCTGGTTTACGATTTTTCTATTTTGCTTAAATGTGGGGGTGTAAACTAAAATAATGTTTACGGGCAGCTTATTTAGTTTACACCCCACTTTTTTCCATTGTTTTGTATTGAAGCATTATGATTTTAATTGCGAGGTTAGGTTAGGTGAGTTTAGGTTAGGATAGGATAGGATAGGTTAGATTAGGTAAGGTACGTTGGCGTGTTGTGCCTGGTGTGCGCTCACTGCGGTAGGTGGCACTGGTGGTGGATTGGCTTGTTACATTCTCGTTGCAAATAGCAGAAGTTTATAAACGTGAATAATTTGTTTTAATTAATTGTCAATAAAAAGTTTGCGGTGTAAACTAATTTAGTTTACACCCCCACATACAACTGATTTCTGATTTTTCTATTTAGCTTAAGTGTGGGGGTGTAAACTAAAAAAGTACCCATAGACTATAATTTAGTTTACACCCCCTAAATGTGGGGGTGTAAACTAAAAAAGTACCAATTAATTTTTTAACATGGAACACTGCCCATAATGAATTCGGGGCATAGTGCTCCGATAAATCTTGAGAATATGCCATTAAAATTATCTCATTGACCATACTAACTGAATTTTCACTCAACCATTTTTCAAATGAATCGTACTCTTTGTCATATGCTTTCTTGCTCTTTTTAGGAACAAGTGCTTCAGCTGCTTTAGCAGCTTTTAATAATATTTCTTCTGAAATTTTACCTTCTTCAAACATTTTTATTATCCACCACTGTCACAATGAAAATTAATGACAGCTCAGCTGATGTCACAAATCTAACTTAGATCAGCTAACTAGATCAATCTTAAATACTATATCATAGTAATTATATGAATTGAATATGAATATGAATTAGGTAAGAAAATTGGTAGGACATAAAACCTTGAAGGCACCACGGACATTATGAGCTAAGAGCCCGCGATTGTTGTACACACTCGGGCCAAAGGCACTCGGTTAGTACACTAACAATCTTAGGCTCTTATTTTACTCATAATGCAATTGGTACCTAAATAACTATTAAGTTAGTACCACTATCGACTTTTCCATAATAAATGGTGAGCAAGATTATGCATAACCGTGATAAGCCATGTAAATTGCCTATATTCAGATGTACGACCAATCACTCGGTATGTGTTATTACCTTGCGGGACAGTCTTTCAATGGTTTGGCAGTAATAAGGTAATATCCCGGCGTTTTACTTCCCTCGTCTGAAAGACGAAGGAAGTATTATAATCACGAAAAAATCACCTTCCCATATTTCTTCAGATCTTCACGTTTTAGGGTCCCTATATGACGAAAAACAGGTTTTCTCAATTTCGTCTGTCTGTCTGTTGGCGGTATAACTCAAAAAATATTTGTCGGAGGAAAACGATATTTTGCAAACACATTATATGTATACCTGGAATGAAACCGGTAAAATTTCAGACAAATATACAGTGTGTCCCAGGATTGATGTTACAAGAGGTGTGATGGACTAAACATTTTTGAATTTTATTTTAAGGTTCTAGGATTCGGTCCTGCTTGGTTTGAAAGGAATTTTAAGAATATTTTCAGTTTTTGAAAAATAAGTAGGCCTTGGCAGGGAAGCGAAAACTATTTTATTTTCCGGTAAACTACCCTTTTTGTTTATGATACGGCAAAATTTTATCAAGAAAAGTTGTTCCGAATGATAAATTATGGCCCTATACATAATTTTAGAAAGATCTGTCGAATTAGAAAATACCGTTATTTTTTAGATAATTGTATTTTATTTTCAGGTAAACTACCCTTTTTGTTTATGATACGGCAAAATTGTATTAAGAAAAGTAGGTCAGAATGACAACATCAATCCTGGGACACACTGTATAAAGGGTGAGCACCTTAAAAACTAAAATTTTGTTTATTTTTTATTCAATTTAGTAATAGATAGAAGTAATAATTTTTGTACATAGTGCAGGTTTTATTCTTACCAAAAATGGAAGCCAATAGATACAGAATTCATTTTTTACAATACAAAAACGAGGCACAACTTAGCGAGTTACTTAATATAGCTACGAAGCAGGAATACGAGAAGTTGATGCTTCGTGGAGCATGTAGAAATTGCACGGTTCCAAAAAATCCTAGGAAACGTCGTGGCTGCACACGCGTGTCGCCTGCCGCTCGAATTCGACCGCCGGTAACTTTTTTTTTATTGGAAAATTTATTTAATTTATTAGAAACGTGAAGAAAGTTTTACTCTTAACTTTTAAATTAGGCCGGGAGCCGCATAATGCGCAAATCTTTTCGCGAGGCTATCAGGCTGAAAATAGTGGCATTTTATGCATACATCGCTTATACAAGCTTAGTTTTGAATATATCTCGATGATTTTTAAACTAGTGGAAAGCTTATTCTTTCTACATTCAGAAGTTATCAAGTTACTCTCAAAACTACTTTTAACAACTGCTACAGAAATTATGTCAATACTTTATCATCGACGTATTTTGGAAACGATTACAGATAAGTGTATATATCCTGCGTATATGTTTAAAAATTAATAAATAAATTTTTAGTGGTAGAATGATCTGCATTGGTTTATTGATGTAAAAAATTTAATTAATTTTCCATTGTCTGATTTAGGTAGTTGAAACGCACTCGCACACGAAACTTAAAACATGCCCGGCGCCGGCGTGAAGGTTAAACCTGCGGAAACGGAACGATATCAGGTTTTCGTAGCGTTGTTAAAAATTGGTGAACTCGCTTTTTTCGCAGTTGCAAGAGCCGCGGTTCAAATCCCTCCAGTACAGGATTTTTTTTATTTAAAAATTTATTTAATTTATTAGAAACGTGAAGATATTTTTACTCCTAACTTAATTTCATTTTTAAAATTATTTAGTGTCACAATCTCGACCAGGGAAGTTGTGGGTCAAACCTCTTACAGTTTTTTTTTATTGTTTAAATTTTTGATTTCAGTTGTTATTTCTGCAGATGTGAAGTGTACGGAGGGATGCGGTTGGAATATATTTTACAGATGTTTCGCGAATAATTCAGCTTTTCCTTCTTCTTGTACATGTGTCATTGACTTTGCGAATTAGTGCAATAGGATTTCTAGGTCTTCTTAGTGTTTTTGTTGCTTTCCATAGTATATAGTCATTATGTAGGTAGGGTGATAAGTTACTTACATATTCGGTGAATGTTTCATTTTTCCATTTGCTTCTTTAGTTAACCTATTTAAAATGCTTTCGTCTTTGGGGTACTTGGTCTTTGGCCAAATTCTTCTTCCTTTCCCTTTTTCGGCCATTTTGGTTTTAAGGTATCCTACATAATAATTTTCATTGCTTGCTTGCTTGCTTGACGCCACTTTGAGATCGAACCAGTGGACAGAATTGGCTGATTTTGGCGTCAATCGACTCAGAGCGACGCAAGTTAGCCAGTAGTAGGGTTTTAAAATTTTTATAAGTGACTTTTTTGTTGATAGCTAACCTCAAAATTAACTGGACACACAAAATGGATCACTCTTGTACAAATTGCATTAAATGAATTATTGCTCGCCCAATTAGGGTGCAGAACGCTAGTAAGGAATAATTTTCAATAATTTTTGTTTGTTGTGACTAGGTGGCGTGGAGGAGTCTGCAGTACCTTTCTAAAACATTTTAAATTTCAATATTTCACTCGATGAACGAAATCGACTGCCTATTTTTTGTAAAAATCCTGCTTACTTTGGCAAGGACGACTATTGTCATCCGCGCAAACACTCGCGTTACATGCGTAGAAATTGTTAAATTTAACTTACTGGAAGTAAAACACTAATACGTCAAAAATCATGACTCATGGCTCATAGCTGCAGGGATAGTTGGATGAAGTGAGTGGTAATAAATTTATTGTTTCGGATTAAGAAGGCAATGATTATGCAGTAGATCACATTGAGTGTAGTTATTGTAATTATGATTCTGCCACGAATCAAGAATAAATAATTCTCATAATTATGTAGATAAACACAAGTACAAGAATTCGAAGAAGAGAAATCAACGGATAGCTGTTAGTGGTCATATACAGTGACCTCCAAAAAGTTGGCATCATATGGGAAAACATTTTATTTTTGATGTTTCAAAAAAACTTTTTACGACAATAACTTGTGCTTGTCTAAAAACCTAGTTAGTACTTATCATACATATCAAGGAATTTCTACTTATTTAGGAAACGGCGTTTTTCGAAATTGTCAAAATCCAAAACTGTTTTTTTTTCGAAATTTAAGTAAGCCTTCAATGAGCTTGTTTTAGTGTGTGCTGGTTTTAGCTAACTGTACAATATCAAAGCCATAAGATACACACTTTTCTTTAACTTTAGCTAAAATTGATAATTTCAGTTTTATTAATATTTTTCAAAATTTCACATACCAAGACTTAATTTTAAATTAAATTTCTTTAGGTAAAGACTAAAGAGTTATAATTGAAAACAAATATTATAAAATGTTAATTGATCTGCTAGATTTTTTATTATTTACCGAAAAGTGTATGTTTTCATAATTTTTACGTTTTTGATGCAAGGTGCCTTTTAGCAGAAATATTTTCCAATGATAATTACTAGCTATTTAAATGGCTTCTAAAAACTTTAATCTACCCCTGTTAATGAATTACTGTTACAAAAATTCTGTAAATATTTTTTTTACAGTTGTCTAGTTGAGGAAATTCTTATTTGTCCAGTGTACATGTCTACATCTACATCTCTTCATTTAGATAACTGTAAAAGAACATATACAGGATTTTCATAACAGAACTTCATTAACAGAGCTAGATTAGAGTTTTTAAAAACTATTTAAATAGATATTAATTATCACTGAAAAATATTTCCCCTAAAAGGCACCTTGCATCTGAAACGTATAAATTATATTACTTTTCGGTAAATAATAAAAATCTAAACGAGTAATTAACATTTTATATTGTTTCCAATTATGAATCTTTAACACGTTGACCGCCGTATAAGTAAAAATTTTTCGAATATCTGGGGCCACAACGTTTTTGCTTATACATGTCAAAAATGTTATAAGTAAGGTATAAAATGTCTTAAATTTAGTCTAGAGCCGGGCCAACACATAGGTTTTGTTTCCCAGGCCATACTCCTTAATCTCTCATAAGAATACGACTATAGTGCAGCGCAAATGTGAGCTGCGTGGCCTAGAGTGAAAGTAACATGCGAAACACATGTGAGTGGCGTGGCCCATATATTAAGGAGCCATGCGATGCACTCGTGCTTCACATGGCGGTCAACGTGTTAAGGCCTTCGCCTTAAAAAATTGTGAAGTTAAGTCTTGGTACGTGCAAGTACAGAAGTTAAAAAGCTTAAAAAATAAATTTTTGCTAAAATTAATGAAAATATGTATTTTCTGACATTGAGATAGTTCAGTTAGCTAAAACTTATGCACTCTAAAAAAATCCCATCGAAATCTTACTTAATTTCCAAAAAAGAGCACTTTTTGGATTTTACAATTTCGAAAAACGTCATTTTCTAAATAAGTGAAAATCACTCGGTATATGTGGTAGGGGCTAAATAGGTTTTTTGACTAGCACAAATTATTATTAAAAAAAGAAAAAAAAATCTCTCATATGATGCCGACTTTTTGGCGGTCACTGTATATAAAAAATGTTTTGTCATTTTTCATTCGCCATATGTTAATTTCCGATCTTGTCTATACATTTATATGAATTTATTTTAATTTTATGGCTGCATTTTAAGTTAGTAGAAGTTTACGTGTTATTTTCTATAAAAAAAATGGTGTTTAAGTAAAAGTACTTAATCATTACGCAGAGTTTCAGAATAAGCAAAAATGTCGTTCGTCGCTAAGTACTAAACACATAGTTCTTCAATACTCAACTCAACAATTTGTAAAAATTCAATGTTTTCCAAATTAAACAGCATATTGCTTTGGATGATAGCATTATATATCCAATTTACCATATCGTAAAAGTCTTCCTATAGTCGTGCACAGAAAGGTCTGAAGATAAAAATAATGGATACATTTTTAGTTCCCTCGTCTGAAAGACGAATGAAGTATTGTAATCACGAAAAAATCTGTAAAAGGCTTTACCCAGAACTTCCCTCGTCGACATTGTGACAATAAATAATTTTAAAAATCAAATTAAGTGAGGGGTAAATATATCTTCACATTTTTTAAAAATAAATTTTCAAATAAAAAAACATTACCGGTGGTCGAATTCGAACGGCAGGCGGACCGTGTGTGAATCCCACAACGTTTTGTGGGATTTTAAGAGAACGGGTTATTTCTACCTGAGCTATGAAGCACCGACCTCTCGTATTCCTGCGTCGCAACTATATTTAGTAACGCGCTAACTTGTGCCTCGTTTTTGTATCGTCAATCAGTTATTCTGTATCTATTGGCTCCCAATTTTGGTAAGAATAACGCCTGCACTATGTACAAATTATTACTTGTCTCTATAACTAAGTTGAATAAAACATAACAAAATTTTATTTTTTAAGGTGCCCACCCTGTATATATCTGTCTGAAGTTTTTCCGGTTTCATTCCAGGTATATTGCAATGATCCTGTTTGTTTGTTAGTTCACTTTATTTTGGTACAAAATTTAATAAGTTAGGGCAAATGACCACACAATTCTCGTGTTAATTTATACTGTGCTTACTTTGCCTGTCAGTATAATTTAAAGCTAGTTAAAATGAAATGTATTAGTTAATGTTCAAATAAATGGTTAAATACCCCCTCTTTATATTTTAGTGAATTGCACTATTTTATATTAGCTCACAGCAAAACACAAAAGCTCTTTTCTTAGGTGAGTTCAGAATTTGACTATATTCAAAATGTATCCTTAATTTTAGGCTCCAAAGTAGCTCATAAGTTCACTTCTACTAGATAATATTTGTAACCTCAATCTGATAGATAAAACACATAAAGCTGTTTGCGTAATATACCGATTATTTAAACGTTTTAATTGTGAAAATAAGCCAGGAAGCTTCAGGTAAATAATTTGATTATTCTGCTTAGCAACAAAACCTCCACTCCATTGTTATAGATGACGTAGAGCAGACGCCAACAAGCAATTGCTTCTGATGCTTGAAAATTTCAGCAAGAAACGCAGATTCTGATGACGCCTTCCAACTTGCGAATCCCACGAAGTATTTGGATTCTTGTATTTAAATAGTTTTCCCGACTTCTGACACTTGTATTGCAGTTAGTTCTTGCCTTGTAAAATCTTGTCGAGCTGGAACGATGCTGGTCGCTGTAGATGCCGTTGATTTTTCCCTGCTGGAGACGCTCCCCTGACTGCAAATCTCTCTCAGGATGCTCCTGCACTCTCTGATGATGTCCAGGATTGCTGACCTCTGGGTTCCGATGCTTAAATTGGTCGTAGACGAACTTCGAAAAACTCAGGTGATCTGCTGCCGTTCCACTCGAAGACGATTTTAGGAAAATGTAAATTTATCGTCGTAGATCTTGATACAAACACTCCCACAGGTGGCTGAATACTTTGACAATAAAACTGGGTACTTTTTATATTGGTAAAACGCTTTTATTATCGTAAAAACATTAATTAAAAGGGAGCACAAATTTTCCCAATCTTCCAATAATTTAATTCAATTGTTCTCCCCCTATTGACAACAAAAAAGCATCACGTTGCTATGTAACCATGATCTTCTACTATTAATTAGAAATTAGTTTTGATAACAAATAACTGAACGGAGTAAAGTTGGAATACATAAATCTTAAATTAACATTTTCTTAAATCTAAATATTGTCTTTTGCTTATAACTAGTATTGTTCCTTCTCATTACACACACACACGTTTTTATAAAATAACTGCTCTGTTTTTTGCACTTTGTTTTTTATTACACTGGTATTTGAGTTCACTATTTTTACACGTCACTTGCCTTTCTTCCCTTCCGTTGCCTAATTCTGGATTGCTCTTTGCTATTTTCTATTCAGTTATCTTGCTTTCATTTACCTTTCAGATTGCTCGCCTTTTTACTAGCCTTTGCTCTTATTAATAACTGCGCTCATGTAGTATGCACCTAACACACCTTTTCTGTGAAATACTTTCGTTTGGTCTGGTTTTAAATATGCCCAGACCTATCATTTTAATTGTATTACTTTACTGAAACCTCATATTCAAACCCTCTGAGATATGTTTTGCTTTTGCGTTCCTTTATCCGACTAATTACTGCTTCTCGCATTTCATTACCCCTGCATTTAATACTTTTATTATTGTTTAAAATTGCAATTATATAAAACACCTTAACTCTGTGCTTTATTGATTAGGTTAAATATTTCGCACTGCAAACAGATCCAAATTGTGGGTTTAAAACCATCTCAATATATGTATAATGTGTATGCAAGATATCGTCTTCCTCCCACAAATATTTTTCGAGTTATACCGTCAACAGACAGATAGACAGATAGACACACACACATAGAGAGGCACACAGACAGACAGACAGACAGACAGACGGACAGACAGACAGACAGACAGACAGAGACGGAATTGAGAAAACCTGTTTTTCGTCGTCTAGGGACCTTGAAACGTGAACATCTGAAGAAATCTCGGAAGATGATTTTTCGTGATTACAATACTTCCTTCGTCTTTCAGACGAGGAAAGTAAAAATACATTGAATGAGAATTTATTGATAAAGATAAAATATTGAACACTATACGTTTGCTTATGGCACATAACGAGACTCGTTTGATTGCCGCAAAACTCGGTTTACCTCCTCGTTTTGGCAATCAAACTCGTATCGTTAAGATGCTCATAATCAAATTTGCATCGTTAATATCCATAATGAGAACTCCTATCGTTGTAAATAACACATGTTTAATGTAAAAATATAAACAGTAGGCACTTACTGAATCAAACTCCAGTTTTGACGTGAAGGTTTCTCGAAATATACCAAATGTCTATCTCCATATTACTCCATACAGTTACATAACTGCCTGAGGAAAATGTGTGTACCTATTACACTTATTATAACCTATGTCTATTTCCTCTTAAGGCTGTGCTTTTACTGAACAAATTAAATAATGTATTTAATTTACCTTATTTCAGTTATTATTTTATCACCACGATAGAGAAGAATATTTTAATATAATTGATATAATTACAATTCTTCTCGATCTTATTTTCATCAAAGGATTTAACACTATTATTTTATTCATGATGAATGAATGTTACTTATAATTTTGAATTCTCGTAAATATCCTCCCCCTTGTTTTATTAACGTATGCAAACCGACGCCTTCGTATTTATTATTCCGAAACACAGCAATATTCAAAATCAGTATAGAACGCAATGTGAACTGTAAAATTTATAACGTATTTTTCTCGTATTCTCTCGACAATTTTCAATGGAAATGTTTTTCTTTATGCTAAGCAGCACGATAATAAAAAAGTTCGAGTATGTATTGTACCCTCCAAAGCTACAGCAGGAGCAAATCGATAACTAGCGAGTTTCTGAATAACCGAAGCGAAAGCAACTCATTGAAAAAGTGCACAGAATGGGACAGCACTAAAGCAAAACCGTTGAATAGAAATTATAACTAATTTAGTATATTTGACTTTTTACAATTAGTCTTTGGAGATTATTCGGGCTTAAAGTCACGCTAATTTGTATTTACCTTTATAATATAACAAGCACATAAAACCTTCCATATTTAGTCATACGATAAACTGTTAACAACCCAGTTCGAAATTAGAAATTTAGTTAATTATGCAGTGCAAATAAGAGGCTGCTAAGCAGACTTTAATTGTAAACCATATCGTTTCGCTCATGTACGGACGTTGTCGAAACACTTTTCCTAATGTAAACTCAAGTTTTAGAAAGATAGCTTAGTAAGCTGTGCATTTAAATTAACTGCCAAATTTTTCGCTGTCACCAAACGTCGAAAATCAGTTATTGGAAAACATATCCCGTCATTTGAATGATTGCGAAAAAAAAAGAATTGTCGATAGGCTAATGAGAGGAATGCAAATAAGAGCAGTTGCCACTCAGTTGAATATAAGTAAAAATTGCAAACACTGGAGACATTGCAAAATATTAATTTAATTTGTGTTGTGATACATTTCTTGTTTGTAAATTCACATCGTTTTTTATTTGTCATTTGCATAACATAGTAATAAAATTACAGGTAACTGTAATTGAAAAGTATGGGTACCTTTCAAGTAATACCAAAATATAAAAATATTATCACTAAATCTATTTAGATGTACCCGATTTTATTGACAGCAACTGTACCATGTTAGAGTTACCTTCAAAACTTTGAAAATGTTTAGAATCTTTAAAATTGCTGTCTTTAATGTTGCAATGTAGTTGATAAAGCAACAAACGGTTTGTTTACTAATTCTTTATTGAAATCATGGATATTTCATAGTATTAAAATATGTATTTCTGTTCTTGCATTGCATTGATTGCCAGTTTACACTTGGTTTCATTGAAATCGACTGCACCTCATTTTTCGATGTGTAAACTTGTATTTATAGTTACTTAGTTACTCAAAGTGCCAACTAATAATAACTATACTTTTTTCAGTTGTAATTCAGGAAGTGTAAGAAGTATTTCAAAAAATGTAACATGTAATTCAGATTAATAAATTGTAATTCAGAAAGCTTTAAATGTAGTTCAGATTAGTACATTCTAATTCAGATAGTATAACTTGTAATTCAGAAAGTGTAACTTATAATTCAAATTAGTAAATTGTAATTCAGAAAGTGTAAATAGTAATTCAGAAAGTGTTAATTAATATTCAGAAATTATCATTGGTAATTCAGAAACGAAGAGACGATGTTTATGTAGAATTACTATGTAGATACATACGTACTGGATATTTGTGAAGTTTTCAACAAATTTCATATTTGTTGTACTGTTGATTTGTAAAAAACAATTGGGTTGATCTAACTTAATTTTTGTTTGTCATCTTATGGTTGAAAATAAATTAACTTCAAAATTATTATAATACGCTCTTACTAAAAGCCCTTTATATCAGATGATTTTTAACAATAAATATTAAATTTATTGCAAACTGTACACCCCACTATATGTATGCATCTACATAGTAATTCTTCATAAAGGTCGTCCCTTAGTTTCTGAATCGCAATGTATGCTTTCCGAACTAGAACTGATGCTGTCTGACGCTTTCTGAATTACAATTAACATATTCTAAATTACAATTTACTAATCTGAATTACAAGTTACACTTTGTTAATTGAAATTTACTCTTCTGAATTACAATTTAAACTTTCTGAACTACAATTTATTAATCTGAACTTCAAGTTACACTTTCTGAATTACAATTGAAAAAGGTGTAGACATACTAAGCAAAGCCTTATTTATGCTAAAAATAAGGTTAAGAAAGCCTCTACTTGTCTTTTTAGGTGTAGTCGATTTCAATGAAGCCAAGAATACATGTCAACTATAATTACCTTCTTGCGTTTTGAAACAGGCATTAACTCGACAAGACTTTTAGAATGATAGTGCACTTAAATATTTAACCATCTATTTGGAGAACATTTTTATTAACCAATCAGGTGTATCTCTAAGTAGAGCTAAACATACATTTAATTTTGCACGAGATTTCATGATTATTCATAATACGTTTAAGATTCAATAAGCAATAATTTTCGTTAGTGCTTTAAAATATATTTGGAATGGAGTGTTGATGTTTATTTGAATAACAATGGTAATTCTATTTTTAAAAATGTATTCTCTGCACTGTATATATCCCTATCATTCGCCATACAAAACCTAATAGCTGCTAATAGCAAAGTATTTACTTCCGAAAACGATAACTCCTTAGATAATTTCGCGATCGTTATTTAAATCGAATAAACTTCGGCAGTTGACTATAACGTCTTTGATGGAACATCTTCCTAGAATTCGCCTAAATTATGGACACTATCAATCTCCAAAGTAGCAATAAAGCTGACACTTTCAAACGTGTGCTGTAATAATATGGCAAGATATTTGAGAATTATGGATGCCTGTTAGACGTTTGGCAAAAATATTATCTTTTCCTTCTACGCACTCTAAATTACTTTAGCAGCATTAAATTATTACATCTCACTAAACACCACGAAATTAAGTATTGTCAGTTACAATGATGATCTTAGCGACTCTAAACCTCCTAATTGCTCCTCCAAGACAGTCAAAGATATATACAGGGTGATTTTTTTATCGTGTAACAACTAGATAGGCAACACGTGCTACAACTGCATGCATTTCATAGATATCTTAGTAAACATTAAATTTTTTTAGTAAACAAAAATCAAAGTAGCTACTTTAGGTATATTAAGAAACTTCACGATAATAGTAATGACAGTTGTGCCTATTTACGCACCCATGATTGCTAAATGTCGCTTCATCAGAAAAGAGAACATGTCTTAAGAACTGGGGATTAGCAGTAACTGTTTCTTAAGAAAAGGCAGAAATTTGCCCGACGTGGGTATGGGTAATCTTCTTCATTAAGGTGTTGCACTAATGTGACATGGTATGGGTGAAATTGATTTGCTGCTAAAATTTTGCAAACTTCTTATTTAAACGCCTGAAGGCGTTATGCGATGGATGGTATCCGTCTGGATACCTTTGCTCATATTGTCGTACTGCTAGATCTGCCGCTCCTCGGCATTCTCCCAAAATCAACATCATATCAGTTTTTTCTTCATTTGAATACATTGCGAATGTTATTACAGTTTTGACAAAATGAAATTTTATTTAAGTAACAAAACGTCAGTTGACATTTGGGTTCCGAAAGCTTGCTTAATATTAAAAATAATTTATTATTTAAAAAAAGTAAAGTTCACTATGCATTGCATGCACCTGTAAGAAGAGTTGCCTACAAGTATGTTACACGATAAAAAAATCACCCTGTATAGTTTTGATATAATTCAGTTTTTATAAAAGAATGACGAGATTAAATAATTGAATCATAATTTTGGTTTTAATATACAAATTACAGGCCTATGTTTTTGGTACTAAACATAAATATACAATAAGTGGTTTAGAGTAGTCCAGGTTGCTTCAATATTGTAGTAAAATTACCATGTCTTGGGTTCCCAAAGTTATTCTTAGGTTGGCTTTGATCTGGTATTTGGTTCTAAAGTTAACCCACTTCTTACCTACACATCAGATGTTGAACGGTGATGGGTTATTGACAACCATTATTTATGGGTAAATCTTCTTTTTGTAATAGGTAATTCTGAGTTAATTTTTTATATCCTCTTCGGAGTCTAATAAGTATCACTTCTTGTGATTTCTACATAACGTTACTTCATTGGATTGCTTATATGGAAGAATTCTAAACATATTAGTAACATGAGAGATAATTAGCTTTTCTGTGTAACTTTCAGTCAATTTGCAATGTGATATTAACATTTATTACACTTAAATGCAATTAAAGGATCTGTAAAGGGGTTTACAGGGAACTGCGCGAATTAGATCAATTTGCAAATAAAAAATATGTAGTCTGGTGGGGTTTGAACTCCGCCCCTTCCAGGCGAATATGTGACGGAGAGCTTCTGGTTTATCGCTAGAACAACGGCCGGCGCCACGGCCGCAATCGAATTCTAGGAGTTTCTTCTGCGTTATAAATTATTCTGTCCTATTTCTGATGTTTATTCTGCATCTGTTAGGTCTCATTTTCGCCAATGATAAAACCTGAGCTATATGCAAATTACTACTTTTATCTTATATATGTACTCGTATATCCCGTTTCACAGCGTTCTTCTACGCCCTACGGTTCCTATTTGCCATCTTCTTCGGTCATCCCAGTCACCAGGCTCCAAATTTCGTTCAGACATTGTTCTTTGGATTCCACTCAACCAAGTTGTTTTCGGTCTTTCTTTCTTCCTTCGTTCTAACGGTGTCCATTGTAGTATTCGTTTCGGAGCTCTCTCTTCGCCCATGCGTTGAATGTGGCCGTACCAGCAGAGTTGTCTTTGTTTTACGTTATCTACTATTGTTTTTTCAACGTCTATAATGTTTTTTATTCGTTCGTTTCGGACTCTATCCAAGCGTGAGATACCAGCCGATCGGCGTAAGAAGTCCATTTCAATTACTCTCAGCTTATTTTCTGTAGTAGAGTTTATTTGCCATACTTCACATCGATATAGCACAATACTTTTGAAAATCGAGTTGTATATTTGATTTTTCTTTGATTTCGATATATGTCTGTCCCATAAGATGGAATTTAAGGCACCTGTGACCCTCTTTCCTTTTGAAATTCTTGTTTCAATCTCTTTTTCATTTTTCCCTGAGCTGGTTATTTTAGTTCCTAAGTAGGTGTATTCATCGCATGACTTTATAACGCCATCACCACCGTCATTAAAATCAAATCTTCTGAAGATCCTCCTACACACATATAATTGGTTTTGTTAAAATTTACGCTTAAACCCCAGTTGTTATACTCTTCTATTAGTTTCCGGCTCATGTACTCCAAATCTTCTTTATCTTGTGTTATTAGGATTTGGTCATCCGCAAAGTGGAGGGTGTAAAGGGACATTTCATGTGTTAGTGTGATTCCCATACCATGACATTTCTTTCTCCACTGTTGTAGGGCGTAGTTTAAATATACTTTAAATAAAGTGGGTGATAAGGAGCAACCTTGTCGAAGACCTTTCGTTATTTGAAATGCTCTGGATAGTACATTTCCTATGTTTACTCGTGATTCTTACTGTATAGAGATGTTTAATGGCTTGAATTATTGTATTATTAATCGCCGTTCTTTCTAGTATTTGCCATAGTATACGGATGGGTACGTTGTCGTAAGCTTTAGTTAAATCGACGAATAGTAAATATGCTTCTCTAGCAGTAGCCAGCTTTTTCTCAATCAATTGTGTTATGCAGGAGATACTATCTATGCAGGAGCGTCCTGCTCGAAATCTATTTTGTTATTCTATTTCAGTTGGGCCGTAGTCTTCTTCTACAAGGTATTTCAAAACTTTCTCATATATTCGACTTATTATGCTTGTCACAGTTATGCATCTATAGGTTTCGCATTTATTGCGTTGGCCTTTTTTATATATGGGAGTGATCCATCCCATCTTCCAAATATCTGGAATGTTTTCTCCTTTTATATATCTTTGGAATAAGTATGTTTCATCTTTATTAATTTATCAGGACTATATTTGATTAATTCTGCTGATATACTCTCTGGCCCACATGCTTTCCTATTTTTCATAGAAAGTACAGCCTTTTTTAGCACGTCTTCAGGTAGCGTAATTGGATGTCCTTCTACTTGGTACGTAGTTGGTAATAACAGCTGGTATTCCGGTCTCTCTTCTGTTAGTTCGTGTTTATAATGTTTTTCCCATTCTTCCATATTTATTAGATTAATTCTTTGTATGTTTTCCGCTTTTGTGTTTCTTATGAATTTCCAAGCTTCGGACGACTTAGTTATTCCTAAGTTCATTTCTATTTCCAAGCATTTCTTTTCCCAACTTCTATTTTTTTCTTCAATTATCATTCTTTTAAACTTTGCTAATTCTCTTTTATAGTTTATTTTGTCTTCGTCTGATTTTGAGGCGATCCACTTTAGGTAAAGTCTTTGTTTATATGTTTTCTGTATTTCTAATTCTTCCCTCCCGGTAAAATCGTTCCGTTTTTGTGTTATATTCGATGTTTCCTTTCCAAGGGCTTCTTCGACTGCTTCTCTGATATTGGAGATTATGTGCTTGTAGAGATCATAAGCGTTCGTAGGTATTAAGGCACCATCTAGTTTTTGTTCTAGTCTAGTTCTATGTAGTTCTCGTATACTATCTTGTTTTAATAATTAGGTTTTATATTTGACCTGGTCCCCTTCGTCGTTTTTGAATTTAAATTTATTTTAATTTGGATTAATTTTCTAATTAGATGGAATGTATATGTTTGAGTTTAGGTAATAGCGGTCTGAGCCACACTCTATCTTTCTAAATCCTCGTGCATCATAAACCTTAAGTGCTGTTTTTGTCTTATGATTTTGTAATCTATAATGATTTGAGTTGCCTTGTTTCTTGATGCCACGTGTATTTGTGTGTTCTTATGTCTGAAAAATCCATTTAAGATTTTGAGTCCATAGTTTTCACATAAGTTTATTATTCTGTGTCCATTGTCATTTCTCGTGTTCTCTCCAAAATTTCCGACTACTTGGCTATTTTATTTATTTCCAGTTCTAGCATTCATGTCACCCATCATAATAATTTCACGTTGGTTTCCTATTGTACAGTGTGTCCCAAATTGAACACTTTTGATAGGAAACATTCATTTCTAGAGGAGATTCTTTCTTCTTCCGTTCTTTGAAGCACCTCCTCATTTGTTATAGTGTCGGTTCATTTAATTTTCAGCATTCTTCTCTAGCACCAGGTTTCAAATGCATTTATGGTTTTTTCTTCTGCTTATGACTTAAGGGCCAATAAAAACAGAAGCACAAGGAAATCAAGAAAAAAACTGTAAATTGTTTTACTCTGTTCCACGCAAGTGAGTCTAAACAATTTTAAAAATCAAAGAAAATAGGGCTAAAAGCAGCGTAACGAGCCCAATAATATTGATACAATAAAACACTTGGTTATGCAAATTATATCAATTATCAATTTAAAAAAATTACCGGCCGTGGGATTCGATCTACATCACCTGCTTATGAGATTGTAACGGCATTGATATGTTACAGTAGAGCATTCAGCCCCACTGGTACGTGTGCGACCCATGGCAGTATTTAAAGGACAGTCTGATTGTTGAAACATTTTGACCCTTTTGCGACATTATCCTGTATGTTGAGTCCTATTTTCGTCAAGTGTAAAGCCTGACCTATGTGCAAATTATTACTTTAATCTATTTCGTAGTTAAGTAAAAATAAACAGAACTTAATATTTCTAAGGTGCTCACCCTGTATATATTTGTCCGGACTTTTTATGCCAGGTAGACATATAATCGGCAGGAAAAATATCGCCATCCTCCAACAATTAATTTTTGAGTTATACCGCCAAAAGGCAGACATACAGACGAAATTTAGAAAACCTGTTTTTCATCATCTAAAGACCCTGAAACGTGATTTTTTCGTGATTACAATATTACCTTTGATTTTTTGACGTGGGAAGTATAAGTATAAGTTAAAGTATAAGAATAACACCTAAACTCAAATTACTCTAGGGTGATAATAAATTAAGCATAGGAACAATACGTATTTGCAAAGGTTACCAAGTTGGAAATAAAGGAAACCAAAGCCAGTTTGAGAAATGGTGTTGAAATAAGAATTTAAAATTACAGAATAGAAGGATTTGTATATATAAAAGCAGAATGTTAATAAGAAGGAGAAAGTAAATGCTTAAAAATAAAATGGCAAATGGGTTTATAGCAGGAAAGGTGATACTATGTATAGCTGCTAAAAAGAAGGCAGGCATCCATCCAGAGTTGGACAGAGGTGGAAATACTGCAAAAGATTGATGTCACCCAAATCCAGCTCTGAACCGTCGTAGGTGCAGCTCCAAGGTGTAGCTAACTTTTAATGGCTTCGAAAAGTTATGCAGGGTGCGGACGCGAAAGGTGAACCAACCTCGGCGTTGAAAATTCTGGTTCAATTCTACAAACGTAACCTTATCAAACCCTTTAGGGGGGGGGGGATTCTGCATATCGGCTATCAAATGCTAGCACGGCAAATTGACGGGGAATTTTTGATAGACATGTTGCAACTCGTTCATGAGGCAAATGTTGAAATTAAATTCTTTAAATGCGATATGCCACACCGGGTCTAGACAACCAGGCGACAGGTTAATCGGAACACGAGTGTTCAATCGTTGTGGCTGTCATTTAGTATAAATCACAACGGAAAAACAACACAGGTATGAGCACGCTAGCTTTGTTTTAACTTAGTATTTAAGTGGGAAATGAACCACGTGGCGTATCTGGTAAGCGCCCAGAGGTGCACTAGCCCAAAATGATCGGAGGCAAAAATGCAAAAATTGAAAATTAACATAATACATGATCCCCATAATTATTACAACTATAAAATAAAAAGCTTTACATCAAACTTTTCTCATACGTGAAAGTTCTAAACAAAATTTTTTGAAAACATTCCAGGCCAAAAATAATATTTTAATGTATTCACCTTATATGTGTTGGGTTTTTGTCGAGGGTAAAAACCTGAGCGATGTGCAAAATATTATTTTCATTAAACTAATAATTCCCCAGTTAAAGCAAAATTAGACAGAATTAAAAAAAATTAATTAGCTCACCCAGTATGTATTAAATCATCTGAAACGTGAAGATCTGATGAAATACCGGAAGGTGATTTTTTCATAATTAAAATACTCGTATCAGTTTCCTACAATTTTTGTAAGATATTTGTGGTCGGGAGTTTCATTAATAAATTTAGTGATTTCTTATGGAAAGAATTCAGTGGCTTTCTTATGTTAATAACCTTCAGATTTCCGATTTAAAAAATCTCGTAATCTTAGGTATATCTTTGTGTTGTTATTTAGATCCAGTGTGTTTTTTAAGATTAAATACTAGGGTCATAGAGGGGATAATTAATATTTCTCATGTAATTCTTGAAAATATACCAACACAACGTTTTCTGAGAAGGAATGTACAGTTTTAGATTTAACCCACGCATGAATGACTGGTATACACTTTGATATTGTTTCTTCGATTTCTCTTATAATAAGTTTGTTGCCGCAACCTGTGCTGCTTTCGAAATACCCGGTGGTGTGCATATTACTTCACTATCACTGTCTGAACTCATTATTTATTACGTTTTGATATGAAAACACCCAGAGACATAAATTCAGAATAATATTTTTTCTATTTATGCAATGGAATATTATCATTACAATCTTAGTAGTTAACTAAATAAATAATATTGCTAATTAAATAATAGTTATTTACTATACAAGTGGGATAACAGCATCATTAATATACGTGTGTGTAGGTTACAAACGAATGCGTAGCATGAGTTATGTAAGCACACAAGTATATTAATGATGCATTATCACACATGTATTGTACAAAATTTTATCTACAACTGCCTAAAATTGAGAAAAGTGCATTAAGAGAAATGTCAGATCTATCAATTTCAAAAATATTTTAGTAGGCAAGTGTCATTATGTCATTCATTTGACACTATTTCAGTTACGTAATGAAGTCATTACACAACTCAGTTGCGTAATGAAACCATTACATAACTGAGTGGTGTAATGAGCTTCATTACCTAACTGAAATAGTGTCAAATGGGTAACGTAATGCGTTACTTATCCCACTGAAGTAGATAAACGTACTTAAATCAATATCCAAATGTTACAATTATGTACAGTACTATGCATAGGGCCATTTATAATGATACAAGATCTTGAGGCTTCTTGCGCTTCGAGCGGTTAACGTCATGTTCAGTATCTAGGAGCTGTATTACTTTAACATTGATGTGTTTATGAAGTCCTCCTTTCTGCGCGGTTGCCAAAATGGCGTGTCTACAATTTATAACATGTATTATTTTGTTTCCATTGTCGATTGATTTTCTAATGTTTTAAATGCATGTTTGTGATTGATTATCAAGCTGCTAAGTAATAAGAACTCCATTTTGTGGTTGGTTACCAACTGTTGAGCAAGGAATTATTCCTTATAACCTGAGAGTAATGATTCATAATACTTACGTATTAAGAATTGTATATTAATGAGTGTTTTATTTAATAGTGGTAGAAAAAGGATGTTATATTAAGTGCATAATAATATACTGTTATCATTGACTATGTATGTTACAATGTTTTTTAAGTATGTAAATGGTTTTATGTTATAACAATATTTATTATGCTTCAGCTATTACGTTTGACTTTTATTATACTTTAGTTAATTTTGAATTAATTCTCTTTTAAGATTGATTTTAGTAACTCATTTATCCTTTTAAAAATTATGAATTTTCAATATTAATAAATATCTCTAGCTCCGGTAAAAAATTTACGGTTAAAAACACAGGTCGGGTTCACTCATAACCAAAACTGTTTTAATTCCTGAAACTTAATTTTTTAATTCCGTGACAATTTGTACGTATGTCAATGTCACTTCAAATTATGCAAGTGCAAAATCAATTAGAAATACCTTTTCGTTACATTACTTGTCATTCAACAAATATTAAACGGTAAGTACTCCCTTTTAAAATTACCTCACTTCACTCTTTCTATGTTTACTTGCATTTTATTACATAAATACCTGTAGCCTGTCTCCTGTCTATGGACCTTGATATGGTCTTTTACCAAGCCAAATGCATCCGGTAACCTTACAGAAATCTCCTAATGTCCAGACAAATCCCAGCACGAATGCAACTAACCGCCAGGAACCGCAAACACTTCCCAGTCAAACACGACAAGGCACCTACCATTTTTCTTCAACAGAACTGCCAAAACTGATCAGAAACAAACTCCTTCCACGTCTTCCTTTCAAAATTCATAAGCCGTTGACAACCCAATATCACGAACCTTGACTAGATGCAAGTTACAAAATGTCACTTCAATAGCAAGCTTGGCGAAGTACAACTCCAGCAGATGAAAAACCTCCTATCCACACCACAAGGCGCTCACTCTGCTAACAAACTCGATGTAAACCACTGCCACTAAAACCAGCCCCTGTTATCCAATTCATATGATGTAATTGATTGACAATAAACTTGAATCCAATTCCAGAAATTGTTTTTGTAGATTATAACTGTATTACATATGGCACTTTCGCCACATTCAAACTTCTCTTTACCATCACCAATTCCATTTTTTAACCCTTATCGCAAATTTTATTTTAATGCGCAACTCTTTACATACCAAACAGAATTATTATTATTATTATTTATTTATTATTATTTATCGTATGGTAAGGGAGATGCAAACCAACAAGAATAAAATATTTTTATAAAGGGTTTAATTTAGAAAATTTAGCCGCTTACAAACGTATTGCATTTTTTTAGCCCAAAATTATATTACATTCTAATAATAAAAAATCTCCTTAGTGATATTGTTTTGCATATACCCCAACACTCTATATAATTTGTATCATATTTATTTCATACACACTATATTGAATGATATTTCTCGAATAGATATTTGATATTAATACTTTATTTCAGATAATAATTAAATTATGTTATAACCTGTCTGCTCTTTATATAGCATTATTCAATTTTAATTCTATTTCATTTCTTTACCAAATACATATTAATAATTTTGATATCCGTCTAATATTTAAATTCATATTTGTAATTTAATACTGTATTCCTTTAACCTTTTTAATCTGATATCAAACCCTTACACTAAAAACCATTACAATACTTAATCAGTTTTCTAAAAAACGGTTACTAATTTCAAAATTAAAATGCCGAAATGAAGGCCCGAAGGCCTAAAATAGTAGATTAGTATAATAGTAGAAAAACAATGTAAATAAAATGAATGGAAAATAATCTATTAAAAATAGATGCTGCGCTACTGTCGCCTAATGGAATTATCTTCACAAGTGTTTAAAATATGTCATATTGATACGTATATGCAAATATTTCCATTTTAACTGCACCAATATGCACCTTTACACGATTCATGTAAAATTGAAGTCGTGGATTATGTAGTTTGATTGCAATTAACAACTAACACGATTTCTCACGGGAACTCAGAACGAATCGAATTATTCATAAACTTAGGTTAAACTACATAATCGATGATTTTAATTTTGAATAGGGCATGTAACCTGAGCGCAAGCTCATATGATGGAACAATTAGAATATAATTATTTGCAGTTTTCGCGTATCAATAGAAAAATCAATTCTGCCCAAATTAAAACACTTTTAACATAACTATCAGTCTCCAAATGAACCCTACGTGAAGTACATGCTCTGAAATATTTTTTTAACATAAATACCAAAACTGCTTCTTTAAAATTCTACTTTTTCGCAGTATTGGTAATTATCGTGTGTATTTTTATTATCATAAAAAACTTTGTTGTTTAGTGCATGTTTTAGTTTAGCCTGAACAATTTTGGGAGTTGCGAACCAACAAAACCAGTTGAATGACATATGTGTACCTACACGGCGTTCGTCAAAAAAGACCTCTCTGTAAATTTAGTAAGCACATTAACGATCAAAATCAATCGTAAAAGTTCAACAAGGTTAAAATATTTAGAAAATCCCAAAATGTTTAATATATAATAGCTATTTGTGCAACAAGTGCTAAAAGTGGATGTTTATGCATTAGACATGAAAATTATGAAACGATGACGAAGGTTGAGTTTCATAACATGTTTCGAGCATAAACACTTTTAGCACAAGTTTGCACACAATATTTTTTCTACGGCCTTAAATTTACTGTTATGAATCCATAAATGTCGATTTATCAAATGTGCATTTATGACATTTATAAATTATGTCATAGTAAAGATATGGCAGTGACGGTGCAGGTGACTGTTTCTGAAGTCGGTAGCTGCCAAAGTTAAATCAAAGGTAATTATAATAGTACAAATTTTACTTTATTCATTGCATAATGTACAGCGACCCCTATAATTGGCCTAACGGCTGTTGGCTGAGTAACAAAATAAAATTTAAAAAAAAATAAAATAATGCTTTAATTATTTAAAAAGCACTTTACCTCTAACGAAAGAAGTAACTGGAATAACTTTATAACCTCACTTCCTGTTTAAAATTTTTTTTTTTTTTTTTTTTTTATTTGAAGCAAACCAGATCAACATTTTACAATGTTATACATGGTTGGTATAATATAGTAATCTTAATAGTAATGTCTTTGTTGGAAATGACACTGAAGGATTTTATCCTCTAAAAGAGTTTGCTTGATGTAGTAGTGTTCACTGATCCGTGATCTAAGCGATGATGTCTTGCGGTAAGCGTCTTTTCAAGCGGGTGTAAATATTTTTCCGGCCTAGTTGTTGTAGAATGTCTATGTTGCTGTTTTGCATGTTGTCAAAGAAGTTTTTAGTAAGCCTGGATACGAATTGGTCGACTTTGTCCATTGCTAATTCATAGTGAATTTGTTCATTGCGCATATACCAAGGAGCATTAATGGCCAATCGGAGAATTTTATTTTGAAAAGCCTGCATTTTCTTGAAGTTGGTAGCTGAGGTGTTGCACCACACCGGACAGGCGTAAGTGATAACTGGCCTAAGTAGGGTTTTATATAAAAGCAAGACGCATTCACGCCGAAGAGGGGTGTTCCTGTTGATCAATGGATATAGCTGGAGTAGCCTCGCATATCCTTGATTTAATTTTTTGTTGACGTGATTACTCCATGTCAAACGGGTATCCAGATAAACCCCTAGATACTTAACAGCTTCACTGCGTGGGTTCCATGGGATGTCTGTTCCAAGAATTTTGATGTTGGGATGATCGTGGATTCGTCTCAGCGTAAATATTTTTGTTGTGCATTTGGTAGGATTCAGTTTAATGCACCATGTGGTTAACCATTGCGTTAACGTATTAACTGCGGTCTGGAGGCGGTCTATTGTTGTAAGAAGTTCTGCATGTTGGGAAATTACAGCTGTATCGTCCGCGAATAGCGCTATTTCAGTTGGATTGAGACTAGGTATATCATGCGTAAATATATTAAATAGTGTCGGTCCCAGGATGCTACCCTGGGGAACTCCTGCATGTATATTTCGCACTGTAGAGATGGTGCTATTTATGCGTACTATAAATTTCCGATCTTCTAAAAATGAAAAAATAATGGCAACTAGGTATTGAGGGATATTAATGCGTAGCAATTTATATTTCAGGCCTTCTATCCAAACTTTATCAAAAGCTTTGGTGACATCCATAAAGGCAATAACGGTGAATTGTTTATTTTCAAATCCTTTCGAGATAATTTCAGAGATTCGTTGAAGCTGATGTACTGCTGATTGCCCCTGTCGGAATCCAAACTGTACTGGTGGTATTAGCTGTCTTTCGTCTAAGGATATTTTTAATCGTTGTGCGATAACTTTTTCGAGTAATTTGGACAAGGTAGGGAGAAGGCTTATTGGACGATAGTTACTGCAATTCTTTTTGTTTTGACCTTGTTTAGAAAACATAAGAATGTGTGCAAGTTTCCAGGTTGCAGGAAAGTAACCAATTCTCATGCAGGCGTTGAATAAGCTTGCCAGAAATGCAAGTGCTTTGCTGGTTAAGTGTTTTAGAATGATGTTCGATATCAGGTCGTGTCCAGGAGTTTTTTTTAATTGAAGGGCGTGGATGTAAGATTCTAGTTCCTTAGGAGAAGTGGGATCGTCAAAATCAGTAACAATTGGTAAGTGAGTTTCTATATATGATTGAACTGTGTTGGCATGCACTCGATTTTCATCGGCTATTGTTGGTGTAAATACTTTCTCTAGATATTCCGCAAATAACCCACATTTTTCTTCGTCTGTCGTGTATGAGGAGTTATTTTCGGTTAGGGTAGGGATTACGTCATGCTGTCTGGTTATATTTTTCGTAGCTTTCCATAGTTCGAGGCTCGTTGGTTCAATATTCTCTAGATAGTTTCTATAGTTGTTGATTCTGTGTGTGTCAATCTCACGTCTTATTCGATGACTAATATTGTTTAGTTGGTTTTTGATTAGTGGATTCTTACTTCTTTGCCACTCTCTTCTAAGTTTACTTTTTTGTTTAATTAAATCCAGGATGTAAGTCGGGGGGATGTTGGGATTATTAATTTTGCGTTTGCGGTTAGGAATCGTTGCCAGCTGAACGGATTTAGTAATGGCTGTCGTTAAGGCTGTAACTTGATCGTCGATTACTGGAGGACAGTCAATCCTTGGCGGATTGTTTAGCTGAGCGTCGAGTTTCTCCTTAAATAGTTCCCATTTAACGTACCCTTTGATTAATTTAGGTAGCTTGGGTCTGTAAACCGGTGCAGTCGTGAAGGTTATGAGCACGGGTAGGTGGTCAGAATCAAGCTCGGAAATTACATTCTGTTGAATTGGATAAGGAAAATTTTTCGCGACTACGATATCCAAGATATCAGGCTGGTGATCTAATCTATATGGGAAATACGTGAAATCATTAGGTGGTATTATTTGCAGTTGGTGAGTTGTTGCAAAGTTGTTTAACTTAGTTCCACTAGGGTTATTTGCACGGCATCCCCAATAGGTACTTTTGCTGTTGAGATCGCCTATGACAAGTGTTTGCGTTGCGCTATTGAAGATCTTAATGATATCGGTCTCACTTAGGTTTTTGTTGGGTTGCTTATATGTACTGACAATCTTTATTCGGTTATTATTACTCGTGTTGATGTTAATTGAAATTGTTTCGAGACTGTTGGTAATTATGTCCTCAGGTGTGCTATGTTGAATATTTTGCTTTACAATTATAGCTACTCCACCCCATGATGTGGTTGACAGCCTGTCTTTGCGGAAAATATGATAGCCATTTATTTTGAAGATCTCGCCTTCTGAGAGATGAGTCTCGGTTATGCACGCTATATCCACGTTGTATCTTGCCAAAAAAGATATGAACGTTGCTCTTTGTGGTTTTAAGCCATTAGCATTCCAATTAAGGAGTGTTATATTTTGTAGGGAGTGGTGTGAATTATCCATTGAGAAGGTTAGGAAGTATTTGTTCGATTAGGAAGGATTTAATTTGGTTTAAATGGGGAATGATTAAGCGCTTTACGAATTCTAGGATGTTGTCAAGAAGAGAAGAGAAGGTTGAGGTGTCAGCTTGTGTAACTTCGCTATAGAGTTTTTTAGGGGTGGGGTGCTGGGATTGGGTTAATCTGGTTTGTCTGATAGGTGATCGCAATTTTAAAAGCTCTTGGTGGCGTGGGCAACCTCTGTAGCTCGCGGGGTGATTTCCGCCGCAGTTTACGCAGCGAGGGGGTTCATTGATCTGTTTTCGGCATGCATTTGGTAGGTGGTCATCCAAACATTTTATACATTTGGGTTTGGCGGCACAGTAATTCTTGGTGTGTCCAAGTTGCTGGCATTTATGACATTGCGGTATGTTATTTGGTTTACGTCTTGCCTCTACGGTAACAATTGCATGAGAAAGTGTTTTAACTTTGTAAATATCGTGTGCAGATTCGCCTGCTGGCAGCAGGACAGCGCATACAGGAATCGGCTGTTTTTCTTTATTTAACAAGCGTGTAACTCTAGTTATGGTTAAGTTTTTTTCTCGCAATTCATTAGTAATTTCCAGTTCGGTGATGGAAATGGGCACATTTTTAATTACAACGGAAACTGGTTTATCGTGAGGATTTTGGAAGGTATGATATTCAATTCCACTATTTATGTAAAATTTTGTGAGTGCACGATAGTCTTCGATAGAGGTGGCATTGATTTTAACATATTTGCTACTGATAGCAGTTGTAAATTCACGATCTTGGGTGATTGACTTTATATCTTTAATTATCTCTTGATGATTATTAACGTTGTGAAGAAAAATGGGTGGTATTCTATTTTTATTTGATGTGGTGTCTGTAGTTTGACTTACTTGTTGTTCGTTGCTGTCTGTTGTTTGTTGAGTCGATAATAGATAATATGGGTTACTTTTTATCAGGTGCTCGGGGTTCCATATGTAGCGTTTGGCTGTTTCTGGTATCGGTGGAGTGAGGTTGTCGGATTTCCTTTTCTGGGGCGAGTTGTTAGTTGAAGTCATGGCTGCTGCCAGCCCCCGGAGGGCTGGGCAGTTAAGATTTAACAAATTTTATGAGCACGTTATATTATGTACACAACTGTGACAATAAGTTAAACGATTGCTGTTAAACGGCAATATCGCGTAGAATGCGCTATAATAATGCGACCGCACGGCTCGACCGCTGGAGGTCGAATCTGTTTAAAATTTTAAATTCAACAGCCGCTGTTTACTTTTAGCACATGTGCTAAAAGTAAACAGCTGATTTAACTTTTAACACTCTGATTTATAAAACGTCAATTTTAGTGAAACAAGCTAGTCCTAAAAGGCCTACCTTTAGTAGTGGTGGTAGAAAACTGTATTCTAGCACATTTGACTGCCTATGTTCACATTTTACGCCACCAATCTGTATACGAGTGTCTCATCTCAGTAATGAAATTTTACGTCTACGATGTCATAATAATATACCCAAGACTGGCAACTTTACATACCGATGTGTATTATGGAGGTCGTGTAGCCATGTGTAACATAGCCTTATTCATATAACATATAAGCAGCAACAATTTAGTTTCATTCACATTAGTGTTATTTTCGTTTATGTACCTACCTAATTAATAAGGCAATATGAACGAGTGTGGGACGTGTGGTAAAGTGTATCAGTACAAAGATGAATTACGAAAACATCAACGTCAAAAGCACAATATCACTTTGCACACTAAATATTGGAATGTGCAGTGTTACAATTGTAACAAATTGTTTTGTAAAACAGCTGATTTGATATTGCACATTAAATGTAGCCATATGCAAGAGACATTGCAAAATAGGCTAAAATGCCCTATAACTAAAATGGTTTCGTTTGCTTTATAATATATTCTACACTGCGAAAAACCTTTATTACAAGATCATGAATGTGTACTCCAAAGAGAGGATTATGAATTTGAAACAATAATAGTAAGTAACTAGTTACCTAAAATAATCATATCCATAATCATAACTATCTACATATTAATAATTTTCCAAAATTGTGCTTACATACACGTATATTAATGATGCTGTTATCCCACTTGTATAGTAAATAACTATAATAACAACTGTTTTCTTTTAATCATGACTGACTTTCAAGCCCACCTATTAACAAAATTTGGTAATGAAAAAATGTGTGTTGATGATACACATTAGTTAAATCAATATAATTTCCAATTATTTATGTCATGGTTATTGGTGAACATGCCTCTGCTGTAACTGTACTGTTTTGTTTTTCTAGCAGGGCAGATACTGATGTTTTTAAATTTCTTTTTCAATGTATAATGAATCGAGTAGAAAAAAATAAGCCATTGGTGTTTATTTCGGACGATGCTCTGGCATTTTATAATGCATGGTCAGAAATAATAGGGAGTAGTTGCTTACCAACTGCTTTGTTCTTGGCATCTTCTTAAAAATTGGTCACAAAACATAAGCAAAATTAAGCGTTCAGAAAAGGTTAAACTGGTTATGAAAACTTGAAAAATATTGCAGACTGAACCTAATCAAAAACATTTTGTTTAGGGATTGCATTTTTTAATGGATTTGCACAATGATGAAGATACATATCCCTTTTGGGATATTTCTCCAACTATTATAGTAGTAGAACTGAGAAGTGAGAGTACAGTTTTCGAAAGCATGTTGGAATAAATACTAATATGTATTTGGAATCCTTACACAAAACTATTAAGCACTATTATCTTGATAAAACCTAATGTAAAAGGATGGGTAATCAATAAATGCACTTATGATCCATCTCCGAGATAAGATGTTGAAAGAATGATAACATTTTGTAAATGCCAAACTTCTTCTATAATTAATAGAATTAAACAATCATCAAAAATTTGTAAAAGGCTTTACCCAGAACTTCCTTTGTCGACATTGTGAAACTAATAATTTTTAAAATGAAATTATGTTAGAAGTAAAAATATCTTCACGTTTCTAATAAATTAAATAAATGTTCAAATAAAAAACAACGTTACCGGTGGTTGAATTAGAAGGGCAAGCGGACCGCGTATGCGGTTCCAACGTTTTGTGGGACATTTCAAGGTAACGGACTATTTCTACCTGAGCTACGGAGCACCGACCCTTCGAATTCCTGCGTTGCAACTGTATTAAGTAACGCACTAATTTGTTGCTCCTTTTTGTATCGTACAAAATTTATTGTGTATCTATTGGGGCCCATTTTTTGTTAAGGATGAAGCCTGCGCTATGTACAAACTATTACTTGTATTTATTGCTAAGTTACATCAAAATTTTATTTTTTTAAGGTGTTCACTCTGTATATATATTTGTCTGAAATTTTCTCGGTTTCATGCCAGGTAGATACATAATATGTATGCAAAATGTTGTCTTCCTGCGACAAATAGTTTTTGAGTTATACCGCCAACAGACAGACAGACAGACGGAATTGAAAAAACCTGTTTTTCGTCATCTAAGGACCCTGAAACGTGAAGATCTGAAGAAATCTCGAAAGGTGATTTTTTCGCAATTACAATACTTCCTTGATCCTTTAGACGAGGGAAGTAAAAAGCAAGTCAATACCAACAACTATAAATTTTCTCCCGGATTCAAGTGAATGGTTAGGGTCATCAAGTACAGATGCAAGTCACATGTATGTTATACAAAAAGAAACAGTCTGCGCTATAAAATGTAGTGGGTGTAATATCTGTTTACGTTCCTACAGATGCTAACATCTACAAGCACATCCATGTATGTGTTCAGAATAATTCTACATCTGACCAGCCACCGCAGACCCCTGATGTGCTTAAAAATGCAGTAGAAGAGGTTAAGGAATGTATAAATAATTATTTAAGACGAGTAGATTCTTTTCAACTAAAAGGGAAAAGCTTGCAGGAAATACTACGAATGTGAAACCTTCTGAAATAGAATCAATAATACTTCGTAAAACACTAGGGCAACCCACCGGTTCAGTACTCAACGTAAATAGTGGTTTTGATCACACACAGAAATATGCGAATTTCTTATTTTATGTAGATACTTTGTCAGCTTTGGTTGTATGAGAATTTGAGGGTCTAGACCAGTGATTCCCAAAGTGGCGATATCGCCCCCTGGGGGGCGCTGGAATGATCCAGGGGGGCGATAGTAGCCTCGGGTGCATTTGGGGGGTGGTGAATAAAAATAAGGGGGCGGTGAAAGCTTAAAGAAGGAAGAGAAAATAAGAAGATTTAGAAAAACCATTCGTACATATTTCATCTGTTGTGTAACATAGTTAACATTATTTACCAAATAAACACACAAAATGCAAGTTACGGATTTATTTATTTCATGAAGACTATTTACCATTATTAAACGTTCTTATTCTTCTTCGTACCATTTATTACTTTATTTATTCAGTCTGTGTATTCTCCGTTTCTTTAATTTTACTTTATCACACTCTTTAATACGCCATCCAGAAAGTAAATACCATTATAATAAAGGGCTTTTATTATTCAAATTTGCTTTTACTCAAAATATAGGTTACAAATTCGGAAAAGATTTGTTTATTTAAAAAATATAATTTTCTCTAGCAATAATAATTTATACCAAATTTCTATATGGTATATTTTATTATAACATTTCATAATTGACTTTTTCAGATAAACATTTGAGTTTGACTTTCACTTTAGTTATTCCGATTGTCAGTTAATACAAATTAAAATCTAAGCTCTGATGTTACCAAACAACTATCCCAACTAACTCAACTTATATGCTCGAACCTTTTTAATAAACTATTCACAATTTAACAGTAACTGTATCTAATGTCAGGGCCGTAACTAAGCAAAATGTTACTGTAGGCAAGCCAACATTTTTGCGCCCCTCCATACACTAACGATAGAGGTGACATCAAGTACTAATTTTAGTGTGTGACGTCTGCATATATATATATATATATATATATATATATATATATATATATATATATATATATATGTGATGTATATTGAAAACAAATAGGTAGGTATTCAAAACTAAATCTAACGTTTTTAATTTAAAAGTTTTAAAAATAAACAACTAACTGTTAAAATAATACAGGGTGTTATGGAAATGAGTGCAGATATTTTAACCCGTAATAGAACTCGCTAAACTGAACAATTTTTCCATTTATCATTTTTTCGAAGACGCCCTCGAAACTGAGTTAAAATTCAAAACAATTTTACTCTAAAAATGCATACCCGCCTATGGAATAATATTTTAATTTAATGGCACAAAACACAAAACCCTTTCTTTGATATGCAAACCAACAAAAACTGCATAGGTACTGATAAAACGTTTAGTTAAGATCTGGCCACCTTATCAATTGTGGTAGGTTATTGACCGCATGTTTGTTTGTGCAAGAAGTTTGCAGTTTTAATATACGTGTGTCGTTCACCTTTAACTTAGATTTGTTTACCAAGCGGCTTGTCAAATTTAGAGGAGATAAATGATTGAAAAAATATGCGATTAAATGAAAAACGATAAATAGAGTTGTTCATTTTGGTGAGCACTATCACTGGTTAAAATATTTACACTCATTTCCATAACACCCTGTATATGCTAAGGTTAAAATATTTGGTAGTTTGTGAAGGTGCATTATTTTTAAGTTTTGATTACTACGCTTACCATGTCTGGAAATTTTTTAACCCTAAAATGTAATACAATATTGGCAAATAGAACCAAAGTGGAGGTGCAACTAATGTACTGCGTCGGAGAATGTGTGCTGGTCAGGGATAGAATTCCAATCGGGGCAGAATGTTTGGAGTTTTTGCGCTGGCGCAATGTATATTTGTCAAAGCGTCCTATTTTTCGGAATTGTTGGCGTACGCGATTATTCGAAGCAATAATTAATTATAACAGGATGATTTGAAACAATGCGGTGCTACGCTTATTCTTAGTTAATGCGTCAGATGATAGCTACTGTAGAATGCACGTATTAGTTGGTTTCATCATGTTGGTAGCTTTTTTTGGAAACTACAGGAAACGATAGATGCCAGAGGTTCTTGCTCGTGATGGATGATTACATTATAATTAAGACGAGTGATGACATGTTGTTCCGACTAGTTGTTCTGCAGCTGGTAGCAGCCGAGCGGATTTACCGATTTAAAGTAAGTGCTGTAGTGTGAAAGATCAGTAGGCATCGGATACTCACTAATTCTATAAGGATTGCAACAAGAGTTGAAGTTGAGGGTAAGTAAAAGTAATAAAAAGATTGTTTACAAAAACCCGAAAATAGTAAACCGTTGAATAAAGCCTTGGTACTATTACCGGTTTAACATGGCATGTAGTGTTGTGCTTTATTAGTAGCTTCAGCGTACTTATGCGAACGTTTTGTTCGTCTGTCTGGATCGCCTGTAACTTTCGAACGGCTACAGATATCGAAATTTTGAAAGGGGGCAAAGTTGTTGCTAAGGTTCCGAGCACCTTCATGCGCTTGGTTTTGGCGAAAGGTCAACCTGTTTTCGCAGTGCTGAAGCTACTCTTTAGACCTGTACTTGAGCAGTTTATTATAAAGGTATGATGCGTGTTCGGTAGGCGTGTATGCCTGTCTAAGTCTGTCATGTTTTGATTGTTGCCGGTCGGGCGCAGTTGGTTCGCATTCCTTGTCCGTGCATATATCTGTCACCTCACCTTAAAAGTTTAATTTATTGGTATTTATTTAGCTACCCGTTTTTCTTTTTTTTTTTGTTCCAAATTTTGAAATATATAGTTCGAATAAGATAGTTTGTAAGAGGTTTCTCTGTTGATATTAAGCCTGTACTTTCTTGACGTATAGTATAATTGACTTTAGAAACTTCGTAATCTGGTATAATTTAGAAAATTATCATTACCATGGAATGTAATGTGTCGACCAGATTGGGAGCAATTCCCAAGATTATAATTTGCATTATTTAGGGTAAAATCCTTAATATTACAAATTAATTTGTCCGTACAATTGCCCACTCATAGATTTGTTTTTGTTTCATTAGTATGAAAGAAATATTTTTTCCCACTGCTATTTTGGCGCCCCTGGTCGCTGGCGCCTGTAGGCGGGGGCCTACTCTGCCTATACCTAGTTACGGCCCCGTCTAATGTATCATTCATTAAACAGTTATCAAATATTTATGTTGTACTTTTAATGTGTAAATCCCCTCTTGTACTTATTAATTGCTAATTAATTTATTCTTTCAAAATAAATTCCTACCTAGAAATACTCTTATAGATAATTATCAGTCTCAAGCAGCTACCACTACAATATCTTTCTCTTTGTTCGCTTAAAGAATGTAGATTTCCAGGGGGCGCTAAGTAATTTTTTTCTGAAAAGGGGGAGGTATGTCAAATAAGTTTGGGAACCACTGGTCTAGACTCTAGAGTAGCAACAGCGTAACTATAGTTTCCTTGACACTTACACCTAACCACTCAGTATAAAATTTGTTGCATACATTTTTTGTTAAGAAAAAGATCACACCTGCTCTGTATACATAAGTGTCTTCATATTTAGATTTGACTTGATTATTTTTTGTATAAAGTTTTCGTTTATTTATTATTGACTGTTAATTGCCGTAGCGCTTGTGGGTCATTTCTAAGCCATACCTTTGTAATTCATAACACTACCAGAAGAACGATAATTTCCCAAGATTAGCTAACACTTGCTTAGGCAACTTATACTTATACTTCTTTACTGCGATGAGATACCCAAGAAATAGTAATTTAATTTTCGACGACTGACATGGAAAGTAGATTTTTCTCACTGTCATTTGACAACAGAAAGTTGACATTTGCCGCTGAGCGTGCGTTTTCATCACTTTGCCACTCGCCGAGCATTTTGGGTGTCCGCGTGAACGAAATAAGTAGCCACGTCCGAATGTTTCCTTGACAATGCCCGTCATTTGTTGAAATAATCGCGTCACACGTCTAATAGACTGCGCGAGTAATGTTAACTTGATTGTCAATTAATATTTGCGATAAAATGAAATATGATATTTTCCATTAATAATATGCTCAGTCGTCGAAAAAATAGTATGTATGTTTCGAGCTAAAAGTGCGCTTGCCGCTTTTGCATGATTGCTGGTTTCGGCTTTGCCTCAACCAGCAATATTCATGCGCAAGCGGCAAGAATGCACTTTCAGCTCTTAACATACAATATACTATTTTCGTACACTAGCATTGAAAGAGCAACTTTGCCGTACAATTTATATTAAATTAATCAGAAAGTTGCACTTTGCGGTATTCGTACGGCAAAGTAGTATTTTGCGGTATTCGTAAGGAAAAGTAGCACTTTGCCGTACGTTTCTTTAGTTACAACACATATAAAACGTTACGTACATAATAACATTACTCTACTTATTTGCTATATACGAGGATAAATCTAGTATTCCGTTTGGTATGCTAGTGTACGAAAAAATATTGTACGAAACTCGTATGAAAGTGGCTTTTCCATACTCGTCTCGAAATTCGGGACTCGGCCTAACGGCCTATTCCGGAAACATCTCACTCGTACTGAAAAGCTCCACTTTCTATACTTGTAACGTAAATTACTATTTTCGTACACTAGCATTGAAAGAGCTACTTTGCCGTACAATTTATTAATTAGATTAATGCGGTATTCGTACGGCAAATTAGTATGTACTTTGCGGTATTCGTACGGCAAAGTAGCACTTTGCCGTACGAATTTTACTTTGCCGTACAAATACCGCAAAGTGTAACTTTAGAATTAATACATTTTACGGCATATTCAGATGAGGGAATAAATTTATTATTCCGTTTTGTATGCTAGTGTACGAACAACATTGTACGAAACTCGTTTGAAAATGGCTTTTCCATACTCCTCTCGAAATTCCAGACTCTTCCGGAAACATCTCACTCGTACTGAAAAACTACACTTTCTCTACCTGTAACGTAAATTACTAATACAAGATGATAAAATGTAACTTTATGGTCGTGTATAATACATTTTTTTTCTATAGCAAGAACTTTAACAATATCAAAAGAAAATAAGGAAAATCAATCACATTTTAAAATCTCAGTAGCTAGATTGGGTTGCTAGGATAAATTACTTTATCTACCCTTGATGTTAAAGTGCTACTTTATCTACTCTACTATTATTCTATCCGCACTTGAGGTGCTATAGAAAAAATTCAATTTATTTTGGGTAATTTTAAAAAAAAAATCGGTTTAATCTGAGTATATAGGTATATCTTCCTGATATTTTGTATAGGGAAAATATTCTTAAAATTGTCTTCAGACCAATCAGGACCTAATCCCACAATCTTAAAATAAAATTAATTTTTTTTTATTCCATCTCACCTCTTGTTACATCAATCCTGGGACACACTGTATATTATTGTTGCTTAATACTGTCGTTGCATTTATTGGTAGTGGCATACCAAGTAGAATAAGTTCATTCAGAAATAAATTACGATGCTCTGCATAATTTGCACAGCTGAAGAAAATATGGTTAAGATGTGCAATTTCCGAACACAATCACAATATGCTGTGCTTATAAGTTTTAATTTGGACAAATGGGCAGGAAATTGCCCATGCCGAAACTTGAATCTCGTTATCGTTGTACAGGTGTAGCGGGACACCTTGATATTTCTTTGCCACCGAGTCAAATAAACAGACGGTTGCATCCACGCGTATTGCATGCCTCTTTGTTTATGGGCTATTCTCAATGTTTCTTGTTGTGAGAGTTGGGTCGTCACTATGGTTTGTTCATTTATTGTTGTTTGTTGGTACCAGGTACCTTAGACACCGACTGCTTTGGTCATATGGTCAAAGTCCTACTTCGAATTTTGCCGAGGCTAAGGAGTTCCAACTAGTGTACCTGTATAATACTTTAATAAGAGTAGGGCAAACAGCAAAAAATTTTGGATAATTTTTTCATGGCTACCAAGATTTAACTATATATTGAAAAACAGGGTTGGTAAAACTGACACACGGGTTGTCAGTTTCATCAAATTCGTGGTTAGCAGGTTAGGTTTTCCGTCAGTTTTGACACTAACCTGCTAACCTTGAATTTGACGAAACTGACAACTCGTGTGTCAGTTTTACCAACCCTGTTTTTCAATATATCATTAAATCTTGGTAGCCATGAAAAAATGATCCAAAATTTTTTGCTGTTTGCCCTACTCTTAAAGTATTATACAGGTACACTAGTTCCAACCATATCAAGGGATCTTTTACATGCTACACATCGTAGTAACATGGGACCCACGGCTTTACACCACTTCCGAATGATGGCATTCTGTAGAGGCCGGGACCGGTAATCGAACTCGCGACCCTTAGATCAGTAGTCAGGATGCTTACCACTGAGCTACCGACCCCGGCCCTTCATTTAGTGAAAGTTTTGCTAATGAGTCGGCATTCTCATTAGGTATTATCGACGAATGTCCTTTGATCCAAATGAAGCTTATTTCTACATCATTTGATCTTAAAGCTGCACAGAATGTCACTAAATCTAAAATAAGTGAATGGTGCTTAGCAAAATATTCTCTTCTCATTAAAGCTCCTAATACACTTTTAACATCACTCATGATTGCTGCACGAGAAATTGTACGTAGACTAATAACCTTTAAGGCTTCCAAGATGGCTTTAGCTTCAGCAGTGAAAACGCTAGTCAAAGGATTCATTTTTAACCTTTGACTATACCCATTAAGCGGATCGTAAACAGCACAGCCACAGCCCGTTTCTGGTTTTGATGCGCCCGTATAGAATATAGTAGTGTCTGGGAGAGCTTCTATTATATTTCAAACATTTGTTCATTCTTTCTCATATCCGCTGTATAAGGTGGTATAATTACAGTAAAGGGGTTGATATAGCGATAATAGTCTATATTGGCGATTTTAATTATTCTGATATCATTTTGAAACTTCTATATATACCTGTATGCTTCTGCAAGAGTATAAATGTGTGAGGTTAAAATGGTTGAGTTTGTGGATATTATGGATCATGATGTTAAGTGGAAGCGTTTTAAGCTTATTAAGTACTTAATAGCGATATACTCCCGACGGATTTCTAACGGTGGTTCTTCTGCTTCCATGCATAAGGTGATTTTTTAAAAACTCAATTACAGTAGGCCCTGAATAACCTGAATCAGTTGGCAGTACTGAAGTGTATTGTCAGTCTAACGTATGTCACAAAAGTTTTCGGAAAAAAAGTAATGGTTAAAAATTTTGTATAATTTTTATTTATTTTGCATGTCAACAACATAACCTTATGTGATTATTACAAAACTGACATGTTATATTAAACGTCAATCAATTTGATACAATTTGTTTCTGACAACTGTATGGGACGTTATTTACTGTAGGTCTATTTTGAAAATTTTCCGAAAACTTTTGGGACATACGTTACGTCAAATTCGAGATTTGCAGGTTAAGTTTTGCGTCAGTTTGTGTTAAATAACAAACAAAACCTAACATACTAACTTCGAATTTGACATAGATAGACAATGTACTTCAGTACTGCTAACTGATTCAGGCTATCCAGGGCCTGCTGCAATTGTGTTTTAAAAAAAATGACTCGTTATAAAACTTCTACTGGTGTTGACTTCATTGCTTCCACGCAAATACGCAACCCTTTATTTTATTAAACAAAATTCGACTCAAGACTGAGCCTTGAGGCATCCCAATGGAAACAGTTCTTGAACCCAGTACATAGTTATCATTTACTCTAGCATATACAATGCGATGCCTACGGCGTCGTGCTCAAACTTTATCCTCGTGCGATATGGACATCATATCCACTCTCGTTGTACAAACTACTATTATCTATCCACCGTTCTAATCCGTTCTTTACCATTCGTTAGTACGTTTCTAATATACACGAAGGCAAAGAAATTGGTCGACACGAATCTTCTCGAATGGGCCTGTATTATGAGTTTTTTGTATACCAATAACAACATTCTCTTTAAGTTGTGACAACTCCACCCCAACGCACATCTCGTTATATATGGAGAGTAACACTGTTTCGAAAACATCAGGAAATCATTGCAATCACTTGTAGGTTAAGTTCCTAGCAAGTTTTCGTAGCGTCAACACGTATCGAGAACCGGCTCAGCGAGTGCAATATTAAATATTAAAGCTTTGGAAGATAACTTCCCGCATTGGTGCACAGTGATAAGAAATCATAGCCAGGTGCCTGGAAATCAACCAGGTACGCAAATTATGATATTAATTATAGTTTAAACAATGTTACCGTTTGGGAATGTCCCCGGACCGGGTAACAATATGAATAATCCACAAATTTATCAACATTCCCCCATGCAATGGCAAACACCTGTAAACGACCAATTCGTATCACCAATCTTTCCAAGGTTTGTCTTTCAACCAACAGCAGTCCAACAACAAATGCCTATTAACTGCCTTATGCCTGCAATGCAACAAAATAGTTTACCCTTCAATAACGCCGGCACAGGTATAGCAGGCGACGGCAGCCAGCTGCAGCGCATGACATCCACCAGCGAGGACGAAGAAGCGTCACAATCTAATAGCACAAACGAATGGCAAAAGATAAGAAGTACAAAAAGGAAAAAAGTATACAGCGCCAAGCAAAATAATGAGAAAGATAAAATTGAAATAAGTAATCGATTTAACCCGTTAGAAAATGCAACAGTAGTTTCTATGGAAGAACGTTCCAGCACTACAAAAATAACGAAACCACCTCCAATATTTGTACACGGCGTGCTAAACTATAACGAGATGGTGAAACGAATAAAAGACGTAGTCGGAACTGAACAATATTATACAAAAAGTCTAACTAACAACGTAGTCAAAATAAATTGCGGAACACCTGACACCTATCGCAAACTCGTTAGAGAATTTAAAGAAAAAATATCTACCATCATACGTACCAATTAAAAGAGGAAAGGGCTTACAGAATTGTGATCAAATACCTTCATCACTCAACAAGCACAGACTCTATCAAACAAGAATTGAATGACTTGGGACACAACGTTCGGAATATAATCAACGTCCGCCATAGAGTTACTAAGGAGCCGCTAAATCTGTTTTTTGTGGATTTAAAACCTGCTGAAAACAACAAAGACGTATACAAAATAACGGGACTTCAGAATCGAATCATACAGATCGAACCTCCACGGACAACCAAAAATGCCATAATCCAGTGTATGAGATGTCAACAGTACGGACACTCGAAATCATATTGTAACAAACCGTATGTTTGTGTCAAATGTAGAGGATCTCACAGCACTACAGATTGCAAAAAACCTAAGGACACTCCAGCAAAATGTGCGTTATGCGGGGGCAGCCACCCTGCTAACTATAAAGGATGCGAACACTACCACAACCTCATTCACGGAAACATAAATACAACCACTACCCATCAACCATCACTATACACCAATTCATACACAAAACACCTACAGTCTACGCCCTTCTCACAACAAACAAGTTATGCAAACATAGTCAAAACTAACACTAACCAAGTGGACGACACAGCCATCACATTAACAAAAATTCTTGACGAATTCAAAAGTATATTTAACCAACTACTACAACGAAACAGCATGGTACTCAACATGCTCACCAAGCTAGTGAATAAAATAAATTAAAAATGGCGAAATTCTTACGAATAGCCGAATGGAATGCCAACGGTCTTCCACGACATAAAGACGAGGTAACACTATTTTTGAACCACAACCTAATCGACGTGCTTCTAATAAGTGAAACGCATTTTACTAACAGAAGCTTTTTCAAAATACCTCATTACAACCTCTACTATACGAATCATCCCGATGGCACTGCACACGGAGGGACAGCAATACTCATAAAAGAGACTATAGAACACTACGAATTACTTAAATATGAAACGAACCACATTCAAGCAACATCGGTCAAAGTGAAAACCCTACCGTACGAATTAACTATTTCAGCTGTCTATTGTCCTCCTCGACACAACGTGCAGAGACAACACTATGACAGTTTCTTCAAAACTCTTGCAAAAATATCCTCTGGGGTTCACGTCTAACAACCACTAAAGGCCGTGAATTAGCCCACACCCTTCAAAGTAATAATCACTCCTTCATATCGACGGGCCCACCAACATACTGGCCTACCGACGTAAACAAAGTACCCGACTTACTCGACTTCTTTGTAACCAGTGGAATTTCAACAACCTACACAGACATAATTCCAAGTTATGACCTAAGCTCCGACCATAGTCTAATAATCGCAACATTAAGTACAACAGCCCCTCGATTACATACCACTAAAACAGACTGGAATACTTATCGGCACATCATACAAGATATTATAAACTTATCCGTGAGACTGCAAACACCCGAAGATATTGAAACTGAAACCGATTTGTTCATTAATTCGTTGCAGCATGCTGCTAAACTCGCTACCCCAAATATCAAACCTAAAGTAACAGCCCAAAACATACTCTACGAAATCAAAAGATTAGTTGCTGCGAAAAGACGAGCTAGATAATTTTAGCAGAGAGCACATACGCCAAGCAGTAGAAGGAACTATAACCGGATAAGCAACGAGCTGAAACTAAAACTACAAGAAGCCAGAAATGCTTCCTTCGAACAATATGTTTCTAGCCTTTCCAGGCACGGTAACTCCATATGGAAACCAATACAAAACAAAAAGAAACCTAAAACACCATTACCACCAATACGCAAGAACTCAACACCTCCAGGGCAGTGGGCAAAAAGTGCCAAGGAAAAAGCTGAACTGTTCGCAGAATATCTTTCCGAAATGTTCACACCACACAACAACGATCCGAATCCAGAAGTTGAACAGGAGTTAGCAACCCCTATACAAGAGCAAGAACCTGTCAAGCCACTCACCCCAAAAGAAGTACGGGATGAAATAAGCATACTCAATGAGAAGAAGGCACCAGGGGTGGACTTAATTACTGCAAAAATGTTAAAAGAACTACCGCGGAAAGGACTCGTGAAACTGATGTATCTGTTTAATGCCATCTTACGACTTAACTACTGGCCTAGATCGCTAAAGATTGCTCAAATCATAATGATCCTTAAAGCCGGAAAAAAACCAAAGGACGTTTCATCTTACCGACCAATAAGTTTACTATCGCTAATTTCAAAGCTCTTAGAAAAGCTAATTTTCAAACGAAATTACCAATATTTACCTACAGACGCTCTAATGCCAGACCATCAGTTTGGATTCCGCCACGCCCACTCTACAGTGCAACATTTCTGCACAGCCGCGTTCTTAGACGCAAGCCAGGCTTTCGACAAAGTCTGGCATCCAGGCCTGCTATACAAAACCAGGCACATTCTTCCACGTTACTTCAATCTGTTGAATTCTTATCTCCACAACCGAGTATTCGAAACTAAGGTCAATGGAGCAACCTCAAACCGTTTTCCTATCCAATCAGGAGTACCTCAGGGAAGCATCCTTGGCCCTCTACTGTACGTTCTCTACACATCCGATATACCAACAACAAGTGACACAGCCATCGGGACTTTCGCAGATGACACAGCTACGTTTTCAACGAACCACGATCCTATAGCTGCCTCAACCAACCTCCAAGAGCACCTAGACCTCCTAGGTGGATGGTTGCAGAAGTGGAAAATCAAAATTAACGAATCCAAATCGACACACGTTACATTTACGCTTTGTCAAGGTACTTGCCCTTGCATCAACCTAAATCAAGTCGAAATACCTCAGCAAGAAGTAGTCAAATACCTAGGACTTCACTTCGACTCTAAACTAACCTGGAAACATCACATTCAATCGAAACGAAAACAAATTGATCTCAGAATTAAAGAAATTCACCTGCTGATAGGTCGGAAATCTCACTTGTCCCTGGACAACAAAGTTTTGATATACAAAGCCATCATAAAGCTAATATGGACTTATGGGAGCGAGTTATGGGGTTGTGCTAGCAAGTCCAATACCGCTATTCTGCAAAGAAGCCAATCAAAGATTCTACGAGCCATTGCCGACGCACCCTGGTATGTCTCAAACCACACGATACACACTGATCTTAACATCCCCTATGTAACTGACGTCATCCACGAACGAGCCACCAGACACCATGAGCGTCTCGAAGACCAAGACCACCCAAATCCGTTACTAGAAACCCTTCTACAGCCAGTCCCCAATAGGAGATTGAGAAAATTGTGACCAATCGATCTCCAAGTCAACTGAGAATACATCGCTGGATGTACACAAAGAATCATTGCAACAAACATTACAGTAGTTGATATACGTTTTCTGAATTTCTCTTGTCACTAAAGCAGAATCGTGTTGTCCTAACTCTCTCCTCATCGTAATAATAAAATAACGTTGCACGCAATTGCAAAACGTCGGTTAAGTCAGTTTGACATGCATAACCCTGTTCATTTTCAATGATCGTAGGTGTACATCTCTCCACGTCATATACTGTATTTGTAATATCTTGTACATGACAGAAAATTAGCTTATAGGTTGTATTTAAACTGATTGCTAATAAACATATTGAAAAAAAAACTTGTAGGTTATATACTCGTAATCTAAACTTGAATCTAAGTTTTTTGTTCCTTTTTATGCTTCGTCCAGTTGCACCATTACAAACGTGCCTTGTCTATCGTAGTGCTATACGTTATTTCCTTGTTATTGACATGGGACGGCTTAATAATTCAAAAAATGTCTGATAACCCCTCATGACTTCCTTATATGCCTGAATTTGTTTCGATTCTTTTAAAATTTTTAATTGATTCCAAATTTTTGAGCACGGAGTATTTCTATTTAAACTATTACAGAATGTTCCGACACCGTTTTGTTTCTTTTGCTAAGATATCTCTCAGCATATTCCCGCGTTTCTTGCACTTTGATATAATTATCATAATTATTATTGAGCTTGTATTTCTTCAGTACTATTCTCCTCTTTTCACAACTTTGGTGCATTTGTAGCGCCATCGCCACAATTAACTTTCGCGCCAAAAGCGCATTTCCGAACCTGCTCGTCTAGCCAGCACCAGCGGATCCAACGGCCCTCTCGGGCAATTCACTCGGCATCCGCGGCGCAAATGGTAGCATCTACCATGCTAGCTAATAGTTGTAATAGCTTTGTATATTTTTGTAAAAAATTATAATGCATATTAACGTAAAAATAAAGCTAGTTATTCCACGACATTCTTAATTATAACTACATTGGTGACCCCGATAAATAACAGTAAATGAGTACACCGCGTTTTTCTTATGTGTGCCCGGACCATGTGCATCTCCATTTCGCCAAGCTGAAACCACGATGAGCGAACCAGAGCATTCTACAGAGGAATCGTCATCGCAATTAAGAGCAACAAGTCCTCATGTTGAAGAAATCCGACAGGTCAAACTTTCACCTTTTTGGCTGGCAAACCCCACGTTATGGTTCGTGCAAGCTGAGGCAAATTTCAACGTGTTCGGAATGCGGTCCGACCAGAGCAAATATTTTGCAATAATTAGTGCGTTAGACAGTGCGGTTTTGCAACAAATTGGGGACATTTTAACGAAACCCCCTGAAAAAGACAAGTATAACTCGTTAAAAGCAAGTTCAATCGCGCGATTTACAGACTCCGAGAAAAAACAATTACGTAGAGTGTTGACCGAGATCGATTTAGGCGATAAATCTCCATCCCAGTTATTGCGTGAAATGAAAGTGCTCGCGCATAATAAACTAAGCGACGTAGCGTTAAAAAGATTATGGCTGGAGAGGCTACCGGCATCAGTACAATTAATTTTAAGAGCAAATAGGGCGATGCAGCCCACGGAAATGGCCGCGATCGCGGACAAAATCGCGGAGAGTTAGTTTGCGTACTAGCCCAAACATCGCCGCCATTAACAGCCCATTTCCAGCCACAGCGACGCCATCGCTACAGGGAGCATCTCCTGGAACTTCCGCCGCTGGCAGCGCCATGTCTGTCGCAGCCAACAGCCATTACTGCTCTCGAACAACACAGGCAGCATTAACAAAGATGGAGGAGGAACTCATGTCCAGTAACCGGCGACAGTATACAAAGAGCAAGCAACGGTTTCGAGGTCGCTCACGATCCAGATCCAGAAGTTCAAACCAGGACTCGGAAATTTGCTATTACCATCGGCGTTTCCGCAGTAAGGTTTCAAGTGCACCAAACGATGCAGTTTCGTTTCCACCGAACAGGAAAACTAGAGCAACCGTCGCTGCTCGAGGCGGTCAACGACGGGCTCCATACACCAACTAACCGTTTTTATGTTGCACAAGTGTCCAAACCAATAATTGGAGCGGATTTTCTTTGCAACCACGGCCTCCTAGTGGATTTGCGAAGTGTATTTGTAAACGCTACATTACAAAAAACTTCTGTCGATACTCTCATCTCAACAGTAAGTAAGCTACTTGATGTCCACCCACTTCTTAAGGAGTTCCAGGATATAACGACGCCGTTTTCCACTCTATCAAATAAGCGCCAGGACGTGCAGCACCACATTCAGGTTAGAGGGCAGCCAATCGCGCAGCGACCACGACGCATCCCCTCTGAAAAATTGAAAGCTGCAAAGGCGGAATTCGAATATATGCTGGAGCAAGGAATTTGCAGGCCGTCAAGCAGTCCATGGGCAAGCCCGTTTCACTTAGTGCCGAAGAAGAAACCAGGAAGTTGGTGCCCATGCCCAGTTCCACACATAGAGGACTTTGCCCACTCATTAGACGGAAAAACTGTTTTTTCGAAACTGGGCCTTGTGTGCGCGTATCACCAGATTAAAATTGCCGACAAAGACATTCCCAAAACCGCAGTTATAACACCATTCGGATTGTTCGAGTTCGCCGTAATGACGTTTGGATTGTGCAAAGCGGCACACACTTTTCAGAGGTTTATGCACGCGGTTTTGTGCGGGCTTGATTGTTGCCACGTTTTCATCGATGATATATTGGTGTTTTCGCGAACAATCGAAGAACATGAGAAACATTTACGGAGTTGTTCGAACGTTTTTGCGAGTTCGGCGTATCGATAAATGTCTCAAAATGCACATTAAATGTACCAAAGGTCGAATATCTGCGATATTTAATTTCAGCCCAGGGCATTAAACCACTTCCGACACGAGTACAAGCTTTCCAGGAATATAAGAAACCTGAAACGGTGATAGACCTACGTCGTTTCCTAGGAACTATAAATTTCTACAAAAAAATCGTCAAGAATGCGGCCCAAATCCAAGCCCCACTTCACCAATACCTACGGAATACTAAGAAAAACGATAAACGCCCTATTATTTGAACCCCTGAAGCCACAGCAGCGTTCGAATCGTGGAAACGGCAGTTAGCCAACGCAACGCTACTTGTTCATCCAGCTGAAGATGCCCCCATAGCCCTTACTGTCGATGCTTTTGACTTTGCTATGGGCGCAGTACTAGAGCAACAAATAAATGGAATCTGGGAACCACTTGGATTCTTTTCTAAAAAATTAAACGCAGCTCAAAAGAACTATAGTGCCTATGACAGGGAACTTTTTGCAGTCTATGAAGCTATTAATTACTTTCGGTTTATGGTCGAGGGTCGACAATTAATGGTTCGGACCGATCACAAGCCCCTCATCTTCGTCTTTCAACAAAAATCCGAAAAAGCAGCTTCTAGGCAACTTCGGCAATTAGATTCCATAAGTCAATTTACAAAAAATATTGTACATATTTCTGGTTTACAGAACATAGTCGCAGATGCTTTTTCAAGGATCAACTCAATCAAAATACCCACTGCAATTACAGCAACCGAATTGGCAGCAGAGCAGGGGGGCGACGAAGAACTTCAGCAGCTCCAAAGTTCCCTGAAAATGGCCAAGTTCACACCTCCAGGTGAGACAGTACAAATTTGGTGTGATACTTCCACAAATAAAGAAAGGCCATACGTGCCAGCCAGCTTGCCGAAACAAATTTTCAACATGTGTCACAACCCTTCACATCCGGGCATTCGAGCAACTGTTAGATTCATCAGAGAGAGGTATGTTTAGCCAACGATGAATAAACACATCGCTCAGTGGACTCGATCATGTATGGCATGCCAAAAAACTAAAGTCGAGAAACACACGAAGAACCCACACGTCACATTCCCAGTTCCCAACGAACGATTTCAGCACGTCCACCTAGATTTAATCGGTCCATTGCCAGAATCGCAGAGCTTTAGCTAGGTTTACCAGGTGGCTCGAGGCAGTACCCCTCGTCAATATCACCAGCGAAACTGTAGCGGAGGCATTCTATGTGCATTGGGTCTCCCGTTTTGGCGCTCCACGGCCAATTACAACCGATCAGGGAAAACAGTTTGCATCTGCACTTATGAGCTCGCTAAACAAATTGATTGGCACCGAGCGTGTACGCTGCACTTCATACAGACCTCAAACTAACGGTATTCTGGAGCGATGGCATAGAACATTGAAAACAGCACTAATGTGCCACCAAACTCAAAGATGGTCGGAAATGTTGCCAATAATTTTAATCCAAAAGAGGATTTAGTTGTTCGCCTGCTAAGCTGGTGTATGGTACAGCCTTACGGATCCCAGGCGAATTTTTCGTTGATCACCGAGCTGATGAACTGAATCCAGCATGGCTTCCAGAAACAATTCGACGGAACATCCGGAAAATACGTCCGTCAACATCCGACCATGGACAGACAGCGATTTTCGTACCGTCAGAACTACCCACCTGCAGCCATGTTTTCTTAAGAGATGATCTGATACGAAAATTCTTAGAACCACTACACGCAGGCGTATTTGAGGTTCTCAACCGAAAAGGGAAGGTATACACCATCAAAATTAATGGGAGAGTTATCTACTGAAAACCCCTGCAGGCGAACATCAACAACCAGCATATACAGGTACCACCAGGTGTTACCGTTACGGCGACTGTAAAAGAAGTAAGCAAAGGCCAACGGAGCTGGTTGTGGGTAAAACAAAAGACTCAAAAACGTTAGCTAAAAATTAAGTATGGGCGCCAAGTAGCAAGTAATCCAGCACTTCGCTAAACAAAAGAAAGTACACTACAGAAGGCGCTGCTAACCAAACCTGAAAATAAAATGGTAACGGCAAAGGCACAAATCAGATACGCAGGCAAAGATGTCAAGGCAGTATAATTGCGGCAAACAGAAATACAAACACAGTTAAAATACACACAAAGTATACGGCAAACCAGATCAGCATATCACAAAATATATTGTAGTGATAGCTCCACTTTTGACTAACTATTACTTATGCAATGACTCAATGCTTAATATGCCTATTTTATTTAGTATTTGCCCTACTATTTCTGTTCAAATCAATTTTACTTTTAAAAAAATATTAATATTGAGACACTCAGGGTCGGGTTCGCCAATCTAGTTATCTATTAATTGAAATTCAACTCTTAATTGTGCTTTTATGAATGCTAAATGACATTAACTGTCAGCTTGACTTTCAAATTCAATTAAACCAAGAATTGACAACTATCCTTTACAAACAATGACACTTCAATTAATCAATTCACCAAAGTAAGTACTATATTCTGTTTATTTCATTCTTTCTTTTTATTATTTGTTATTCAACCTGCTTTTATATTAATTAACTAAAACAAACCTGACCACTTCTCAAGTTGTCACTGCAATTATCCAAATATGACAGTTCCCAGTGTCCACAGCTCCAAATGTTCACAGTCAGCAACTAAGACAGCTTACTCCTCCAATAGTCAAAACTACATCGCTCTGTCACCCCTCAAACCACATCTAACCTGTCAAAACTCCAACTGTCCGTAGAATCTGATCCTGCTCCTTTCATTAATATTACTGCCACGCCAATAGACTTCTGGTAAGTTTTAGTATTGTAGATGATTCCAAACTAATCCCCATTATTCTTCAGCTAGTACTTTGGATCCAGCACTACCCACAGGAACTGTCATAATCAAGTAAATACTCCCATCGACTTCCCTCTAAACGATCGGTCCGTCTTCCAAACAACCACCATTGTCACCAATGAAGATTAATTATATCTTACATGAACCATTAAATCCAAATCCATCCAATTTTTCTTGTTTTTTGTATTTTATTAACTCTATTGCACAATCTCTTCACCGATTGTAATGTCTTATTATTTCAATGTTATATTTTCATATTTTACCAAACAATTATTCAAAATAAGCCATAATTTCCGAGTTTTTATTAGTAAAAAGAGTTTTTTCAAATGTCTATGAACATTTTTATATGAGTTGTTATTCTGACTACCAAACAAAAAAAACTTATCTCTGATGGTTACTATTATGACTGCCTTCTTAAAATATAAATGTCCTAACTATTACATGTTACAATCCCTTATTATTAAAGCAAGCATAATAAATTGTCAATATAACCTTGGTTTACACTTTTTATCATGGTTGACCTCAACCATCAAAATTAAATATTCAATTTCTATTTTATTGTCACATCTACATTAATAATTGTCTCAATTTTAATATTTCTCAATTATTTTAAAATTAATACCCATCTTATTTAAAACCCCTCAACATTTGGTTGTATTGATCTTTGAAATTTATCATTATTTTTATATTTATTTAACCACTATAACAAATAACGGGTGTTCATAAACAGTCGTCATCCCAGTAGGTTTTGACTTCAGAAACGTATGTCTATTAAAATTGAGAAAAAATGCGCTGTGACAGTACTCAATGACGTTTCATTGTGTTGCACGAATTAATCAAAGACATAACATTTTGTTTTTCAAAGCAACTGGGATGACGACTGTTTATGAACACCCGTTAGAATAGTTGTATTATAACATGCCATCGAACAAATCCAAGGTACGTCTCCAAGACGTTAATTTTCGAGGCAGCTGTCTTTAGCAGCACAACATGGCATCTGGGAAGATGGTTTCTAAAAATCCTGATAACAAAAGCCAAATTTTGGGGAAGGGGCCAGACATGCAAACCAACAAAGATGTATAACGTGAAGTCTACACTCCAAGGGATTTCGGGCACTACTTCTGAATTAAATAGCTTGCTTAGTTTAAAATATAGCTTGTAGAAGATCTGAATGCTCAGTATTATCGTAGGCAAACTTAGGTTTAAATAAAGATAAGGCAAAATCAGCTTTAACGAAAATTAGAGCAATTTATTAGACTTACGAACCATGAGTTTTTTAAACTTAAGAGAGTGCTCAGCTGCTGAACTAATGCAGATAGTTATACAAATATATTTTGTACACTTCCGGGACTAAAGTTGACATACAGGGGGTGTTCTTATGTACATCAGAAATGGTATTAAATACATGAATATTCAGCGCAGTGTGTTACGGAAAAATGCGTGGATTGTAAGTGTCAAAATATCGAAAGGATTTTCGCTTATTTATCACAGCCCAAATTCCAGTGATGCCGAATTCCTTGAATATTTTGAATCATGGTGTGACCACTTCCTCGTTCACCAAAATTTAAACACTATTATCGGCGATTTCAATATCGATATGTCGACACAATACACATACAGCAAAAGATTGCAAAGGTTGATTTCATACTTGGGAATGCAGCAGTTAGTAAACACATATACAAGGGTGACCCCGATATCAAAGACAACAATCGACCTAGTGATATCTAACGCTATTAATATATCCGTAATCATACTAGATTGCAAAATTGCTGATCATGAAACCTTGGAAATTGTCCAGGAAGCGGAAACGCGTGAAAATGTTATCCAGCAAAAAATGGTTATTGACAAATCTGCTTATTCGGATATAACATATCGAAACAAACTAGGACAGTATGAGTGGGTCAACACTCAAACCCTTAACTTAAATGAAAAAGCAATTTTCCTAGTCGACAAAATGAAGATATGTTATAATGCTTTAATTAGTCAGAAAACAATCAATATAAATAAACATAATCCCTGGTTTACTACCGAATTAAAAAATATGCAAAAACAACGTAATGATTCGTATAAAATTGCTAAACGCAATAATTCTGCTGCAGACTGGAGTTCCTACACAAATATTAAAAACAACTATAACCGTACATTAAAAACTTGTAAAAACAAATATTACGAAAAACAGATTGATTTATCTAAAGGATCATCTAAACTAATGTGGAAAAAACTGAAACAACTTATCAAGAACGAAAATGTCAACAGTGCTGAGTTTGTCGAGTTTGATAACAACAAATTGACTGAACCTAAAAAGATTGCGGAGCAGTTTAATAAATATTTCGTGGATAGTGTTCAAGACATTCACATAAGTATTGGGCCAGCTAATGGTAAAATAAATTTAGGCGATATTGGAAACAATACCACAAGCATATTTAGATTTAAACCAATTACCTTGGAAAAATTACAGAAAGTGGTTTTAAAAATGAGTAACAAATCTAGTACTGATGGTATTAACCCTAAATTAATTTGTGACGCTTTACCAGTGATAGGAGAGATGCTGTTGCAGATTATTAATTAATCGTTTGCAACTGGGATTTTTCCTGAAATTTGGAAAACGGCGATTGTTAGTCCAATACCCAAAGTAAACGGAACAAAAAATAGTTCAGAATTCAGACCAATCAATATGTTACCTGCGTTCGAAAAAATCATAGAACATATAGCTAAGGAACAACTGGAAAATTATTTAGAGGAAAATAAAATCCTAATTAGTGAACAATCAGGTTTCCGAAAAGATCACTCTTGTGAAACTTGATTAAATTTAGTTTTAGTGAACTGGAAAGAGGATATAGAACATGGGAAAAAAATAGTAGCAGCGTTCATAGACCTGAAAAGAGCATTTGAAACAATCGACAGAGATCTGCTCTTAGCAAAAATGGTAAAATACGGAATAAAAGGATTCGAATTAAGATGGTTCAAGAATTATCTATGTGGCCGGCAGCAAATTACTAGATACGAAGGTGAAGATTCTCGAGCAGTTGAAGTGTGTTTAGGGGTTCCTCAAGGCTCAATTTTAGGCCCTCTTTTGTTTATCCTCTACATTAATGATATAAACTCAGCAGTGCAAGGTTGTCAATATAACTTATTCGCAGATGACACTCTGGTAACTAGTGCCGATATAAATGTAAACGATGCAGTAAATAAATTAAATAGTGACCTGAAAAATATATCTAAATGGCTAAAATTGAAGAAGCTTAAGTTAAATACATCTAAAACAAAAGCAATGGTTATCAGTAGCGGACGATTATTAACCGATACGTTAACTAGTGTAATTGTTGACGATGTAGTAATTGAATATGTCCCTAAAATAAAATATCTTGGAATTGTAATAGATAATAGGCTATCTTTTAAGGAACATGTGGATTTTGTTGTAGGTAAAACGGCTAAAAAAATAGGTTTCTTTGGGCGAATCAGTTCCAAATTAAACTTGCGGTCGAGGATACTTGTTTACAAAACAATTATTGCACCACATTTTGAATATTGTGTTAGCGTTTTATTTATAACCAACGAAGGTGAATTGCAGCGTCTACAAAAACTGCAAAATGGAGCAATGCGTATTATTCTATTTTGTAATAAACGAACCAGCATCAATTTAATGTTGGAAACGCTGCAATGGCTTAGTATTAAACAGCGAATTTATTTTAATACGTTAATTTTGATCTTTAAAATTGTTAATAACAAATTACCTGCATATTTAAATAAATTTATACAATAGAGATATACATAGTTATGAGACAAGAAGTGTAAATAATTTTAGATTACCTACAACAACGAAAGCGTGTTCACAAAAAAATCTATAATACAAAGGTTTAAAATTATATAATGAAATGCCTGATGAAGCGAAACAGGCAACAAATGTATCGCAATTTAAAAGGTTATGTTCTAACTATGTCAAATCTGTTTGTAAATGAATTATGAGTCTTTTTTTTTGTAAACATCTATCTTGATGAATAAATTTACTTACTTACTTACTTACTTACTTACTTTAGTCCCCGTAAATAGGGGCTAAAGTAGCTTATTTAATCCCTAGGGACTAAAGTAAAAATGATACCGTAACTGTGGTAAATTTATGTAACCACGAGGTTAGTAGGTTAGGTTTTGTTTGTCATTTGACACACACTGACACAAAACTTAACCTGCAAATCGCGAATTTGACATATACTGACAATACACTTCAGTACTGCCAACTGGTTCAGGCTATCCAGGACCTGCTGCAATTCAGTTTTTAATAAATGGTAATTGACAGATTCCAAATTTTGGAAATGTTTGATGATAATGTTCCCAAAAGTGCAAAAAATAACGTATATACCTCGGGACTAAAGTGTTTAAATCCCTCCACTCGCGGGATTAAATGGTGCACTTTAGTCCCTCATGATATAATATACTATAACTAACCTGTGCAGCATATCAATACACTTTTTCATTGTAGTGTGAGAGAATGTACATTTTAAAATCATTCAGTCCGTTAGAGTCGATTTTCCATTTACGATTTGAATAGTAGGTAAAAGATGTTGATACCGTTATGGCTATTGTAACTATGGATAATGATCTGAATTGCAAATGTGTTCTGATATCCAAAATGATTTTGCTTCAATTTCAGGGAAAACCAAGGTGATATCTATGGCTGATGTGTTGGACTCCCATCGTTTAAGAACAATAATCCGTTATTATCTATTGATTTTAATAGAATAGTTCCCTCATTATTTTTTTTTGTGGGACCAAATGCGTAATTATGGGCATTAAAATCTACCCAATTATGCCTCGTTTCAAAATTTGAGAAAAAATAGGCTGCAGTCCTCACAACTTAAATCAGTTTATGTCGGTCTATATATAACCACAAATGATAATAATTTTATTTCTGTAAGAAGTATACCACATGTGTTAACATTTTCCGGTGTATTATTAAACTTGATTGGTGTAAAAGGTATTGACTTATTAATTAATTAAACACAGGATTGTACTTTCAACTTTTTATTAGCCTTTATGCCGCGATTTCAACGAATTCGTTTTAACGGCCCGCGTTACTGTAATTAGTAAATCTGCTAAGGAGTCAATGTCTGCAACCGATAGTATCTTTTTTATTACTTAATGATTTCCCAAATTCGGTTGTCTCTAAAAGAATTCGTTTCGACTGTTTTACTTTGGCATTTTTTATTTATCTGTTCGTTACATAAACTAATAGCATAGGAATCAACCGACGAGTATACGAAAAAAGGTCGCAGGCAGTATATTGGAGACGCGAAAGAATGTCGCGCTCATTTGGGCGCGAGTCAAAAGGACGCGGGCGAAAAAAGAACGGGGGCAATTAATCTCGTGAAAAAAAGGCTCACAGAAAAATATAGCTGTTTGTTAGCTATTTGTTTATACTTAAAAGCAAAACGACTAGCTGTTAATATGCAGACTGTTCCACAACACTGTAATTCTGTTCAAAATTGCAGTCAACTTTCCTTGGCACTTCTTCCAGGCTTAGGACTGGCAGGTAGTAAGTAACTGGCGTGTTTAAAAGTTTTTATTTTATTTTATTTTGTTTTTGTTTTTATATCTATAATATAATATAATGTATACCGTGCGTCCACGAGACTACGCACCATGGAGCTGGAGTGATGCTAGTTTATTTTAAAGATCTACTCTTCCGGTGGCAATTCATAGTCAAACGGTTGCTAGGCATTGACCATTAAAATTGAATTTGCAAGTAACAAATAAAGTGCCTTCGAACGTTTTCGAATGGTCATGGCTATACAACGTATGAATAATAAGTTGGTGGCACTGTAAGTCTATGTCAAATTCGAGGTTAGCAGGTTGGGTTTTGCGTCAGTCTGTGTCAAAACTGACGCAAAACCTAACCTGCTATCGTCGAATTTGACACCATACGTCAAGTTGAATACGACTAATCGTTTATTGCCATAGAAAAATAAATATAATAGGGTTTGTCATTAAGCTGTTTTCGTAAAAGCAAGAGCTGATCTTTGGGATAAATTAACGTTGCTCTGATTCCATGGTGCGAAACCCTGTGGACACACGGTATAAAGTCGGCTTGCACATAGCTTTTGTAATTTTTTTATCTTTATTTTTTTTTCTGCTTTTTATATGTATCTGTAGTTGGAAGTTATGAGCAATTCCTCTTAAATATTCTAAATTTGACCGATTGCCATATGGTTGACATACGGTTTTTATTCGCTGCGCCTTATCTTTATATTTTTTTTTACTTGGGGTTCGTTTCCAGATATATACTTTTAAACAATTTAAACTTCCTCTTTCTTTAACCCATTGATAAATTTCCATAAATTTGGATGTCCTGCATTTAATGTAGAGGAGTAACTGTTGTGCCACCCTTTGACAGAATTATTTGTACGCCGTATATCTTCCTGTACAAATTCAAAGCAAACCCGTAGAAAGCCTCCAAACAGCGAATTTCACACAAATATTGATTTTAAGATTTTTCTGATAATTATAACGTTTCCCACATTTTGCAACCCCCAAACCCACATGGGTCGCAATTCCCATATCCCGAACTCTTTTAAAAAATACAGTTGGCCAGTAGAAAGTGTCCAAACAGCGCATTTCACACAAATTTTAGTTTTAAGGTTTCTCTGATAATTATAACGTTTTCCCCATTTTGCAACCCCCAAATCCACCTGGGCCGCAAAAATCTCACATCCCACATTCTCTTAAAAAATACTATCGACCAGTAGAAAGTTTCCAAACATGGAATTTCACACAAATATTCATTTTAAGGTTTTTCTTGTAATTATAACGTTTTCTCCATTTTGCATCCCCCAAATCAAACTGGGCCGCAAAACTCCCACATCCCGAATATCGATCCGTAATGTCTCCAAAGAGCGAATTTCACACAAATATTGATTTTAAGGTTTGTCTGATAATTATAACGATTTCCCCATTTTCCAACTCCCAAAATCCACCTGGCAGCAAAATTCCGACATCCCGACTTCTCTTAAAAAATACAATCGGCCCATAAAAAGTCTCCAAACAGCGAATCTCACACACATATTGATTTTCCCAGTTTGCAACTCCCAAATCCACCTGGCCCGCCAAATTCCCACATCCCAAATTCTCTTAACAAATAACATCGACCAGTAGAAAGTCTCCAAACAGCGCATTTCACAGAAATATTAATTTTACATTTTTTCTGATAATTATAACGGTTCCTATTTGCAACCCCTAAATCCACCTGAGCCGCAAAATTCTTAAAAGCCCACAGATTCAACCACATACTGGCAGAAACAAAATTCGACATTTTGTTTCCCCCTGTTTATGCGAACATCCAATTTGCTACAAATGCACCTCAGCGTTCTACCCCTGTAACTTCGCCCCCGTGCATCGCAGACCCCAAAAACCAGCCAGTACGATAAGCGTTGATTCATCTCCTTTCCAACTAGCCCCAAATCACATTTGTAGCTTTCAAAAAGTATGCGATGTGACAGCACCGAACGCTTTCGTGTCCAAAAGATATTTTTATTTACTAGCAACCTGACATGTACATTCTCGTCATAGAAACAAAATATGAAAAGCTACTCATAACTCCCAAGGGACTTGTCAAGTTATTTCTCCCTCAAACTCATGGTAACCATGCAACTACAAATAACGTCTTAGCAACCATACAATGAGGCAATCCTTGATGTCACTTACATATTCTAATTTTAAATGTCATTATGACATTTTGAAATTTCATACTATTCTTACTAATATGCTAGTAAATAAACTATTGTATGCACCACGGGAGATATCCATGTTCTTTACCTTCGGTTGACTTACAGGCCTCGGGCCAAAGGCCCTCGGTCTGTAACACATGTCAACCTCAGAGAAAAACGTATTCATATTTCCCTTAATGCATAAATATCTATTACCCCCGTATTTTCGCCCCCTCGAATCTTACATTTTCACAACCGCCCCAGAAAGTTCGCCCTTGACGTGATCTTAAAAATGACACCAACAATATTCACCTGCGATACGTACACAACTCGAAAAAATTCGCGAAAACTGCGCATTTTCCAAGCGTCACACAAATCGGTAAAAGAGCCCCGTACATCTCCAATTCGTTAAACATTATCAATGCGTAAGCAATTCTACAGACTAAAGCGAATATTGAACAAGTGTGGCTTTAGTAGTTTGTACAACGAGAGTGGATATGATGTCCATATCGCATGAGGATAAAGTATGATGATATGGACATTCCATTCGAGTTGTATCAATGGAAAAAAGATGGAAAATTCAAAGAAAAAATATTCAACGTTAATAATTTATAAGATATCTTACAACAAAATCACGTTTGCCACACACAATTTTTGGGATGTTAGGGGTGTCTAGCAAAGCTTCACTTCAAGTTGTCGACCCAGATTTCCTATATGCTATTTCCGCCATCTAAAAAAAAGTGCGTTTGATTTTTTTGCCATAACTCAGTTCCCTTTAACGATATGTGAAAAGAAGTGCACCTTTTATTTAAAGTTTTTTTGTGCTCTACAATTTATGTTCAATTACTTTTCCACGTACGAGCGATATTTGTCGAGATATCGAACTCGAAAGGAAAGCGTGAACGCGTCGAGATCTTTTTATCGCTTCTTCGCTTTATTTCGTTCCTCCTCTTATTTAGCGAAAAAGTAGTGACTATAAAACTTGTAGAGCCTCAAAATAGCTGCAATTTGACCTATTATAAATTAAAATACGACTAAAATTACGACTTTTCGAGCAGACTAAAGTCGTCAAGTTGGTGCGTAATTTTGATTTTATGTATCGTACTGTTACATAAATGACAGAGTCCCTCGCGAGCCACGAATGCGTATGGACGTGCTACATAATACGTAAAATCTAATAGCGGTTTTATAATTGAAATTTAGTGAATAACTACATCCAATTTAGACAAGCAAATTAAATAAATACTGTGTAGTGTTTGAACTATCAGCGCGTTAGGCCGCGGGCGGGTCACCCGACCGTGGCCCCAAAATCAAATCTCTCGGTGCAATATGTGCAGCACAGCTCCGATTAAGCCAGCGACACTTGTATATGAAGCTACAATAAATATGAACGAACCTACAAAAGAAATGGAAATCGACAACCAAGATAAAACATCACAAACCGCCAAACGAAAGTTAGAGCAAATTACCACACCAACCAATGAAGTACAGAAGAGATATCTCTGGGATCCGGAAAGACTACTAACCCAAAATAAATTTTACCCACTTCAACAAACCGATAAATCCGATAATAACGAAAAGTCATCTGAAAACCCCAATTTACAAGTAACAACAGGTACACGCAAAAACAAAATCAGGTCAATATTTCTTCATAACGCCGACAAAATGAAATATACTGAAATAATCTCTGATATTAAAAAAACCACAGCCACTGAAAACTTTACAACATCACTTAGTGGAAACATATTACGTATAAATCTGAGTAGTGATGAAGATTATAGAAAGCTCACAAAATTTTACACTCTTAATGACATCAAGTATCATACTTTCCGAGATCCAAATAACAAGCCCCTGTCGGTTGTCATTAAAAATGTTCCACTCTCCTTATCAATTGAGGAACTTCAAAATGAATTAAAAGACTATCCTGTAAATAAAATAACTCGCTTACTAGGGAAAGACAAGAAGCCATTGCATATCTGCGTCGTTGAGCTTACTAACAGTGATAAGGCAAAAGAAATATTTAAATTAGAAAAGATATTTTATTCTATTGTTAAAGTTGAAACACGAAGAAAAACAACAGATTTACCTCAGTGCCATAGGTGTCAGCGTTTTGGCCACACAAAAATTACTGTCACCTGAATCCAAGATGCGTGAAATGTCCTGGTAACCACCTCACTAGTGATTGTCCAAAGCGCCTTAATGACCCACCAGTCTGCGTTAACTGCAACGAAAACCATCCAGCGAACTACAGGGGGTGCAGCAGCTACATGCAGCAAAAAGATGTCCTTACACGCAGTCAAATCCCTACCAACAGGTATGTGACCAGAAATGCATTTGTCAACCCTTCCCAAACCTACTCTCAGAAATTACAAAGTAATTCCAGTACGCCATTAGAAAACAAATTTAAACCATCCTCAAACGCAACTGACTCCCCTATAGTTAATAACCTAATAAAAATCATCATTGACTTCATAACCCCTCTCCTTCCTCAAATAAAAACCTACCTAATTACACACGTTCTCCCTAATATTCTTAATGGCCCATAAAACAATTCAAAACTTAACAATCCTAAACTGGAATGCAAACGGAATACTAAACCAACGTTCGATCTTCATAGCATTTCTAGCTAGACATTGTGTTGACATTGCATGCATCTCAGAAACCCATTTAACAGCAGATGATACTTTGAAAATACCAGGTTATCATATTTATAGAAGTGACCGCAATGCCAGAATTGCCTCAGGAGGCGTGGCTATATTAGCTAAACGAAGTATTATTCATCATCCTGTTGGTATAACAGAAACTACAATAGAAGCAACTGCAATAAAAGTTTCATTAAGTGATAACAGCAACGTAACTATAATTAGCGCCTATAAGCAACCAAATAGAAAACTTACCAATCAAGACATGCAAGCACTTTTAAATACTGATGAACCTACTTTGGTACTAGGAGACTTAAATAGTAAAAACACGCTCTGGGGGTGCCGTGCCAACAATCCTGCTGGAGTTGATCTTCAATATTATATAACTTTCAAATAATGGCACCTACAGAATACACATACTATCCGTACCGAGCAGATCACCGGCCGGATATTTTGGATATTGTGTTACAAAAAAATATCAGGAAGCAGATCTACCAAACGCCTATTGAAGGACTGGACTCCGATCATCTACCAGTGCTTGTTACATTTTTAAGCACAATTAATTTGAAACCTGCTATTCCTAAACTTATTAACGGCAAAGTTGACTGGAAAAGTTTCAAAGAAATTCTTGACAGAGATATTAAACACCCACTTCATCTTGAAACCTCAAATGATATAGATCAGGCGGTTGATCATTATACATCCTGTATACAAGCAAGTGTCCAAGAAGCAACTTACGTTATCAAAATGAGGAAGCCAGCAAATCTCTACATACCACCAAAGTATATAATAGAATTGATAAAACAGAAAAGCAAATTACGACGTGAGTGGCATCGAACCCGAAATCCAACTGTGAAAAACCACCTAAACAATTTGACTCACCGAATTACCAGAGAGCTTGATATTCACAGATTTATAACTTATCAAAAGTATATAGAAACATTAGAACCCGGCGATCCAGGCATGTGGAAGGCTACTAGAAGAATCACTCGCGAACATCAGCATATCCCACCAATATCAACAAACAACTCAACACATTATACCGACGAAGAAAAATCCAACATTTTTGCTAATTATTTAGAGCGGTCATTTACACCATCAGTAAAAGGAAATCATATCTTCACTTGCTCAGTAGTTAATCACATTGAGTCACATTTGCCAATCCCAAATCAAATACAGCCAACATCTCCTACTGAAATAAAGGAAATTATAGATGCTTTACCAAAACATAAATCACCTGGATGTGATCTTATCACAAATGTAATCTTGAAGCAACTTACCAAAAAAGTACTAACTTTCTTGGCCACATTATACAACGAACGCTTCTTTGCGAGTTGGATATTTTCCAAAATCATGGAAACATGCAATAGTGGTTGTCTTCCCCAAACCTGGCAAAGATAAGAAGAAAGTTGATAGTTATCGACCTATTAGCCTCTTAAACACCTTGGCAAAAATCTTTGAGAGAATAATCTACAGTCGGTTAAACGAGCACATAGAAGCAGCAAACGTTCTTCCACCTTTTCAGTTTGGATTCAAAACTAACCATTCCACTTGTCATCAGTTGCAGCGAATTGTGGAAATCATAGAGGCTGGGTATGAAGATAAGAAATATACTACTGCAGTATTTATAGATATAGCCAAAGCCTTTGATAAGGTTTGGCTGGAAGGTCTCAAATACAAAATTCTCCAACTGCCTATTCCAAGCTATCTAAAAGTGACTATATATTCATTCCTAGATGAGAGAAGCTTTGCGGTCCGAGTCAATGCAACAATATCGGATAGAAAACCTATCAGGGCTGGCGTACCGCAAGGTAGCGTACTAGGTCCAATACTCTTTAACATCTTTGTGAGTAATATTCCGTTAACCCGTGAAAACTTGGCCATGTACGCTGATGACACTGTGATAATCGCTCAGAATTACAATCTTGACAGCTCAATAAAGCAGCTACAGTTAGCAATCGACGAAGTTAGCACGTGGCTTAACAAGTGGAACATATCACTTAATCCCACCAAATGCGAAGCGAAAATCTTTACTCTGAGAAAAATCGAAAACCCTGCAAATATCACTGTAAACGGGGTACGTGTTGCGTGGAACCCTACCAGCGAAGGTGTAAAATATCTAGGAGTGCATCTAGATACACGTCTGACATGGAGACTCCATATTAATAAAAACTCAATCTATCCTACGCAAGACTATCAAAACTGTACCCATTAATGAATCGAAAATCTCATCTGAAGACTGAATGCTGCTTGCTTATGTACAAGTCACTAATACGTCCTCTGATTATGTACGCTAGTGTCATCTGGAGCAACACCTCAAAAACGAACATAAATAAAATACAGTCGCTTCAAAATAAAGTACTCAGAATTGCAGTAAATGCTCCTTGGTACGTACGTAATACACAACTTCACTATGAGCTGCAAATGGTAACAATTCAAGAATACCTGAAGAAAACAACCAAACGATTTCTTCAAAACTTATATACATGCGAAGGCTCTCGTCACTATAGTTTAGGGCAAAAGAATATACATCATCGGCTTAAACGTAAACTTCCGCAGGACCTATATTTTGCAACAGATGATGAAGATTAACTAGGCAAAAGCCAAATAAAGCCCTTTCCCACTGTTGGACCAGCTGGTACGTTAGTTTGTATCATGTAAATATTGTAAATACTATGTATATATAATTCACATCAATGCTATGTATAACAAATAATTTTGTTGAACTGGCAAATAAACTATCAAAAAAAAAACATAAATGACATAATAAACTTCATTACATTATTAGAATCCGTATATTTCATAGAAAGTCTTAGTGGACAACTTGAAATTTAACTTTCCTAGACCTCCAGCATCCCAAATAGGGAGTTTAAACTTTCGGTTCTAAAGAATTTTGACTATTAAACATGGTTCAAAGTACTACGTACGTACAGTTACAATCCAAGCCTCAAGTTCATATGTGACTTTTGCAGGATATAACATGTTATTTTATATTTTCTGAATTATAAAAATGTCGAAAACCACGATTTACAAAAAAATAGGTATTTACAATTTCGAAAACTTAGCTTCACTTCTGTACACAAAACCGATAAAGTTTATCATTCATCATCATCAGCGTCCGGAATTACCCCTTTTGGTTTGTTCCGATATTACAGATTAAAGCTGGTGTTACCAGCGTCTTTTTGGTCATCTGTGGTTTCTTCATCCGCCTGTAGGCTAGTAATAAAGCAGTTGTCTCAGTATACGGGAGTCATCCACCTTATAGAGATGTTCCTGCCAATTGGTTCTGCATTGTTTTATTTTTTTATTTAGATTGAGGATACCTAATTTTGGTCTAATTTCCTCATTGTGTTTATGCTCCAATATTCTTCTTGCTTGGCTTTTAGTAATCGTCCAATTTTCACATTTATATAGTAGTACGGGAACAGCTATAACCTTATAAAACTTAAGGCGTATTTCTCTCCTTGTGTTTTTAGATATCTTTTTTATTATTCTACAAATGTAGTTGAATTTAGCTATTTTGCTGTTCTTTGTTCTCAATATCTAATTTTGTATTCTCTAGATAACTGAAGCAATTTACTTGTGCAATTGGCGTATCATCAATAAATAATTTTGGCTCAATATGATCTTGGGCTTTAAAAGCTATCACCAAGAAGACTGTACTAGGGAGATGTAACTTGCTATGACGGCTGTATATAGTGATGGGCTTATTCGAATGAAAAATAACCGGTTATCCGGTTATTGAAATAACATGTGTAACTCGGTGTTCGTTCCAAGTATTCGAATGAAAAATAACCTGATCCTGATACGTACTACGCTTTGAATATAAAACCTCTATTCAAAGGTACTACGTGCCATATCTCAGCGACCTACGCAGCGCTCGAAATTCTGTAAATATAAATACGTCATAACTCATAAATACATCAGGTTGTATTGAAAACACCATTTGGGAGTCTCGCTCTACAGTTTTCTCCCTTGCTTCACTGCACATTTGTGGTCGCTGTGATATGGCAAGACCTTCTACGTATGTACTTAGATTGATCCTCTTAATTTCCAATACATAACACATAATGTACATATTACGTTTTGGTTATAGATCGGAAGAATGTCGGAGTAATCGAGCTAATGCACAATAGCGAGTCGTAAAACTCATACAAATACAACAATATATTATTAATTATTATTATAAATCGCCAGCAATCGAAAACAATAAAAGTGTACCCAGATATATTTCATTCATATCCACAACTACTTATTGCACAAACTCCTTAGAAATCAAATAAAAATCATTTATACAATTATTATAATTAACGATTAACCGAGTTCCTCTGCTATCTGCAAGTTACGATGCCGATGCAGATGACGCTAAACCGCCTAACCGGCAAACCGACGGACTTGAGTGACTTGATTTAACGAAAAACGAAATCGAAACGAACCGAGAGCCAAAATTTATTCGAATGATTATTCAAATAATCATTCAGTTATTAATATCATTCGAATGCAAATAATGCGGTTTTGTCCGGTTATGCCCATCACTAGCTGTATATAAAAGCGGCCCCAATGCCGGGGATAGCCGTCGCGGCGCTCTCGACAGCGTGTAATCACTTCGGTCATTTTCGTTCGTTTTCGCTGCCGTCCGAGAGTTCGAAGCGAGCTAAATTAACCTCTAATCGCGGTTAAAAGTCAGTTTATGGTTGTTAATCAAATGGAGTGTATTTCAAGTGTGTTATTAATTGTTAAAACATAGTCCGAATTTCCAGTTACACTCAGCAAACATTTGGCATTGACCGTTCACGAGTTTTGTGAATGGATAAAAGTACACGACGACCGCCATATTTATCAACTTTTAGCAGTCCGCTTCGAAACGCGAGTTATTTTTCCTTAGTGCAGTCTTCTTGGCTATCACTTTAGTCTTTGGAGTAGATATTTTTATATTATATATTTTTGATGTTTTGTATCGTTTATGAGAAGAACAGGCGCATTTGAAATGCTTTGCTGGCGTAGAATGTTACAGATCTCATGGACTGCGCATAAAACCAAGCGTCAGTTTTAGAGGAAAAAAGCCAAACAAACGCCTCTCAAACATCGTTTGCACTAAGATACTTCAATTTTTGGGTCATATTGTCAGTAGAACGACAACCTAGAGAAAACTATTATTCAAGGAAAACCACATGGCAAAAGATGGAGAGGCAGATCCTCTAAACCAGGGCTGTCCAACATGTGGCCCGCGGGCCGCATGCGGCCCTCCAAGATATTTTTGCGGCCCTGGGATCGATAGATACTATACTTTCAGGAAACATGAATCTAGAATATACATTATAAATAATTGAAAACAATTTAAAATATGTACAAAAATATATCATTAGTAAACGAATTTTTACTTTATTATTTAACATTGTGTTAGGAAACAGTCCAGCCCACTACCGATGTAGGGCTTGTCTTGTCCGTTGTCTCAGTCTGGCAGTTGCCACGCGAATGGTGCTGTAGCGATCAGACACCTGTTTTTGATTGTTGTTTAGTAGTGTTTAGTTCTTCTCGTTGTTAATTGTTGTTAACTAATGATTACTTTGACAGTTTTTACTTATCAACAAATGTCATTTAATCTTACTTACTTATCTCTGTAACGCTTGCTCCTGTATAAAATTTTTATTATACATAAAATGTATTTAAATTTGATACACCGCCTAATCAAGCGCTGCATCAATTCTACGCGTAAACTGGCGATAAGAAATCCTAGCCGCAAAGTATGAATGATCGCGTCGTTCCCTCTCCAGTAGAAGCTAGTGCAAGTACCCCGATAACGCGGCAGAAAAGGTATAAAAGAAGATTGCACTGCCAGTTCCAGTAACTTGAAAAAATTTTCCCTTGAGTCCACCGGTTCTGATCCTGTCCTCTCCTTTTCTACTTCGGCCCTTCCGATCTGACACGCTGAACTGTCTAACGGAGTAGGCCTCCAACCCTTACGAGACCAGCCTTCAAGGGAGATGATGTGTTGTACTGTCAGCCCGAAAAGTTCATTTTCCGCAAGAGCAAGACCGCTAGAATTCGATTTTACCTTGATTGTTAAACTTTCTTGGGAAATCGAATCCCTGAGGCTTTAACCTTGTCTTAATACGCTGTACTGTCTTGCAGGGCTAACTGCTTAAAAGTCACTTTCGACCGCCTAATTTTTAAACGCAAATCCCGGCGCCCCGAGAGGTAAAATACTCCTCATAACCTCATTTTACTAATAATTAAACCTGTCACCTGTAGGAATCTAGGAATCGCAGCCTCTACCCCGCTTGTGAACGGCTAGAGTCCTGTAGCCGCCTTTCATAAACTCACCTTTTTGGTCATTAGAAGGCAAATTCATGGACTTCGACGTTCTATTCCGCAGCCCGCAAATTCCCTGCCGGGGGAATGTCAACATTATTTCCCGGATCAAGGAGAATAAATTCCATCTGCAGGATTTGACACCGCGTTCGCTCCAAGAACAACGCCTATCTGTCGTAAGATATCAGCAAGCTCTGGTTGGATATAGGCACTAACGCCCCCCCCCCTCCAGGTAACCCTTAAAATCGCTAAATTCACCGGAAAATTACAGCTTAAAATCACTGCTGAGTGGAAGGTTCAGTTTGCAGGAACAAAAGACCTACTCAGCCCATTTCCCGAAGAATCGGCATGCGTACCGGCGGACTACCAATAGGGACCCGTAACACTCGCCGGTGCATTGGGTTGCAGCTCGACTCACGAAACCAGACACCGTTTCAGAAGAACATGTTCATTTTAAATAATGTACAACTCAGAGTTATTTTTAATTAATCATTGTAACTAGCTAAAAACATTATATTTGTTTTGGTAATTATCTGGTGTTTTACCTAATCGAATATATATTTGAGTGAACGTATTTCCCCGATTTGAGCTTAACCCAAGGGGTAAATCTTTGACGCCCTTAGTAAGGGGATGAAACGTCACATCTCTATACGTAAATTTACATTAAATGATGTAATTTTTTTCTTTTGTCGGTATCTCAAGAACGGAAAGGAATTAACCTAAAGTGAACATATGGTGTAAGTTTTTCGGTTACCTCAGGAAACACCCTGTATATATCTTTTATGTTTCAACGCTTTTTGTAATGTAACCTAAGCTTCTTGAATAAATAAAAATTAGCATTGAAATATACACGTTTTATATTTATTACAAATCACTCACAAAGTCGCATACGACACATTTTATGATGCGGCCCTCATAACCTTCAAATTTTTTACAGTGGCTCTTGAGTCCCTTGAAGTTGGACAGCCCTGCTCTAAACGATGGCTTGATATCATGCTGGAGGTATTAGACGAACCACCTTCAGTGTCCATGGGTTAAAATGCCGAATGCTTAATGGACCACAACACATCAATCATGATGTAATGAAGAGAGAAAAAGATAGTTTATGTGTTGCTCAATTATCATTCGAAATAGTTAAAGTAAATAGAAAATGTTTAGTAATATGCAATCGTATAATGTTATGTATCGCATACTTAATGAAGTATATTTATTCTAATAATGTAATAACATCTTTACAATTCAGAAAACATAAAATAACATGTTATATCCTGCAAAAGTCATATATGAACTTGAGGCTCGGATTGTAAGTGTACGTAGTACTTTGAACAATGTTTAATAGATATATAATAATATAATTCTTAAGACCCGAAATTTTAAACTGCTTTTTTGGAATCTTGGGGTCTAAGAAAGTTGAATTCCAAGTTGTCCACTACGATTTTTTATAAAATATAATGATTCTATTAATGTTAGGACGTTTATTATGTCATTTTATGCAATAGTACGATACATGAAATCAAAATTACGCGCCGACTTGACTGCTTTCGTTCGCTCTACAAGTCGTAATTTTAGTCGCATTTTAATTTCTAATAAGCCAAATTGCAGGTATTTTTAAGATCTACAAGTTTTATAATAATTACTGTTTTGCCAAATAGGTCGAGAAACGAAATAAAAGCGAAGAAGCACAAAAAAAATCCCGACCCGTTCACGCTTTCGATATCTCGATTAATATCGCTCGTACGTGGAAAAGTAATTGAACATAAGTAGTAGAGCACAAAAAACTATAAATAAAAGGTCCACTTCATTTTCATGTACCGTTAACGAGAACTAAGTTAACGCAAAAAAATCCAACACACCTTTTTTTAAGGTGGCGTAAATAACACATAGGAAATCTGGGTCGACAACTTGAAATTAAGCTTTGCTGGACCCCCTTAACACCCCAAAATAAGAATTTCAAATGTCGGTTCACTTTCCACCAAAGGCCTTATTTCTGTACATAGTGACTTGGCTATAACAAACTAACGTGGTTTGTGATTGGTGTATTTCATATCCGCCCGTGTGTGGATATAAAATCATATTCGTTCAGTTAACTAGAATTGCCAACTTATCCATTCTGTGGATTGTGAAGAAAACAGGGTATTTACATGAGGGGTAGAAATAATTTAATTCTGAATAGGGTTACTTTAGTAGTAGATTGTGTTTATCGCCACCCTAACCGTAATTACAAAATATTCTTAAATAAAATTGAACAATCTGGTGTAATTTCTTCTATTACATGTGACTATCCCTGCTGCTTGTGTGAGTTTTACATTAATTGGTTAAATTTAAAAGATTTTAAAACTCGGTATCTAGTGAATATAATTGATATAATTAATTTTAAGCAATTAATTTACAGCAACTCGTGTAATTAGTTATTCAGAAACCCTCATAGATTTATGCTTAATCTCAAATCCTAATATTGTAGTTGATTGATCTGTTTTACCAAGTATTATTGCAGATCATAACATAATAGAATGTACACCAAATCTTCACATTAAACTGCAATAATGCCCTTAAGAACCGATTAGGCATTTTAAAGATATACATTTGTGTAATTTTAATAATGATTTAAATCTGATACCTTGGCAAATATTTTCTGGTCTAATAGATGTTAACGACCAGTTCGCTTTTCTTACGGATTCGCTATGTTCGCTATTGAATAAACATGTTCCTGTAAAAACTATTAAAATTACTAAATAAAAGAAACCTTGGATTACTGGTAATGTTAAGCTGTTATGAATTTGACAGAACCAAGCAACGGCAATATTTTAATTATTACAAACAATTACGTAACCTGACTAATTATACAATTAAACATGAAAAAACGGGCGTATTTTGATTTTACAATTGATAATAAACCTTCCAAACATCTACTGAATCAATTAAAACAGCTAAAGATTAAAAATAAAGATGAACCTGATATGAGTGAATTTAAATGTGCTAATGATATAAATAATTCTGATCTAGATGGAATTCATAATTTAACCCCTGATAATGACATAATAAGTTTCTACAAATATAACAACATATTTACTATCGAAAAAGTTACATTTGAAATTGTATATGTCGATACGGTAACGAAAATCGTAATTAAAATGAAAACACACGCGAGGGGTTATAATGATCTAAACATAAATAATGATCAAAATGTGTTTACTCCACACTTCTCCCATCCATTGCGCATTTCGTTAATAAATGCTTAGTTTCTAATACTTTTCCGTCTTATTAGTATCTTGCCTGTTTTCCCAAAAACACTAGAAAAGATTATTAATTACCAACTTCGAAATGATTTAACTAGATACACTATAATACCACCGATTCAACCTGGTTTTAAACCTGGGAGCACCTGTATCACTACAGCGCTAAACCTAACTGACGATATTTTGTCTGCCACTGGTACAGAACTCGTAACTGCTCTGACCTTGCTTGATTTCAGTAAAGCTTTCGATACTTTAAATCAGGAACTCCTAGTATAAATATTACGTTAAATAGGCTTATCGCCATCTGCTATTCAATTACTTAAATCTTATTTATGTAGTAGAGAACAGTGTACCAAACTGCACGATAAAGTCTCTGACTTGAAAAAGTCTCTGACTTAAAACGTTTAAACAAAGGTGTTCCATAGGACTCCATTCTTGGTCCCCTGCTATTTGCTATGTATCTTTATTTTCATAAAGTTCTATGATATTATGAAATACAAATGTATGCCGCGCCGACGACACCCAACTATATTATTTCTTACAATCTACTGAAACAACAAATGCAATGTCGAAAAAAGCAGTGATCTTGCAAGTATTAATAGTCTTTCACTAACCATTGTCTTCTCTTGAATCCATCAAAATCTATCTACATATTGTTTGGTCCTTCAATTAAGTAAATTCAATTAACAGCAACTTTATATTACACATCATTCACATCAATAATACTAAAATTCAGACTCAAAGTGAAGTAAAAAGTCTAGGCGTATGGTGGGACAATTACTTTTAAAAAGTAATTAATTACTAATTACCAATTACCGCCCAATGCAGTAATTTAAGAGATTCAATTACCCACAGGAAATAGTAATTCAACAATAACTTAGTAATTGTAATTGTACAATATCAATTACTTTTTCAATTACTTTCAATAAAAATTATTGTCATATAGTAGTTGTATTTAGTAGAACTTTCTTGCAAGTTGCAACTACCATTAGTGTCGTGTCGATTCGTAATCGTAATCTAAAAATACTTAATTTTTTTGTTTTGTTAACTATAGTAAACTACATACTTTATCACTCTTGAAGATGTTTTGTAAATTAAATCTTGTAGCTACATGCACCGTTCACCAAAACCAAAAGTTTTTAGTTTTATTTTGATGTAAAATGTAAGTAAATAAATAAATTCAAAGATACCAATTATATAGGGTGTCTGAAAAAATGGGACACGGATTTGGCATAGATTCCTTAGGTTATAATAAACCGATTAAACCTAATATACCTTAGTACAAAGTCCCTTCAGTAAGAGGGTATAGAGACTTGGAAGTTCAAATTTATAATTTTTTTTATATTAGATTGCACATAGGTTATCACGATTGTGGATTTTGTTGCCGAGGCCCGTAGGGCGAAAGCAAATAAACCACCAGTGGGATAAAAAGGAACTTCGAGTGCCAAGGGGTACATTGTCTTTCTAAATCGAGAAATCGTGAAATTTTAACCAACTTTTGTAGGTTATGTTGCCGTCGGTTGACGTTTACCTATCGCCTATCGCCTACAAAATGTAGAAAACAATGGATTACTTCGCTGCCGATTTTTCGTATTTTAATGACGATTTCGACGTTTTTCTGCCGATTTTGATTATTTGGATTATCTATATTATTATTATTATTAATATGTTTGTTATTTATATTTTAAGGGAAATTTGACTGTTTGAATTATATAGCTTAATGCTAATAAAGATTATTATTATTATTATTTAGAAAAAAAAATTCGAGTATGTAGAAATGTAGAATTTCATTTTGGCTAGATTTCGTAATGGTATTAGAAAAAATCGCGCCCTGAATATGTTATAAAAGTGATTTTTCCATGTTCGTGATAAATTAATCCACTCACTTTGCATCGCTCGATCGTATATTAAACGTTGAAAAACTCTCACTTTTCTTAACCTGTAGGACAACCTACTATTAAATACACTTAACATGATGCTGAATGACGAAAATATGTAACTTACCTAAGTATACAAGGTGGAGCATTGCATTTCTTAATTGTTTGACAGAAAATTTCTATTTAAATATTGTAGAAGAACACTACGTGGTGATCCAATTGGCGCAACTTGAGCATTTTTTGTTGGGTTAGTTCAAAATATTTTTTTTACCCCTTTATACGAAAGTGACATATTCTGTCGCCTGTTAGGGGTTTCCCGAAAATATACGTTTGGTTCCCTGGTCGGTTTCCAATGGCAGTGAGAGGGAATATAATACATTGACTGCCGTTGCCATTAGTGACATCAACTAGCCTGCTGGTTTTCATATTTAAATATTTTTAAATGCAGCTGAATACAAGAGATAATCTCATCATAAAATGTAAAAGTGTTGTATAACTGTGGACTAAAACGTCATTTCCTTTATTGCATGATTAAAATTGATTAGGTACTGTTCTCGCTAACGCTGAAGAATTAAAACTGCACCCGCGGGAGGGAATGATATATTTTAGTCCCTAGTAATACAAATAGCTATTAAAAAATATGTTAGCTAACTTTTGAAATTTTAAAGCAAACGATCAATTTGGTGTTGATCAGGAACTGTTGAAAGTTGACAACGCCTGAATGAAATAAGAATTTGTACACCAGATACAACAACAAAAGATATTTGGTCAAGCACGTAACAATGAAGACATTTTTACATTCAAGAGAACTTTATACCATGTGTTCAAAGATAAATTACATAAGGGTTGGCCATGGTAAATAAAACTAATGTCGACAGCAAGTTTTAGAGACAGCAATTTTTAAAATTTTCAATCAAGATGTCAGCGTATAATATAAACTTATGACAGCAACAACAGTGATGACAGTTAATGAATTTTAAAGCTTGCTGTTGACATTACTTTTATATTAAATGGCCAACCCGTATGTAATTTGTTTTTAAACACACCGTATAAGAAACGGGTAAAAATACCTATATCATAAAATTACTGTCAACGCTCGACAATTAAATTGCTCAGGTTGCTTTCATATTTTTACTCCAAATTTTAAAATCGTTTAAAAGAAGCAGTTTGAAATGAAAAAATTATTATTATGAACCAATATCGTCTAATGAAGCTATTTTAAATGATATTTTTACCGTAGGTATTGTAATCTGTAATGTAATTACCGCAGATATAGTTTTAGCGTCTTGCACAATAAATATTAGTGTCACTGTTACAAGCTGCAGATCACATCTGCATACACGCACCAGAGCTCGTGCAAACGTTGTACAAAATGCAAAAGTTGGTGTTATTCGACTCGTCAGAGGAAGTAATAAATTAGGCTTATATTGGACCGGGAAGACCCTATTGTGATTTGCTTAATATGTAACTTAATAAGACCTTATCTAATTTTTGCGTTCTGGAGATTTGGCACCCTATTGAGGTCAGTAATTCAGTAATTGAAATAGCACAACGTAATTTAATTACCTCGAGTAATTTCAATTACCACAGGTAATTCAAATACCTGTAAAGTAATTTAAATACTTTAGAGTAATTTCATTACACAAAGGTAATTGAGTAATCGAATGTAGTAATTAATTACTTTCAAAAAGTAATTTTCAAGTACGTTTTAACAAAAATGGCAATTCCCAATTACAATTACCGCATTTTGAAAAAGTAATTTAATTCCAAAGCAAATAAACAAAAAGGAATTTAATTACAAAGTACTTAATTACTGCCCAGCTCTGAAGGCTAATATTTGAAATTCGAAAATTTGAACACGTCACACATAAATGAACTCCATTAAAGTGGCTCATTATGAAGTCCATCAGATATCTGGTAACACCTGCTTGTTCCATACAATTATGATGAATAAAACACCTTCATACTTATAAAATAAGATTCGGTTCAGAACAGATAATTATAATGAAATGTTAGAAATAAAAAATTAATTACACCACCCGCTCACCGTACTGTGTTATATTAACGGCCATTTACATTTCAAATTTACAAAATCTATAATAAACTGCTGAACTAAAATTATGTACTTGAACTTTCAAAATTAAACTAAAAGAAAAATTACTTACAGAGATGAGATAGGAATCTTAAAGTGTAATGTGTGTTGTATGTTTTTGTTTTTTGGATTTATTATTATTTACTATAGCAACAGTGAGAGCATTTAATTAAAATCGTAATTGACTTAAGTTACACTTTTTAAGGTGTTAAGCTGAAAACCAAATGCATGTATGTATTGCGCATACTACGAGTTTACATCTTAACAAGTATCAACGTACGTTGTAATTCTGTCTTTGTTTTGTACATATTGTCTTCTGAGTTCAAAAATAAAAACCATTTATATTATTATTATTAGAAAGCCTTTCAGCAAAATTTATAGTTAAAAATGGGACCCTATATCAACAGCACTTTTTAACCTACTCCTAGAGCAAATGCTCAAAGAGGCGAGAATAAGAACGCAAGTGACAATTTACAACAGTAAAAACCAAGTTTTAGCCTATGCTGACGATATAGTGCTTATGTTCAGAACGGAGGCAGATCTCACAAAAACATTTAAACATTTTGAAAAGAAAGCAAAAGAACACGGATATCTGTTAAATGAGGAGAAAATAAAATACTTGGAGATGGGAGACAATTTAAATAGTGAACAATCACAAATTACAATAACAACAGAAGAAAATAAAGTATACTGCTTCGAAAGAGTCAAAGATTTTGAATACCTAGCGGTTATGACAACTTATAAAAGTGAAGAAATAAGGAAAATGGAGAAGAGAATGACAAAAGGGGGTTACACTGTAGGTGTGAAAGCTGGGCGATGAACAAAAAAGAGGCAGAGCAACTAAACATTTGGGAACGCAAAGTACTGAGCCAAATTTTCGGAGGAGTCAAGGTGCAAGGAAACAAATGGAGGAGAAGAACAAATGCTGCAATTATGCAACTGTACAAAAAACCCGCTATGAACTAAACAGGCGGAACTACCAGGTTGAGATGGTTGGGACATGTGACAAGGATACCAATGAACAGGTGAAAGAAAGCAATAATGGTGAGAGGTGAAGTTCGGAAAAGAAGAGGCCGCCCAAAGAAGAAATGGTTGGAGGCGTGTGAGGAAGATCTACGAACTTTAGAAATCGAAATATGGCGACACCTAACCATGAACAGAAAAGAAGAAAATAAAATAATAGAGAAGCTTTAAGCCATGGGCCTCTAAGGGCTGGTGAGCTGTATATACCGGGTGTCCACTCTCAGAGTCAAACATATGCAATCAATATTGTGCATTTGATTTTTGGGTATTTTGCCATTATTTCTATACTACACCAGTGATTATAATTATTATTAGTATCATTTGATGTGCAATAATTGTATCGCTCTATTAATACCATTACCTTTCCTGTAAGTTCAACGTTCAATGCAATGTTAGATTCCTATGTTCGCGTTTGAGGGCGGACACCCGGTATATTATTATTCTATGCACAAATATTTAGCGGGATACCGATAGACCCAAAAGCATTTAATGGGCATATTAATATTTCATAATAACGGTTAATTTATGGTTTCACACTGGCGAGGTATTCATTTTTTTAAAGGAACATTCGTGTCTATACCGACAACTACCTTTACAATTTATTAATGTAAAAGCCAAAGAAAGATAGTTGCAAGAGTAGTAGGTTTCTTAACCTGTATGAAATGCTAATTCTGTTAATCGTATGCGATTTGTTCAGGAGATTAAATTACGCAAGAGTGCAGTTGAACTCACTAAAAGCATGTTTGCGCATATCGTCTTAAAGCTAATGTAAATTTGTTAATATTATTACACTCCTTGAGATAATATGTAAAATGCATAGAGGAAACTTCCTTATTTCCTGAAACTAGTTCAAAGTTGTACGGGCAGCATAAGCAAAGCGCAACCGTAGAAATACGTTTGTTGGAAGCTAAGCATGCAAACGTTCAGTATATGAATACATTTCAAATCATATAATAAATAATTCTTTATAAAGACTAACGCGACGCCAGATGTAGTTCTTAAATCTGAGCCCCAACAATATTCATGCGAAGCACACGGGTGCGATATGTGTTTCTGATTTTGTATTACTGACCTGAATTCATTAAATTAAATAACTTAGATTGTTACTTAATAATACAATTAATCGGCTGTTTGCTAAGACTTGCGCATTAAATGCAGTGTATCTAATTTAAAATCAGTTCGTAAAAGTCACATTTCTGTAATTCGAAACCCTAATTTAAAGTCATTATCTTTTAATACTACTTCAACATACTAAAGTATTAGGTATCTGAACTTCTACGCTGTAGATAATAAATATAACTTTTCTTAATCAAAAATTATTAATATTAAAATGTGTGAATACCGGCTCTTCGGCAAAGCGTCTCATGAATCATGTCAGTTGTTTGGTGCAATATCAATATGTATGTTGCCTAAATCATAATAAGTCATGCCAACACTGTAAGACATTATATTATTGCACTAATCTAATTGGAGTGTTTTGACAACTCATAATTAAAAATTATATGGTTAATTTCTGGAACAACAATGCTGATTGTTATATTGGTAATAATAAGTCTTTCAAATACTTAATAAATAAAAATAGGTAATTGTGCATCTTGGTCGCTTGTCTTTTCCCTTGGGTGAGATTTACTGAGCATTTAAATCAAAATAGAGAGGATAGCAATGGGGGACAAAATTGTGTGTTTCCAGTAAATTTGTGCGAAAAAGGTAAGTGGAGAAGCGGCGACGCATATTTCTTGCATGCCTACGGCTGTTTCGACAGCTTCTAAAATACCTACTGTCTCTCAATTTTGTGTGAAGTATACAACAAAACGGATTTCAGAGCTTCCCATCACGGACGAACTGGATTTAAATGGGATCACAAATGATTTTGAAATGCAACAGCAGGAACTGCGCCATATTAAATGATCACTTACAGTATACCTGTTTCCATATTTCGCTTGTCAAATAACTGTTAAATTGAAAATCATGTTCGTTTTGCATTTGCGACGTCTCTAAAGCTAAATATAGATTAGCGATATATTCTTCTGTATATTTACTGTTTACAGAAGTCGGAATGAAAAGACATATCCGTCAATTAGTATCACTCAAACGTAGGATCTTGGCATGGCAATTTGAGATGCTTATTTAGATGTAAAATAAAATCCTTATCGCAAAAGAAACGCCATTTCCCTATTGTACATGCTTTCTTATTGTACATGATATACTAAACCAGAGATGTTTGTCGGCAGCATAAAATAAACAAAAAGAGAACTTACAAACCTTATCTATGCTATATTGCAATGCTTTGTTTATAATTAGATATATATTTTATAGATAGTTATTCGTTATCAAAATTTCTGTTCTTCAAGCTTGCATAAATTGTATCCCTTTATAAGTCAGACTGACTTAACTCAAGATATGTTTGGTTATGTACTCTTTCTTAGATATCCTTCATCCGGTTTAATACCACATGGTTAATTGAATCTTCAAAAATTTGCTCAGTTAATAAATCACTTTAACATAACACTCTCATTCTCAAGTTGGAATGTGCATTGTGATTAGTATGAATTTAAAATTATTTTATATTCAAAATTAAAATAAAACTAGACTACACATTGACAGTTTATTTTACAGTACATTTTACTTAAAAAAACCTGATGAATACTTTTTCTTCTCCATTTCAGGTAATTATTTATCAGTCGTTAGATGGTTTACCACATGCAATAGCTTTCTGGTTATAAAACATTAACTCTGTATATTTCTTTTTTTTAAATTTAATTAGCCAGATCGGCAAACAAATTGTCATACATGGTTAGGTTAAAATATCGTTATTTACATACATACAAAATGGTTATTAGGGCTCAAGGTGTCCTGTGGATACTTCTTTGTCCTAGGTTGTAAAATGCAGCTCCTGGGCACTGATGAAGAGTAGATATGAATTCGTTAGTAGTTTCTTTTATAAAGTCGTTCATTTTTAGGATACCCAGTTCTTCATGAATTTGTTCGTTTCTTATAAACCAGGGAGCATTTAGAATTATGTGCATAACTTTATTTTGGAATACTTGGATTTTATTAATATTCATTTTAGAAGCATTGCTCCATATTGGGCAGCAGTAAGTAATTAATGGTCTTAGAATAGATTTGTAAAGTAGAAGAGAACACTCTATTTTTAATGGCGACTTTCTGTTTAAAATTGGATACCATAGGGCCAGCCGAGCATGACTCTCATTTAGCTTTTTGTTGATGCGAAAGCTCCATTTAAGTTGTGTATCTAGGTAAACTCCTAAATATTTAACTGCAGAGTCTCTTGAATTCCACTCGATAGTTGTTTGGTTAATTTTTAGTGTTGTTGGGTCTTTTATTCTTTTAAGAGTGAATATTTTGCATTCACATTTTGCTGGATTAACCTTAACTCTCCATTTGTTGAACCATTCAGTTAAGTTATTGACTGCATTTTGTAGTGTTGCATCAATAGTTCAGAGTTTGGCGTCCCCTGTATGTCGTGTGTGTATATACTAAATAGTATAGGGCCCCAGATACTACCTTGTGGGACTCCGGCTTTGATGTTTTTGACGTTATAGTAGGTGGTATTGATTCTAATTGCAAATGTTCTGTTTTGTAGGAAATAAGCTATGATCCTAACAAGATAGGATGGGATGTTTGTTTGTAACATTTTATATAATAGTCCTTCAGTCCATACCTTATCAAATGCTTGCTGTAGGTCAATAAATGCAACTGTAGTATATTGTTTTAAGTGGTACCCCTTCTCAATGAGTTCAGTTAATCGCAAGTGTTGGCGCCCTGTGCCATGTTTTTCTTTGAATCCAAATTGAAACATTGGTAATATATTTTCGTTTAAACAAGTAGTGTTTAAACGTATGCTAATAATTTTTTCCAGAAGTTTTGATAAAGTTGAAAGCAGGCTAATAGGTCTATAGTTTTCCGGGTTGTATTTGGTTTTCCCTGGTTTGTGAATAGGTAAGATGTGAGCGTGTTTCCACTTTTTAAGAAAATAACCCAATCTTAAACACGCGTTAAAGACTGTTACTAGGTAGACAATGGCTTTCCGTGGTAGATTTTTCAATACCACATTTGGTATCAGGTCTGGCCCAGGAGATTTTCGTGTTTTAGTTGTTTAATTATCGCTTTTAGTTCATTAGGAGATGTTGGTTCTATTTGGTCACGAATTATTTGTAGATTATTTGAGACGTACCTTTCTATATCTTCTACTAGGTCGATGGCAGTAGGTGTGTTTGGGTTGAGGTTACTTTCAATTAAATCTGCGAGCACTTCACATTTGTCCTGGTCTGTTGCATATGTTTTGTTGTCTTTTTTGAGTGGAGGTATAAGTGTGGGTTGTTTTAATATCCGTTTGGTGGCTTGCCAAAGGGTGTTAGCTTTTGATTCCAGCTGCTGTATATATCTTTGATAACTGTTTATCCTATAGTTGTCCAGTTCCTATTTAACTTACCGATTTAGCCGATTAAGTAGTGTACGTAACTGTGGGTCTCTTGTGTTTTGCCAATCTCTTCGTGTTTGATTTTTATGTTTTATTAGGTTTAAGATATATATTGGTAGATTCAAGTTTTGTGATAGCGGTGTTTTCCTTCGTACAACTGTTGCTTGTTGAATGCTGTCCTTTAAGTTATCAGTGAATTTTTCTATAGCGAAGTTTATATTTTCTGTACTGTTAATATTTTTGGGTATTTCAAGTTTTACATTGAGTACATTCTCAAATAGTTCCCAGTCAATGATTCCATTTATGAGTCTAGGTAATGGAGGTGTATGCTGTGGTTGATTTGAAAAGGACATTAGAACCGGGAGGTGATCCGAGTCCATTTCTGTTATAACATTCTGCTATATCGGTTTTGTGAAGTTTTTGTGTAGTGTTATATCTAGGATGTCAGGATTTCGATTTTGCTGATACGGGTAGTATGTGTATTCTCTAGGTGCAGAGATTTGTATTGCATGCGTAGTGGTTATATTGTGCAGTTTGATACCATTTGGATTATTTACTCTACACCCCATAGTGTGTTCTTGTTATTAAGGTCACCTTTTAACAGGGTACCTTTATTATCATTGAATATGTTTAATAAGTCCAGTTCGTCTATTGTACGGTTAGGTTGTTTATATACTGCTACTATTTTAACTTGTGTGTTATCATTTAACTGAATTTCAATCATGGTTGTTTCTAGGCTGGATAGATTTTTGTTTGGTAAACTAGTACCTTTAATTTTTTTTTAATTATAATTGCGACCCCTCCGGACGCAATTGCTGCCTCTCTATCATGTCTGTAGACTATGTATCCTGGTATTTTAAATTTTTCGTTCTCTATTAAGTGAGTTTCAGATATGCAAGCTATATCTATGTTGTGCCTAGTTAAGTAATTTATGAATATCGATCTTTGGGCTTTGATGCCATTTGCGTTACAGTTCACAATAGTTAAGTTATTTATCGCGTGTTTTTTATTTAGGTCCATGTTGAAGTAGGGTTGGGATTAACGTTGTAAGATATGGTGTGATTTTGTGTAGGTGCGGTTTTATCACTTTAATTATCATTTTGATGATTATTGTTATGACGTCTGTTGAACTTTCTGGTTCATTTGTTGTGGCTGTTGTATTATTTCGTGCTGCATCTGCAAATGATCTGTTATCTGTAACTCTATCATATGTTCTGTTGGGTCTTGTTGTACTATTGGTCAATTTAGTGTAATAAGAACACCCCTTATAGTTTGCGGGGTGATCCTCTCCGCAATTTACACATTGTGATTTTTGGTTAGGTTTTTTGGGGCAGTGTGTGTACATGTGATTTCCCGTGCACTTGACGCAACGCGGTTCGAGTTGACAGTAATTTTTCGGGTTCCCGTATCTCTGACATGTTCTACCTTGGGGGATATCAGTAGTTTTTTTTCTTGGTTCAACCGCTATGATACAATGTTCGTATTTTGTGAGATTGAATATTTCTATTGCTTTATTATCTTTTACTAAGTCAACAGCGCAGATGGGGATTGGTAATCTTTGTTTATTGTAGAGCCTTGCAACTTTATTTATCGCAAATCCTGTCTTAACTAGTTGGTTTTTTATTTCTTCTCCAGAGATTGAAATTGGTATATTTCGTATGATTACAGATAGTTGATTTGCTGTTGGATCTTTATATGTATGGAATCGTATATTATTTTCTTTATAAAATTTTGTAAGTTTTCGAAAGTCTTCGCTGCTGCTAAGATTAATGCGCAGAGTTGTTCCTCTACATACTGTTGTAAATTTTTCGGATATTGTTTTCTCTAAATCTGTTATTACTTCCTAATAATGTGTGGCTTCGTGCACGTAAATGGGTGGAATTTTAGGTTGTTTGCTTATAATTTGTGTTATTTGCGATTCGGAATCGCTTTATTTTGTGTTATTTTCATCCTGGGTGATATGACCTAAGTTTATAGATGTGCCATCTGGTATGTAATATTTATTAGCCGTAATTAGAGTGGTTGGATTAAACAGATATTTTTTGTTGGGTTCATTAATAGGAGGTGAAAGTTCACTGTTATCGCGTTTATTAGTCCTAATGTTATTTCAATTGGGCCCTCCGAGTAGCCCAATTGGGTATGAACACTTTTGTTAAATGTCTTTAAGGTAGAACTATTTTTAATAATATCTTATAAATGTTTTCAAGCACAAGGAGGTCACTAGATAACTTCGCTATCACAGCGGTCGTATTAGCTGGCCATCTTCAACTTGTCCACAGAATTGATGGTTTCCAAATGATAACCCACGATATTAAACTCTACACTCCTATATATTTCTGCATTATTCTGTAGTTTACTTCTAGTCCATTCAAAGCAATGGTTACATATAGTTAATGACCAACGATGTTGACCTTTACACCAACAAACATCTTCTATTATTTGGGTATTATTTTACTTCTTTAGTATGTTAGTAAATAGGATTTTTAATTTAAATTTATTGGATCCTTATTATTTTCTTTACATGCCAAATTTCTGTGTATTTTATCTTCAACCAATAATTGATAAAAATCTGATTTATTATTTTTTATATCTACTTATCTCCTAGCATCAAGCTTGCTGTCAGCTTCTTCAGAGGTTTTCCAAAGACTAATGTTGGTGCCTCATTCTACTGGTTATATCCGTGTGGCCGTCACTCCGTCTCACATATTTACTAAAGAAGTCATCGCTGTACTAATTGAGAGTGCTACTTGCAAACTCCCAGATGAAGAAACCGAATAAGTGATACACGAAACCCCGGCTTGCTGAAGACACTTGAGACTTCGATTTCGACCAGCAGCTCTAACCTGGAAAAGCTCTCCGCTCTAGGCCCGCTTGGGCCTAGCTCTCGGACCTGCCCCAATCGTACGACTTGAGTCTCAGGATTGACTAAAACTCTCTAGAACCCCTATGCTTTGTGCAGGCAGAAAAACCCATCCTGCATTGTAATTTTCCCGACCTGCTACACTCGTTTACACTCTGAAGGCGAACAGACCCGTTTTGCATTGTAATTTCCTGGACCTGCTAAACCTGGTTACACTGTAGAGGCGAAAAGACCCATCCTTTATCGTAATTTCACGGATCTGCTAAACCAGTTTAAACTGTCAAAGGCGGAAAGTCCCTCCCTGCTTTGTAAACTTCTCTGAACTCGCTTTTCCCTCTGAAATCGACACTAGGTCCTAACCTAGCTAAAGACAAAGAAAAGCACCACTCAGGCGGATCTCAGTTTCCATTCGGAGGTCGAGAAAGTACAAAATCTGTGGCCCGAACCAGGCCACATTCTGGGGATCGCCGTGCTATTGTCAAGGTAAAAATTCCACGTGTGCATCGTTCTCGTTGCCCCAAATATAGTCCCCAGGGAGCGGCGAATACTTGCACTCTGTGATCCACTTCCGGGGAGAAACACAAACTTCGTATTTGTTAAAATTTACACGGCACAGAAGAGTAAACACCGCCATCTTGGCACGCCCACCTACTTTTATATTTCCAGGCTCCGTTTAATTGAACTACTGCGTTATTACAAGCAAATTTTACCATGGCCTTGGCAATATAACAGATCATGTACAGTAGGTTGCAGACCTCTAAGGATCATCGAGCAAGGCCCGCGGCACCGAATGAAATTTTCTTTATAACTTCTGTACATACTTGATTAAACCTAGCTTAAGAACTAATTTGTAACTATTTTTGAACAATACAATTTATTCATACTTTCTTATCTATGTGCATACGTTTAAGTTAATAATCGAACCCTGGGCATCTGATCTACCCGGAGGAAATATATTAAGTAATTAAAAATACCAGAGCAAGTTAACTGAACATTACAAAGCCAACAACGAAAAACAACGCCGAAACATAACTTGTGAAGGAAATCCACAACAATCAGGACATTGTAGTTCTACATGCTGAAGGAAAAGGAAACACCACCGTAGTGATGAACAGAAAGGGTTACCGGGACGAAATCCAATCACTGCTGAACGATGAACAGTACAAAAACTTAAGAAGGACCCCACATCGAGGATAGAACGTTAGATTAGAAGAGCTATCAAGAACAATAATACCAGAGTCGGAACATCGACGTCTATTGCCTAGCGATACTAGACCGCCCAGGCTTCACGGACTTCCGAAGATCCACAAACTAGACGCTCCAGTCAAGCCAATTGTTGGCACTTGCGAATCATCTACGTATGAACTAGCCAGATATCTTACTAATATCATATTACAACTATACGTAGGTAGAACAGAATCTACATGAAGAATTCTGAGCATTTTGTAAAAATATTGACTCAATTGGAAATAATGGACCAGAATATGTTGGTTAGTTTCGATGTGGAATAGCTGTTGACCAACTTACCAGTAGAATACTCGGTAAATCTTACACAACAATGCTTCTTTCCTCAAGGACATCGAGAAGAGGTCCCAGAGTTAGTAAGGATGTGCCTCACGAATACCTACTTTCTTTGGGAAGGAATGTACTACGAGCAAAAAGAAGGAGCCGCTATGGAAACCCCGTTATCTCCTGTCGTTGCCAACTTATTTATGGAAACCTTTGAAGAGGAAGCTATTTAGTCCAGCCAACTCAAACCTAAATGCTAGTCCCGCTACGTCGACGACACTTTGGTTATATGGCTCCATGGAAAAGCAGCTCTTGAAGTTTTGTTGGCACACCTAAATAACCACCATGCCAAAATAAAATTCACTGGAAGAACTGAAAAAAAATGGACGCTTATTTTTCCTAGATGTATTAGTGAAACGAACCGCTAACAACAGATTAAGCCATACAGTGTATCGAAAAAATCCTCACCGAACGCTATCTGCATGCTTCATCTGATCATCATTCCCAACAAAAGAGATCATTGATAAAGACTTTTATTCATCGGACCAACGCTATTTGTGACGATGACAGTAAACCACAAGAACTAAGACATGTGAAAGAAGCTTTAAACAGAAATGGCTACACTTGACGAAATATCAGAAAAGCATACCAATACACCATAAAACCGAAAGAACCAAAACCTAAACCTTTGAATTACGCTTGCCTTCCTTTTATCGTCGGAGTAGCCAACAGAATTAGAAAGGTCTCACGTAAGAAAAACATTGGGGTTTTCTATGGTATAAAATCGAACAATCTATCTCTTCTAACAAAGATTCTTTGCCAAGGCTACATACAGAAGGCGTTTACCATCTCCAGTGTACTTGTGACAAATCTTACATCGGCCAAACTGGAAAAAGCATCCACTGCAGAACAAAAAAGTACCATAGCCATACACGACTTTTAAACACACAAACATCAGCCATCGCAGAACACTTACTAGAACCAGGAAACCACAGATTCAGTTACGACTTCGTGATCATACTAGCCAAGATTAAAAAATACTTCCCTCTTATTATTCGCGAATTCCTAGAAATTGTTAATAATCAGAAAAATTTTAATTGAGAAGACGGTTACTACGTTAGTAACACATGGATGGTAGCTTTGTAAAACCATTCAAACCAGACACACGTTACATGTGGGCAACCAAGTGGAAAAACGACAAGCCTCAATAACATACAAGATTTACATGAGCAACCAACCGTAACGACTCCTTGGTATTTCACCAGGGGCATGAGGCACCAGCATCAGTCTTTAGAAAACTTCTGACGAAACTGACAGCATGATCATCGAAACGTCAAGTTTAAATTGACGACCACGACATAACTCGGAAGAACCTACCATTACGGACAACGGGCGTGAACGTCTTCATTCAAAGTAACTATAATTTAAATCACATATCAATTATTATACCTTGTACTATAAGTTTCACTTATTAATTAAATTAAAATAGTATTATGTAATTGATCTGTGTTATTATTTATCTTTCTATTCTAAATAAGGTATCAATCATTATTTTTATTCTTTCATTATAATTTTAACGTCATATGTATAATTACAGAGTCATTCCAATATAATATTTAAATTTGGCACTTTCTTCCTCTTTAATCGGATTTTATTGTAACTAATGGAACGCTTGTTTATTAACTAGAATTAACTTACAAATAGCTATTTAAGTAACAAGGAATGTACGGACCTATTAACATTTGAGGTAGGCAAGTACAAGCCAAGGCAAAACCGCGGCTTGTTGCGTGCCGAAAATGTTAATAGGCGATACATTCCGAGTTATCTTATTATATTTTTCCCGCTGCTTATCGAAATTTTCCTAGATTTTTGAAAAAATCGTTTGGTTTGTCACCTGTCACCAGGATTAATTTTTGTCAGTCGTGTTACCTATGACTGTCACATGTCACATAAACACTTGAAATTTATAAACAAAACGTCTAAATCTGCATCTCGCTTTGCTAATTTTATTATCCTAGGAACTTAATAATAATATTAAGTTCCGTTGTCAAGAAAAAGCAGCAAACAAATATAATCACCAACTTACACGTTTTGTTACTAAAGCTGTATCACTGACTTACATGATCAGCAGCGGGAAAATGAATATACCGATTGGGCCACAATTATACAGGGAATTTATTTTAATAGTTAACATAAGCGTTTCGTTTCTATGCCACCATTTAATCATACAGGTCATTCCCATAGTTACAAATGAGACAAATAGATTAGAGCGTGTATTTTACGAGTTAACATAGGAATTATTATTGTCAAAAAGACAATTAAAAGTTATCCTAATGTATACCACTGAAGCAAAGATACAACACACAAGTTGTTCCAACGTATCTACTTTTTAGTTGCATACCTACATTCCGGTAACAAAATTAAAGTGTCTTATTAGCAAGTACTTAATTCAAATTCGTATGTTAACTTGTAAAATAAACGCTCTAATCTATTGATTTCATTTGTAACTATGGAAGTGACCTGTATAATTAATTGCTGGCATAGAAACGAAACAGCTATGTTAACTATTAAAATAAATTCACTGTACATATATAACAGCAATAAGATAACATGAACAACAAGACGTATTGCTTGAGTAAGAAAGAGATAAACATAGTAGCAAATATTCGAGAAGGCTCGACTCTTAATTTAATTATGACATTTGTCAACTAAACATGTCTACTAAAATAATTTTTTCGTATGGCCATCTCTTTCTTACTCAAGCATTCTATTTGCTTGTTCATGTTATCTCATTGCTGTTATATAACGGGTGTTCATAAACAGTCGTCATCCCAGTAGGTTTTGACTTCAAAAACGTATGTCTATTATAATTGAGAAAAACTGCGCTATGACAGTACTCAATGACGTTTCATTGTGTTGCACGAATTAATCAAAGATATAACATTTTGTTTTTCAAAGCAACTGGGATGACGACTGTTTATGAACACCCGTTATAATTATGGCCCCATCAGTATATTACATCTTGAAGAGTTTAGTCACAGATTAAAATTGTGTGCTACTAGTAGACAGTACAACCTAAAGATGTAATTAATAGTATCTTAATCAGGCCTGACAAGACGAAAACAAAAAAATTTAAACAAAGGGCAGTTTCTAATCTGTTCATGTTTCGTAAAGCTTTAGATAGATCTAATCTTGCAGCTAAGGCCGAATATAAAATAAAAGGTATTTCTAAATAGTGCTTCGACTGTGCTTTAAGCCGGAAGCCTAACGATGGTGGTGCAGTACAGAGCGGCGGAGTGCCTGGTTGCTTGTTAAGTTATTTTGCAGTTTTCAGATTGTGCGTTTCGTAATCACCCCTAATGACCTAAACACATCCTCATAAAGGTCACTGCACCTGACCACGGCTGATCAAATTGCCCATATCTGATATGTGCTGGGGTTACTCATGTCATAATTGATATTCGCGTTCGGCGTAAATGTCATATGACACGACTAGGCAATTTCTATTTAAGCGATAGATCGGGATCTGGTTAAACATTAGAGATTGTTGCAATGCTGGAACACTCTTAATTTGTGAAATTTAGCGTTGGTTGACGTAGTTTTGTTATCTTCATATAGTGTTCATAATCTTACTGGAACCTATGAAGAAGGTTTTATGTAAATAACATTTCAACATTTACTGAGCGTGGATTCCTACCTTTTCACACTGTTACACCAAAGTCAAAATGTTAAAATGCAGTTAATATTAGTGGTAGATAGAATCTAATCAAAGAATTTGTTTATTCATAAAGCGAATGAACCATACCCGATCTTGTTTAAAAGCGAAACGAATTCCGAAGAAGCCTCTGCTCACTATACGCACTTATAACATAATTGGATTACTCTTCTTCCACAATACTTCTAGGTGTAAGAGTTATATAGATTATGGAGATTACATCTGCATAGGGAACGCTGACATGACATTGTTATAGGTGAAAGAGCTAGAGACATATCCAATGCAATACACTACGATTACACTACTTTTATTAATTTTGGTTGAAGGGTTCAAGCTCACTGTCCTTAATGAGACCTCGTTGTGCTAACTCTAAGCCTCATTTGAATATATGTTTTGGGTGTAATCTTGTTACTCTAGCAGTAATCAGAGGACACCGACATTATTTGTATGCATTTTAGTTTGGGAGTCACACAAACCAGTACATACATATTTTTACTTTAATAACGTTTGATGACGTGTACAGGCCGCGTATGGGTGCATGCGTGCATGTTAGTATTTTTAATGCTTAAAATCGCGATATCTCAAGAATGGTGATTCGTAGGAAAAAAAGTATTTGAATAATTTTTGTAAAGAATTGCATGATCTACAACTTTTGTTTTACCTATTTTTACGATGACACTCACCGTTTAAGATAAAAATGCGAAAAACCGATTTCTTTGTCCTTTGACCTTGCATAAAACTTTTAGCAGAAGTAGAATCAGTGGGGACTTTTGATATTTCATTTGTGATGGTGTATTTAACACCTATACACATTTTCAGCTCTATGCGATTTTTTCCGAACTTACAACTTTTGTTTGTCTATTTTGACTGGACTACAACGAAATTTGGTTATTTGATAAATGTAAAATTCTAGAAACGGTTGCTTAAATGTCTCTTTATAGAGGAAAAGTTATCCCTCTTGCCAATAAAGAGTTACCGTCGTCGGTGTCGTGACGCCCATATTTTACCCACGACTAGTCTATCAAGAACAACTAATATCAGAAAATGAATTATACCAGTTTGGAGTGTCATAGCGAATACTTTTCAAATAAATGCAAGCGTTTTATTGTTATATATTAAAATAATTTTACTAAAGAATTTGAAGCAGAACACTGGCTTAACGAAATACATGATTAATATAGATGCACTGCAAACTCTGGAGCTGCAGGTTAATGTCGCACTTTTGAACAATTACCCCAAAACCATATTGTAATATTTTAGCGTTTTAATTACAACGAATCAACCACATCGTCTACTTTTTAATTACAACGGGGTTATCAACATTATTAGATACTAGTACTAGAGTGTCACAGTTTCTTTACAACTACACCTTAGCAGTAACTACTTACATGGTATATTCGAGAATAGCAAGACATACAAAATTTAGTTGAATATTTAATGAAAAATAAATTATTTGAAACTAATAGGCGAACTAAAAGTGTGGATTTCAAAGTTTGTTTGTAATAGTTAGAATTTTTTAATTGTATATAAATTCTGGATAAATATGCAATACCCTTATGATAATGATAAGAAATAGAAAATTAAATAATATATTCTTCATCTTCATATTAATGTCCGCTTTAAGAATTCAAATACATAAGAGAATATAATTATACAGAAATTACCAGAAAGTTTAGAACTGAACGAAACAATTTTATGAATACTTTCATAACATAGTTTTATTTAAATTAATCTTAGATTGTTACCATTGTTACCATAACTACTAAAATATCACATTATAGTCTCCCCAATGCAATCTCCACTACGCTATGGCTTCTTAATATCAATTTAAGGTATTTGTTCTTTAGCATCTTACTGACACAAATAGTGTTTGTTTGTTTGTTGTAGACAAGGTCTAAGCACGCGGAGTACCAGGCAAGGGATCTTTTACATGCTACGCATCGTAGTAACATGGGACCCGCTGCTATACTTCATTTCCGAAAAATTGCCTTCTTTAGAAGCTTTGATTAGGGTTACTAGATCAACCCACTATGTGTAAGGTACTTCAATTCCATTTCTCGAGTGAGAAAAATGTAAGATACCGATAACAGATACAAATTTCACAAGTGCAATAAAAGAAGACAATAGTTTTGGTAGAGGCATTTTCATATTTGATGGCGACAATGAAACACCGTTGAATGTCACAAAACCCACTTGTCAGTTTCAATTTTTCCAAAGACGTTCGTTAACTATTATCATTATTCCCACTTGCAACGTTTATGAGAAAATTGACACTTGTTGACACTAACAAGTTAGTTTTGTGACATTCAACAGTGTTTTATTTTCGCATTCAAATATGAAAATGCCTATATATTCAAATAGTATTAAATACTATAACTTCACAGCTGATGACCAGATAAAGGCACTAGAATATACAACTAGATATACACAATTTATTTATATCGTAATTATACACAACTTTTTTCGAATAGTTTATAGAAGACTGCCACCTTGTAAAAATAATGAACATTTCGATTAGAAATGGATTCCAATTTAAAATCGTGGACATGTAAAGCAAATTTTCCGCGATTTTATTTATTTGATTAATTTTTAAATTATTCAAATTGGTTTACGTTCCAGATACTTTAAATTCACTTCAAAGAGGAAAACACACAAGATATATTTTGTTTATTTTATTAATATTAAAAGAATTTACGATAAAAACCATGTCAACGTATACCAAAGCCGGAACTAAAATTCAAATATATTTTTTAAAAGGAAAGAAACAATATGTACGAATGCTTAAATTATCAGTGACAGTTTATGCTAATTAGTTACATTGAACCAAATAAATGGAAATTAAAACCTTTTATCTGAAAGTGTACGCCCTTTCGTGACAAAAACAATGCTCTGGAAAACAAATCATTTAAAATGTATAATGAAGCATTTTACAACGTTTCCTGTCACGACAGCTGTAACGCTTTAGTGACAACTGTTGGAAATTGATTTTCGATTCAAATTATTACTCAAACGCAAAATCGTGCAAACTTTTGGTATAGATAGTGTAAGAAGCTTCATTAAAGCTATTTGTTGTATAATGTGGATGAAAAATGTCAAAACGAATGAATATGGCATGCTGAATAGAGTAAACTGACCGTAATGAAAACATGACCAGTACTATAATAATGATTAGCATCTTACACGTAATCGACGAAAACAAACATATAAAAGCTTAATTCGCTTAATGCATAAATGATGATCTATTATAAGTATCATATCTTCTACTACATTATTTTTTTATCATAAGTCGCTAGAAGGGTCGTATTCACAATTTTATAGTATTTGCAGTTCCTTTTGTGTATTAGATTTCCCGCACTTTTACGCAGTTATTATTCTATCTTCAATACACAAATGTCAAGGAAATACATCCCTTTGAAATTCTAAATTACCTGAAAATGGTGCAATCACAAGATTTTTTAAATTCTAGATTATGACATCCTCTGCCGACAGAATTACAAACTGATAATAGTACTTGCTGGATATTAGATGAAAGTTGACTGATGAAAACATGAGGAATATTATCAAACCCTTGGGTACTGTTTCGGGGAGTGCTTAGTGCCTGTTGGAGTTCACACATTGAAAAAAAAGTAGTTAAAAAATGATCATTATACGAATATGAGTAATATAGTAATTGATTACTGGCGGCAGGAGGTCCCAGAGTTTGAAGGCGACTTGAGTTCAAGTCCTGGTTTGTATTTTTGACATCCATTGCAATTCTATGGATCTTTTTAAGCGACTGTTAAATGTGTTTACAAGGTGAATCTTTATTAAGACTGTTGCAAAAAGATACCCAACCTTGTCGCTTCTTTTACTTTAAAAACCGCTTTGCATATCCAAACGTTTCTTGAACCTTAATGAAACATTTAGGGGTTGCGTTAAGTTTCTAATGTTTTAGTATTTCTTTGCGTTCTCTACAATTTTAGAACAATCTTCATTTCACCAAGGCGGTGGTGGCTTTGCCTTAATGAGTGAGGGTTTCGGATTTTTAAATGTATTGCTATGAACACATTTTAGTAGCCTTATATTTCAAATAATAATTATTACTAATTAGTAACATAATCGGGGTGTAGGGGATGTGTCGGAGAGCTAGCACCTTTTTATCTCGAACGGTCACTCCAAACGTCATAGACGGGCGGAAGTTCGGATAACTGGTCCTCACGAGACATCCAACTCTCACTTGCTGGCTCCAACGCCACACCCTGGTACAATGTGTTGACCCACAGGCTAAACTAAGTGAGGGTAACCAGATATGGTAATCTAACGGGTATTAGGCAGCAGCGATACCACAACTGGGCTATGGTGGAGAAGAAGTACTTCAGAACGGCTTAGCTTCGGGCAGTCATAGGCGACGGTCACATAAAGACCCTACCGGATATAATACTGCGATGAGGAAGGCAAGGGGACACCACCTCATTAGAATCCCAAGAATATTACAAAGGCTACTAACCAAATTGCAAAGGCCTCTAGTCCCCGGCTAACCTTTGATGGCCAGGGGGTGCTAAGAATCGCCGGGAGAAATGCTTTTAAACTACTGAAATCAGAAATGCGAATGGCAACATGGAATAATAGAAGTATATACGAAAGTAGAAAACTGGCTAATGTATGCCACGAAATGAATATATTAAACCTACCAATTCTAGGCTTAAGTGAAGTAAGATGGCCGAACTCCGGTACAACAAATATAATGAATAAAACCTTCTACTATTCCGGAATCCCTCAGTCAGACCGATGCATGTTGCTACAGATCAAAGGATCGCCCAAGAATATCAACCTAATTCAGGTACATGCTCCTACCGCAGGAAACCCCATAGAAGAGATAGAACAATGTATGGTGAACTCGACAAACTTATAAAACTAACAAAAAAAAGATCTTAATACAATCATGGGCGACTTCAATGCCAAAATAGGAGAAGGGCGATTTCTAAATCTAGTTGGAAATTTTGGATTTGGTGAGAGGAACGAAAGGGGGGAAAGATTATTAGAATTCTGCCAGAAACACCAAATGGTAGTAACTAACACATGGTATAAGCTTCCACCTTGCAGGTTATATACATGGACCTCCCCACTACACACCCCGAATAGAGTAATTCGTAACCAAATACACTTCATTATGATTAATCACAGGTTTCTAAACGCAATAAAAAGTGTCAAGACGTATCCAAGTGCAGATGCTAATACCGATTAAAACCCGGTAGTAGTAAAAATAAAAACCATAAGACAGAATAAACCAAAAGCGAAACTTAATTTAGACACTTTAAAAGATAAAACTGTCAATGAAACCATTACCATCAAATTAAACAAGAAATTACTGGAGATAGATAGAACACACCAACCTTACATGCGACAAGATAAAAAATATATTAACATACATCACAGAAGAGCATCTACCTAGAACAACACAAAAACCTAGAAAGGAGTGGAGGACATTACATATTCCAGGAAAGGTGTACGAAAGGAGAAAGTATAAAAATAAAAATTGACCGGAATAAAAACGGTTAAATGGTGAAATACATAGGAAAATCAAAGAGGCAAAAGAAGATTGGCTTAATGAAAGATTTCATGAGATAAAAGAGTTTACATATACCAACAAAAAATGAGCACAACACCTACTAGTAGACCAGTCAGGACAACTAATACTCAGAAGACAGAGGGGATATCATATTAAATAATAATAACTTAGAAGGACCACCAATTCTAAGAAGTGCAGTAGAATTGGCAGGAAACAACTAAAAACAAATAAAAGTCTTGGCCCAGATAAAATATATCCCGAGATTTTAAAAATCATAAGCGAAGACAATATTGACCTATTGGTCTCTTTGTATAATCAAATATATGACACAGGACAAATCCCTAAAGAGTGGCTTGAGTCTATATTCATCCCCATACCCAAACAACCGCAGTCGCGAAAATGTGAAGATTTTATACTTAAGTCTCATGAGCCACGCTATTAAAGTATTATTAAAAATCCTCCACAACACACTGTTTAGAAGATGTGAAGAAGAAATAGGCCCAGATCAATTTGGTTTTCGAAGTGGGATGGAAAATAGAGAAGCTCTCTTCTGTGTTCAAGTATTGTGTCAAAAATACCAAAATCAACAAAAAGACGTCTTTATAAGTTTCATAGATTTCGAGAAGGCGTTCGACCGAGTCAATCCCCAAAGATGTTAGAATCCTTACAAAACACCGGATTAGACAGTAAAAATAGTAGATTAATAAAAAACTTACACTGGAAGCGCTCTGGCTTCAATCAAAATTGACGAAAAAATATCCAACAGTATAAACATTTGCAAAGGGGTTAGACAGGGATGCGTATTGTCGCCTATGATATTTAATTTATACTCAGAATTCTTATTCAGAAAAGCACTAGGAGAGATTACAGGAAGGATAAAAATTAACGGTGTTCAAATAAACAGCATCAGATACGCCGACGGCACCATTCTTATAGCAGAGTCAGATATCAGCTTACAAAACATGTTCACTTCACTAAGTTTGTTAGTGAAGCATGTGAAGAATTCGGAATGCGCATCAATGAGAAAAAAAAACAAAAATAATGATAATAAAGAAAAAACAAGACGTTTCCCTACCTATCATATTAAATGGAAAAATATATTAGAACAAGTAAACCAATAAAATATTTAGGATGTTGGATAAATTGTAAACTATATTCTGAAAAAGAAATCAAGGCTAGAATAGAGCAAGCTAGAAGTAGTTTTGAAAAGTTAAGAAGTCTTCTCTGTGATCCTCATCTCGACATAAATCTTAGACTAAGATTAATAAAATGTTTTGTATGGTCAATCCTACTCTACTGAACTGAGGCATGGACCCTAAAAATCAGAAGCATGAATAAAATAGAGGCATTCGAGTTGTGGATCTATCGCCGAATTCTGAAAATACCTTGGATGGCACACATAAGCAACGACGAAATTTTACGCAGACTAAATAAAGATCGAGAACTTCTTAATATAATAAAAATCCGAAAAACCTTTTATCTAGGACATCTGCTTAGAAACACAAAATATAGTATTCCGAAACTAATCATCAAACGCAAAATCCAAGGCAAACGTGGAATAGGCAGAAAGAAAACGTCCTAAATGCGCAACATCAGGAACTGGACAGGTCTACATTTCGAAGATCTTATTAGAAAAGCAGAAGATAGAGAAGAATATGCTGTTGTAATCGCTAACCTCCAATGATGGAGAAGGCACTCGAAGAAGAAGAATAACATAACCAACTAGACAGATATTTATTATAGGAATGTCTAGTAAATGTAATGATTTTAAATTTCAAATTTGTTAAAAAATAGTTTTATAACTTCGTGTACAAATGTATAAGCAAACACTGAACGTGTGGTAAAGTGGAGCCCTATATTTAAGGTCCCCAGCTTCAGTAAAAGCGATTCGGAAGGTCTTTGAGAGTGGCAGCCAATCATCAGGTAGGTTCTAGCGCAGATTTAGGCCTAGCTAACTGCAAGCCGACAACAATGGTTTACCCAAAGCAGCGTGAGAGATTCAGCTCGGGGTAACTCTATATTCATCGCAGAAGCCATTAGAAGGTCAGATTTTCCACCTACAAGTGTTTGTTTGTGATTGTGCTCCATTGGCGTCCTTTAGCAAGTCACTTCCGGTTCGTGGCGTCGGTAGAAATGTTTTGTTTTATGACACGGAATGCTTACGTTCAGTTATTATCTCATAGCAACAGCGTTAATTGCTTGAACATCAAAGATTTAATTACAATTCGGACCTGTTTATATACTTTATTGTTCATTGAAATGTTAAACAGTGTTTAACATGATCGCGTCCTCGAATGTTAAGATACATTTAACATGCATCCACTCATTTAACATGCATCCACTCGCGTCCTCGAATGTTAAGATACATTTAACATGCATCCACTCATTTAACATGCATTCACTATAGCAACATCACACATATTCATGGTAGTCCGATTTCGATTTAGCAGTTTTTAGTAATTCTTATCGATTCAAAATTATTGCCTCAATGAACAATAAACTAATGAACGCATTTCGAGGGCAACTGTCTTAACATTTCTCACATAAATTACCACTCTTGCTTCGCTGCGCTCGCTCGAGTGGTAAAAATATGCTCGAATGTTATGACTGGGTTACCCCTCTTAATACGTTAATTACTATTTCAGACCAGGAGATCATCTTGAAATTTTTAAGTTCCCATCAGGTAGAAATACCACACTTGTTAATTCCCATTAGTTAAATGACGGCACACAGAGTGCTTACAATGAAATGTTTAATAAAATCTCAAATAGTTAATAATAGAAAATTAGTAGTTTTAATTTGGATGTAGGGACCTAACCCTGATATAGGGACATTTATTTAATTATAATAATTATACAGTAAAAATATTAACAGGGCAAATTATAATAGTGGATGTAATTAAGGCCGTTTTAAATTAATTTAAATTTATTATACCCATCAAACCTAATAGAGAGAGTTAATTAATTATAAAAAAGCAGAACAAATTGTCTGACCAACGCGGGGCTAGAATAAAATAAGGCTCATTATGAAAAGTCAATGCTTTATTTCAAATTAAGAACAATATTTATATTAATTAATAAACCTAAAACACAATAATCTACATAATGGCAGATAAAAGGACAAGAAAAGGAAAGAAGCAAGAAGAAGAAATGGAACAAGTGCAAATACAATCATCAGCAGAACAAGCGCAGCAACAGGAAGAACGGGGAGACAAAGAAGGTAGTGAAGGCGAAGGGGCAAAAAAAGAAATTAACATGGAACAATTAATGTACATAATGGCACAAATAAACATAAACGTGCAGAAATCAAATATAAACATGCAAGCAGCAATGCAGCGCAATGCGGAGGAAAATAGAGAAACGATACAAAGCAGCGCAGAAGAAAGCAGAAAATATGAGCAAGCAGACGGAAGAATTGACAAGAAAGGAAGAAACATTGCAAGAATCGATGAGCAATCAAACAGAGCATTTGGCAAAGGTACAAGCGACAAACAAACAGGAGCTGCAAATGGAGATAAATAAGATATACGTAAAAATTAACACTTACAAAGCTGAATTAAAAAGGAAATGGAGAGCAGTTTCGATCACGGTAGCTACTAAGGTTGAAGCTACGAAAGAAGAGGTCACAGAAGAGATCAGGCAAATAGCAAACCAAATGGCTGATAGAAACGAGGAGGTAAACAGCAAGATAGGTGCAATGGAAAGAAAAGTAGAGCAGGCGCAAGAGATGGTAGCTCGAAACTAGCACGAAATAAGGAAAAGCCAGGACAGAACAAAGGAAAAACTCCGAGAAGTAGCAGGTCAGAAACATGCAATTTAACACCAGCGGGAACACTTATCAAGGAGGAAGTAGTTTAGGGTTGCAAGCCGACATGCTAACAATATTTGAGGGGCCACTAAATGAGCTTCAGATTGGCTATTTGAGAAAACTTGATGATGTTATGAAGGGCGCTGCCAGTGAAAATAAGAAAATGCAGATAATAAACCTAACACAAAGGAACAATGCAGATATTTGGCACAGCATTGTAAAACCAAATACAAAACATATCAACAGTTTAGAAATTTGTTCATCGAGCAATATTGGAACAACGCACAGCAGGCTGAAGTTATAACGGACCTAACTACCAGAAAATACATCGAAACAGGGGGAATCCGCGAGATGCACGTTATAAGACAGTACAAGGCACAACATTTGACGCCGACACTACCAGAAGAAGAAATCATACAGCACCTGTCCAGGCATTTAGAACCCGAGGTTACAAAACATTAAAGCCCTAAAATATTTTTTAGAAATCGTGAGAAATTATGATTTGGCTATGTATCAGGAGCGTGATACAAATAAACGGAATAGCGACCACTTTCAAAATTATAGTAATCGGAATTAGTTTCTGACGTTTTCGAACAAAAGATTTAGGCAAATGAGGCAAAACAATATTTTTTGGCAAGATAGAAGATACAATTACAATAATAATAACTACAAGAACGGGGCCAACCAGTTTACAGAACTTGAGTTCATCCCAAATGAGTCCACCAGTCCTGATCCTGTCCAGTCCCGATCTTAAGTCTCTGGACCTACTTTCCTCCATTCCTTACGTGCCTCAGCCTGTGCCTAGCGTTTGCTGTCGCCTGGGGCATTACCGCATACCGACCTGTACCTCAGCATGTGACTAACGTTTTCTGTCTCCTGAGGTACTACCTATTAATTCAAAACCCCAGGGCCCCGACGTTATTAAAGGCGTCAAAACATGATAACTTATTACCTAACCTGTAGGAACCATTTTTGCACGTTCCGCCTGAAGGCAAACAATATAGCCGCTTTTAATAAACTTACCTGGAGAAACCGTATTGTAACAAGGCAACCTATACCTGGCCTTGATTGTACGTCCGCCGACGTCGTTCTGAAGCCCAAAGGCAAATCAAGCCCGAACTAGGGATGGGCGCGTGACGTGAAAACAGTCGTGTCACGTCGTGTCACGGCGTGTCACGTCGTGAACGTGACTAATATTTGAAAATCGTGACGTGAACGTGAGTGAGCGTGAGTCAAAATTTCCAAGGCGTGATTCACGTTTCACGTTAATTTCACATTAAATATTTAGTAACAAATAAAAAACTGCAGGGTGCAGCAACTTTTAAACGTCATTAAATCACGAATTGTGCGAAACAAGTTTACATTATGTGGCTTTATTTTTGGATCCTAATTATAAATCCTTCAAGTTCATACATTCACATAAAAGAGAAGATTATAATGCAAAGAAAACTATAGATGATAATGATGAAATACATAGCAAACGACTCAAAACTGGTACATAAGCATCAGATTCTTATCTTTCTACACTTAGAGATAGCTCTGACGATGACACATGTAATTAAGATGATGTCGAAACAGAACTAAATTAGTATGTTAAATTAAAATTCGGATATGTAGATGACATTTTAGGATTTTGGAAAAACAGTGTAAATACGCCACTGTTAAAAAAACTTGAAAAATTTTAAACATACCGGCAAGTTTCGCTACAAGCGAAAGAGTATTTTCTACAGCTGGGCGAATTTTAGAAGAGCGCAGAATTCGACTTAACGCTGATAATGTAGATTACATATTATTTTTAAATCAACATTTTAATGTGTAGATGTGGAGATGAACTTATTATTCTAATAAAAGTAATGGTTTGTTTTTTATACTCGGCTAAAGCTGAAAATGTTAATTACGTTTTATTATTAAACCAAAAATGTATTGTGTAGATGTGTAGATGAACCTATTTTTAGAAAAGTACCTAATGTTTTTTTTGTATACCCTCCTTAACGCTGAAAATGTTGATCTTTGTACGTAAAAGTACTTTCAAACCTACGAATTAAAAGTGTTGCCTAGCAATATATACCTTCTCTACTCATACCAATAAGGGAAACGTCAATTCCAATGACAGCTTTTGGCATTAAAAGTAATGTCTTTGAAGACAACTGCAAGAAATATATTTGCGAGAAATCAGCATTTATCCCTTGTCGAAGTTATGGTAGTCAATTTTCATTTTTTTCTTTTTATGTCAACTATTCTGATTGCAACATATCACGTAAATTATGTCAGGTGCAAAACATATTTTTAGTTCTCTTTAGGGTTTTTTCATTGGTTTTAAATTTGAACATTCTGTTCTATCTGAATTTAAATTTTGAAATAAAAGCTGCGTGTCACGTCGTGAGTGGCGTGTCACGACGTGAACGTGAGTGAACGTGCGTGAACGTGACTGTTTAAAGCAAGCGTGAAACGTGCGTGACGTGAGCGAAAATTCACTCACGCGCCCATCTCTAGCCCGAACTTAGGAATCCTGCTGCCCGTAAAGACCGAGCTTCAATTCAATTTGCCCGGCTAAAATAAGAGAACCTCACTAGGTCTAATTTCACGGCACCGTTACTCCAGGAACAACAGCTGGCCACCCTGAGGCACCGGCACAACCCGTACTATCTTCTGCGCGCTCCCGGAGTTGCAGGTATCGTTTAAATCTCCTGATTTCCGCGTATAATTACAGAACACCAAATGTAAATATAGCCATATCCTGAAGACCGAGTCGTCGACATTTAACATACACGGGCGAAATCTATACTGCTTTCCAGGTCGAATGCTACCGCCATCCACCCGTGAGTGCCAGTGGGGTTGCTGAACAAAAAGTAACCAACCCAACACGACCCCAGAAGGATTGGTTAATTTTGGTTAATATACAATTCAGTTTACTTAGAATAAGCCGGCAGTACGGCTCAGTTGTGTTGCATATATCACGGCACTTGTAAAAGTTAAGCTCCAATCTGCTTGGTCAGTATTTGGATGGGTGAACATCTGGATAGCGGGCGTAGTGTTCTAGCCTTAGAGAGGCCTACTATCTCAAGTACCTCTCCGAATTTAACAATGCACATACCCTCAACGGTTCAGTGCGCCCGACACCCCGACACTGTGTAAACGGCATAAGGGGTTACAGATTATGTAATGTATGTATGTATGTATTTTTATTTAGAATTACCGATTATTTTGTAAAAATAGCTCACAACAATATATTGATATTAATTATACTGTGTTTTCCTAAACCTTATACATTTAATAATTAGTGAACATATTTCTCCGATTTGAGCTACACAAGGTAGAAATCAATAAACCTTTGAGCCTTTCCGCAATTAAGGACAGTCGTAAATGACCAGAATTAATTACCAGGACAAAAATTAAATTCAGGAGGGCAAAATGTTACACTTTATTGCAAATAGTGTTTGAGAAAATAAACTCTTAACAAAAAAATCAAGATAAATGTTTACTATTTGGTGCACCGTTTACAATAGTGCTGGTAAAAACCGGCTTCCGATTAACCGCGGTTTTTGTCATAAATCGAATACCGGTAAACCGATTCACCAACCGGTTTACGAAGTGGTTTGAAAACCAATGTATAAACAAGTTTAAAACCGATCTACAGGGTTGTTTAAAAATCTATTTATCAATTGATTTAAAAATCTATTCTTAATAGTAACAGTGTGATTGTATAGCTTGCACATTTTATAAGTATAAGCGATTCACATTTGTTAGAGCGGTTTATATACATCACCTTCAAACCGGATTATAAACAGGTTTTCAAACGGGTTCGTTTTATTAAAAGCTTAATTTCTCAAATACTCTTTTGAATAAAGTCCCACGTTGGAAGGAAATTTAAGGGTCTATTTATTCCTCTAATAAAATGTAGGGTATTCTATTTTAAAAATGTAGAAAATAAAGATTGAAGATATTGAATTTGAACCAGTATTAAAATATATCGTTTTTATAATTTTGGAATGTATTTATCCAAGATTATGGCACCCTCAATTTTCAACAAACAACTATTCTAAAATGGGGAAATTGTGACGTTTTAAATGACAACTTAATATTGACAAAAACTACTTAACAACATTCATTAGTTGGAAACGCTAAAAGTAATTAAAAATATATATATAATTGAACGTAGAACGTATATGAGCTTAAATAGCAGTAAAGAAATACAGGGTGTCTTATTTATAAAATGAATGCCTTTTTGAGCCACACTTTTTGGGGCATTCTGTATATGTCAAAATAATTTTAAAATGTGCTCCTTTTAACACCAATATCAATCACACTTTTCATCGGAAAATAACTGAAAGTTAAATCGAAGACCGGCACACAAAATGGACACACGGTATATTAGAATATAGAGATAGATCATTGTTCTGCTTTTCTGTTCCACGGCTGTTTGATTTTGCAAGGGCTTTCGATTGCTTTTCATCACGTCTCAGTTGTGTTTCACTTTACCTCAAACGTTTTACTTCTTGTCAACACTCTTCAATATTAACAATATTGTTGAGCAGTAAAACACGATTGATCCATGGCGAAAAGCCATCGGAACACCCTGTAAGAGGTTTAAAATTGTTATTTTTAAACAGTTTGGTTATTTTTAACTTTATCAAAAAATATATAGAAGCATTTTAATTCAGAAATTAATTATATATCGCTTGTCCCAATAACAGACAGAGCGATCTTATTAAAATTTATGTACATTTTTAAAAATAACTTGAGAAGTGAATTTTTTCTCTGATTTTACAATTATAATCAGCAGAAAAAATCCTACTAATTTGCTAATTTAACCGACTTCGTCGAATTAATAATAGCGTAGTTAGTAATAATGCCCCTTTAATTAAGTTCACCCTGTATAGCATACGTGTTCTACACACTAAGGTACCTCATACCTATCCACCATCTAAGACAACTAAGCATTGACTTAATTTACATACACAGAATGATGACACTCTAGCTTGAAGCATTCGCATTTGCTCTAAAGAAAGTTATCATCGTGGGTATCTCTAGTACGCATTCTCTAGTATGTAGTTTTAAGGTTAATATTGACGAACTAAAATGGCTAAAGTTACATTTCATGTGATAGAATCTCACCGAAATATTTAGTTTTTATACTTCTTTCTTAGGAAAGCCGTTTACAATAAATACTGTATATTTAATTTAAAATATCTACCTACCACTTCTCGGCATTATAAGATTTGGAGTTCATAGGCTTCAATCTTAATCTGCGGGCACGAAGTCCACAGTCGTACTGAGCCTTGTCACCAGCAAAATAAGATCGAATCTGAGTTTAATACATTACAGAAATTTAATAGAAACCATTATTACACTATTAATGTAATTTGAAGACATCACCCGTATACATTGTGTAGATATGCAAATGCTATAATTAATAGCCATAACCAATACTTCACGCCCTTATCTAGCATGCATCTCTTGTTTTCTGTTAGAACCTATATTATGTCACCACAGTAAAACAATCTTATTTACAATGAGAAACTATTTAGTTCATTTCAGTTAGATAGAACCTTAACAGTTTATGTTAAAGTAAAAATTTATTCTGGTAGCAGATGGTTAGTAACAGCAACTTTATGGCTGCGCTCTGATAAGTACGGCTTAAAATGTGCAGTAATTTTCATTCCGGGAAGTTGCTGATATCAGATTCTCTTATTTTCTTGGATTTATTTTGGTTGACGCATTTAGAGGAGTCTGAGTTTGTAGTATAATTTTCTACTCATTTAAGTTGCAATACCTATTTTTCTGAAAGAATTTCATTATTGATCCACACCATAATCTCAATGTGACAGCATAGAAATTGTATACGTGTAACTGTCAACTAATACCAAACAACATGTGGTTTATTTATTTTTTATGTTAGCGAAGAAATATTAATAGAACACTTAATGGAATTTAGAAACAATGTGGACAAGCAATTAAACTAAAAAACGTAATCTCTTTATATTGAGGGTACTGGTATTCAATAAAAAATACATAGAAGTTGCTTAAAACTGATGACAATGTAAACAATATTTTTAATTAAAAACATAGCGCCTCCAATTTGTACAATTATTCACGTATAGTTTACAGTGCACAATTTTTTCTTATTAAAAGAACACTAGAATATTAGCTATAACCTTCCAATATCGTTTTTTAACTGTATGCCGTAGATAGTATTAGATACACTAAATAAATATATCTCTGCTAGCTAGTTAAAAAAAACAAGTACTCCTTTGCACATTAAGTAGTAGTTGGCGAGATATATCTTATACTTATAAAAATTAATTACACAAAGTTCAAAGAAGTGTTGTAAATACAAATATTTTGAAAATATACATCTAGGTCTACCTGGTTAATGATACAGTGTGAGCCTTTGTTGAGTAATAACACAACTACCAATACACTTACAACTACTCGTCTCTAAACAACACATTTTTAAGAACGACTATACGTACTGTGTACTTTTATAACGCATTCACAGTTATTTTTTCAACCGTTCATTTCGTTGTTCATTTAAGTTTTGCCTTAAAAATATGATATACCTACGTAGTATTCTAGCATGTGTGGTGTGAGCAAACTCATTAGCATTCAAATTGTCTCTGGCGGTGTGTTATATCTCCACGAACGTAAACTAAATAAGTTTCGCCATTAAAAATTTAAAGAACCGAGGTATAATAAATCCTCCACAGACGCGAATCCAACCACAAATCACTGTAAGGGAGTCCCAAAGCGCATAGTTCCAGGTTTGGGAACAAAGAAATCGTTGTGAGATTTGTTTTCAGGCAGTTTCACACGACAGATTTTATTCTGCCTTTAAAGTGGGGACTATTTGAGAAAAATTGTTTTACAGCCTAAGCTTGCGAAAGTAATTTCGTAATTTATGGTATGCTACTCTATTAATTCAAGTCGCTTATGTTTTATAAAGTATAAATTTAGAGCAGATATCCTGAGCAGTCTCAAGCGTTTTTAAATTACGTATGTAATTCGTTATAGTAATCCAATCCTCCTATAAAGCTAAAATAGCACAATAGTATATTGTGTAACTAGTAATAAGTAATATGTTAACGGTGGACAGTGTACATTACTGCCGAGGAAAAGCAACCACTTCTTCGACGTGTTACACTATTTTTTTCACCAATCGAAATAAACCCAAAAATTAATACGTTACTTTACGTTACGTCTTTGACGGCCTAGGCCAAAAAGTTATTCCCGGACTGTTATTTCTTATCGTCTTAACGCCGAGTTCACTTGGATACTGTTACTGTATGTCCTCTGGCGACAACGTAAACATATTGTGATCATACACTTCGCAACCAGAAAACACGTCGGAAAAGCATAATTTTTCGTCCGCTCGGAGAATAAAAAGGATTCGAGTGTGTATTTATTACTACAACATTTTCAAGTAAAGTAAAGTAAAATATATGGTACCCCCCACCCAAGAAAAGCACCCTTCCGTGCTTTCCAAGAATACTTCAACACTCAGCATCACTCTGTTTCTCTAATAAAATCAAATTTTATAAATCAGTTATTTATCAAAAAAAAAAACCAAAAAAAATTTGTTTTTGCCGACAACCATACCTCAAAACTTGATGCTGCCTTCATTTTCGGAAAACCTATCGTATGAATACGATCCAAGACTTCAGGAAGGTTCCTGATGACCGGAACCGTGTACACATACGAACATACATACACCGCACAGCACGTTTAGGCACCCAGCAATACGAGGGAGGGATCTAGTGGGCTGGGGTCTTCACGAAAAGATCCGCACAGCCGAAACGGAGATTTGCTATAGTAGGTTCATTAGTCGGTTTATTCGAATTTTATAGATATTTGACTCAGAGTGGTTTTGGATATGAGGGAATTTCAATACTTCGTACACTTCGTGTCGAAGTAATATTGGCGTAGCCCTACTGTTTCCTGTTTTTTTTTTCAATGGAAAGCGTTGTTATATAGCAATAAGGTTACGAATATGAAAAATATTAAGAGTTTTGAAGAGGCAATTGATGGCTGTTGAAAATATATATGTTCAATATCGTTTTAATTATTTGAATATTGTTTCCATATCGAGAGATTTATATTTAAAGAATGACGGTATTGAAAGTATTGCAATGATTGAACATCCTCCAGAATTTTTATACGGGCGGCATTCTTTGTCCTTTAGTTTATCACAAATATGTTAAGGTCCTTGATATAACCATCTTTGGGACATATTGCTTAGCATCTATTACTAAAAGTGTCAACTTTACGTCTGCCATTTCGTTTTTTACGAATACTTTGCAACTTGCTAACAAATTCTAAACAATTTTACTGAACGAATCGTAGCAGTTAAATTGTAATGGTCTGTTTTTCTTCTCTATGATATTTCTATAATCAATCACCGGCCTAATAATTCGTATAACAAGAACATGATAATGTTGGATATCACCATAGATAGACAGGAATCGAATTTTAAATATTAGGAAATAATTTGAACTATAAGCTTCACGTGTTGGAAATGTGGTATAAGCGTATTATTCATCACGATATTAAATACAAAGCTTTTATTATACCGTTTTCATTACGCATATCTAGAACGTTAATCATTTTTGTGCTACTGCTCTACGGTATAAGTGTTGTCAACTGGTTTTATTCGGAATGAGGTGTTTAGAAATTCGAAATTTCTTCATGCACATTATAGAAAAAATATTAATATCCATATTGAACCTTGATATACTATCTTTAGTTGTTCTCTTGTAGCTCCAACAATCGCTATATCATCTTTACATTACGGCACGTAAATGTTCCTCTCTTGAAACTTCATCTCATTTGCTAATATTACTACAAATGCTTCTATTACTTCGAAATTAAAGTACACACTAGTTATTATATACTCATATTATAATACTAGGCTACTCGTACGCAATAAAAACAAACAGATACGGGTATGTAAGTTGTCACCCTTTTGAAATATCCTGCTGATAAAAGAAAAATCAACAGATTTAGAAAGAAAAGGTATTTATAACTATAAAAAGCGTACGATAAAATGTTTTTATCTTACAGTAGCAGCTATTACCATACATTATACAACTGTTTTCAGTGACTAAAATGAAGTTTTATTCACTAGTGAGTATAAAAGATCTTTATACTCACTAGTGAGTCACTGAAAACAGTTGTATAATGTATTTTATACTCACTAGTGAATAAAACTTCCTTTTAGTCACTGAAAACAGTTGTATAATGTCACGGCAATAGGTCCTACTGTAACTATCTATTATCTGTTTTGCGACATATTCTGACTGCACAAACTATTTAGGCACAAGAATTGCTACAGTAAGATAAAACGTCGTATATCACACTTGAGCGAAATGCCATTTTAAGCTCGTGAGAAATTGTATCGCTCGTGCTGGGGTACTCGCGATTCAAAATTCTCACTCGCAAATAATGATGCATTTCTCTCACTTATAATATATTCTACTATTATCTACATCTGTCAAATAATAAGTGCATTATATATCCAACTCTAAATACAAAAAGCGGCTCATATTACACTAGTGGAATATGAAATTTCAGCGTATTGTTCTAATTAGTGGGCTACGTTGTCAATAAATGACATTAACGTCGAGGTTAGCAGGTTAGGTTTTGCGACAGTTTTGACACAGACTGACGCAAAATCTAACCTGCTAACCTCGAATTTGACATACTTACAGTGTCACCAACTACTTATATGCATAGTTGTAGATACAATATTGTATTTGACAGTCATATAATAACTGTATTACACTTGGATGATTACAACACTCGCCTTCGGCTTGTGTGTAAACTTCATCCTCGTGTAATATAGCCGACACTCTATGTTTGATAAATAAAATACTATTATCCGCAAATGTCACAAAAGTGACAACTTATGTGCCTTTATTGACAAGGTAAAAGTGTCACTTTATCGGATTAAGCAGATAAAATAGCAAGTTTTGCGTACTTTATGTGCCTAATTATACAAAATACAAAACTCAAACATTTCAGCGCAATCATTTATTAATATTTATTGTAAAAGAACCATTATTTAAAGTTGGATTTTGAAAACACCACTGGCATGCACTTCACCTAATTGATTATTAATATTTGCTAAATTAAGGTTTTCAATAACAGATTCTACTCGGCTAGATCCACTTGTACTGGGTTCATTATTGGATTGATTTGGCTGAAGAATTTTACTAGCAATATCCGTTTTATTTTCTGTGGATTCTTCTATATAACTCTCAGCGACGGAACTAGAACGCCACCCTCCATGGCGTTTTAAAGTGGTAAGATCTCCTCCTTTGCCTACAAGCAACGTCGCTGAGATTCTTCTCAAAGAATGGCCCGTGTACTCCTTCCAGTTGAGTAGATTTAAATATGATGCGACCCCTTTTGCTGCATTACCCAGCTTATGTATGTCCGTCACCATTCTGTAGCATTTTCCATTTTGATATTTTAAAAAGAATCTTCTCAAGGTCAGCTGGACGCAGATTAACGTATTGTCTACCTATTTTTAATTATATATTTTTCTCCCATGGTGGTAAATGATCGATGCTTTCCTATTTTGGTTTAGGGAATTTTTATTACCAGTAGCGATCCAAGATCTTCAATGTCATTGATTTTAATTTTTGACAGTTCGTGGCATCTACATGCCCCAGAAACACCAAATAATAAATAAATCTGAAAATGACGGCGATTTAATACACACTGCAAAATAAAGCATGGTAACCCACCTTTGTCCCCAGATACTTCTCATCTGAAGCATCAAACTATCAAACTGTTCTTTGGTTAAAACCTTTGCTTTCTTGGGTTTATAACCTTCCCCTTGCTTTTTTAGAAAAGTACGTAGTTTCAAATATTTGACATCAACATTTTTCTTAAGATTTAACAATGCTTTTATCATGGAATAATGCGACCATAACGAGGAACTTTTCATGTTTTTAGCCAATTCTGAAAAATAGTCGAGTAAAACATTTTCGAAATACACGGATACTTTCTTCTCTACACACCATTTCAAAAACCTTTGGTAGGAAATCTCATAGCCACCACACGATTTGGATAGTAACAACATTTCGATTGAAGCTTTTGCTGCTTCAAGAACTTCGGAATCTGACCTAATCGTCAGTTTCTCTTTGGAATTATTTTTCAATTTAGTTTTGTTTTTGTTTACATCGTAACCAGGGAAAAATTGTATTAGGTATTATGACTATTTTATTCATTTACTTTCTAATAATTAGTGTTACTCTTTACCAATTTTTTAATTTATCTGAATACGTTTGCGGATAAAATAGTATATGTTATTCGTAGTAAAAGTGACTTTATGTGGCTTAGCTGAATTATTTACCTCACTAACGTTCAGCTAAATAAACTTCAGCTTTCCCACATAAAGTATCACTTTTACTTCTAATAACATAATCTACTATTACATAAATAATATTGATGAGAAAATATAATATCTTAATTCAAATATTCTGAATGTTCTAAATAAACATGTCCCTATAAAAACTTTCAAAATTACTAAAAAGCACGCACCATGGTTCCCAAGTACTATAAAATTTATGATGAAACTGAGAGATAAGGCACTTGCAAAATACAAAAGTATAAAATAACTAAGCATTGGAACTACTACAAAACATTACGAAATTACACCACACAAGCTATATAAAATTAAAAACGAGCATATATAGAATTTAGGCTTGGCAGAAGGAAGTCCAGTGAGCTATGGGAAAAATTAAACAAAAAATAGAAATTACCTCATCGAAAAATAATCAGTTGCCCATAGAATTACAGATCTCTAATGAAATTAATGATTATTTTATTAACACCATTCCTGATAATGACAACGATACTAAGGAATTATTGCAATGCTTTACACAGTCCTTAAATTTCACCACTGTTAACACTGCTGTAGTTGGTGAATATATCAATTTGGCTATGATAACTTAACTGGCGAAATTATTAAATATTGTCTAATAATTTTACGCACATTTTAAATCGTTGCTTGTTACAAAATGTATTCCCTAACCACTGAAAAAAAAGTTTCATAAGTCCTATACGCAAAATATTTAGTCCCAAAGGGTACAAAGCTAACGTCCAATTAGCAAATGCCAATATTATCAAAAATTTTTTAGATTTTTTCAGATGTTCACAGTATCATACCTGATGCCCAATCTGGGTTTCTTCCAGGTTATAGATGTACTACTATGTTGTTGAATATTACAGATAACTTATTATTTGCTAATGACCAAAACAAGGTATCTATTCTAACTCTCCTTGACTTCAGCAAAGCTTTTGATACAATTAATCACAAAATTCTGTTAGCTATCTTAAGTTTCATTGGTCTATCATCGAATTCTGTTGATATGCTTCGTAGTTACTTAACCGAACGTGTGCAGTGCGTAAGATTAGAAAGCAGTATGTCGGCTTTTAAAACTATTACTAGGGGCGTGCCGCAGGAATCTATTTTGGGGCCCTTGTTATGTACCATCTACACGGCTTGTTTTTGTAAAGCGGCAAAAACTTAGGGGTTCATATGTATGCTGATGATACACAAATATATTATTCTTTTAAGTGAAACGATCATCAGCATGAATTAGAAAGCCTTCAAAATGGTTTAAACGCTATTTCAAAAATTTCACTTAATCCAACTAAAATCCGTTATTGTGTTGTTTGGTAGTAAAGATAGTATAGGTGTTTTAAAACATAATATTACACTATCAATCAATAATATTCAAATTCTAATACATGAAGAAGCAAAAAACTTAGGACTAGTTATTGATAAAAGCTATAGATATAACACTCAGATTCTAAATTACATAAAAAAATCATATTTAAATCTTAAACGTATGTATTCCCATAGACATTACTTGTTTTACAAAATAAAAATCATGCTATGTGACGCTTTAGTTCTTTCGCAGTGTTCATATTGTTGTTATATTTATAGTCCTGCCATTACTTATGAAATGTCATCGAGAATTCGAAGAGTACAAAATTCATGTTTGTGTCTCATATTTGGCATAAAGAAATTTGATCACATTTCACACAAACTTGCGGAAAATAGACGATTTCTACACTCGGCAATTCTTTATCATAAAATAATTCTCAAACAACAACCTCAATATCTACACAATAAAATTACATTTAGAATCGATGTTCACAATTTAAGCATTAGATTCAAAGATACAATTACTCCACTTTCGCATCGTACTTGTCTATTTAAAAGGGGGTTTCCCTATTAAATAGCATTGGTTTACAATTTCATACCACAATATATTAAAAAGCATTGCTTACATTCCTTCAAGCATCTATTACGTAAATATGTACAGAACAGACAGAATACCTAGTTACTCAACTTTACAGTTTCACAGGTGTGAGTGCTATATGTACGAGTATGTATATGTTTAAGTTTTTCTAAATATACGTTTACATAGTCTCTTTAAATGTCTATGCTGCAGTGGGAGAATTTTTTACATCGTAATGAAAACTTTAATATCATTACCAGAAGGTTTTATTACGTTTAGGGGGTAGTATACCAGGTGAAACTTGCAAAGTTTTAATTAATAGCTTGCAATCGAAGGAGCTCTGCAGGGCGACTTAGATGCGGTATTTTCAACCATGCCAGAAACGAAAAATCTTATCGTATTGGATATATACGAATACAAGAAAATGGACATAAGATATATGCAATAATTTACTATAGCTGCGCTCTAACAGTATTATTCGCCCACATTTTTTTAAACATCTAACAAGGGAAATAAATGTTGATTAGAACAAAATACCAAACATTTTAAACAGGCATATTTGATTCATGACACCATAGATAAAAACTTATATATCGCAGTATCTAGTGATATTAGGTGATTATAAATGCTTTGCAAGTTCCCTTTGAAATATTTGTTAAATTTGCCATCTTGTTCTGATGACTACATAGACTACACGTGGAGCGAAAATAACCGAAAATGTACTTTTTCCAAAATGTAGTGAAAAAAAGTTGCCTCAGGTTAATAAATAATCGATGAAAAACTAGGACCTCAAATAATTTTTTGAACTGCGCCAGGAGACTTGAGTTTTATGCTACAATTATAATATACATTTTTTAACCAATTTCAACTTTTTTACCAGCAGATTATTCCATGTTACTTATAATCAATAGTACTAGCAAAAAACATGTTGCTAGTAATCTAATCACTTACTATGTGAATGATGGCTGATATCAGATAAAGATTTGCACTGCCTAACATGGTATCAGCAAAAAAGAGGCTGTTTTTTCTGTTTATAGGTGTTTATTTTGCATTTAAACAATACAACTAAAACGTTTAATGTTAGAGTAACTAAATCAGAAATTTTAATAAATTTGTGCTGCCAAACTAGACGCTTTCTCGTTTTAACATAGCACTACCGTTATAAACGGTTATTAGTGAGTTTCACTTTTTTTAACCATATTCTGTCTTTGTTTCAAATCTTGGCATTAGTCGACGAGATTCTAATTTGGCACGAATGTAACCATCTCGAGATTGTTGTCCATAAACTGCTAAGGAAGCATTGGTTACCAATTTAACACATCGGTCGACAGTTTGTGTGTGGCATAGGAATCTGGGAACCCCAATTTGAAATACATTTTTTATTTTGACCTCATTTATCATATCAGTCAACTCATTTTTAGAATATTTCATAGTTATAGGTGGTTCTGCCATTCTACAGTCTTGCCACAATATTAAATCTGTGTAATCAGAGACCTCAAAATATAAAGGAGGAATCTGAAAATTTCGTATAATGCCATGCGTCTTCTGCTGAGATCTAATTTTTAGAATCCTTCGAAGAGAGAGTTCCCTAATAGCGCGTTTTTTGTCACACAACATTGCAATGAGGATATTTTCAGGATGAGAGAAGTACCCGTTATGTTGAATTACTGGATCGAGTATACATTTGTAGTCATCGCTGAGATATCTTGAGGAACGAATTAATGCAATAAATTTTCAGGACCACTGACACAGGAAGAGTTGCGTTTAATTTCAAACCAGACAGGAGCATACACTTTTACAATATATTCTTCTAGCGTTTTCAGATTTTCATATGGAGACTCAATCGCTGCGTATAATCGCAAGAGTCGATTCGCCATTGTCAGCCATCTAAAGTGACTCATCTTACAAGGGTGTCTGTTAACCAAACTTTCGTTACACTTTTCTGTTGTTACTGCAGCACACATTGGTAACAAATATTTTTGGTCTGTACTTAAATCTGTTTCGTCTATTTGGGGTAAGTTTTCCGGTATTGAAATAAAATTAGCTATTTTCAATTTTTCGCAGTCATTTAACATTTTACCAATCGGTCCAGAATATCCACGTGGGCCAGTTGTTGGATCATTTAAGTGCTGAAAGAGGTGTCGAAATGGAAGTTCATTGGCATGCAGCTGACATATGAACCAGTGCAATGGTTTTCCACAATGTATCTCAAGTTGCCTAACATTACCACCTTTCGGTCCTGTATTTACTACGGTGCCGTCACATCCAATTGCAATAAGGTCTGTCATATCTATACCAATATCTTCTAGATACGCCACAATATTTTCTTTTATATTAGCAGCTGATGCAGACTGAGGTGTGACGTGACCTATATATTTTGAGTCTGGTTCCTGCAGTAACACATAATGATCCTCTGTAACGGTTCTTCGATGGTGTCTGCCTCCTTTTGTTTCTAATACGAATGCTTGGTCTTTTCGACCATCGAAATATAATCCCTGAATCGGTAAATCGTTGGCTTGTTCTTGAATCGAAATATCAAGCGGGATTTTTTTTCTCTCTCTTCTCACTTTATGCCTATCAACGACATTTGATGTGTCTGCCTGCGAAACTATCCCAATATCTTCTAGCACAGCACTAGCAATAATAGCTGCACTTCCATCGTAAATGCCTGTTCTTTCGCACGCCAGAGCCAGGGAGGGTAACTGGACTCTCATTTGAGACGTTTTTCTTTTCGACATGGACGGTTCGGAAATTGATGCTTCTGAAGATTCATGTAAATGATCCAACATCTGTAAATAAGATAAATGAATAACAAAAAAATAAATCGATGGAGCAATTATCCATTACCTGCTGGACTAGATACCTGTGTAGGCAAAGTTTCTTTCTCTCCGCTGTTCTGCTTTAAATTAAATTTCTTTTACATTCTTGGTTTTTCATGTTTTCTTTGTCTAAGTTTGCGGGGGCACCGGAAGGAAATTGAATAACGCAATGAAATATTTACAGCTTCATTATAAGGCAATAAGGCAGCTTTTCTTAGCTATTACGTTCTGAAAAATAACTTTTTGATTTCTCCAGAATTTTTACAATACTATAAAACTTCAGACGTACGGGGGCACCGGAAGGAATTGAAATATCTCAATTCAATTTTTACAGCTTTATTAGAAGGTAAAAGGGCGGCTTTTCTTAACTATTACGTTATGAAAAATAAAATTTGGATTTTTCGCTCCACCCTACTACACAATAGTCATGTCATTTAGTGAATATCACAATACTGATACTTAACAAACTTTGGATATGTGACAGTGTCACATATCCAAAGTTTGTTCAGTTTTCTTGCGTTGTTCTAACTTTTCGTATCCCCCCTGTGTTATTAAAAAGTCATTTTTAAGACCATCACGTTTATTTAAGTGTTGAGAGAGGTAATAGTTTAATAATAATTCATGCTTATAACTTACAGTTTTAAACAATCTTCAGATTTCCCTAATGAACTATATCGTTGAACAAGACACTTTTATCGTAATGGCCTTTTACCGCACTGCAGTTCTTGAAAATGGATCTTGAAAGTACTCTGTTCCGGCTTGCAGAGACCAATTTCTCGCAAGATTTGCAGATCTTCAAGTACAAGAAGAATTGTTGTGAAAACATATTGGAAATGTGATTAGTCGTTTTGTAAGTGCTGGATCTGTGCAGAAAGAGAAATCTTCAGGGCGACCTGGTGTATCGCAAGAAGTTGTGGAAAATGTGAGGTATCGAAAAAAATCCCAGATTGTCTATGCAACGATACAATACCTTCAAGAACATTTTGATGATCGAATCATAAGTAGAGGAGCAAACATTCCTTGGCTCGCTCGTTCACTAGATCTAACCCCTCTTGACTTCTTTGTTTTTGGATACATTAAAGACACCGTTTACAAGCACAGAATAGAAAATTTAGATCAACTGACGTTTCAAATTGAAAATTGCGGTGCTAATATTGGACACTTCACTTCCCTCGTCTGAAAGACGAAGGCAGTATTGTAATCACGAAAAAATCACTTTCCGAGATTTCTTCAGATCTTCACGTTTCAGGGTCCCTAGATGACGAAAAACAAGTTTTCTCAATTCCGTCTGTCTGCCTGTCTGTCTGTCTGACTGCGTGTCTGTTAGCGGTATAACTCAAAAACTATTTTTCAGAGGAAGATAATATTTTGCATACACATTATATATATATATATATATATACATACCTGGAATAAAATCGGTACAATTTCAGACAAATATACATATAAAGGGTGAGCATCTTAAAAAATTAACTTTTGTTTATTTTTGGGTTAATTTTGAAATAGAAGGGAGTAATAATTTTCACATAGGTCAGGATTTACACTTGCCGAAAATAGGACCCAACAGATACAGGATAATAATAATAATATAATAATAATGTTTATTTTACCACGTTATATACATACATATATTTGTAGCAAGTCGAAAGAATTAACATATTGAATACTTTAACTAAATTAGGATATTCAACCAGTTAAAATAGATTATTTTGTGACAAAGAAAAATGCACCAATGATAAAAGTCAAATTACAGAACTTAAACGATAAGAACAAGCTGTTTGCAAATACAAGAAAGTTAAAGGGTACAAATGTGTTCGTCGATAACGACTTAACGCAGGACGAACTAAGAATTCAAGCCGTTATCAAAAACTAATGATAAACAATACCTCGTGGCGGTGGGACAAACAACAAAGCGACCTGGTATTGGAGAAAAAGCCCCAAGGGCCGAAAAACTATTAAACGGCTATGATATCCGAACATACATTATACGACGGACTAAAGCAATGGAAAAGGCAACGAATTTGGTTACATTTGGTACATGGAACGTGAGGGGACTAACTGGAAAGGAAAAGGAATTTACTGATGAATTCGATGCGAGAAAAATACGTATACTAACTATTACAGAGACTAAAAGGAAATGAAGAGGGGTGACTAACATAGGAAATGGACATATACTTATCTATTGTGGCGTAGACAAGGATGAACGGGCTAAAGCAGGTGTTGGAATAATAATACACAAAGACTGGGAGAATTGTATTATTAACTGGGCATTTATATCGGAAAGACTGCTAACAGTAGATATTACTACCACGAACAAACAAAAACTACGTATAATTGCAGCATACGGGCCAAACGAAAATGATACAAACGAGAAAATAATCAAATTCTATGAACAACTGCAAACTGAAGTAGAAATTGCATCCGACAGCTCAGTCATAATGGGAGACATGCAAGGGTAGCAAATGACGTTGGGAAATTTAATGGAGCAATTGGAGAATTTGGAGAACCCGTACTGTCAGAAAACGGAATTAAACCCCTAGAATTTTGCATGACGAATAACTTAGTAGTAGCAAACACATTATTTAATCATAAAGATATACACAAATTCACAAGGGTGTGTGAAAGCAGAGGTGAAAAGTCCATCATCGACTACGTGATAGTTAACAGAAACAACAAGGTCAAACTAAACAATGTTAAAGTTAAAAGGGGTAGCGAAATTTATAGCGATCAATATTTACTAACAGGACAATTCAAAATGGGTACGGCTAGCCGAAACAAAGCAGATAATACACGACAACAAACAAAGATAAACAGCTACAAGTTAAAGATTCCACACATTTGGGAAAAGTATCACCGAGAACTGGAAGTACAGCTGCAACATTTATTAGCAGAACAAGATAAGATTCATGATCTGGAAACCATATGGATAAAATTTAAGGAAGCTATAATTAGAACAGCCGAAAATATTTGTGGCAAGATCATAAATGTTAATCATAGAAAGAAGACACCATGGTGGTCCAATGAAATAAAACAACTAGTTTATGAAAAAACAAAAGCCTGGAAAGAGTATCTAGGCAGTAAAAACAAACGAAACAGCTACGAAAAATACAAAACGACTAGAGCAAAATCAAAAACCGCCATTATCGAAGCAAAAAGAAAGGCATGGGACGATTTCAGTGACAGAATGGAGGGGAGCAGTAAAGGAAACCAAAGGCTACTGTACAAAACTTTCAAAAACCTACGAAACAGGGAGGAAATGGCGCTAACACAAATTAAAGGAAAGATCGGGCAAATGCTATCGGAGAGTGGAAGCATTGTAAAAAGGTGGAGAGAATACTTTGAGGACCTCTTGTCCAGCCAGCAGGGGGAAGAAACATCACAATACCAGCGCGAAAGTGCCACACATACACATTATGATAATAAAGTAACCATGGAAGAATTGGAACAAACATTACAAACAATCAAACTAGGGAAAGCACCTGGGATAGATAGGATTGCATCTGAAATGGTAAAGTATTTAAATGATTCCGGGAAATGCATCCTTCTGGAAATAATCAATAGGGCCTGGCACGGGAAACAAATACCTGAAGACTGACAGAAGGCAGTAATCATACCAATCTACAAGGAGGGAGATAAGAGAGAATGACAAAACTATAGAGGCATTTCTTTACTAAGTGTCCCCGCAAAAGTATACGAAAGGATCATCGAAAAGCGTTTGCGTTTACAAGTTGAACTTTTCCTATCCGATGAGCAATGTGGATTTAGAGACAACAGAAGCATCCAAGACCAAATATTTATATTAAGGCAAATTATGGAGAAACGACTAGCCAAAAACAAAACACTATGTATGTTATTTGTCGACTTGCGACAAGCCTTCGACAAACTCCCTAGAACAAAAATTTAGCAAGCCCTGCTACAAAAGCTCGTCACCGATGATATCATTGATGCTGTCAAAAGTTTCTATAAAAATACTAGGAACGTTGTCAGTATAGGTGAACAAACATCTGAAGAGTTTACGACGACACAAGGGGTAAGACAAGGTGCTGTATTGAGCCCACTCCTATTCATAATTGTTATGGAGTTGATTATTAAAGAATGTAGAAACAAGACAAGACAACACTTCCTAGGCTATAGAAATCTGAGACCATTATGTATACAATCCTTAGCTTTCGCTGACGACTTAGTCCAAATATCACATGATGAAAATAGCCTACATCACAATCTGGAGATATGGTGCCAATGCCTACAAGAAAATGGAATGGAAATAAACCAAGACAAAACTAAAAGTATGACGGTATCAACGACCCAGCAAGCACTTCACCTTAGACTAGGGATCAAGGAAATAGAACAAGTAAACAGTTTCAAATATCTGGGAGCCACACTAAATAGTCGAGGTGGAATAACGGAAGAATTAAATATGAGGATATCTAGCTTGGAACGGCAATACTACGCAATTGCAAAGAAAATCTTTAGAAATAGACAAATATCCAAAAACACAAAAATCAAGTTGTACGATTACAAGCGAGTGAGATGAAAGTCTTGAGAACCATAGAAGGGGTAACAAGAATGGACAGAATCCCGAACACAACAATCCGTGAACTAGTACAGGTAGACAGCCTAATTGCATATATTGAGAGAAGCCAACTGCGATGGTGGGGTCATCTAATCCGGATGCAAGATGAACGTCTGGTGAAAACGGTGTGGCAGTACAGCTGCCCAGGAAAGAATACACGGGGACGATCGAGACAAACGTGGAATGGCAACATCTGCAAACTACTAGCAGACATAGAAACAAACTGGCAAAAAGCGAAAACCATGGCCAGAGACCGAACCACCTGGAGACATTTCATTGCTACTAACCAATCTCAAATATAAGCTATTAATAAGTGTATATGTATATATTACTAACTGTATATCCCTACACCCTCCAAAAACTAAAAAAAAGTGTCAGAAAAGAGTAGAAACGTTTCAACAATAAGAGCGTTCTGTTCAAGAGATGCGCGCGCCGCACTCATTCCAATGTCTCAATGGAGCAGATGAAAAATCGATGTGGTTACGATCTGCTTCGCAGATGCGGCGGAGTTAAAATCCCCCAGCGGGCTACATTTTTTATTTGAAAATGTATTTAATGTATTAGAAACGTGAAGATATTTTTACTCCTAACTTAATTTGATTTTTAAAATTATTTAGTGTCACAATGTCGACGAGGGAAGTTCTGGGTAAATCCTTTTACATATTTTTTTAAATGTTTCAATTTTTAGTCGGCAACCAACAAGACCCGTATTAAATATTAAGGCCTGTTTCAGGGAAGCGGCAAATAGTTGTTAAAAACACGTTCACATATTTTGCAAAGCCAATTTTATGGAACAGCTTTAATAATTACCCGGTATTTTCGGTTTACTATTTTTGGAATGGTAGACTCGTATTTTCCGGCTGGGAATTCGATTCTCGCAGGATGCAATGTCAACATGGAATTTTCGGCCTTGGGATGCATCAAGCTGTTGTAATTGAGTACATTGCATTACCTGTGCTAATAATGGACGGCTGAAGCGTAATGTTTGCTAAATTGACTATTTACACTAGCTAGACACCTAAATTACATAGACGTTGATAAAAGGAACTAGTATTATTATTAAATTTATTATCATAGTCGTAAGAATACTAACAACCACATTTAAATATATGGTTATCGAAGAAAGGAATAAAAATTTCAGTAAGGAATTCTAAAAAAACGGTTACCAGTTACGAATCGTAAAATCGTAAAAATAGATTATAGAAGTGGATGCAGAGGTAACTTATTAAAAACTCATTTTTTATGAGAAGAATTTTCTTTATTGAAAACTGGCTTTGTATCTGGCTTTATACAGAGTGCTTCAAAAACATGGTACCAAACTAAATTCTGCATATAGACTCATATCTAGAATGTCCAACTTTGGGATAATAGCTTCTTTTATGTATCAGATCTGATGTTGTCGGGTGCAACCTGACGAAGTATCACTTTCAACCTCTGTGTATTTTTACAAATCTACATTTTTTTCGTTTTTTCGTTTTTCAACCAACCCAAAATTATACGAAAGCTCTCATGAAACTACATACTCTTTGTGCAAACAGTAACCACTTTGAAGTTGAGGCATCAGTATAGCTAGTTACGACAAATTTCTCCACTAGGCGGTTGTACGTATATTTTACACATAAATAAGCAACTAACAGTACATTTTTTTCTTATTATCAGCTGGCGTATACCCAAATACAAACGGAAATCGACAGAATAGCATCGTCTTTATAAGCCTGCACAACTCATGTTCTTAAGGATTACACATAATTTCCCTTTTAAACTATCAACCTTTAACTTTTAACTTGGGTACCTTATTATTAAAAATTACTTGTACTTTAGTTCGTGTATGTTCCATTTAAATATAATAATTATTTAGTTGAAAATAATCTAGTCCACTAAATTAATTAAATGATAAAATATGTTTTACTTCACCAACTGCAAGGATTGCATTTTTTTCATCACTATAAATTTGATTATAGATACCACTCACCACTTATTCATAACAGAATATGAACTTACTACAAGAAAATGCACTTCTCGTAATGTATATATACCATAACTAGATGAACACCCAGTAAACGTTGGTAAATTTGAATAAAATTTTCAGAAACGATGTATTTTATTCGTACTAAGAAACTATGAAAATTTCAGCAAGATACAATCAATTGATCAAGTTACCACAAGACAAAAAAATCTGGAAAATTCTTTACCCAAAACTTCCCTCGGCGACATTGTGACACTAAATAATTTTAAAAATCAAACTAAGTTAGGAGTAAACATATCTTCACGTTTCTAATACATTAAATACATTTTCAAATAAAAAAATGTAGCCCGGTGGAGGGATTGAAACAATATAGTTCGGGACATATGTCAATTAGAGCTTTTTAATGAAGTATTGTAATCACGAAAAAATCACCTTCCGAGGTTTTTTCAGATTTTCACGTTTCATGGTCCCTAGATGACGGAAAACAGGTTTTCTCAATTCCGTCAGTCTGTTTGTCTGTGTGCCTGTTGGCAGTATAGCTCAAAAACTATTTGTCGGACGAATACGATATTTTGAGTACATATTATATATCTACCTCGTAAGAAACCGGTACAATGTCATACAAATATATACAGGGTGAGCACCTTAAAAAATAAAATTTTGTTTATTTTTGTGTTAATTTTGAAATAAAAGGACGTAATAACTTTACATTTGCCGAAAATAAGACTCAACCGATAAAGGATAATGCCACAAAAGAAAAATGGTAGCGCAGATAGAATTTCGCCGTACTTATATCCTCTGCGGAAATTCGGTTAGCATCGAGCATTCTGCAGAGCCGCAGATGCGGCGGGTTCAAACCCCAGCGGGATACATTTTTTTTTTGAAAATGTATTTAATTTATTAGAAACGTGAAGATAGTTGTGCTCCTAACTTAATTTGATTTTTAAAATTATTTAGTGCCACAATGTTGACGACGGAAGTTCTGGGTAAAGCTTCTTACAGATTTTTTCTTATTTTGACCCATATAACCGGTAAATAATTAATTTTTTTTATAGCACATGTTAAAGTGCTACTTTATCACCTGAAAATAGTAGATCAATTAGCACTTTTCCCTCAAGGGTGGATAAAGTAACACTAGAGTAGATAAAGTAGCACTTTTACATCAAGGGTAGATAATAGTAATTTTTGTATTAAGAGCGCGAAGTTAATATTTTAGGGCGTGAGAATGTTAGGTACTGTAACGAAGCGTGTTCATTACATATATAAATAAATAATTGTAGAAATAAAACTGGTCAAATTGAAATATGTACATTTAATGCCAGTTGTTTACATGTTGTATCAATTAATATTGTTCTGTTACCATCACAACAACTTGTAGTGGTCAAAGGTCACTACATTACTCCCCCCTATTAAAAATTCAGCATTTGACATATGTAACATTGACATACGATATATAAATAGTATTGATATTATGTATTCTAGAAGGTTTGGAATTATCTAGATGTAAAGACGAAATGCACCCATTTAATCGTCAGGAATGTAGTTCCCAAGCCGCAGTTCAAAATTGTCTTGATGTCAGGTACTGGGAGCATCTCCAGACTGGCATGTGCAATTGAAAACAAATTGTCTTGATGTCAGGTACTGAGAGCATCTCCAGGCTGGCATGTGCAATTCAAAACGAACCTGGGGTCTATATTCCATCTCTTCGGGCAGGTAGCTCCTAAGTCGCGGTTTAAAATTGGCTTGATGTCAGGTACTGGGAGCATCTCCAGACTGGCATGTGCAATTGAAAACGAATTGTCTTGATGTCAGGTACTGAGAGCATCTCCAAGCTGGCATGTGCAATTCAAAACGAACTTGGGGTTCTATATTCCATCTCTTCGGGCAGGTAGCTCCTAAGTCGCGGTCTAAAATTGGCTTGATGTCAGGTACTGGGAGCATCTCCAGACTGGCATGTGCAATTGAAAACGAATTGTCTTGATGTCAGGAACTGGGAGCATCTCCAGGCTGGCATGTGCAATTCAAAGCGAACCTGGGGTTCTTCCTTTAAGGTTTAAAATTGGATAAGCAATTTTGAGGGCCTTAATGCGGTGACAATTAGTATTGTGACATTATAATGTCACATCAAGCTGTAGGCAATCATGAAGTTAACTTATCTTAACAATGTTCAAGTCGGATGCACAACGACAGAATTCAACGACCATTCTTCGTACAGTGCCGTAAGGGGGCAAGGTAAAAAGGAAGTTGACTCTGGTGGTTGACTTTGAAGCAGGACTGTCTTGCTGTGTAGTTTTCAGTCGGAGTTGAAGTTGTGAAGTTGGTCTATTCTTCGTTCGGGGTCACCATTTGTAACGAAGCGTGTTCATTACATATATAAATAAATAATTGTAGAAATAAAACTGGTCAAATTGAAATATGTACATTTAATGCCAGTTGTTTACATGTCGTATCAATTAATATTGTTCTGTTACCATCACAACAACTTGTAGTGGTCAAAAGTCACTACAGTACTTCTTTTGACGAAGCAATAGCCGAGTCAAAGAAGTCATTCGAATGCTCTAAAACACTTCGCGCTCCCAATACAAACAACTTTTTTCTACAACCGTCAAACAAGAATATCAATATTGTTTCGCCCCGTAGTGAGCGAAAATTTTTGGCGCTCTAGTACGCGAAATGCCTTTTTTCACGTCGTCAATGGTAACGTAAATAAATATCCCATTTTTTAACAAGTTAAAAAATGGTAAACTTTGCGCATTGATAGCGATGCGCGAATGTCCCCTTTTTTACGGTTGTCGAGAAAGTACTTTATTTTTTTTATTTATCCTAGCAACCCAATCTAGCTACTGAGATTTTAAAATACGATTGACTTTCCTTATTTTTTTTTGAAATTGTTAAAGCTCTTGCTATAGAAAAAAAGTTGTATTATACACGACTTCGTCTCGACGTTAAACGATTCAATCGTGGATAAAACTTAACTTTATCGTCTTGTATAATAAATTACTACCAGTTTTTCGTCTACTATCCGAAGGTAATTTTTTGCGATTCGTCTAAAAGACGAAGGAAGTTAAAACAACAATAAATACATCAAAATATTATACCTACTTACGTTATCATTTTGACGCATATTCTTTGAGTTTTGAGGTAGCCTTATTATTGGGCATTCCATTAAAAAAACACGTTTGATTCACCATGCTTTTTTGAACCACCCTGTATAATCAAATGGTGTTACTAATATTCAACATTTTTGCATTTACAAACTTGTAAATCTCATACTTTTAAAAATACCTACCACCCTAAATTTTTTGCGAACCCAGTATTGAATGAAACTTACTATTAGCTTTATTTTATGTTAATAGAGCTATGTACTTTATTAAAAAAATTTGCATATGCAATTATTTACATTGTTCTGATTACGCTTTTAGCCATAGCTAAATACTTTCCCAAACCATAGTAGATAGAATAGCGATTAAATGGCAATGAGAAATGTAATTTTAGGAGTTTGATTTAAATATACTGTAATTTTGAACAAAACCGTTGCGACTTGCTTGATTTCTGCAAATGACTAAATTCATAAATTTTTATGGACTATGTTAATAGTATATTACATACCGAGGTGGGAAGTGTTTCATTACTGTCGAGAGATTAAGTAGTTTACAGAGACGCGTAGCGTCGAGGTTAACATTATCTCGAGACAGGAATGAAACTTTTCACCTTGGTATGTATAGTATTTTACTCACAATCGGTTTTTGTCATTATTTATTTAATTAGGTAGGTTTCAAATACTACGAATTTTAATCCCAGTTTTATAAGTCACTTTAAGAAAGGAAACTGCGACGCTGTTGCTAGGTAACATGATAAGTTCATTGAAAATTACGTTTAGCTAACCGGGAAAATCTTTCCCGGCTAGCTGGGAAAGTAAAGTAAACAATGACTCACTTTCCTACTGTTTTGAAGGTTAGAAACGTACCTATTATTAACCGATTGTCAGTAAATTCAATTTTGTATTCGCCTTAGATCATGTAAGTGCTTAGTAAGGCGACTTCGTTGATTTGTTTATTTAGCTTGTCATTTTCGAGCTATGGTACTACTCAGAAAACAGTTTTTCCAATAGTAGAACTTTTCAAGTGTGATTTTAGTTGTGCCAAATAATACATATGTTTAAGAAAATATTGTTATACGTAGTAACAAACATTTCACAACTTTTAGATTCCTGTAAATTATAATAATTGATAACGTAGGCGTCAAATAAACTAAACGTCAACATTTTATTTTGGCTAGATTTTGCCATGGTAATAGAAAAAATCTGGTACGATTCATGCACACAACTTCCTTTTACAGTGATCTTATGATTAGCCAAAACTTTGATTTTTAATGTTTAAACATTTGTCAAAAATTTTCAAAAATTACAAATTCTGCAGAAACCGTAAAAAATAGAACGTTAGGTAAAGAGACAAATTTTCACATATAATCTCATAAGAGCATTAATTCTTTCCGGAAATTTTTTGAGTGCGTTCCAACAACGTCGTATTAATTTGCCCAAGCGGGACGCGAGGGCAAATTAGGACGTTGTTGAGTGCACGAAAAATAATTTCCGGATATGAATTAATGCTCGAATGCAGATTCGGTAAGAAAATCGTAACGACACAAACCCTAAAAAGAAGTAATGTCTACCTACAAAAAATTTCCAAGAAATTTTTTGTTGCCACGGATACGGCTCGTGAACTAATTTTTCTATTGGTCATTATTGAGTGTCGTACGATTTTCTCTAAAATTTTAAGCTGAATTAAAAAATGTAACAATATACCGGGTGTTCTATTTAAAATAGGAGTTAATAAAAGAAAACAAAAGAGACCCAATTTAGAGGTATTCAACTTGAACGTCGCTTATCTCGCATCACTACACATTAAAAATGTAATAAAAATCTAAAGTTTGAAAAAAAAACGTTATAGCCGTTTTTGAAAAAATCGAAAAATGCTGGAAAATCACAAGAGTAAACACCATACTTCCGGTATACGATTTTATTAAAAAGCTTGCTTTCGCATTTATATGGTACACAAAACTTATATATGAAGTTTCAACGCTATACCTCTTTTCGTTTTTGAGATATTCTGTTCACAGACACACACAGACTGACAGACCAATGCAAAAAAAACATGTTTATTTGGTTCAGGGGAGTATAAACTTTAATGAATTTTTGGGGTGAATCCAATACTTCCTTTATTGTAAACGGAAGTAAAAATTGCATGTTCGGAAAGTGATTCTTTCATGCTCGAGTAAAATGCATTGACTCTCTTTTCTGCACTAGCTCGTAAATTAAACGTTTATACTCGTCGGAAAACTTCCAATCTTCTTAATTTGCAAAATAATCTACTGTTTCTGTTTACAGTGCATTATTTGAAATTATTTTACAGGTACAGAAGTTACAAGATTTTCTTTCAATTTATGATAGGCCTTAAAGTTAAGTAACCTACGAAAAGCAATTAAGCGCTATAAACAAATTTATATTTGAAAACAAATTTAAATTTAAAATAAAATGCATGCCCTCATTATTTATTAAACTTTTTCTTCATGGTTTTAACGTATATGAAACAAATATACAAAATAGGACGAATAGTAAAAAGCAATAAAATTGAAGTGGTTCTACAGTACTAAAATTAAAGTTAGTTCTAGATCAATCGGTTATTTAATACGAATGACTTCATAAAAATACATCAGTGATATTATCAAAAATGCAATGATTGTGCCACAAACAGATACTTTTCGCCAAGTGGAAGTTAATTAGAAGTTATTGATATCCCCCATGGCTTGAAATTGCTTCTGCAGAAGGAAAGCAGAAACTAGTATAGTAAAGTAGTCGACACCTACGTCAAGATTTTACGTTCTTCATTCACTCCTCCTCGCCAGATTGAGTTACGAGCCAATTCCATTTGGAAGGCAGCCATCAACCCCAGGATCAACCGACACCGAGGGATCCTGCCGATTATGCCGCGGTTTACATCGGGTCTCGGTTACATGAAATTTGACTCGAACTTGTCACTATACTGGAAATTGTTGTACGTCAGAACTGCAATGTTTTCTCGGTTACGATTAGTAAAATAAAAATCCTGTTTGCTAGTAAAACTTTTAACAGTTCCACTAACTACTACCGGCAGTTGAAAGCTGAATATATATATATATTTAAATCTAAAAATTACTAGAAAGGAAATGAGGCATTTGTGAACTCGTTTAGACTAGCTCCGCAAAATTCAACTTCAATAGTTTACCGGAGTTCTGTACAGGGTAGTCGAATACTTATTGCACCCCTAGTTATGTTTTAAGAATTAAAGCTAGATAGGAGATATTATTTTTTACTTGAACTCATCCATTGCGTTTCGCCCAATAAGATTTCTTTAAATAGTAGTACACAGTTGTTGCACATATCTAATTTAATTTTTTTTCTAGGGATTAATATAAACGTAATATATAACAAAATATTTTAGAAAACTGAAACTATTGGTAGATGTAGGCTGTGCTTTTACTATTGCAATAAGTTGTCTCTTTCGCAGATCGGTGAAACAGCCAATAGCAAGACAACAAATGAATAGGCGTTTTTGTATTGTGTTACTTATTATGGTTTATTTTTAATTTATCTTACAAAGTAAAAATTACATTAAAAATGTATAATAAAGTTAATTAAAACCTTATATCTACACGAAATATACTAAATGTCAAACATTAATGGTTTACTTATACGTTTACTTATCTATACATTCAAATTTTGCAAGTGACTGTTTAAATCTGTGCTATCAACCTGTATGTCACCTGTCACCATACTTCTGCTAAAGATTCAAACCTTTTCTAAATTCCTGCTAAATTTGGAATATTCAAATAAAATTACTACCTTAAATCAATTTGCTGGGATTTCTTTAGTGAGCTGGGTGGTTTTTGTTCGCAAAATTCTAGCTTTTTAGATGTAATGTTCCATCTAACAGATATTGCGATTGATTATTGTACTGTTCATATTTTCTTGCAGTTTATTTTTTCCTAAACAGACAGAAAGTGTCTACTTTCACGACTCATTTTCGGCATGAAGGTAGTTTTTCCAGTAGTAGTAATTATTACAATCGAATTTGTTTATTTGTTGTTACTTGATCAAACCCTTATTACAGAATGAACATTTGGGAAAAGCAGTATACATCACTCGCCATGAAAGTGTCTATGCTTGACTTGGAGGATTAGAAGAAATGCTCGGACGCTAACGCGTCCTAGCATTCTTCAATAATCTTCCTCGTCTTGCAAAAGACCACTTTCTTGACATTTATCGTAATATACTATTTAGTACCCAATTAAATTTGAAAGTAGACATATAAATTACAAGCTGTGTAGTTATTTTAGATCCCGCCCATCACTGAAGGAAAGAGTCAATATAGTCAAATTTTCTCAAGTTGCACCTCTATTATATAATGAGAAAAATCGAGAAATAAGTAATTCGAGTTACAGAAAATCGCAAAATAACTAAAATTACATTTCCCAACGCATTTATTGACGCAGCAACCTCCAAATACACTACGGAAATCAATAAACTATATATGTGTTTATTTCAAGAGAGTGGTTATAAATTTGCATCCCCAAGATGTTTTACATAAAATATTGATATAGAACATTTCAGATTTAAGAAAAATTAAACAACTAATATGTTTTTACTGTGTTAGCTTATCGAACTTAATAAGCATAATTTTGAGATTCTTGTGAGTTTTTCAAAAAAATTCTAACTATAGCACAAGGTTGCTTTTGCGCTATTAAATAAATCAAATTGAAATACAAATTATTTCAGGGTTTTAAGGTTTTCTAAACTTACGTGGCCTCGCCAAAATAATATCATGTAATACAAGATCTACGAATTGACTGCGACAACTCAAATGTCAATTACTCATGCAAAGAAACTCTCCTGGGTGTTTTATTTGCCGCGTTACTATTCAGTGCCACTTTGTAGCAATTAGTTTGTTCACCTAGATAAGGTAAGTGCGTGGGTTTTGTTGTCCTGCAGAAATCACCTCTCTCTCTGGCCTGTGTGCTGGTACTGGACCAATTTGCCAGATATCCGCTTGGAACTTCTTTCATCAGTTTCGGAGATTTGCTAAAAATCACTGCTAACTAATTAATTTTTTTAAATAACAGAATTGCTCAGTATTCCTGGTTAGAATGGAATTATGAGAGTTCATAAACCACTTTGTCGTTGGACTAAATAGTGGAACTTGCTTTTTTTAGTAATGACCCTAAAAAAGCAAACACTTCTTAACGATTTACATGGATTTGACATCGAGTTCATTTACTTCAAACTGTCAGCTTGCAGGTATGTTATATTATATTACATAACAACCTGCGAAAGTGGTGTATGTCGTGCGAGTATATTTGAGAAACGAGACGACGAGTAGCGGAACTGAGTGACGTAAAATACGAGCGTATGATATACTTTCGAGGGAGTTATATATGTTATTTTTCATACTACCACAAAAAATACACATTTTTGCAACTTCATGAATGACAGCTTTATTGTGATAACTGACAATATAAGTAATTTTTAAGTCAAAATGGCATACTGTCAACAATTTTTAGGTTAAAATGACATATTTAGTCCACTGTATAACAGTGAATTGTGCATTTTTTCATAACAAACACGTTCGTTATGATAACGACCGGCTTTCGTACGTGGGAGTGGGAAAACAAAAATGCAAAACATTTTTGCTAAAACTGGCGATTGTCAATAATTCAATTTTGGTTTTTCCGCACTAACTTGTTAGATGTTTAGATAGCAACAGCAAAAATGACAATAACCCCTGTTTTTCTCCTGCAGCTGGTTTTATACAAACAAACACAAATGGGTCATTACCCCTTCTACCAAGAAAGTATAACTTATTAAAATTGGAATTGATTGAAAATCTAAAATCATTAATAATTAACTAACTAACCTTAGCCATTCCAAAATTATAAAATAGACTACTAAATTGTTCGTTGCACAAAGGTCGTTTCAAGATCTCACATGACATATTTTGGGCAATGTCCATATTAATTGCTTATGATTAAAATACTTCTGTATGTAACATAAGTTAAACTAAAGGACTATAAAATATAGCCAATTTTGTCTCTTTAACCTAAATTTCATAAACTTCCCACATAAATTAATTACAATAGTGAGCTTTAATCAATATGACACATTGACACCTATTAATATTACACTCTAAAAATCTTTTATAGCCCTACTATTTTGGCTTCCACTCCGCTAATTACTAATTACACGTGATTGAATCTATTTTATGATTTGCTTTTTAGCTCTTTCTCAAATAAAATTTTCTAACATTCAAGTTACATGGCGTACAAGACATGATTTAACCTTAGAGCTACCCTTTCGAACATCAAATATTACTCAACGACTAGAAGTATATGATATGTCAGCCCAATCGAATTCAATACGGCTATTGTACAATTAATCGTAAAAAAGCTCTAAGAACAAGTTGACATATTTAAGATTTACAAATTTTGAGGTATTTCTAATGCTAAACAAACAACTAACGAACTATAATGTTTTTATACTAACAATGTATAATTATTTAGATAATGAATAAATCCTTCAAATATCGTTCAATAGTTTTGGGCTACATAAACTCACATTGTCGTTTTACTTGGTTTAAGGTAAATTTTATCTAAATTCATAATTAAACGTATGACTTACTAAGGTAATTACAGACCACCTTAATATGGTAGCTTATAGGGCAAAATATTCTCGCAATATCACACTAAAGAGTCTAAAAACCATGAAATACATCTCTGGAAAGCAAATCCAAGATCAGAGAGCAATGAAATTCTTTATAGCCTCTATAGTCTTAAGAGTTGCCTTGTACTTATCGTGTGTGTACTACGGTTATTGATTATAAAAACCCTTTATACTCAACATGTGTGCTTATTTTGTCGATTACATATAATAATTATAGTTTTTCATAAAAAAATTAGTTTAAACGCGCTATACCTATGTTGGTCTCTATCTATAGCAATATATACTAATCTAGGAAGTATTGCAATTGGTAATATGAGTTGCATATGCAGCTCTATTTTTTAACTGCGGCAAGTGAAACAGCATCGTCATTGTTCCAAACGATCTAGATTTGCTTTTGAAAGCCAGTCTTTGTAAAACATTTTTTTATGGTTTCTGTACAGCCCTGTCCCACAGTTTAGATGGATTTATAACGGCATTTCATAGAGTAATCTGTGTTATTTAATTCCTTTGTTACACGGCAACTAAAGTTTTTTCTTCTTTAGTGTTGTTTTAGATTGTTGATAATTTATTCTCTGGTCAATAGGTTGTAGCTTTGACGTTTGGCGAGAGAAGAATAACACGACTTGAATTTTGGATATGACGAACGGTCATCGAAAAACAATAAGATTTTACGTTTTACGTTAAGCCATTCTTTATACAGTCATTAATAGCTATTTAAGTAACAAGGAATGTAAGGACCTATTAACATTTGAGGTAGGCAAGTACAAGCCAAGACGAAGTCGCGGCTTGTTACCTGCCGAAAATGTTAATAGGCGATACATTCCGAGTTATCTTATTATATTTTTCTCGCTGCTTATCGAAATTTTCCTAGGTTTTTGAAAAAATTGTTTGGTTTGTCACCTGTCACCAGGATTAGTTTTCGTCAGTCGTGTTACCTGTGAGTGTCACATGTCACATAAACACTTGCAATTTCTAAACAAAACGTCTAAATCTGCATCTTGCTTTGCTAATTTTATTATCCTAGGAAATTATTAAGTTCCGTTGTCAAGAAAAAGCAGCAAACAAATATAATCACCGACTTACACGTCTTGTTACTAAGGCTGTATCACCGACTTACATGATCAGCAGCGGGAAATAGCTATTTAAGTAACAAAAAATGTAAGGACCTATTAACATTTGAGGTAGGCAAGTACAAGCCAAGACGAAGTCGCGGCTTGTTGCCTGCCGAAAATGTTAATAGACGATACATTCCGAGTTATCTTATTATATTTTTCCCGCTGCTTATCGAAATTTTCCTAGAATTTTGAAAAAATCGTTTGGTTTGTCACCTGTCACCAGGATTAGTTTTCGTGAGTCGTGTTACCTGTGAGCGTCACATGTCACATAAACACTTGCAATTTATAACCAAAACGTCTAAATCTGCATTTTGCTTTGCTAATTTTATTATCCTAGGAACTTAATAATAATATTAAGTTCCGTTGTCAAGAAAAAGCAACACACAAATATAATCACCGACTTACACGTTTTGTTACTAACGCTGTATCACTGACTTACATGATCAGCAGCGGGAAAAGTTTTTTATTGCTCTGTAAGTGAGTACTAAACATTTTCGCTACTAAAAGACAAATTATTTTTTGATTTGCCGATGACTAAGAGTTTCAGTTTTTCGGTACCACACATTTTGGCGCCCACCATAGCAATAACTCGTTCTTCGCTGTGCTTCAGATATATTTATATTCTGATATACGTCAATGTCGAATATAAACAAGAACATGAATCTACTCAATTTGATTCGCTTTTTTCTCTCCTTATAAACATTTTACTGTAACTAACTGTCAGTAGAATTGAAGTCTTCTTCAACTAATTTTTACTTCCCTCGTCTGAAAGACGAAGGAAGTATTTCTTCAGATCTTCACGTTTCAGGTTCCCTAGATGACGAAAAAGAGATTTTCTCAATTCCGTCATACAAACATATATACAGGATGAGCACCTTAAACAAATTTTTTTTGTTTATTTTTCTTTCAACTTAGTAATAGATACAAGTAATAATTTGTACATAGTGCAGACTTTATTCTTACCAAAAATGGAAACCAATAGATACAGAATAACTGTTTCAAGATACAAAAAGGAGGCACAAACTAGCGCGTTACTAAATATAGCTGCGACGCAGGAATTCGAAAGGTAGGTGCTTCGTGGCGCAGGTAGAAATTGCCCAGCCTCTTACAAATGCCACAAAACGTTGTAGGCTGCACACGCGGTCCGTCTACCGTTCGAATTCGACCACCGGTAACTTTTCTCTTATTTTAAAATGTATTTAATTTATTAGGAAAGTGAAGATGTTTTTACTCCTAACTTAATTTGACTGTTAAAATTATTTATGTCACAATGTCGACGAGGAAAGTTCTGGGTAAAACCTTTTACAAAATTTCTACTTATGCAATGCATCGTAGAGCAATAGGCTTTCTACTCATAGCATTGATCTCGGCCATAAATGTGATCAGCGGTTCCAAAACAATATCATAGGGCATTCAGTTCAAAATACTAACAAAAGCTGCAACTAATCTAAACAAGCAACCATACACAGCATCTTATGGGGCATTCAATTTAAATGACTTGTTACAGTATCAAATTGACTTAACGATACTCACGGATGAGCGAGTGTCAAATGCTAAACAAGTCCGGGAAACGTGCACACTTACCCTGGAAATCGTAAGAAACAGGCTAAAGGCCTCGGCTCAGATACGCTCGGGGAGGAGGCGGTGTCCTAAAACGAGACAGCACAGTGCAAGCGTGTTGACATTTATATAGGGTGTTACCAAATAATAATAGGGCGCCACAAGATCCAAATAGGGAAAATACCCACCCTTAGCCGAATCTTGAAAGCTAAACGGGGCACAACTGCTCAAATACTAGTTCTGGAAGCCACAGCGCAGCGACAAGGGCGCCAACCTACCCGCAACGCTTATTTACCACGTGGTCGGCACGTACATCGAGTTGATACAGTAAATGGACTAATAAAACAAAATACCTAACAGGATACGCCCAGCTGGAAAACGCTCTACCTAGAAGCTACGACGCATAGCTGAGGCGAACAACAAATCCAAATCAGTTCTATTTAAAAGTCGGCTTACGACTAAACAAGTGTCATACACAAGCGTGAACTTTGTATTTGAGTTCAAATCACAACATACTGACTGACGGCAAAGCAATTTAGAACACAAACGTTAAATTTGTACTAGAGTGTACTAGATATTAATTCAGCGCCAGGCACAGATTTATGAGGTTAAATACAAGAACATGCTGTGGCGAAACAGTTTATAACACAAATGTTACCTTGGTTGATAGCTCGGCCTCTAGACGGGCGAAGGGAGTTTGTGCAAGCGTCGGGTTTTGGTACGTGGCGTATGCGAAAGCTGTGACGTCCGAGATAGTCCCCTGCTGCAAGCGTGGGTGGAGTGTGTTATGCCCCCTTGGCAAACACGGATATCAGCGTGGCTGTTGAATGGGTCACTCGGTCATGAATCCCGCCTCACGAACGACGGAGAAAATAGGCCTAACGAGCCTCCATACTAACGGATGACCACAACAAACCCCCGAACGGACATCACCTTGCAACACATGTACTCTCAACGCTCGCCAAGGGCCGTCTGCCACAAGTAGAGCAGCAAAAAAACCATCGTGACCCCAACTGCCGTCTCGCGCGTTTAGGTCTGACCAATAGAAAGCCAAGGTCTTCGCGTCATGACACCGAGGCTGTTTGGGTGCGAGAGAAATCGACTGATGTTATCTCCCTTGCTGCCATTGAATATGTTTCTTGAAAATATTTAAACGAACGCTGTAATCAGAGCTAGGGCAGCCAGCTGCGATATGCGACTGCATAGAGATTCGCGCGCAAGCTGAGCTGACGAATAAAACTTAAAGCCACGCGCGGGTCAGGATCTTTGGATGATGTGGAAAGCTGCCGTATAAAAGATAATATACTGCCGAAACGGGCCAAGATATATAGGCGGACTTGCCAATTTGGTATCAAAACTGCTCTAGATGGTTATATAGCTATCTGAGTTAAGGAAAAATAGAAAATGGCCTGACATACTATCAAACGACACAGCGAATTGTTAGTGGATTATTTGAAACCACTGCTTCTTTAAATGGCTGGAATTTAACTAGCTCTGGGTACAGCATCAACAAATTGGAATCAGACTGGCAGACATGTGCAATAGCCAAGACCGTGTACTAAAGGTGGACCTTGATTTCGAGTGTTTGTATATTATACATATTACATATCCTGTGATTTAAAAAAATCTTTTAAAATAATTAATTCGAATATTCTCCTCGCCTTAGGAAGTCGCTAGCAACAAGAATGTTACTAAATTTTATTATTCCTGAAAACCCTGAAATATCGTAACCACATTTTGTAAGTGTATTGTGTTTCCAATACAGAGAACTGAAATTGATTTTTGTTCCCTTACTCACAGCCATGAGAAAACTTAAAATATTTCATCATTACGTGTATTAGTTGTTTTTGCCGTTTTTATTGCATTGACTTTCAGTTTAATTTCCACCACAACCTTACTTCTATCCAGAAGGCTTTTTTCGGTAATTTATATATTTTATATTAAAAATGTAATAAACTGTGTCACATATGAACGTTGATTTAAAGTATATAGTGGCCCTAGTATTTAGTAGTATATCTATTAGTAATTTAGACAAATATTTTTAACTAAAATTTGTATGGCTTTGATCGTTTCAAAGTCGTTATTGAAGATACAGTTTTCAATAAACGTTTATTAATAAATATTCAGTTTTCAATAAACGTTTATTAATATTTCCTAAGTAAATACTTATACAGCACTAGCTTGAACCATATTCTAGGTTCAGTACTATTTATGTCAATCACTGGCGTATCTATTAAGATGATCAATGTTTATAAAATTATATGGTCGCTAAAACTACCAGATTCAACAAATTACTGTTTTCGGAAATGTAATTATTGTTGTGCTGAATGAATATGAACAAATTTTTCTAGAATTTTCCTTAGAAGAAAAGAAATGAAAGTTAACACCCAGTGTAACGGCCCTTTCTAATTTTGGCGTAGGTGGCTTAGCTTCTCCTTAATAATGCATGCCTACTCATTTCTATATTATTTATAACTATCTTAATGGCATTTTGGAGCTAGATCTATCTTCGCTCTTAAGTTTTCAAAAGCGACCCAAGATCGAAATTTCGGAGTATCTGGCACTTCCTTTTGACTTCTCGGCGAACCAAGTCGACAGTTTCGTTTTGTGGGACCGATGTGGATCTAAAACCTTATGCCTTATTCCAAGATCATCAAATGTTAAGAGACATTCACATCTTTTTTGAAGCTGGCGTCGTGGTATTTTTTACAAGGCCTACCCTGCAATCTCATTTTTTACTGCACTTGTTCGTGTATTCGTGGGTTACCGTTCACTTCAGGTGGGTTTTTATCCCTTTCAATTTAGTGTTGCTAATTAGGCGATTTCCATTATATACCCATTAGAAAACACTATGAACCGCTAAGCCGTTTCGAGGCAGATCCTTTGCGAGCTGCAACGGTCCCGCTCGTGTTAGCTAAAAAATTCTTACGTTCTTCAAGCATTGTCTTCTCTGCATTCTGTGAGGAGATGGTATTACAGCTCTTGGAAAACCAAATGGTCTTAGCTGCGTTATGGAACTAGCTTTATTTAATAATTTTTATATGTAATTGAGGGTTTTGGGTAAGATAGTATCAAGGAAAGTTTACTTTTTAGTGCCTTAAGCAGAGAGAACAATATATTTAAGTATTACTTTGTTGGTACGTGCTGTGTTTTATACTTGTAAGTTCTTCGAAGGCCTATCGACTGACTTGCGTTATATTTCTCACTCTAGAGATAAAAATATGCCAACGCCTAACAGGTTACAATCAGATAGAACGGGTTTTCGCTGAGACCTGCACGTAACTGTATTATGATTATAAGCCTTAGTACTTTTAAACGAGCAATTCACTTTTGAGCCAAATTTCAATCATTTGTTTTTATATTTAATTTGGTGATTTTATTGTTTTATGCTTAACGTAGTTTTTACTTATTTTATTAACATACAACCTCTTGGTCGTTTTTCATGCAGCGGCCTAGTTTAACCTGTGTGTTCACCGTAAACGAATTGTAACATTTAACCCCCGGATTTTTAATGGATGAGAATGTTTAAGTTTTATGCGCCCAAGATTCTAATTATTTTCATATTGTTGTTGTATTTAACTGTTTCAAAACAGTATGCTCATTAACGACTCATTCTGGTCACATACTACTGACATCTTATATATTATGTAACCCAACCGATACCTGCTCATTTTACATAGTGTGGACATTAAGTTGCGCATAATCTCGCTTACTGCGTTAATGTTCGCCTTTAGAAGAAAATCTAAAAGGGGTGTAGCGATCCAAATTGCAGCGCATATGCTAAAGTTGTATTCAGATTTTTATATCATCATCAGGGGGCTCTACAGCCTTTTGCAGTTCTTGGCAAAATCAAGGATCCGCTTCCATTCGTCTCTGTCTTGAACTTTTATTTTCCAATTTCGTACCCCTACGGTTTTTAAGTCATGCTCAATGGCATCCAGGAGCCTGGTTCGGAGGCGGCCAACAGGTCTTCTGCCTTCAGGTCTACCCATAGCAGTTTTCTTTAGTGGATCGTCTTCCTCTCTTCTAGAAATATGTCCCAACCAACGTATTCTACCGAGCTTGATTAATTTGCATATGTCGATGTCTTGAAATCATCATCATCATCAGCAATTCCAGCGTTTTATATATTCGATCTCTGGACATACACCTCTCCAAGTTGTCTCCATTCTTCCCTGTTTATAGTCGCACTCATCCACTGCGTCCCCGCCACTTTCTGAATATCATCTCGCCATCGTGTCCGTGGTCTATCTCGTTTTCCCGTTCGCGGCCTCCACTCAGTCACCTTTTTCGTCCATCTATTGTCTGACATTCTCATCATGTGGCCGGCCCACTGCCACTTCAGTTTTGCAATTTTCTGAGCTACGTCCACTACTCTAGTTTTATTCCGTATCCGTTCCTTTCTTTTCTTATCTAGTAGACGAATGCCCAGCATAGATCTCTCCATTTTTCTTTGGGTGACCATTAATTTATTTATTGATGTTTTCGTAAAGGTCCAGGTCTCAGATCCATAAGTTAGTGATGGAAGAACACATTGATTGAATATTCTCGTTTTTAGGTGTTGGGGAATCTTGGACTTAAACACGTGCCGGAGCTTCCCAAAGGCAGCCCAACCTAAGTGGATTCTCCTTTCTATTTCGGCTGTCTGACAGTTACCTGTAAATGTTAGCTTCGGTCCAAGGTATATATATTCATCAATGACAATGACTTGGATCTTGTCTCTGTTGTTGAACTGGATTTCCTGGGCATCTTCCATGTTTGACATGATTTTCGTCTTTGATATCTTCATCTTCAAACCTACGAGTGCTGTAGCATCATGGAATTCTTTTATAATTTTTGTTAGGTGGTCTTTTTGGTTTGAAAGTAGGAGGATATCGTCAGCAAATCGTAAATTTGTTAGGTTTTCTCTATTGATGTTGATTCCCAGGTAGTCCCAGTCCAAGGTTTTGAAGATGTCTTCTAAGGGGTTGGTAAATAGTTTTGGGGAAATGGTGTCCCCTTGTCTAATGCCCCGCTCGGTTCTTATTGCGTTGGTTTTCTCGAATACTGTGACTGTAATTGTAGCTTTTGTATATATAGCATTTATTAGATTGATGTAGCGGTAGTCCATACTACTTCTTTTCAATGAGTTAATTAAAGCCCATTTTTCGATGCTATCGAAGGCTTTCTCAAAATCTATAAATGCTAGATAAAGGGGTTGGTTGTATTCATAGCCTTTTTCCATGATTTGTCTTATGCAGTGTATATGATCTATCGTACTATATCCATGTCTGAATCCTGCCTGTTCGGGTGGTTGAAAGGCGTCTAAACAGCTGCTTATTCTGTTGGTTATAATTTTTGTAAATAATTTATATAAGTGAGATAATAGTGAGATCGGTCTATAGTTTTTTAGATCTTTTCTGTCACCCTTCTTATATATCAGCACTACATTTGCACTTTTCCAATCGCTAGGGATCTCTCCGTTATCCAAGCACATATTGAACAGTGTTTCAAGATGGTTAAGTAGCGATTTTCCGCCCCAACTTATGAGTTCGGTAAAAATTCCATCGGGTCCCGCTGCTTTATTGTTTTTGATTTGCTTGAGAGCTATCTTAATTTCGTATTTGCTTATAGGTGGCATATCTTCCGAATAGTGTTTAGTCAGTTTCGCTCTTTTGTCAGTTGGATCGGGGGCAGGTTCTTTCGCTTTTGATGAGTATAGATCGTAGTAAAATCTTTCAGTATATCTCAGTATGTCGTTTCTCGAGTGTAGAATAATTCCATGTTCATTCTGTAGGCTTATTATTTCTGATTTTCCCTATGTTAACATCCTTCTAAAATCTTTCGGGCCCTTATTCTGTTCAATAGTGTCCATCACTATTTTATCGTTAAAATTGGCAACATCTTTTCTCACTCTTTTTCTTATTTCCTTATTCATTTCATTTAGTTGTTTGTGATTTAGGTAATGTCTGTTTTGATTTCTTTGCTTAATTAGTGTTTTAGTGTCATCGTTTATTTGTGATTGTTTTTTCTTTACTGATGTCGCTTTCGTTACCAAGTCTTGGGCTTCAGCTATGTTCTTTATTATATGTTTGTTGAGGTTGTTTATGTTAGAGGTTTGTGCGTCTGGTTTGTTTAGTAGCAGGCGGTCTAGGTGAACTTCGTACTCATCTTTAAGACTTTCTATTTGTTTTAAGTCGGTTCGCCTTGTTTGGTTTTGTATTAATTTTCTTCCTTCAGTCGTTGTGTTTATTTTTATGCGTGTCCTTACAAGTCGGTGGTCGCTGCCATTGATGCAATTGAGGACAGATACATCCTGGATGATGTCCTTTCGATAGGAAATTACGAAGTCCATTACATTTCTTGTCTTCCCGCCTGGACTTTGCCATGTCCATTTTTGGTTTTCTTTTTTTGAGAAGAAAGAGTTCATGGCTTTCATCTGGTGTTTTTCGAAGAAGTTTACAAGAATTTGACCTCTCTCATTACGAGATCCAATACCATGTTGTCCCATGCATCTTTCTCCTGGTCGTTGTTTTCCAAGTTTTGCGTTAAAGTCTCCGACAAGAATCGAATAGTGGGTTTTTCCATGTCTAGTGCGGCTTCTATTTCTTCGTAAAGTTGTTCCACCTCTTAATCTTGTATTATTTTAAGTTTGTATCTTGCTGATATTTTAATTCTAATAGATATGACCTTAGGAGATATAGAGACAGTAGAGCAGATATAGGGTTTCCATTTTTTTGTTTATTATAAATCCGGTACCATGTGTCTTAGGTTCGTCCTCTCCTCTGTAATACATAATATTTCCTGATTTGAGGGTTATGAGGCATTCGCCTTTCTTTTCTACCTCGCTGAGGCCTATAATATCCCAGTTTATATGTTTCAATTGTTCTTCTATGTCTTGAAATAGATAATATAATTCATGGTTGTATCTTATACGCCATATGCCATTTTCATTAACTGGTCCATACATTTTCCTTAGAACTTTAAGTTCACATCGACCCACAAGCTCTTTCTCCTTCTTATTCAATGTCCATAGTTCTGAACTATATAGTAGAATCGGACGTATCATGGTCTTATATATTTTAATTTTGGTTTTGCGGGACAGATTGCGAGAGTTCAAACTTGTTCTCAGGCCGTAATATGCTTTATTGGACAACATTATTCTTCTCTTGATGTAATCCTCTATGTTATTGTCTCTTTTTACAAAGTGTTTCCAGATATATGAACTCTTGAACCGCCTCGAAATTTTATGTATCAGTAGTTAGGTTTTGCTGGATTCGGGATCGCTGACCTTCCCTGGTAATGTGCATGTATATGTTTTAACTTCGTTGACTGTTAGCCCCATCTCTGCTGATGATTTTTCTAAGGCAACGAATGCTTCTTTTACTATAACTACTGATCTTCTAACAATGTCAAGATCATCTGCGTACGCTAGTATTTGCAGTGACTTGTTATATATCGTACCTTTGTTATTAACTTTTGCATCACGGACAACTTTTTCGAGTGCTGTGTTGAATAATATACAAGATATTGCATCTCCCTGCCGTAGTCCTCGTTTCGTTTTGAAAGGGTCTGATAGCTCACCTTTGATGTCAACGCAGCATTCTACCTCTCTTAATGTTAACTCGGCGAATGTTACTAGCTTTTCAGGAATTTCAAATTCTCGCATTGCCTCAAACAGCCTGTCTTGTCTAATGTTTGCGTTTTTGAAACCTACGAATATGTGATGCTTGTCTATGTTGAATTCGTATGTTTTCTCTAGTATTTGCCTGATAACGCATATTTGATCTAGCGTAGATTCGCCTGGTCTAAAGCCTCTCTGGTAGCTAGCAACTATTTGTTCTGCATAAGGCTGTAATCGTGCATGAAGTATGTAGGCAAATATTTTATGAGGTGTTAAGTAGAGTTATTCCTCTATAATTGCGACATTTCAATTGGTCACCTTTCTTGTGTAGGGGCAAATGGTTCCCAGATTCCATTCCTTAGGTAGTATTTCCTGATGCCATATTTCCACAATGAGCCTATGAATCTGTCTTCCTAGTTCCTCACCTCCTTTCTTTAACAAATCCACGGTATTCGGTCACTACCTGGTGCTTTATTGCCCTTTTGCTTCCGTATCACTGTTTTAACTTCCTCCATAGTTGGTATTTCGCACTCCTCTTCATTTACGTTTCTTATTCTCTGTATACTGTCTTCATAAACTTGTTGCTCCTCTTGACTTGACGTACTCTCCCCTATCAGCGAGCTGAAGTATTCCTTCCATCTGGCTAAGATTGCTTTCCTTTCGCTCACGATATTACCTTCTTGATCTTTACAGATGGATATTCTTGGCTTGCACTCTTTACCTATTTGGTTTAAGTTACGATACATTTTCCGACTACCATTTTAGTTATTCTTTGTTTCAATTTAGGCCATATTTTCCTCGAAAAATTCGTTTTTCTTAGCTCTATGTATTTTCTTTTCGTCTCTTCTTTTTTCTTTGTATTCTTCTACTGCCTGTCTGGTATGATGTTCTATAACATTTTCTTATACGCATTGTTTTTTATTTCCGTCGCTCTTCTGCATTCTGCATCAAACCAGTCCTTTACTTTTCTATGCTTTTTAACACCAGGCATTATCTCAGCGGTTCTTATTATTTTGTGTTTTAACTGGTTCCATGTCATATCTACTTCATTATTTTATTTTATTTCTTGTAACTCCCTGGTTAGCTGGTTTGGATATTCGTTTGCCACTTGTTTCTCTTTCAGTGTTTCCGTATCATATATTTTGGCTAGGATTCCTCTTTCTTTTTTAGGTTAGAAATTCTCTCTCGTATTTTAGTCATAATAAGATAGTGGTCTGAATCGATATTGGCCGCTGTGTACGTTCTAGCAACCATTACATATGAATTGAAACGAGCATCGACAACCATGTGGTCAATGAAGTTAAATGTGTGATTATCGGGTGATCTCTAAGACATTCCATGTATTGCGGTGTGTTGAAAGTATGTTGTAGATATTAGCATATTGAGAGCTGCTGCAAAGTTTACTAGTCTCGCGCCATTATCATTTGAATGCATGTGTGGGCTATGCTTGCCTATGGTAGGTCTATAGATGGCCTCCTGCTCCACCTTCGCGTTCATGTCGCCAATAATTACTTTTATGTCGTATTTCGGACATTTTCTATATACTGCTGCAAGTGTATCATAGAATTTGTCCTTTTCATTCTCTTCTTTTTCTTCTGTCGGGGCATTTATTGTAGAGTAGTTGAAAATTCTTGACAGATTCTGATTCTATTGTTTATGGTCTCAAAATCGATTACATTATTTTTTAACCTTTTTCCTACAATAAACCCTGTGCCTAAGCAATGTTGTTTATCGTGGCAGCTGTAGTATACTGTGTGGTTACATTTTTGTACAATACCTTGGCCTATCCATCTCATCTCTTGCAAAGCAGTTATATCTGCTTTGTACGTGTCTAAGGTATCTAACAGAATTTTTAAAGTTCCTGGTCCGGCTGTAATTCTTTGATTCTTCACAACAGTTGATTTTTATAGTACCGGACTGTTAGCCCCGCCCAACCCTTTTAGTCGCCTCTTACGACAAGCAGGGATACTGTGAGTCTATTCTAACCCCAAACCACTGGGAAGGGAGATTTTTATATCATTGTTTTTAAATGTTATGACGTCATTAATATTTTTTAATAACTCTATTTTTTTAATTCAGTTTGGTATCAGATTTGATTCTCTTTTCAACAGTATAAAATTTTAAATAAGTTACATTAGAAAAACGTTACCTTAAAGTTCATACAGTAAAGGATCCCTGAGTTTTTAACCTGATGAGTATACATTCATTTCTTATGTTAAGTTGCTACCGAAATAAATGAAAAAATCTGTAATAGCTATTAACATATCTAGGAGTGTTATGAGTATCATAACTGCCGCAGATGTTGTATTGAAATCCGAGCTCGCAGAGCGAGGATTTTAAAACATCTGAGGCTGTTATGATTCATAACATCCGTGATTTGTTCAATAGTTTATTGGTTGTTGTATGGTTATGGTTGCCATGTACGGTAATGGACTATTACCGTACAGAACAGTTACGATTTAGTTACCAGCCTACTTTTGTATATGTAAACAAGGGATTAATATCCTGCAACCGATAAAAGGCTTTTACGCAGAACTTCTCTCGTTGACATTGTGATACTAAATAATTTTTAAAAAACAAATTAAGTTAGGAGTATAAATATCTTCACGTTTCTAATAAATTAAATATATTTTCAAATAAAAAAAGACGTTACCGGTGGTCGAATTCGAACGGCAGGAGGGCCGTGTGTACAGCCCCAAGTTTTAGTGAAATATCGTAAGTGACTGGGCAATTTCTACCTGCTCCACGGAGGACCGACCTCTAGAATTTCTACGTCGCAGCTATATTTAGTAACGCGCTAATTTGTGGCTCGTTTTTGTATTGTAAACAATTTATTCTGTATTTTTTAGCTCCCATTTTTGGTGAGAATGAAGCCTGCAATATGTAAAAATTATTATTTGTACCTATTACTAAGTTGAATGAAAAGTAAACAAAATTTAATTTGTTTAAGGTGCTCACTCTGTATATATTTGTCTAACATTTTCCCGGTTTCATTCCAGGTATATATACATATAATGTGCATGGCAAATATCGTCTTCCTCCGAAAAATATTTTTTGAGTTATACCGCCAACCGACAGACAGACAGACAGACAGACAGACAGAAAAACAGACAGACAGACGGACAGACAGACAGACAGACTGACGGAATTGAGAAAACCTGTTTTTCGTCATCTAGGAACCCTGAAACGTGAAGATCTGAAGAAATATCAGAAGGTGATTTTTTCCTGATTACAATCCTTCCTTCGTCTTTCAGACGAGAGAAGTAATATAGGTTGTCATTTAAAAAAAATATGACGTCATAACCTCATAACATTTAAAAAATATAATACATCTGAAAATGACTTTAGCAAATGCACTGCAATTTGAATCGCTCCAACCAGAAAACAAAGATTAACGGAGTTACCGAACTTATGCGCTATTTAATTTCCACACTGTATATTTGAAATCATGTAGCGAATTATTCAATATCAAAAAAGTTATTGAAATAGGAAATTATTGCATCCAAATTGTTATCCTGAATTAAAATAACTTGTAAGTGTAATAAACAGTAGTTACTTGCATTCAAATTGTGTCAGTAGGTTGTTTTAGATGTCAACGATTTCCTGTGAGAAACCAGTAGAACAAAGAAAAGAAAAAGATCTCGTATATAAATGAGGATTCATATATATATATATATATATACGCTTGGACTATTATCAATTTAACGTATGTCCCAAAAGTTTTCGGAAAAAAGTAATGGTTAAAAATTTTGTATAATTTTTTATTTATTTTGCATGTCAACAACATAACCTTATAGCTGTGTTTATTACAAAACTGACATGTTATATTAAACGTCAATCAATTTGATACAATTTGTTTCTAACGACAACTGTATGGGACGTTATTTACTGTAGGTCTATTTTGAAAATTTTCCGAAAACTTTTGGGACATACGTTAGAACACTCTCACACGTTTTATGTGAAAATATATTCAAAATAATTATCCCATTTCATTAAAAAGTTGTTCTATAGCTTTTAACTTAAAGCAAATTTTATCATTAATAATGTATTAAGGGCAAATGCTTTTGCCGGTAAAAATGTTTTACGAAAGTATTTTGTTTTGGCAATGTCACAAGACAAACTAACTTGATCAAATTCCCGAGCCGAAGGCGAGGGAATTTGTCAAAGTTAGTTTGTCGAGGGGCATTGCCAAAAAAAAACAACAAATCGTGAGTAAAACATTTACCGAGCAAAATCATGAGCCCGAAATACATTTTGTGGACTATTTCCCAAATATCGGTTCATTTTGACATTTATACTGATGCGCAATGACAGTTTAAATGACGTTTCTTAAATACCACCTTGATTAAAGCAACATATTTGGTGGTTGCCGTGGATGCAAGTGGCAAAAGAAACTGACAAAATCCCAAGGGAAAATTTCGATTTTTTGCCACTACAAAAACACACGATTGGTTGAATTTTGAAAAAGCATGGCTTTTCATTGGATAATAAGAGATGTGGGAAATAGTCATTTTAATGCAACGTGTTCATTGTAAAGGTTATCGTACAAACATCCAGACAAAATTTTAATCAGAGGTGTGTTTTCTGCGGCTAGTTATTTCGCCGCCCCTAAACGGCAGTTTTGTTCCGCCGCATAAGAGCTCATCAACATTATGTTGGAATTCCATAAAAAGCACCATTACTGCACTCAATTTGTGTAATTACTTTATTATTCAATATTACATATTTTCTTCTTTATAGTTAATCTATTTGCATGTCATCACTGTTCTTAAATGAAATGCACAGACACGTAAATTTTGTTTCTACATCATAACTATGACAATTGCAGAAAAAACATTTCTGAAAGGATTCATGCCGGTTGCCAGCCAACTAAATGTAGTCGAAATGAAACCGCATGCAGAATATGTACTTTAAATATTAAATATTTAAACCTTCCCTGCCCTAGAAACCGAACGTTTTACGTGCGCTTTACAGCCAAGCCGGGAAAGGATATCATAAATTCATGTTATACTCTACAAGGAAAAGAATAAAAAGTCCGACTGAAATTCTGAAATGCTAAGAGAAAATCTGCTATCCCAAGGTAATTTTTGTCACACACAGGTGTCACTATAAAACTATTGCGAACTTGAAACCAGTATCGCCAATGCCATATGGGACGTTCATCATTAAGATGTCATACACACTTCTGTTTTGAGAGATCATTACAATAATACACATACACAGGGTGTTGTAATTTTATTTCAAAAAAGTACCAGAAGTGATTGTAAAGGAAAAACCAAGACACATGTTGCTACGATAAAATGTTAAATTTACTGCCCATTAAAGTAACATTTGTTATTTCATATTTTTGTTACATGCTATCGAAGTATTTATCGATTAAACTCATAGCTGATACATGCATTTTGAGCTACCAGGAAACTATTCCGGTTACGTATTTTTAATGCAGAATTATTAATTAAGGTTTTACATAGAAACCCCCATTCCATTTGATGTGGTAATCAAATAACATTTGAAAAATGTTCCGTCCAATATGGTGTCAAATATATCAATTTAATTCTTTAGTTCTTAGTAATTGTAATAAAACTAACCTTATGTTTGTTTGTGTTAACATTACAATAAAATTTGTAGTATAATGGATACCAAAAATAGTTAAAGACAAATCGGGTCTTGGTACACATAGATAACGTTTCCAAATATAAATCGAAATTTGGTATAATACAATTTAGAAAGCTGTTTGATATGATACTAAATGTTTATGAATAATTACTTTCAAAATGTTTTAAACATATGAAATGTTTGCCTATTGCTTAATCAAAATTTCTTCTAAAATTTCTTAAAACGTATGACTTTCTGTATAAGTTTTCTTCTATACAAAACTTCATCTAATGATACGTTGAATTTTAAACACGTTGCCGAGTTGAGTTACCTAGAAGTATGATTTGTATGAACGAAAAGTTACATCAAACAACAAATGTTGAATTCCTCCCCGCTTGGTTTGAAACTAATTGTAGGTATATTTAGGATTGTATTAACTCAATGCGGCAGTGAGAGCCAATAATAAACCATGTATGGCATGCAGTAGATTTGACAAAACCGCATTAAAAACCATTTCACAAAAAAAATCACCAACTTAGATATTTTTGCGTTCGATGTGGTTCTCCCAATCTAAAATATCTTCATGAAAAAGTTGTAAAATTAACAAGGGATCAAGTACCAAAAGATATTATCGAAGCTATAGGGTCACCAATTAAAAAAGTGGCTGATGCAATTTCAATTATTACGGAAACACACGAATTGGTATATAACCAAAATTCTAAGCTAGATTTTCTTTATAAAAGGGTTTGAAAATTTACTCGATGTGTCATTCCTTCTCTAATTGTGGCCTACAATCAATTAGAAAAATTTTAAACGGTATGCAGCAGGATCTTTTCAATTTCTCCTCAGTGTTCTTCAACAGCAATGAAGATTAAATTAATGTATAGGTATGCGATCCATCTTCAAGTAAAATTAGAAAAAAAAAACAGAGAAGGGGAACAAAATAAGTTAACTAACATATCCGAGTCCATGGCGGAGTTCCAAATAAAACTGAAATTTCTAAAATCTCCGGATGTTGCTTCTTCGACAACACAACCGATCCCAATTTAAACATCAAAGCCTTGTATGTTAGTTGGCACCCAAACAACAGAAATATTTCCTAGCTTGTGTGGCCCAAAACCAGTGCCGACTTTAACCTTACCTACTCAAGATAAAAAAAGTAGGCAAATTATTCACTTTTCTGCCATTCGGGAGTATGCGATTGTTAGAAATTTTCCATCGTACTATAAAAGCAATCATTTAGGTAGTACATTATATTAAAGAAAAGTTGGTAGTGTCGGACTTTAGAAGATGATATCCCCTATTGAAACAATCAGAAAATGCAGCGGAGATAACATACAAGATTGGCACCATAAATAGAAAGTCTGCTGCTCGATTAGCAGAGAACTTCTGGCCTGCTGGTGTATCGGTAAAGTGGTCAGTAGAAAAAAAATACCATTTCCAGAAAAATCTTAGTGAAAGAAACGAAACGCAGCTTAACAAGGTGAAGAAAAAGACAACTAAAAAAGTCGCTAGTCAAGAGAAGACTCTAACGCTTCATTCTGAAGGGGAGACTATAGCAGCTGGCAAACAACACACTTTTAAAGAAAATCAACCAATAAAATTTGTGAATGCAGGCATCCAGAAAGCAAATCTCACAATAGATGCAATGACTCCACCTAGGGTGAAACTGATAGTGTAATCTGCCGCCGATGAGGGTCGTTACCTTTTGCCTCGTCTGCGGAAACCCGCAATAATGAATGCCATCAGGTTGTACATATCCTATGTACATGAACAACCGCTCCATAAGGGTGTTTTTGGCTTCTGACGGCCATTCCGTAGACGTAGAATTACTGAAAAAATTATACATAAAGTATGGCATAGAATTTTCTACTTCATCGGCGGCCCTTGCAACTTACTAATCATTTGTCTTCTTCCAACATTTAATACGCCTACAACAATTCAGAGAAAGCCATGGCAAATACTACTCACCGAAACGAAATTTTTAATACGACCGACGCAGACGTGTCAAAAGGAGCATCTATCTTCTATCATTGACGAACATTCAGTGCTCCTCTTTTGTAATAAAAAAAGCACAGTAATATTACTATCTTGCATGCAAATATTAAATATATTAGAACCAAACTTAATAATCTGGAATCCACCTTAACAGAGCAAAATTTTAACGTGCTGATGATTAGTGAACATTGGCTTAAGAATGAAGAAAAATATTTATATACACCAGGTAATTACAATCTAGCTTCTTGGTTTTGCCGCTTGGAGAGTGAATGTGGAGAAGTATGTATTTTTACTAGATCCGATCATGTTATTACGTCAATAAATTTTATTAATGAATGTAATAACGAAAAGCATTTTGAATGCACTAGCATAAAACTTACTGATTTGAACTGTGTTGCCGTGGCTTTATATCGTTCACCAAGTGGTAACATATCTTTAAAAATTATCTTTCTCTAAAAATTTTAAAAATAGTAAATTAGTGTTTGGTGGCGATATAAACCATCCAAATTACTAACATATTTCATTCATTTGTATTACAAAAAAATATCACCGACTTTACTAGAGTACAAAGAAATCCAAGTCATGTATCGACATTTTCTCAAAATTTTAAGTACAACTTGCAACTGTAGTTGAATTTCACATATCTCATCGTAAATCCCAAATAATTAAATTTAATACTATTCAAAATCGAACGACCTCTGTTTATAAAACCGTAACAAATAAAAATTCTAAAAATAAAATCAAAGTTTCAAATTACCGCCTATCTGAAGAATGGGTATAATTATATCGTCTGGCCCAAACCATGCACTTAATGTTTTTTATAAAATTTGTTCGTGTTATCACAGTTTATCTTATCCTCCCATTAAAATAAATACAAATAAAAAATGTAAAAATGCTTCTATATTTACCAATCCAGAAATAGTTTCGGCCAGGGAAAAAATAAATCGCCTTGAAAATATTTTGAAATTCAACTTGCAAAATAATGATCTTCTATCGGCTCAATTTAAACAAACAAAATTCGAATACGAACAAAAAACCTTAAAATGAAAGAAAGAAAAATCAGTAAATCAATTGTGGTGTCTGATAAAAAACAGAGAACAATATGGAGAATAATAAAAAAAGTGTAAACAATAACAATAGCAACGGAGTGTTAAGTTTGATTTCCCCAAAATCTCACAATGGCTACTTTGTGCATGTGGCCGACGATTTATTATCAAATATTCCCTCATCAAAGTACACACACAACGTTAATCTAAAGAAATTACCAGTAAATAATGAACAATCACTCTTGTTATATGATGTTGAGGAATGGACGATACCAGATATTATAAAGGCATTAAAAAGGTCAAAATCACTAGACCTATATAATCAATCGGTTTGTATGTAAAAACAATGTTTTATGTTTATCTGCCCCGATAGCTCACATTGCAAACATCATATTAAACACTGACATATTTCCTAATAAATTGAAACAAGCCAGAATTATACCTTTATATACATCGGGTAAAATTATGGACCCATTGCACTTCTCACCATTTTCGCCAAAACTAAAATTATTGCAGTTCCAATTTTAAATTTCTTTGAAACCAACCATATTTTTACGGACAGACAGTTTGGGTTCAGAAAAGGAAGGGACACTCGGGAGCCATCTTTCATTGCACTATTTCTTGATTTAATCAATGCGTTCGACTGTGTATCAAAAAGCATTATACTCAATAAACTAGAGTGTTACGGTTACAGAGAAGTAAATCTAAAACTAATGTCGTCCTACTTATCTGACAGATCTCAATTTGTATTTTGCAAAGCTCAGTATAGCGGAATGTATTCGACTTTCCTAATGCCATCCCAGTTTTCACAACTTTATTTTCAGACGGTACGACCTTTGCAAACCACATAGAAGATGAAACCCTTAACAATCACTTACAGACCAACATTATTAACGAAGCCTCCGATTAGTTCAACGCAAATAAGCTTTGTTTAAACCAAAATAAAACTACCACTTCACTATTTTCAAATAAACAAAATATCTGTGAAACAGTAACATTTTTAGGCCTTACCTTGGATAGCAGACTAACTTGGCAAGCACACGTTGACAATCTTTCAATGAAGTTTTCAAGAACGATCCATGTAATTAGACAAATAAAAAATCGAGTAAGCTTAGATGCTGCCATTATTGCATACTAAGCATTACTTCATAGGGTGATGACGTACGGTCTCATAAACTGGGGTACCTCTACACATATTAAAAAGCAAAATTGTACAAAAAAGAGCATTGAGAGCGTTGACTGGAGCAAGTCGACAGTTGTAAACCATTGTTCAAAAAATTTTACATATTAACGCTACCATCAGCAATACTATATTGCAATCTATTACAAATAAAAGAACATTATAGTGATTATACAAAAAACGGCGATGCCCATGGTTACGACACCCGCAGTCGAGGCGATAGACAGGTTCCGCAGTAGAGATTAACATCCACTAAACGAAATAATTTTGCAATAGGATTGTTTAACTTGTTCCCTAGTGCTCTCAAAAATTCCCCAACAAAAAACTTTAAAGTTAAGCTTAACAAATATCTTCTGTTCAATGTCTACTATGAACTTTCCGATTTCAGATTTGATGAAAATTAAGACTGCCTTCTTTATTGACTACAGTATTTAGTTGGTACTGTATTTTTCTGTATATAACTGTTTTATTTGCGTATATGCATTGTATTTTTTAAATTTTAAGGTGAATTGTGGCATATCTCAGCACCACGGTGTATATTATTATAAATAAAAATACTACTTCTACTACTACTACTACTACTACTACAATTAGGTTATTCCCACGTAAAGTACTTTTTGTACTCATGACTTCAAAATTTATATTTCCCGGTCATTCTCGATGCGCCGAAAGTTACTTTTCTCGCACTGCAGTGCTTTTTACTTTCCAACAAAAACTATGGCAATTGTGTGACAAGAATAGATATAAAGTTAACATGTGCGTAAGGTATGTATAAAAGTTTAGTGATTGGTGGTATCTACTCAGTAAAGTAGTAAAACACTAAACAATAATATATTTTTTATTTTTTAGAATATTTTCAATTATTCGTTACAAAGAACATTGTACCTAACTCTTTCGGGAAGAATTTTTCCGAATTCCCACTGCATGCAGCACTCCCTTCGGTAGTGCTGCAAACAAAGTGCTCATTCGGGAAAATTACCTTTCCGAACTTGTTAGGTAAATAACTATTATTCGTTGATGTTGCAGAAAAATTTCTAAAGTTATGGCTCACTATCAAATTTCAGAAATATCAGTTTACTTTTATAAAAAAGAGTTAATGAGAAGGAACTACAATCGAGGGGGGATGATAAATACTCTCAATGGATAATCATGGCGTATTTAGCTCTGTCTACGGCATTGAGAACAAGCTTTACTAAACCCCGTGACTCCATCTTCCTCGTTGTATTTTGGGTGTCCCATATGTGACCAAAGATTTTGGTTTTTCTGTTTATAGTTATTTTCACCAAATGGGGTTGCGAACTAAGTTTTTATAAAGATCCTATGTAACACTTGAATAAGAATTAGGCCAGGTCAGTTTTTCATCACTTCCATATTTGATTGATAAATTACTGCAACCAGCATTAAGAGAGTAAAATGACAGGTTGTTGTGTTTTTTAATGTAAAAATATGTTCGAATTTGGATTTATTTGAAAATCATTTAAACAAATAAAAATCCCAAATAATAACAGCTAGCAAGTACCTATACAAAGATCAAACCATATAAAATCTATTTAAAGAAATTGAGACAATACGCAATACCCACTATTTTTTCCACAATCCAACTTAAATTTTTGTTGGATTAAATTCTTATGAAAAACGGTCGGTTCACCACCTTTCAAAAGTGCATTTATTGTAACTTCTTTTACGTTGACGTCTCACAGTCATATCGGAGAATAAATCAAATTGAGCATTTTAATTGTAGTAGGCTTAGAAGTAATGCTGGGCACTCTAAAGTTACACAAAATGTTTTTCATTTGGCTGTATGTTCCATTTGTTTTTATTTTTTTTTACCAAGTCCTTTGATATTTCCTTGTTAATGTTTCTTTTTCCATAAAGGTATCTATAATCTGTTGCATTAATCATACGAAGGCTGTTTTGTTAGTTGTTAGCAGCAGACCATGATGGATGCTGACAAAACAACATTGCATAAATTGAAAGCTAATTCCTTTGACAGATTTCACTTTGAGTTAAAGCTTATGCAAAGCATTCTTATTTATTTTTATGTTGCTTGTTGACCACTAGACAATCCGTGCCAGGGAATGCTTTTTGGGAAACGACTTGCTACAAGTAAAAAAGAAGTTTGTCTTACTACTAAGGTCACCAAAATCTAGTGGAAATTTTTGGCTACATTCCTTATCTACAGTTATTTACTGGTTTCGTGAAGAGATGGAGATGAGTGTTGGATCTATAATTATGACCACAACACTAAACAACAATCATGTGTTTGGCTTTTTTAAAACGAAGCTCTGCCACTAAAAGTACAAATAAAAGATTGACGATTTCTTTAGATGATTGTAAAACTGTAGCTGCTGAATGGTACATAAAATGTTGATTTCGTCAAGTCTTAGAAAGTTTGTGTAGTGATCGCCGAAAATCTGGCTTCCATGGCATTACACCATGATAATTTTATCTCTGCATGCGGCTGCGGAAACTTTAAATTTCTTACATGCATTAGTCCAACTGACGGCTCACCTTCCCTATAATTCAGATCTTACCCCGAGCAATTTTCTTTTCTTTCCAAAGATTAAAAAGAGCATACCTAGTAAGATACTTTCTGAATTTCAGCGGATATTTGGTAACCTTTTAAAAAGTGAATTCTTTGCCTGTTTAGGGAAGTGGTTTCAAAAGATGAGCAAATGCACTGTCGTTAAGAGCAACTACTTTTAAACACAAGATAGTAACGTTCTTGAAAAAGTTCGTACTTTTATTTAAAGTATCAATTAACAGACATCTTTGTACCTATCTCTGTGATGTCATTAAGTCTACTGATCATGTTGTTTGTTTTGAAGATATTTTCTTCTTTCTAGAGCACTATTTCTTTAAGACGTAGGCACTTCGTTTCTAGTGTAAATTTAGAGATTTCTTTATTTCTCACATACACCCGTAAAAAAATATCCTGGAGGAAATGATCGGAAACATTGATTTTTCGTATCTTTCAACAGCTTGGAGTGCGCAAAATGCTGGTACATTATCAATGCACCCAGCAAAAATCGAAGATTCAAACCATCCACCTCAAAGTGAGATAGGTGATCTAGCTAAATGCTGTAAGCGTGTGAACTACTTACCCATATCGCTGTAGAATTACCGAAATCTACGTGAAAATGTAGAAATCGTATGCCGCCGTTATTATGCTTTGTTATTGGAAAATCGTTATAACCAGCAATTCAAGCGCAGTTTGACTACACACGGTTAGTTTTAACAATTAACAACTATAGGGTTACATTTCAAAGCCTACTCACAACAAAACAGTAGTTTTAAGGAAGTATGTCCAACTATTACCCAGCTTTTGAGAAACAATTCTTACGTAACATAACAAAAGTTTAATACTGATAAAATAATGAAATAAAACATAGAGTAAATCGTTAAAAAAATCCGCCCACGCAACGGCTTCGCCATCTTAAAAAATAAAATAAATCTCGTTTCATAATTGTTAGAAGGGTCTTTATCACACAAAATGGATTCAAATCCTTTTCTTTTTAATGACACTCTTCAAGTTATAAACCAGAGCGTATATACTGATTCACCCTATATATAATTTTGCTAGGGTTTTTTGGAAATAAACTATTCACATATAATCTCATTAAAAGCATTAATACTTTCCGGAATATTTTTTGAGTGCGTTCCAACAACATCGTATTAATTTGCCCGAGTGGGACGCGAGGGTAAATTAGGACGTTGTTGGAATGCACGAAAAATTATTTCCGGATATGAATTAATGCTCGAATGCAGATTCGGTAAGAAAATCGTAACGACACAAACCCTCACAGTTAGGTTCGTCTACCTACAAAAAAATTCCAAGAAATTTTGTTGTTGCCTTGGTTACGGCTCTTGAACTAATTTTTCTATTGGTCATTAATGAGTGTCGTACGATTTTATACGTAATCAGGGACTAACTAAAGCAAAGCTATTTTTGAGCCATTAATATAACAGTCATCTAGTTTTTTTTATATTTTGTCATTTGCCGTGGATTTATCAAGGAATTGAGTACACTGGAACTCATTTTCACAAAGAAAGCTGATAGATCTATAATATCATTTAGTAGAAATTGTTCTCTGAAAAACGTATTTTATGTTATTTAGTAATTTCGTATTTTCTTCGGTAATAAACTGTCAGATTATTCCGCCTTATAATATACCAAGAGGTAAATATTTCAATGTTAAGCTACAGTAGATTAACATAAAATAACAAAATTTCCCAGATAATTAATTTCAAGTTTAATTAACTACAAGGTAGAGCAGTCATGGCTTTTTTCTTTGACCTCATATTAGTGACTTAAAAATCTCCGCCCATATTATTTAGTTCCAATGATAATAGTTATTTACTATATAAGTGCGATAAGTGCATCATTAATATACGTGTGTGTGAGTTAAAAACGAGTGGCTAGCATGAGTTATGTAAGCACACAAGTATATTAATGAAGTATTATCACATGTATTGTACAAAATTTTACCTATAACTGCCTAAAATTGAGAAAAGTGCATTAAGAAAAATGTCAGATCTGTCAATTTCAAAAATATTTTATTAGGCAGATGTCATTACGTCATTCATTTGACACTATTTCCTTTAGGTAATGAAGAGATTACACCACTAGTAGTGTAAGTGACGTAATAAGTTACTTATCCCACTGGTACAGATAAAAGCTTTTATCTGACATCTCCTAGTTATAAGGCTATTACCAGATCGATTTTAGACCTCTAAAGTGCCACTTATCTACCAGTGAGATATAAACCATGTCAGTCATTACTGCATTTTTGGTAGCACTGTCAAGCTAAGTCAAATTCGAGATTTTGCAGGTTGAGTTTTGCTTCAGTTTGCGGCAAATAATAAACAAAACCTAATTTCTACTAACCTCGAATTTGACATGGACTGACAATACACTTCAGTACACTACATTACACTACAGAACATCAAGGAGTCAAACCAGCACTTCAAGCCCTTGGTCACACAGTTGAGAATATAAGCAGCGGATTCATAACCGTTATGTGGCGGCAAAAATAATAAAACGTACATGGCGGGAGGTGGTACCTAGGTACCACTGTGTATTTTGAATGGTGTTGCGTGGGTTGCTGTATGTTTGTGTGCCTGTACGAGTCTGACGGTAATGTTAACTATTGCTTTGTGCCTAGTCATATCTCATGTATGGTCCGCTATAAGTTGTGATCTTGTTGAATTGATATGAGTTTAGTTCAAATGGGAAAAAGAATATTCACTACTCGTGGTAATATTATTGGTGCATCTTGTGATGGAAAATGTGGTACTACAGCTTCTAGAAGCAATGAAGAATCAAGTAGTGGAGCTTTAGGGAATGGTAGAAGCCGTCGGATTCCTGTTTCTAACCCACCATATAATTGCAGATGATATCTGGACTTAGATAAGTATGTTGCTTTGTTTTTGTGTTTTTTTCGTTATACATTTTTCTGTGGTAGCTAATGGTTTTTGATATAGAGTGACGGCTGAAGATGTCGCAAGATTGTATAAAATATCTGATAAGGAATTTAGTGATTCATTTGAAGATGGTAACTACGAGGATTATGGGCCACCAGCGAATGATGCAGAATCAGATGTAGAAGATGTTTGCAGTGGAGTGTTCCCATCGAAATAGAAGTGGAGGTGAATAGCGGCGACAATGAGGCAGAGGCTACCGCAATGCCACCACCTGCTGATGTTTATTATAATAGTAATTCGACCATCTGGAACACGACCCCATTACCCTCGTCTCAAATCGGGTTATATAATATCATTCGAGAATCAAGCAATGGGGCTTTAACATTGGCGAAAAAACTGTAATGTACTTACGTTGGCATTACAAAGGTTCAGACCGCAATATTACTACTGACAATTTCTCACATGACTGCCTCTTGCTCGCATGCTGAAATCAGATGGGCTCACTCTAGATGGTACGCTTAGGAAAAAAACCTTATATTCCCAAGGACCTTTTAGCTAAAATGGAACGACAGCTCTTTTCAACAAACTTTGCTCTCAACACAGATTCCTTGTTGTGCCTGGTATGTCCCAAAAGTAAACTCGTTTTATAACGAAACTGGCAGGTGCTGACGTTATGAATAAAATGCTGGGCATATACACTCGCCGAACAAGCCGTTGGCCATTAGCCATTTTTCAATATATTAGATGTAGTAACTCTGGCTGCCTACTTTACCTACTCTGAAAACAATCCCACGAAGTATGAGTACACAAATAAGAGGAAATTTCTTAAAAGATCTAGCTCGTAATCTGTGCTTGTTAGCTGTGAACCAAAGAAGCGACAATCCCATGGTATTACAAAATCGGTTTACGAAAAACGCCATTGCAAGTGTTGTAGGAATTTCTATGAAAACTCCTAATAACTCCAATCTTGTCCCCGAACAGAAATCCTCTAGATGCATTGCAGCAAAAGGCGTATGCAAAATTTGTTATCGCAGCGACGAGAATAAAAAAAGAAAAGTCAGCAAGATGTGTAGTATTTGTAACAATTCTGTGTCTCTTCAGCATACGAATTAGAGCGTAAAATGTCTTCAACGCCAGAAGAAATAATAGCAATTCATTTTATTTGATATTTTCTGAAATATAAAAATAACAATAAATGTATACAAATATTGAAAACACAGCTATTTTTCTTGTTTTTTCGGTACAAAGTATACAGTGGTACCCAGGTACCACCGTCCGCCAGAATGTGTTGATTTTTTGTCAAGTCCAAAGAAACCCGACACTCCATACTTCCCAATATATGAAATTTTTAAAATATACTTAAAATTATATAGTTAGAGATGTCCTAGAAGCTCAAATTGATTCATCCTCCCAAAAATGGAATATTCCATATTTTATACCCTAAAAGTACCCGGGTACCACCTTCAGCCACATAAGGGTAAAAAACAAGCAAGATGTACCGAAAAACCTCTTCTTCACTGATCTAAAGAAGAGTGGCAACAATGTGGAAATATTTAAAGTCAAACTATTGTTAAACGCAGTTGTAAAGTTTGAAGAACCCAAAAAGAAAACAAACCTAGTCCAATGCTTAAGATGTTGTTGTTACGGCCACACAAAGAGTAACTGCACACTCCCATTGCTGTGCTACAAATGTGCAGAGGCACATGACTACAAAGCATGTGACAAAAAAAAGAAGGACGGTAAGAGCCCAAAATGTACGCTCTGTTGCGAGCCCCACCTGGCTACTGCAAAAATATGCAGAGTACACCAAGAAATAATTATCAGAAGATTTCCAGCCCAAACATCTGTAATACCAATAAATTTGGTATCAGAGAGAACAAAGATAAAAAAGAACAACTCCTAAGAACAAGAAAACCCCAACATGGTAAACCACCAAAGTAGAACAGAGCTGAAAACCACATATTCCTCACAACTAGAGAAATTAAACACTACAACTCCACAAAAGCGACACAGCAGTAGGAACACCACATACATACCACAAAAACAACACAATACTCTGGAAACACAAAACCAATACAACACACACCAAAATCCAAACACACTTCACCAACTGCAACCAACTTACGCCCAAGTAACTAGTGGCAGTAACATTATTACCTTCCTACAAGCAACCATAACAAACCAACAGCAAACCATGAACCAAATGGCAGCAGAAATCAAAAGTCTAAGAGAACAGCTCATGCGATTAACCAACCCCATAATTAAAACTGGCTCAGCTGTATAAGATCACCTTATGGAATGTCAATGGCCTTGTTAAACACAAACAGGAAGTGGAAGTATTTTTAATTCATAGCAACATTGATATCCTTTTGATATCTGAAACCCACTTCACCAACAACACATACTTTAACATCAAAAACCACACTCTTTACCACACCACTCACCCAGACGCGGATAGAATAGCCAGAGGAGGAACAGCAATTCTGATTAAACAACACATCAAGCATTACGAACTACCTAAGTACCAAAAAAACTTTCTACAGGCAACGAGCATCGTTGTTGAAGACTGGCATGGCCCTCTTACCATATTAGCCGCATATTTCCCCTCAAATTACCCCACCAAAAAAGAAGAAACCGTAGAATACTTCACTTCACTAGGAAACAGATTCCTGGTAGGCGGCGACTGCAAAGCAAAAACACTGCGTGGGGCTCAAGACTAACAGCGCCAGGCAGAGGTAGGGTAATTTATAACACCATTCAAGAACTGAGCTTAAACCACCTATCAACATATACTTCCAACTACTGGCCCACAGACCCAGACAAGCTGCCTGACCAATTAGACTTTTTCATAACAAAAGGAATTGATTCAGGCTATCTAAAAATAGAATCCAACCGTGATTTGTACTCAGACCACACACCAGTAATAGCTACGGTTAGTGGTACAATTATCGAAAAAGAAAGGACACAAAGACTTTACAACAAAAGAACAAACTGGGAATACTACAAGTATCAAATTGAACAAAAAATAAATCTCAACATCCCACTACAAACAGAAACTTATATCGAACGGGCCATCAACCAACTCAACAATCTAATTCATGAATGTTGTAGAGAATCCATACCAGACATTCCAACACGAAGACTCAACCAAAAGTGCCCGATAATAGTGAAACAAAAAATTGCAGAAAAAGATGTCTGCGAAGTATTTGGCAGAGAAGTAGATACCCACAAGACAAAAATCGCTACGACAAAGCTTCTCGTGATTTAAAGAACCTTATAAGCAAATTAAAAAACGAATCTTTTAACGAGTACTTGGAGAACTTAAGCAACGCAGATGACACAAACTATTCGTTATAGAAAGCAGCTAGAAATATAAAAAGCCTCAAAGTACAGATTCCCCCAATTCGAAAACAGGACAGCCCTGACTAATCTAGAAAAAACGTACGCCTTTGCGCACCACTTGGAGAAAGTGTTTGAGCCCCTCCCATCACAAGCAAGAACAATAGAAGAAGAAAAAATGAAACAAAATCTAGAAGAGCTCTTTCAGATGTCACCGATACCGAAGCTTTTCACAGCTCAGAAGTAACTAGGATGATCAAAACCAACTTAAAGCCAAATAAAGCTCCTGGTTATGACCTTGTGACTGGAAAACTCATAAAAGAACCACCCAGAAAGAGGGTTGTCCTACTGACAATCATCGTCAACGCAACCTTACCTCTCGGTTACTTTCGAGCACAATGGAGAGTAACACAAATTACACTCATCCCTAAACCCGCTAAACCCCCACACGACGTCTCCTCCTACAGACCAATCAGTCTACTTCCTGTCTTGAGAAAATACTTGAAAAACTACTACTAAGAAGACTAGAGCCGTATATTGAATCCAACAAGCTCACACCAAATCACCAGTTTGGGTTCAGGCAGAAACACAGCACAATCGAACAAGTGCATAGAGTGGTCAATAACATCAATCAGGCTTTTCAAGACAGAAACTACTACGTAGCAGCCTTTTTAGACGTAAGTCAGGCCTTTGCTCTACAAACTAAAAAACAACTTCCCACACACATTATATGCTATCCTGAAATCATATCTACACGAGAGGTATTTTATGGTAAAGTACGAAGAAGAAACAACATAGCTCTTCCCAGTGTTATCAGGAGTCCCACAGGGTAGCGTTCTAGGCCCTATACTCTATCTCTTGTTTACAGCTGATCTACCTACTAGTCAAGACACAACAACAGCAACATTCGCTGACGATAAAGCTATAATGGCGAACCATCCTGACCCCATTATAGCCGCAAACCTACTATCATAACACCTCTATAAAATCCAAGACTGGACAAGAGTATGGAGATTTAAAATAAATGAATCGAAATCGACTCGGATAACATTCACGAAATGTAGAAGCAACCCCATCCCCCCCCCCCCCAATAACTTTAAATGGGCGCATACTACCCCAATCCAACAGCGTGAAATAACTGTGTATACACCTAGATAGAGGGCTTAACTAGAAAAACCATATCCACAACAAAAGGAAACAGCGTGGACATAAATTTAGAGAACACTACTGGCTTTTAAGAAGAAAATCCAAACTCACTCTAACCAATAAACTATTGATATACAAAATCGCCTTCAAGCCCATATGGACCTATGGGGTGCAACTATGGGGAACAGCCGCCAAATCACACCTGGAGATAATGGAGAAATTCCAGTCAAAAGTTTTACGCATCATCACAAATTCACCGTGGTATATACCTAACAGTGAAATTAGAAATAATTGAAAGTGAATACCGTAAAGCAAGAGATTAGCGAATACAGTGAACGTTACATAAAAACACTTGACACCCATCCAAATCTCCTAGCAGTGAATTTACTGGACAATAGCGAACAATCACAAAGACTAATAAAAATATTTAAACCTCTGGAACTATCTTATAGGTTCTGATGTAACAAAACACTAAAATTATAAGTTAAGAGCTAAGTACATATACAAGCACACACTAAATAAAAGTTAAAAGTGGGATCGATATCATGGGATATCAAACCAAAAATTATTGGCATACCACATAAACACACTCCAAACTTGCTTATAGTATTAAGTATATTTATATTGTACTGATTGCAAGTAGAAATAAACAAATCAACAAAACAAAACTTCAGTACTGCCAAACGTATAACACGAATCACAGGCGACCCTAATTATAAATTTACTTGATCTCTCGGTACTTCCCAAATGTTCCCTATGACATTTCACGGCTGTCAATACAAAATTTATATTTTTAGGTATTTATTGAGTGGTTGGATAAAACGTTATATTTATATTGTATTCGTGTTTTAGTTGCGCTTTATCCACTCAAGAAAATTAAATGCTCGAACTTCGTTCTCGCATTTAAACATTCGTTGGTAGATAAAATGCCTTCTAAAACAATAAATTACTATTACTCGTTCATAAGTAAGTTGAAAAGTTTGATACATGCTTGGGTGTTACTCCAATTTAATTAATTTGGTACTATAAACATTCCTAATGCCATAATACAGTGTACATCTGATGTGGTGTTACCAAATACATTAATAACAGTAGTTTAAAGTATCTGGGGTTTGAGTAATAGTATTGTAGCTGCGCGAACAGTACCAAAACCAAATTAGGTCGCCTCACCACTGCGGGTGCACCAACATGGTTTGCTCAGGTCCAGAATTTCCTCGCTCCAGAGTTGATGTTATTGACTAAACCCCCGCTTTAGTTTGGCGTCATTGGCCGAACTCCTGCTTGGCCTCCGATTGAAGGGTATAAAAGAACAATCTGGCACACAAAATATTCTCATTCCGACTTGAGCAGCGAGCGAAGCACATCCAGCCTAGTGAGCCAATCAGTAAAGAGAAAGTTTGAGAGCCAGAGCGGTCCGGGGAGTCCAGGGAATTAGCCGGTTGGTTCTCCGGGCGCGCATACATAAAGAGAATAGTCTACGAACGTTACTACTGCCATGGACCAGAACAGCCCAGCACCATCGAAGGAGGAAGAACCATTTCAAGTCCGCCAACAGTCTCGTTCCAAGCCGGAGACGGAGGCAGAAACCACCACCAGCACCTACCGAGGTGCCAAGCGACTCAAAACGGACTCAAGTACCAGCAACAGTGGAGAAAATAGCGACATGGATGTCGACAGCCCCTCAGCCCCGCTTAGCTACAGCGAGGCAGCAAAGCAGCCACCAACGGACGGCGCAGCAGTCCCATTGGCACCACCAAAAGCCAAAATCAAAGTCCCGCCTATCGTTGTGGACAAGATGGACAGCTTTACCAAACACGCCAGACAACTGAAAGCAGCCCTCGACAAGCAAGTGGACATTCGTGCAGCAGGCCAGGGGGCCCGCATATACGCAGAAAGCCCGACCGAATTCCGCTACATTCAGGAATACCTGAAGAAGTCCAAAATCGAATTCCACACATACACGCTGCCGGCCAATCGAGAAATTAAAGTGGCCTCCAAAGGACTGGCATCCAGCATAAAGGCTGACGAGGTGATAGAAGAGCTGACGAACATGGGACACTCCCCTACCTACGTCACTAAGCTGCAGGGCAAAGGGCGCCAGTACTCCAACACCTTTCTGGTATGCCTGAAAATACTGCCGAACACCAAAGAGATCTACAACCTCACCGAACTCCTGTTCTGCAAGAGAGTACGAGTTGAGGCCTTCAGATGAAAGGCGATCATACCGCAGTGCTTTTCGTGCCAACGATTCGGGCACTCTAGCCTAAACTGCGGCTTCGCTCCGCGCTGAGTTCGCTGCGCCAAAACCCACCACGCAGCGGACTGCAAGAAAAAGCTGGAAGAAGCGCCCACTTGCGTGAACTGCACAGGCCCACACCCGGCTAACTACCGTAAATGCCCGGCGTACCAGGCTGAGCTAAAGAAAAAGGCACCTGCGAGGGCTCCCCTGCTAGCCGAGGCAGCTACTTCACAACCCCACACGGAGGAAGATGAAGACGGCTTCCAAACACAATCCAGTAGGCGAAACAGAGCTAAGCATCACGTTCCGGCCCCAGCTCAAGCGAAAACATCGCAGTGGCATCGACTAGCAGCAGCACAAACGGAACTCCAGATGCTGCAGCTATAACTACCAGCACCAACGCCGCCCTCGTAAGTGCTCCCACCCTAGGGACCACTTCCATAACCTCCGGAAAGACTTCCACTTCGCATAAGGTAGCCGCTACTAAGAAAGCTGGTGCCACACTCCAGACTGCCGCAACACCTAAGGCTGTCGCCACCACCTCCAAGGCTATCATGGCTGCCAGGCCCACCAAAACCTCCACCAGCTCCAAGATTCCCGAAGGCACGAAAAAGACGAAGCCAGCCACATGTGACCAAACAACACCAGCGGGCAGCATAAATGTGCTGGGCTTCACGATCCACCTGGATAAACTTTCCCAGTGGATCGCTACAATATCCCAAGCGTACCAATAAGATAGATCCATTATCGGGCTGCTAATCGCAGCAATAAGCGACATAGTAGCCCATAATGTGTAACACACCCGCACACGCTCAGATGAGAATCATCCACTGGAACGCCAACGGCATCCAGCACAAAAAACAAGAGCTACGTAACTTCATAAAGACGCTCAACGCCGACATGGTGATGATCAACGAGACGCACCTGACTCCTAAAGCCACTCCCGTAATCGCCAATTACACCACCTATAGAACTGACAGACCCCAAATCCTGGAAGTTCCGATTAAAGGAGGCACAGAAATCCTCGTTAAAAACAAAATTGTGCAACAAAAAATAGCACTCCCAAACAACGAACTGGAGGCAACCGGCGTCAAGATCAGAACATCTGGCAGAGATCTAAGGCTGATCTCGATCGACGACCAGGAAGACCACTGGCTACAGAAAACATTGATGACTGCATGGCCGGCAACGATCCAACGCTGCTGGCAGGTGATCTGAACGCAAAACACCCATCATGGGGTTCGCGAACAAGTAACCCGGATGGATCGAGGCTCTACAGGCACAGTACAGGGAAAACCTACGAGGTGGTCGGTCCAGATACACCAACACACATCCCTGGCTACCCAGGACACCAACCTGATGTCCTCGACGTCCTTATCGTCAATAACCTGCCATTCCACTATGAATTGGAAACCGTGGATGACCTGAGCTCCGACCATCTCCCCCTGCTAATAATTGTGGAAGCAGATCCAGGACAAACAAGGGCCACAAAGTCATCCAGGTGAGTCACCAACTGGCGCCGCTTCAATGAGAACCTACAGGGAACAATCCCAGTCGGCAATCCAGACATCAACACCGCCAACGAAGTTGACGACTGCCCAAGGAACCTCACGAAAAACATAAAAGAGGCCTTGGATGACGCCACGCAAATCCTGGAGCACAAGCGCGGGGCGCCGAATCTTCCCAGCTACATAAAGGAAGCAATAAAGGAGAAGAGGAAGCTGGTGCTAAGGTGGCAAATGACAAGGGACCCGGCCGTCAAACGTCTCCTGAACGCGAAACAGGAATCCGTAAAGGAAGCCCTTAGAGAGTACTACAACTAAGGCTGGAACAACCACGTCAGCAACACCCTGCAAAAATCAGGAAACGTGTACAAACTCAACAGAGCGCTGAAACGAAAAGACGGCCCTCCATGCCCGCTCCAAGGTCCAAACGGGCCAGTGTACGACCCCCAGGAGCAGGCCGACATCTTCGCATCAACAATGAGACGCAATTTTACACCAAACGAAGACGCTGATCAACAACATACCCGCCAGGTCAACCTTCGACTGCACACACTTCTATTAGATAATCCGGAGGAACACATCCCCTTCGTTGCACCGAAAGAAGTCAGAGACACAATTCTACGTCAAAGCCGCCACAAAGCTCCGGGCATTGACGGCGTATCCTACGCAGCACTGCAGAACATCCCTAAGAAGACGCTGGCACATATACCCGACTCTTCAACGGGATGATAACCCACCGGCACTTTCCTACACCATGGAAACGTGCAATAATAATCATGCTGCCCAAACCAGGAAAGAGGCGAACGGACCCGAACAACTACAGGCCGATATCGTTGCTGCCAGCCCTGGCAAAGATCTTTGAGAGGATCCTCCTCAAAAGAATCAGCGTCCATCTGCAGTTCCGCCCGGAGCAATTCGGCTTTCGAGCGGAGCACTCAACGACGCTACAACTACTAAAAGTAGTGGACGACATTGCGGAGAACTATAACCGTGGCGAAACGACCGTCGCCGTCTTTCTGTACCAAGAAAAGGCGTTCGACAAAGTATGGGTGCAAGGGCTCCTCGTCAAACTAGCCGAGACGCAGAACCTTCCAAGGGCATTCATACAACTCCTCCACAGCTACCTGACGGACAGAACGTTTGTCGTTAGAGTGGAAAACAAGACCTTCCAGCCCACGCCAGCCGAGGCAGGATTCCCACAGGGAGGATGCCTATCATCCGTGCTCTTCAATGCTTACATAAATGACCTGATATGTAGAGATGGCGTCAAATGGACAATATACGCAGATGATGTCATGCTCTACAGCAAAGCCAGAGACCCAGCAGTTGCGGTCAGGAAAATGCAACGCCAGCTGGACCAACTTCCCGAATGGTACGGAAAATGGCGACTCAAAGTCAATGCAGCCAAAACGGAAGCCATCTCCTTCACAAGAAGGCAAGCCGCTAGAATCCCAACTTCACGGATACAACAACAAAACGTACCGTGGAGCAGCTCCGTGAAGTATCTGGGCATAACCATAGATCGCCAGCTCACGTTCACGAAACACGTGGACAACGTAATCACCAAGGCATGCAAGGCAAGAGCGATGTTGTACCCGGTGCTAACATGCCATGAGGGACTTCCACTCCAGATCCGCCTCAACACGTATAAGCAATACATCAGGCCGATCTTAACCTACGCTGCACCAGCCTGGATGGGATACATCTCCACAACCAATCGAAAGCGACTGGAAACCACTCAGACAGCAACGTTGAGGAAAATAACCGGAGCCCCATGGTACGTCCGGAACGACACAATCACCAACGACCTAAACATGGACTCCATTTCTGACCATGCAAAAGCACTGGCAGAAAGAACATTTCATAATATTGACAATTCCGACCTGCCTGCGATCCGTGCAATCGCACCAATTGCCGGAACGCAAGAACAAATTAAAAAACGGCCTAGAAGAATTCTAGGCTAACCACCAGGCCAAAACAGGCAAATCCCGCAAGCAGTAAAAGCCTAACGGCTAAATCTGCTTCACTACAAGGACCCTGAGAGGATCCAGACCGACAAGCTGACAAAATATTCAGTCTCGGCCAGTGTTTTTATAGCGTGGTCGAAACTCTGTAGTCACAGCCGGTGTTGTTAATATCCCGGCTAGACTAAGCAATCGTGGCAGTGTTGCTAATAATCTGACTAGATTGTGCAACCTACAGTCCGTATTGCTAATAGCCTGACTAGATTATGCAACCAATATTTTTCATTTTACATTTTTTCTGAAATCTCTCTTTAAAAATTTAAAAATAAAATTCTCTCCCATTAAGGCGCACGGTGAAGCAAAAATGACTAATTTTGCAAAAATCTCAAAAGTGACTAGTCATGCAAGGTGACACTTTCAATGGAAGTTCGGTGTAAACCCATTTACAGATTTTTTAGGTGCAACAGCGTTAAATAAAGACGATTTATAATATACCTTAAACGTCTTAGAATTGCTATCCTTTTTCAATTCCTAACCAAATGTATTGCACTGGCTACTCTTTTGTTGTGCCTTTAAATATGCAAACTTTCAAATATTGATGTTAATTAGGTGTTTTAAATTATTAATTGCCCTCCTTGAATAATATTGTAAATTATTTCTTTTTATGATAACGCCTCAAACTCTTACAGGGGTGGGATCTATTATCTAGTTACTTGATACTGAAAAATTGATCTTCCAATATTTTAAAACCTCATTCAAATCGTAAGTCACATCTGAATGTTAACTAAACGTCAAATATAATTTTCAAATTTAAATAACAAATGCCTAATCCTTAGAATGATACATTATACTGTTTAGCAACACAGTAAGTTTTTATTTGATAATCAATTTCACCTTATTAACGTCTTTATTTACTTTCTTGTTAGTATGCTCGAAGAAATCGCTCACCTTATATCGTTCTTACACAAGCAACCTATGTGATATCTGCAGCTCTACCCCTTCAGTCTTCCTACTGCAATGCACCTCTCTCAGAAAACTCGCTCCTACTACCCAGCAGCAACAAATGTCGAACTCTCGTCAGCTATGGGCAAACCTGGACCTCCAGCTGCCACAGTCTACTTCTTTGGAAGGTCCACTCAAAAGCACATATCCTTGCGTAATCCCATTTTACTCCCGTCAGATGTCAAATGTAATTTAAAATAAAGCTGACCCAGTATGCCTCTTTAGTAGGTATTTTACTTGTAGGTTACAATTCTTCTATCCTATAGTTTCGTTGACTATTTAGCAGTAATCTGCTTCAGTTAATTCTTCTTCTTATGATTGTTCTTTTTAAATTTCATTTTTATAACACCACGCAAATTTTGTTAATATCCTCTATTTATCCCAACCATAAATAGAAATAAACAGGGTTATCTTCCATATTTTTCAGTTTGTTATTTTTACTCTCTTAAAAACAATTTTCTTCACTAGCTCATATCATTATTGATGCCTTCTATTATATTTTTATTTGTAATTAACCTACTTAATTCTAACCTTATTAGAATTTTTCACTTGTCATTGATTCTAAACCGTATTTTAAATATTTTATTTATTTTTTTACCACCTGTAACCTTCCAATAGCTATCTTCCAAATACTAATTTGCCTTATCTCAGATTTAATCAGGGAACTATTTATACATCATCAACTATTACAATGGGTTGATATGGGTTGTAATAACATCCCAATTTCTTTAACAAATTTTTATTTAAACCACGAGTATAATGTAGTCGTATCATAACAGTAAATAGCAAATAGTAGTATATTTTGCATAGCGCTGGTAATGATAAATTGAATATAAAAACTATATTTTGTTGACATAAAAATCCGTAGCTGCCACTGTGTAATACGTTAACATAAGCATTCCCTTCCTATGTTTACGGATGCACTGTTCCCTTTGATGTGAAGTTCATAATGACCTATGCATATTGATTAAATTCTACACACCTTTATGTTGCATACCTCCGAGTAATTTCATGTATTTCATTGTATTAGGAATCCGTATTAATTAAATTAGACTGCGGTTAGCTATCTAACTTTAATTTTACTACTGGAGAGGTACAACAATAAATTTTGTATTTATGCACCAGGTACTCTTTAGAACAAACCACAGCACAGTGGGAGGAATACCAGGCTTGCAATAAGCAAGTCCTCGGTTCGAACCTGGTGTTAGTCGAAACTTTTGCTGCAGTCCACTGAATCGGTTCTCAGTGTTGATCATTCGACGTTGGAATACAATTAACTGTAAGAGTAAGAAACTACACACAAAGCACATACACTCACTCGTGACTTAGGTAACACAACGGGTCGAACTCGAGGCCTCAATGCACGAGAACTTTGTACACCCTACAACCAAGTTATTTTTAGACAATCTACATTTGTTAAAAAAATAAGAACAACTGTTATATTAATTTTTATACTACGAGTAGAAGGGTTACATAAATTTCCAACGTTTAATAAGATTTGCAATAGATAGAGTCCCAGAGTAGGTAGTTTGTTTGCACGAACGGGAAAATTAATATTGTAGTAGAAGCAGTAGTAGCGAAAGAAAATGTCAAGCCTTTATTATAAATTTTACATATAAAAGTTAGTTTTAAACATTTTGTATAAATACTTATTACTATGGAAAATTGTAATTTATAAACATAACAACTATTTTTTCGATTCTGAAATGTACAACTAACAATTTTGTATCAAGAAAATGCAATAATAAAACTTTTTATAAAAGTTAATTTATTATGGAAATAGTGTAAAAGGGCGCATAGGTGAAAATTCAATGTAAAATAAGGGAATATAAAATCATTTTAAATACAAATTATAACACTAAGAAAGTTATCATTTTATTGATTGAAGAAGTACTAAGAATAATGGGATTGGCGAGGTGAATTCACCTGAACCTGAGTTGATTGGTTGAGCTGCATTTCGAGTCGTGGTCGGGGTAGATACATCTGTAACTGGGTTTGATGTTTGATTTGGATATGCTGTGATAAAGTCATCATCGAGGTAAATATATCTGGACTTTAAATAATTGGTTGGATTGCGTTAGAATCACTAGTGAAGGGGATCCATATGCAACTGTATTGATTTGGATTATCTTCACTGAAATTACTTTTGGGTAAATACATCTGCATCAGCTTCATTTGAATGAGCTTTGTTGGAGTCGCTGTTGAGGTGAATACATCTGTACTATTTAAATTTGGATAACCCGCAAAGGATTTACCATCGAAGACAGTTGATTGGTTTTGGGGTCGCTGTGTGGGTCTTCATCAGTGTTCTATCCATTGTGACAGTTTTAGTTCCCAATTGAGCAAGTAGAGGATTTAGGGGAAGTTGTTTTTAATGACAGCTAATCGCAGAGCAGGGATCATAGTTGGGGTTACAAACGGAAGCACCTGAATAAGCTGGTTGCACTTGCATGACTGGACAGGAGTATCGGATTGACTCAATGAAGTGACGGTAATCAGGTATATGTAAAATAAACAGTAATCCATTTCCATAGTAAATGCATAAGATATTTACTTACAGATATTAATTCAGCTGATATTTCGTATGAGTGATCTGACATTGACAATTGAGAACTGTCATTTATTTGAAATAATTTTCATAATACCGTCAAACATTTTTTAAGTAAAATTTTTGAAATGCACGAACCTGACCCGAATTTGAGAGTGATTGTTTTTACTGGCGTTATAAAAAGGAAATAAAAACTTAGAGTAAATAAATTTGAATCAGGGCATATGTTTTATTGGAACTATTTTGAATTAAATAAACAAGAATAACATATCAAGCACAAGGAGCTATTACATAATTATTGGCGCGTAACGTAGAGTCATTACAATATATACAGGTAATCACCTCAAAAAAAGTTCCTCTTATTTTTCCTGTAAAATTTTGCATATAGCTCAGGTTTTACCTTTGGCGAAAAAAAGCATATTTTGGATCCAACATATACAGAGTGAGCACCTTAACAAATACAATTTTGTTTATTTTTGCTGTAACTAAGATATTGTGTTACGATTTTATGGCGCATCTATTCGATTTTAAGGTCTATGCTACTCAGTTCATATATCGCGAGCTGGCGTTACGCATACTTCTTTGGCCCTCCAGAGCAAAGTTTTATAAACTCGCTTTTGTATTCGGAGCGTCCCTTTCTGATTTTGATGGGCGAACTGTATGAGGCTGTGTAGCGTTATAGAAAGCTTAGGAGAATTCATGGGATGCCGTTGGTTTGTTTGAGTGAATTTTGCTTACGCTTCTTGGAGCGGATTTGAATGTTCGAAACAGTTATATGAGAGAATTTTGGTTCCACGCCATTTTACGCTGCCGAGTGTTTTATTCTTACGTTGCCTGGAATTTCCCAGGGTAAGTAAGAAGTTTGCTTTGAACTGCATTTAATCTCATATTTGTATGCTATCGTGGACTTCTCTTTCCCGTAATAGCAGTCAGTACCGGAGGACCGATTTGGGCATTAATTGCAGAGGTGGTAATTTCTTCCACGTGCGAGATGCTTCAGGCGGCATAGGGCTGCATTAGGATCCTGTTATCGTTCGTGCCCCGGTGAACTCCTGCAGCGTGTGTTTATCTTCCCCTGGCGTCCAGTGTTCTGGTTCTCGACCATTTAGAGCATTTACAAGTATGGATCCCGGATGTGATCTTGAAAGCTTACCGCATCATGTAACTAAAGAATTAATCATTGCTGTAATTTTGACTATGCGATGATTTTAATGTGTGCAATAATGCTGTATTGCAAATTTATGAACCTGTAAGTAGGTATAGTATGATCAAAAATTATTTTTATCTTGTATGGCTATAGAATACTTCCTAATTTATGAATGCAACTATAACTCACTTAAAAAGAATGTCACGATTGACGTTTAAGTATAAATGTAGTTGAATTCATATATTAGAAAGTATTCCATGACCATACTAGATGAAAATAATTTGTGATCATACTATATTTGTTGTAAGATTTTGTACGAAGTACCTCATATTTATACAGTATTAATCTTAGATGATAACTTAAGTTAAGGTACAAATTTTAATTACGATACCTTACCTGCTTACACTGTGATTATATTTTATGATTATACTGTGATATCTGCATTCTGGCTTTATTTATTACTGTGGCTTGTACTTGAGTTGAGCGTCTCCTTCAGATTAACTGTGCTACCTGAGTTTACGTATTCTCGTTTTGAATGCTTGTATACACTTGTTGTTATTTTATAAAAATCTGTTGGTGCCCTTTTTGAGTATTTAAAGAATTGTACACGCCATCTCCGAAACTAGTTAGTCGGCCGGAAATTGTATCCAAGTAGTCACTTTATGTATTGATAGAGAATAACCAACGGAAACCTTCTATGATAACAATAGATAAAATTAGTAAACTGTACATAGCTCAGAATTTACCTTTGACAACCCATTACCCGTAATGTTTTTATATTTAAAAAGTGATGTAATTGACATTAGCAAGTGTTTCCTTTTATTGTTTCGTTATTATTACGAACGTGACAATATTTTTACTTCTATTTTTCTTTGATTTTTAAAATTGCTTAGTGACAAACCGTCCACTTGAAAGGGAAGTTCTGAATAAGACTCTACAGATTTTTTGAGAATATTATGAAAACTGTTATATCTTAAATTTACTTGTCCTACCTATTACGTTCTTTTTCCATTATAACTGGCTCAACATTTTCTGCAGTTCTAACTCGTTTTGGTTTGACGTCTTTGCTATGGTTAAGACTATCTATTTTTTTATATTTTTCTTTCAGTGTGTATATTTGCATATTAAGAGCTCAAAGCTACACATTGCCGATTGAGAGAAAAAGTTGATGGGCGACCGCGCATTGGGAGCTCCGCAATTTCGCAAAATTGCGAGGGTGGCATCATAAATTTCTGCAACATAATAAAACAAAGTTTTCTAATCAATAATTATTTTTATTATTGTCTTTCCAAATATTTTCCCTTAAATTCTATAAATTTACACATTCAATAAATCGAATTCTCGAAACATAAACTCCGATCTTCTTCAGTCACTTAAGAAACAGTTCTTGAAGCTTTCCAGGGCACCTTCGGGAGTGGCAAATCTCACACCACTCATTTTATCCTTTAATCAACGAAATAAAAAGTAATCGGAAGGTACTAGGTGGAGACATTATTGAGATGACTTAGTAATTTCCAGAAGCCCCTAAATATTCTTCGCTTGATATGCTATATGACTTGACTTATTGTCATGTTACAAAACTATCTCACTCCTTGGGTGCCGTAAACGAGCTTTTTGAATAACGTCTGGGAGACATACTATTGTGTACCATTTTGCGGTAACAGTACGTTTAGTTTCAAGAACGACAGTTGTGGTAGGCCCTGCTTTTAAAAAGAAGCAAACAATATTTTTTACCAACACTTCGAGATCGCTACACTTTAATTAGATTAGGATCTGTTAGAAACGCCCATTGTGCAGACTGCCGCTTAGATTTGGATTCAAATGAATATATCCACCTTTCGTTACTAGTTATGATGTAAACTGCTTTGGACCTACTTTCATCATATTTCTTAAAAGTGTTCTTACACCATTTCACACACTGTTGTTTTTGCGTTTCTGTTAAACTGTGTGGTATCCACCTACAACAGACTTTTCTTACACCCAAATGATTATGTTAAATCTTGTTTAAGGCAGTCATACCAATGTCTACGGCGCTTATAATAATTCTATATGTGACTCGATTGTCTTGAATTATTATTCGCATGGTGTCTATGTTTGTTTCAGTAACTGCTAAAATTGGTTTTCCTTCGTAAAAATCCTCGCTGAGTGAAACTCCTTCAAACTTAAATTGATTAAACCAGCTGTAAACAGTCTTCTGCGTACTTTTAGTCATAGTAAATCATGGCTCTAAAATTTTCTGTCGGTAAATTCATTTTTGCAGCACAACACTTATTTCAAAATTACCTGCTGTTGCAATTATCAAAACTAAATTGGAACTATCGAAACAACAAAAAAAAGTTTCATAGCATGTTTGATTTTCATGGTGCACTTGATCTATTAGGTAACAGAAATTATAATCAGCGTACATACTATGTACGCTGTTATGAGTGTTACCCCCGTAGATTTTACGCTGACAATATATAGAAGATTTCATCCATAATCGCGTTTCAATTATTATTAACTATACTAAAATTAAATTCAATTTTTTGTAACTTTTAATAATAACTCCGGAACCAGAAGGAACACCTCATGATTTTATAATCTTTTGTATATCGGTTGTAGTATGCACCAATGCACCTGCAATAAAGATGGTTTGGGAAGAATTTTTGAGCAGTTTCAATTTTTGCACTTTCGATGTATCGTTCAGCGACGTTTGAGCATCCTCCGTGACGTTTTAATTGAAGAATATCACCTGCACCTACTACTAGAAGCGTAGCTGATTTTCAACGGAAACAGTGGCCAGCGTATAAATGAATATCCCTTCAATTCAAAACTTGAGCAAATTCGCTCAGGATATTTCTCATAATGTTCATTGATTGCTATTATCTATTTTGTACATTTTCCGTTAACGTATTTCAGAAAAAGTTTAAGCAAAATTTCAGTTTTAAGTCTTAAGGCAACGTATTTTCTATACAAAGCCAAAACATTAATATTTTCTTGGTCATTCGTTTCCGTAAACACCCGACTTTTGTGTTTTAGAATCAGGAACTGGCAGTATTCAAATTATACCTTTGTCTTCAACGTCGTCGATATTGATTTTAAAAAGTTCAATACGTCTGCTGGCGCCGGAGGTACTAATAATTAAAATAACCTAAAGAAAAACATTAATTTACTTTTTTTAGTAATTATTTATAGTCGAGCGCTTCGTGTAGACATTTTTAGATTGCTTCCTTAGTTAAAGTTTTCGATTTTTTGGCCTTGTTAGTGACTACTTGTTTTTGTAAATAACGCAATAAATTTCTTATACTGAGATATTTCTATATTGTTTGTATCAGATAATGTTGAATTGTACCATCTTATAAACTCGTCGTACCGCCTGATGTATTTTTCTATCAATTTTTCTGGTAGGTAATTCAGAATGGCCGCTTTTGCAACCGCCGAAATTTGTGGAGGTTTACTTGGAATACCCTAATTATCTATTTTGCAAAGCAAAATCCAAAATTCGAAACTAGTTTTGAAACCTGAAACGCCACTGAATTGTTATCAAAAAAGTACCCGAAGAACGAAAAATTACGTTTCTCTCATTTCATAAAAAGTAAGCGACATATAGCCACCAAACGAAAAGTCGAAAAATCGAACTATTGCTTATAACCCGGAAACAAAAGACGATAGCCAGTTTTGGATTTTACCATTAAGCTTTCCTCGAAAAAAGAGATCGAGGATGCAGGGCCCATTTATCCATATCTCCTCTAGTTATCGATATTCCTTATGAAAACGTCGAAATTTGTCCACCCAGTACATAAAAAGGTTACAGAATTTCTTTAACATCTTGAATAGAAAAAGTGCACTACCAAAAACAAATTTAAATACCGGGTGGCCATAAATATCTGACATTACCTTTGGAATCAACACCGCATTATTAAAGTGATGAATCCAACTAAACTAAATGTCATTAATGTCATCACAACTAAAATTCCTATCTGTCAAAAATTATTACAGATTGCAATAAGTAATGGAGTTAGAACAGGATATTTTTATAATCGAGTCAAGAACACTATACTAAGGACACGCAACTCCCGTTTCGAAGCGGACCGCTAAAAGCTGACAAGTAAGGCAGCCGTGGTGTACAATTATTCATTCACAAAACTCGTGAACTGTCAATGTCAAACATTTGCTGAGTGTAACTGGAAATTCGGACCATGTTTTAACAATTAATAACACACTTGAAATACACTCCATTGGATTAACAACCGTAAACTGACTTTTAACCGCGATTACAGGTTAATTTAGCTCGCTTCCAACTCTCGAACGGCAGTACACGCTGTCGACAGCGCCGCGACGGCTATCCCCGACATAAGGGCCGCTTTTATATACAGCCGTCATACGAAGTTGCATCTCCTTAGTATAGTCTTCTTGAATCGAGTCGTAGGCTAAACTGCAGAATCTGGGGCACATTGCCCTCCTCTTATTGCTATTTATTACATTATATAGGTACCAATACTTATCGTAATTGAAATATAATGCTAACCAACATTTATAAGTAGCTAATTCCATGGCTACCGGGATCTCAGATATTTATGGCCACCCGGTATTATAGATCGAATTACGGTTAAAGAGTGTTCAGAATCAAGTACGAAACAAAAAATGTCTTGATGATAATAATACTGAAACAGTAAAATCACACACTTAGTAAAGCAATTCATATTAATATTCAAAGAAAAAAAAAAGAAATCCAGCCTGTGGAATTTGAACCCGCACTCCCTGAGGTAATCAGATTGTTAATTAAACACTTTACCTTGCAGTATATAGAAGCTCTGACAACATGTCCGATCGCGGACGAACTGCGCCGGATCGGTGACAACAGACAGAGACGCAGGTACAACACACGTTTACATATAGGGAATGCATAGGAGTTGTCAAATGTTTAATTAGTATTTGACATTTACGACATTATAATAAGAATGCACAACAGATAGGCTCTACTAAACTGATATTTTGCATATATGCGCCTCTTTCTTCTTCAGGTTGTTTATTATTTATGCGGCCCATCCCATTTGAGTTATATTTAATTATTGGTCTATCGCCATTTTTAATTCGTGATGTCATACCACTCATTTGTTTTTCCTATTAATAACAAACAGTGTAGTTCTTCTAAAGAAACTTTCGTTGCACGTCATATACTTTCATGAAGTCATATCTGTGCGGTGTTGTCGGTATGTTACCAGAATTTTAACACTTCGCAAATCGATGTCTTGCCAAGAACTATCTATAAGTCTATTTTGAAATATCCACGTCATCATCTAAAAACACAAATTGGTACAATGCTTCTTGTTTTATGTGTTGATAAGACTTCAAAAAGCTTATTCGTTTTAAAAGAATAGTCATTCAATTAAATGAGGACCTTTGAGGGTTATTTTTGTACCAGTTAAATCCTATATTTTTTAAGACCATGTGAAAAGACTTGTGCCCGTAAAAATCGTATTTCGAATAGCAATAATAATAATAATAATTTATTTCCAATTTTATGTTACACAGTAGTGAAGTTATCAACACAAGTCGGGTGGAAAAGAGTAAATTTTATTTCATTGACAGATATACGTACTAGAGCTTACTATTAACATACTGATATTTAATGCTGTCGCAACCCGCTTAAATACAATTTTGTAAATTTGCTTTAGCTAATTAAAAATACCGGAAATTGCATTCCTGTTGGCATTCAACATTTTTGTGAGAAATATGTGACGAATGAAGCAGCAAGTTTCTTTGCACGACTTCTTCAATGCTTATTCGGCATCGCTCAAAAATAACTTTAGTTGTCACTTCTTTCAGCCAACCTCACTATTAATTATATGTATCTTTGCCATATGCAAAACTTTAGTTTTCTATTGGTATGTTGGTACGGATATGACGTCACAGTTACATCCTTAGAACAACTATATAATTCTCTTGTACATTTTTTTTGTGAACAGAGAGAGCTATTTTTAAAAATTGTTTGGAACAGCTTTTTGTATGAAGGAACTTTACCAAGTCAGGACGAGCAGGTCGGATCTACTGTAGGTGTACCCTAATTAAATCATAAATTCCCCATACCGATTTTAGTAATGCACATAGTTTTCTCAGTAGCTTCTGCAATTAACGGTTTTCAAGAAGAAATACTGATGTGAGTGGTACAGAACACCCTGTATATATCTAAAAAGTTCAAACTGTTCATATCATTAAAAAAATATGGTTTCATTCGAAAGCATCCGATAAATAGTTATTTATGGTACAAGTGTGTTATATTACAAATAAATAATCCAAGAGTAAAGTTGAGCTCTCAAGGCCGTAGACAGAGAAGGGTCGTGTCACGAGTGAATTATTTGTAATCACACACGCGTGCCATATACAAATTTTATCCAACAATTTAATAAATATTCAAAAAACCTAAATATTGTATCAGCTGAAAAGCTGAAAAGCGACAAATGAATTGAGAGTCAGCTAAAGTACCGAAATATCAAATAAATGTATAATTAGAGCCGCCTCTAATTCGTGTTATACGTTTGGCAGTACTGCAATGTATTGTTGGTGGCACTGCCAGTTTATGTCAAATTCGAGGTTAGTAAGTTAGGTTTTGTTTGTTATTGGGCACACACTGACGCAGGACATAACCTGCTAATCTCGAATTTGACATAAGATGAAAATTAAGCGAGTTCAGAGGTGTTTCATCAGATTTCTGCAATACAAAGTAAGGGGTGTTTACTCATTGTTAATGCCCTCATATTTAGAACTGTTATATATATATGTGATGGATAGCTCTCTTTGATTAAATTAAATAATAAATTGTTAGAGCCTCCACACAATATTTTGTTTGGACTAAAATTCTCAGGCAGATTAAAAGTAAGCTGTATTTATTTAAATGCCTAAATGAATGGTTATATGCCCGTTTTTGTATTTTATCTACCTGCAAATAATGATAAATAACCGATAGTTCTCAAGTAAAGTAATCACAATAACTCAGTTGGGTTCCTGGTTGTTTGTGTAATTTTACAAATTATCTTAGTACGGTTCTGTTTACCGCTTTAATTCCACTACGCAGAAGCACAATATTTGAAAGTAGGTCAAATGTTACACAAAATGGATTCCTTATGCAAGATTGCGTTATATGACGTTTAAAACCGTGAAATTATCAAAGTTCGTACAGGTATTTATTTGAATTTTCGCGCTTTGGCGGCATTAGTTATCTTCTGTTTCAGGCAATTAATTGTTTATGACATCAGAAGAAACGCTGTTGGCGGAAATTAGCAAATGTTTTTCGGCCTTCTCCGGTTTCACCTTCGCATAATCTCAAATAATGGAATCCGCTTGTTTTCCAAGCTGCACCTCCTCTATAGCCGCGGAAATGCTTGGATCTTCTTAAGTAATGTCTCCTTTATCATGCACATAATTTCCACGGGCCTAACGTTGATAATTTTAGCAAAATTTGGGTACCTGATACTTCGCCGAACTCCTCTTCTCGCTGGACTGCCGCCGTTGAAATTCTAAAGCTGCTACGAACTCCCTCGTGGTGAAACCTCCTCTAGACGTAGCAACAGAGCTGCTCCACGCCCTGGAATCTTCCCCTCTAGGCTGCGATGATGTCCTTGGCTACACGCAGAGATTGAAAATTTGAGCTGAACGGCTGATAACTTCTCGGAAGGGCCCCTTTATCGAACTTTCTAAATTTTTGTGACGGAAACTTTTGCAAACGATATCACACTAACTGGGATATGCACTTATTAAACTGGTACACTTTTTATGTCGAAAATTGCTTATTTATTATGTAAAAATGTGATTTAAAGTACAGCACAATTTACATTGTCATTTCTTATAATTTATTCATTTGTTCTCTCTTAATCCGTTATAAACAAATGCAAATCTAATATTAATATAAACGGAAATTAACCAAGTTCAAATCAATTACATCTTAAAATAAATCTGCTTATAAACTATTATATTTACAAATTTCTTATATCTAAAATATTGTCTACCTTTTTAATTATCAAAATGTCTCTCCGCGCCACCACACGTTTTATTAATTGCTTTTCTCTGTTCACACGCGTAACTGCACTGATGAATTTATTTAGAGTTCACTTCCTGCACAATTCCTTTTCCTATCTCTGTTTGCTTTCCACTCGTTTTCCCATGTCATGTGTACTTTTCACCATTGCTATTTCCTGTTTATTATGCCTGCCTGCTGATTGCTCTTTGCAACGTATAATTAGCATATTCTGGCTTATACCTTTTTTAGAACCCTAATAAAATTTCACTGTCTAAATTAATTGAATTCTATGCTTCATTTTCAAAGGTTAGCAAAAGTTCACACGGCATTAAGTTTGCTTGTATTAAGCAGAAAAGAAAATAAGATGGCAGTTACCCAATAACAACGAATATATTAATCATAACGGTCAATAAAAAAAATCAACATGTGTTTTTACATCTTTAGGAAAATAGTTCAAGATGAAGATGTAATTTAGTTCATTTGCTTCAAAGGGTATGTATCAAGTCATGGAAAACTTCAATTTGATCATGTCATGCTGCGAATGAGTTTTTTAAAACACCCGATACATAGTATATGTCTATTAATGAATTTCTCGTTGTTTTTAGCCTATCCCATTTGGCTACTGTAAACTTCTAGTAGTCTAAGCTATAATTCTACTAAAACTATTCCTATTAGGAATAGGTACTACTTTTTAATATTTGTTGTTATGATAAATAGTACTTACTACTATATTATACCTAATACTAATATTAGTTTCGGGTGGCCATAAATATCTGTGATCCCGGTAGCCACAGAATTAGCTGCTTATAAATGCTGGTTACCATTATATTTCAAATATAATAATAAATTATAGGAATCTGTAACCATTTTGACATCTAGGAATGTCAATTGTGATGACATGAATGGCATTTAATATTCAGGTTAGGTAGTTGAATTTAAATTTTTTTGTATGCGATCACAGGTATTTATAGCCACCCGGTATAATAATTATGCCGTTACATGATAGTAATAACTAATAATTTTGTTAAACCTAATTTAGTGTATTATTTGTATTTGTCTTTTTGCGGCATCACATATTACTTTCTTAATTTCATTTTGTTCGCTGTGGCTTAATTTAAGTGCCTTATGTACTCTTGGTCGCAGCTTAACCTTCGCTACACACATATCATAAATAGTGCAACCAAACACACACTGGGGTCTAATAGACCCCGCTATAATTGATGGGTTAATTTTGGTATTATTGCATAAACTTATCTGATTATTAGTTTTTGTAATTAAAACAGCATTTATTGTCAAAATAACATTTATTTCCAAAAATGATTCTACATCAAACGAAACTTAAAAGTAGTAATTAACTCTAACCTATGTATTTAAACCAAAATACAAAAATGTACTATGCCAGGTAAAGATACGAAGATGAATTTTTTTATTTATAATTATTCAGCACACTTTACGCAATTCTTCGATCTGTGCTCATCGCACATTGGAACGTGACAACTTGAGCAACCCAGTTTTGTTTTCCGATCTTTAAATCTATCGCAAAATAACAAAACAAAAAAACTAACTCGAAACACACACTGGGGTCTAACAAACCCGGAACCACTTTGCACGCTGGTCACTGAAATACTAAAGTCTGCAAGCAACTCGAAATATAGCGGTGTAGTAGTAGAGGGAATAACTTAAATTTACACGACGTAGCCAGCTTGTATCCGAAATGTGTGAAAATCGGCATGCACTTATAAATTTGCTGGGGTCTGAAAAACCCCAGTGTGTGTAGCGAAGGTTAAATTAATTAAATAAATAAAACAATACAGTAGTGAGTAACCTATGGTTTTTATCTCACTAGTGAGTCATGGTTTTTACCTTACTGGTGGATTATGAGCCACTTTAGCGGTCTAAAATCGATTTAATTATAGCCTTATAACTAGGAAGTGTGGAATAAAATGATTTATTGCTGAAGAAAACATTTTCTATCTACCGTGAAGATAATTGATATATCCACTGAACTATATCCAAAACGAATAGTCTGTTTTAATAGACTAGCTATCGAACTATAGAGAGATATATTAAAAAAAAAAGTTACGAAGTTATAACAAATTGCTCTATATCATACTCGAATTATACCTTTTGCAATAGGCATTGGAAAAATGGGGTCAGCTGGAATATTATACTAACTCATTTTGGCGCTAAGTAGCCCTATAAAGGAAAGAAATGTTCAAATAAAGAAATACGCCTAAACGACTTGGTGGAAAATGGCATTAAGGGTTGCGAAGATAATCCCAGTGAAAGAATAACATAAAAAATTGTTTAGAAAAATTTTAAGGCTATGCAACTAAATCATCGAAAAACTTCAAAGTATAGTAAGAACGTGACTGGAAAACTATCAACAAACCGACACACTATTCCACTAGTTTCAATGTGCTAGAAAACTTTGAAGTGCTTACAACACTATAAACTACAAGCTACATCCACACGTAGTAGAAATTGCTGTGAACTTCTATTCGCACTTGCTACTCATACCAAAGCTGATTTTCAACAAGGGTTAAAAATATCAATAGCGTTCGTTAATTTGGTTTTGGCCTAACTTCCCTTTGATATTCAAACAATAACGTGCCATACTTTATGTGAATGCCAACAAGTTATTCAAAATACGTTAAGTTATAGAAAAATAAGCGTCTCCGGACCGTTGTACAGATGCCTTACGAGAAGATCATTAGTGACAAAAAGAGCGTGAAATAAAATACCTGATAACAAATAGGCTTGGTTAAGATGGCAACATTTCGAATACTTTTGTATGTGTAGATTTTCTCACGTTTTTCAATTCTTAGAGTGGGGAAATCTTCAAAAAACATAAATACCACAAAAAAGTCTTGGATATTTAGAAGTACATTGTTTCAAAATAAGTCATAAAAGATGGTGAAAGGCTGCAATAAATGAGAAATAACAGATTCTTAACTATATGCTTGATGTGAATATTTGATGAAGATGGTGGCATGATCTCGTCAACTTTGTTTTAATCATATATTATGTATGTTTATTATGACTATGATTGGTCGTTTCACTTAGGTGCAAAAACGAATATAGTTTAGCCAGGGAAAAAATTCGGAAAATTGTTTAATCAAATGAGGTCCTAAGTAACACTCAGTTTTTAAATATATGTGCACCATTTTCTTCAAACACCCATCTTATTTTTTAACATTCTTCAACAAGCAATTGCTGGACGATTTAATTTAATTAACTTAAGAATGTGATGCAAATCGAGTCAGCAGTTCTGCTCGGCACGGGTACTGCATTGTTTCCTAGTATTACACAACACTATTAGGCAAATGCCATCAACAACCTGTAAATGAACTTGCTTCCTATTTACTTTTAATAAGTAAGTCATCAAGTATTACCAGATTCTTCTTCTTCTGATGCGCACTGGGGGATATTGGTCTATTGTGATTACCATGTCACCAAAAATATATAAAAAACTGTATATAAACAGAATGAATCCAACCAATAAATTCAGTATTAACCGCTAGGTATTACTTGGTCTCTGTTAACATCTACTATAAAAAAGTCATTGATACTTGAAATCCAGATCAGTATATTCAGATATTTAATTTCTTTCTCCGTTTGATGGGTTTATTGAAATAATACGGTTTGGCAGGAAGGTCCAAAAATGTTGTTTTTTGTTGGTAAATAATTACTAAGCAAATAGAAAGAATACAAAGTTATAATAAAGTACCTAGCAATGACTAGAGGCAAAAATGATGCAATAGTGATTTGGATATGCTTAGTTACCTACACTTATATACTAAATACAATACAGGTATTCTTCTATAAAAGCATTGGTCATTTAAATCACTGTAGCAATAAAAAATTAAGGTACTTATAACATCACGTTTTAAGCATTAAACTCGACTCTATTGTATTCAAGCGTGAAAATAGAATTTAGTTCCAACACACAACTGCCGCATGGCGTTCAAATAAAATACCTGCTTTAAAACAATTATAAAGCGTCAGTGCGCCATCACATGACGATCAATAGTGCTTTCACGCGACAATCATTTACACGTGATTGTATGTGACATAACTCGTGTTATTAGTTCTGTACGGCAGCATAACATGGACATAACAATATCCTATATGACTCTAGCCTTGCATGTTTTAAAGAGCAAAAAGTTTTCTAATTATATCCACCTATAATTTTAAAAAATACGTTACCAGTCTATACTTCATTTTAACTGGTTATGGTGGTCGCTTTTATCTAACTAAATGGGCATATAGACTTAAACTGTTTCCGTTTATGGTATTACTGTTATGAATATTGTTTTACGGCAGATAGGAAATGCATTGGAATTTGTGACTACACCCTATTTTACTTAAAAGCACTCCGACAAAGACTACTTTATGGAATGTACAACAATGAATAGATGTATCTTAGAATATACGGATCCGCAGACTATTAAGGTGTAGTGCAATATTTTCTGGACAAGTTTAGAATTCATATTATAGTTTTCATGTAATTTTGGTAATTAAATCCATATGATAACAAGCGTTTTTAACGAAAACCACTTTAAAATTATGGTTTCAATTTTTTATTTTCCTATAAATACAAAAACCAAAATAGCGTGTTTGCACGATCGGGTGTTTCTATGCATTTAAATGATTTATTTATACACACACTAAGTTTTATTTACCAACTCACTGTCGATTATTATAGGGTTGCTTAGGCATCAAGTCGGTAAACGTAGAGTTGCCAAGGCCTTACCGATCAGCGGGCGGTAAGTAGTAATTCCAAGGCTATGATTTAAATTTAATATTTTAATTCGTACTCTACTTAGATCATAGGAATAATATTATAAGTATTTTGTTGTTAAGAAATTTTACTAATTTCAGAAAATAATAGAGACGGCGCTTCGCTTGGTTCGCTCGGCTTCAATTGGTAAGAACGCTTTACCAAACTTGATACTTAATAAAGTGCGTTAAAAAACCGTGAAGAAGGCCGTGAAGAAGGCTTTGAACTAGATATTGTCTTACGACTGCATGTCGGTGACTATTCAACACTATAACATATAAGCCAATCACATTGCAGACATTTGCTTTTTTTAACCAATAACAGCAGTATATCACTGAATATTGGGCACCATGCAAAATATTCACAAAACAATGTACGTACTCAATAATAAATAGCCTTGTTGCAAAGTATCGCTTAGCAACGATGTTCTGTCCTTAGCGATATCGCTAGGTTACGTAACACTAAACCCCAACAAACTGTGTGGCTTGTTTTAAACATTTTAAAATGCTGTGTTTTGGAAGTATTCCGCTGAATTTAATTGAGAATGAATAGTTATATTAATTGTTGGATTATTTTTCAATAAAGTTAATCGTTGTGTATTAATATTGTTAAATAGTCGTCCCAAATACCACTCGAAGTGGATATATTTTTTTAAAATATTTTTCCATTTCCATAGAAATTATTGCAAATTTCACTCAACAAAATCACATTTAAATGTCACTCGCCTTCGGCTCGTGACATTTTTGATGTGATTTTGTATCGTGAAATTTAAACGCAATAATTTACATGGAAACGACAACATATTTGTCAAAAATATATCCACTGCTTGTGGTATTACCCTTGATTATTATATGGCTCCGCCCAGAATTCAGCGGGCTCGGTCAGTTGAGCTGTGAGTTGTCAACTGTCAAATAGCGTTTACCTTTTAAAAGCGTTATATATTTTTAGTGCCTCCAGTCGGCATTACATCTCCATACCGTCGTATATTGTCCAGAAACATCTTGTTCCCAACCTAGACCGGCAAAGCTAGGGATGTTTGGTTATCAGTTCCCATCGTAGTCTATCGTTCTGTCACTGTCAATTTTATACAGCACGCATAGACAATGTTTCACTATTTTCAACAAACAAGCAAAACGTTACACAGATAAAACGACAATTTTAGCATAACTGTAATACAAATAGCTTATTTTATAGCGTTTTCCACTGGCAGTGGGTCGCACTATAACTGAGTTGGTGTACATAACCTCAAATCAGACATTGTTCTGGCTCAATTTTTGCGTCTAAATAGAAAAAAAGATGTAGTACTAATTCAGTCTCTTTCAGTTTTTTATAAATGATTGTCAAACTACTTTTAACAAAGAAACGGAACCTGATCTGCGATACAGATTAAAACGTAAGTTCGAAAAATAGTAAACCCACCACAAATAGTGATAAACGAACAAACGATTGCATGGAATTCCAACGACAGTAATATCAAATATCTAGGTATCTATCTCGATAGGAAGCTGAAGTGGGATTTACATATTAATAAAAAATCTGTAAAAGACTTTACCCAGAACTTCCCTCGTCGACATTGTGACAATAAATAATTTTAAAAATCAAATTAAGTTAAGAGTAAAAATATCTTCACGTTTATAATAAATTAATTAAATTTTCAAATTAAAAAATAAAACGTTATCGGTGGTTGAATTCGAACAGCAGGCGGACCGAGTGTGCAGCCCACAACGTTTTGTGGGATTTGTAAGAGACTGAGCAATTTCTAACTGCTCCACGAAGCACCGACCTCTTGTGTTCCTGCGTCGCAGCTATATTTAGTACAAACAGTTATTCTGTATCTATTGGCTTCAATTTTTGGTAAGAATAAAGCCTGCACTATGTAAAAATTATTACTTTATCTATTACTAAGTTGAATGAAAAATTTAAAAAAATTCTTTTTTTTAAGATGCCCACCCTGTATATTGCAGTGGTCTTAAGTCCTACAACTCAACTCTGATAGCATTTCCAAATTAATGGACATTTCACTAAAGCTCAGGGTGAAGTATTTTATATAACTGCAAGGCTAAAACTTGAATTTAATAGAATGAGGGCATTTGTAAAGAGATGCCATTAATAGCAGTATAATTATATAAAGAACGCAATAAGCAAAGATCAATTCTCACAGGGATCTAAGTTGACTGTAAGATCAATTTAAAATAAGAAGTTTGTGCAAAAGTAATAGCCGAACTATTAATTACAAAATGGATTGCAAATGCAATGAAATGAAGTGTATATTTCAAGTAAAGTTAAACAGTGAAATATTTGTCAGGGTTTTAAAAGAAAGGTATGAGAAGCTAGATAAGCTAATGAAAGTTGCAACGAGCAGCTAAGAAGGCAAGCATTAAGGCATTTAATGAAAACTGTAAGAATCAGCAAGCCAGAGTAAAAAAAGCCAAGAAAAGGACACAGCAGATGGACCAAAAATTGTGTGGAAAAAGAGACAGGGGAATTCAAAGGACGCCTTGGTGTAGGAAATACTCTAATAAAAATTAATTAGTGCAGTGACTTGTGTGATCAATTAAAAGCATTTAAAAAAACGTGCAGTGATAAAGAGACACGGTTAACTAATTATAAATGTAGACAATAATATTAAGAATAAGAATTTTGTAAATAATTTTAGTTATAGGCAAATTTGGTGTTATAAGTAATTGTTTTGAACTTGGTTCATATCCGTTTTTTATTTAATATTCAACTTGCAATTGTTTATAGCCGATATTGGAAAGAAAAAAAGAAATTCATTATGAATAGACATGTTAAAAATGTACTCCAGTTAAATCAGATTTTCTTATAATAAATCAAATTATATCAGCACAAAAAGTATACCATTTCATTGAGTGCATGTTCGTGGTCGTGTGGGAGTGTTTGTAGCCAATTCCAACACAATAAGTTGAAAAGTTCTCCGAGCCCAGTGTACATAACCTAGAAGCTGTGGCAGACCAAGTCCGATCCCTGCGTGGAGGAAAGCCAGCCGATACAACTCAGAGGGGAAGGCTCCAGAGCATCGAGCAGCCCATTAAGTACGTGTTCCAGGAGTTGCAGCAGGATCCGGCCCATAGCAGCCCAAGAAACTACATCAGTGTGTTCTTCGAGCTCCCGATACAAGATCGGTGAGACCAGGTACTGTTTAGCCTAAAACTAGCTAAGTTAGGCCCGTGAAAGTTTATGCATGTATAAGAAGAGTCATACTCAAGACAATCCAAGCGATTTCCGTTGCTGTAATGTAAATGCAGCCCGTAATATAGGCTCAGTCCGTAATTTGAGGTTAGGAGAAAGTTGAACACAAAACGACGCCGTGAAAAACAACTGGGAAATTGGCGCGCGTCTCTTCGACGAACGCTAGAAAACAAATGACAATTAATGCCGCGAAAACAGCCGAATTTAAATAATTACCGGTAGAATGTTGATGAATTTTCACATTGTTTTAATTTACTGTCAGCTATCTTGCCAGAGGGATTCATTTTGGAGTAACGTTTGACCTAATTTCGAGTATTTGCTTGTGTGCAGTAGAGCGAAGACGGAATACAGATCCGTACTCAATTAATTTAAGAATTACACATTCAGCCAGGAACCTAACCTAGATTGAGTGATTGCTTTACCAAATTGAGCTAGCGATTAATTATCAATATTTGCAAATAAATAAAATATGATACAGGGCATATAACATTTATTTCAACGAGCTAATAAAATACAACTCACTTTTAATCTACCTAGAATTTTATAGTGTAAACAAAATATTTGCATGGTGGTTCTTGATCAATATTTATTTAATTAAATCAATTAAAAAACCATATCATTCCAATATATCTGTCTAAAATATTCTCGGTTTCATTTCAGGTATATATATATATATATATGTGTGTGTATACAGTGTGTTTCACTTTTCATGGGGACGGTCATGTAGCACAGAAAGTACCCAACTAATTTTGTTCAAATTTGCAAGGAATGTATATACCCTTAGTGCCACCCAGGACACAAGGACACATAAGGTACTGCGATGCTCAATTGTTTTCTTAAAAACCGACTACCAAAGCTACTTTATCAAAAAGGAATAAAGTGTATAACATTTCTTATTCTAATTCCAAGTAAATTATTTAACAACAATGAAAAAACTTTATGTGTTTGCTATAGCCACACTTTAGAAAAACAAAAACAGTTAAAGTAATGTTTAAAACTCAGCTATTATTCCAAAAATGACGAAATATATGAACAGTATTTTTCAAGTTTGCGTTTTAATATCTTTGTAACGCATAGGAGTTTTTGCATGAAAATTTGGTTACTAGGGTTTTCAAAGGCGCGGATTAAAATTATGTTAAAAAAATTGGCAGGAAAAAATCGCTAATATTACTTTGTGAAAAAATAGCCCCTTTTTTTCGTCCTAAGACGGACGCCTATGGACCCATTCTTACGTGTTATTGTGTCCTGGGTGGCACTAAAGGTATATACATTCCTTGCAAATTTGAACAAATTTGGTTGGGTACTTTCTGTGATACATGACCGTCCCCATGAAAAGTGAAACACACTGTATATATATATATATATACATGTATAATGTGTATGCAAAATATGGTCATCCTCCGAGAAATATTTTTTGAGTTATACCGGCAACAGACAGACAGACAGACAGATAGACAGACGGAATTGAGAAAACCTCTTTTCGTGATTACAATACCTCCTTCGTCTTTCAGACGAGGGAAGTAAAAAGTGAATGAGTGCTATGTGAGATTATCTCAATTATACCCTATTTTAAATACAAAATCCGTGCTTAAAATAGAGTGTGCAACATTGTTATACAAATCAATCCTGAGACCGATACTTACGCATGCTCAGTTTGGGGGTCGGCACCAAAAACTCATATAAACAAACTCCAAATTATACAGAACAAAATGTTGCGAATAGCTACTAATGAACAGTGGTTAGTTAGGAATACACAAATACATAAGGACCTAGACATTCCAACAATTCAGCAATTTATCAAACAAACATCAAAAAAATTCTTTCAAAATATCGATCTATGTGATAGTAGAGACCTTTATTCGCTCGGAATTAAAGACATCCACAAGCGACTAAAAATCCGACTACCGCAAGATGTCTACCTGAGTACAACAGTGATCTAGACTGACCTGATAATATTCTTATGGTCCATTAGGATAAATATAAAATATTATGTAACAATAATAATTGTAACTATTATGTTAAAATTTTCCAAGACAAGAAATCTATGTATGACGGTATGTATGTCGAGCTGGTATATTTGTATATTAAAAAATCTGGAAAACGCTTTACCCAGAACTTCCCTCGTCGACATTGTGACTATAAATAATTTTAAAAATCATATTAAGTTAGAAGTAAACGTATCTTTACGTTTCTAATAGATTAAATAAATCTTCAAATAAAAAAGACGTTACCGGTGGTCGAATTCGAACGGCAGGCGGACCGCGTGTGCAGCCCCAACATTTAATGAGATAATGTAAGGGGCCGGGCAATTTCTACCTGCGGCGACCTCTCGTATTTCTGAGTCGCAGCTATATTTAGTAATGCGAAAAGTTGTGCCTCGTTTTTGTATTGTAAAAAATTATTCTGTATCTATTAGCTCCCAGTTTTGGTAAGAATAAAGCCTGCACTATATTGCATTCGCGATCTTTCTGGATGAAGGTTGGCCATGATTTCGTTTTATCAAGTTACTTTCTTTATTATATTTTATTTCCTTTAGGTTTTCCTGTTATTAAAAACTACGTTTTACGGTGATGCCAAATCTAAATTTAGCGATTTTAAAAAGATCTCGGTAGTTCATGTCAAGCTCCTGTCAATTTGAATTCAAGTTAAATTAACGCAGCAAGAAGATGTCCAAAACGATATCAAAAGAAACCAAAGTGCACATTAAAAAATGTTTTGAAACCCTACGAAATATGCGGCCTGATTTAACCCATGATTGTTTGGTAAACAGCGTTTGCAATATTTTTGGGGTAAAGATAGTTACATACATGTTTTGTATATTTACCTAATAACGCATTCATTTTTAGTTTGGGAGGTCGATAATAGAAATTATTATAAAACGACAGCCTAAAGAGTTGCAATCTTCTGTCGTTGGCGTACGCTCTAAATCTAGTTTATATCAAAATTATTTTTTTAGGAAGGACTTGCAACAATATAATTCCGAAAATAGGTTTTTACAGTAAGTGATTTATTGGTTGATGTTAAGGAACAGTGTGGGTTTACGGGAGGAAGAACATTGCTATACGAAATTCTAAAATCTATGGGATATACGTATAAACTTACTAATGGACGCAAAATTTTATGTGAATAAAAGCACGTTGTTGCATCCAAAATTAGTTTCTTGCGAAAATATCTACATTTTAAAAATTCCGATGAAAATATCATCTTATTGTACCTTGATGAAACGTGGATCTACCAAAATGGATTTACGATTCGTCGTTGGGTTCACGGAGATAATAGTAAAAGTAATCCATCTAAATTTTGGGGGGGGATGATTCACAATTTTGCATGCTGGAACTAAATTTGGGTTTTTGGAAGGATGCGATTTTTTATTGGGTTCAAAAAACAACGACAGAGATTACCACAAGACCATGACCGCTGTATTTCAAAATTGGGTAATTAATCAGCTTAGACCTGCTTTAGCTAAGATTAATGGTAAATGTGTGGTAGTTATGGACAACGCTCCTTATCATTCTGTGCAGTTGGAGAAAACGCCCACATTTTTCACCAAAAAAGGCGAAATGCAGGAATGGCTGGTTAAACACAGTGTAAAGTTTTCTGATAACTATACAAAAAACAGCTTTGGCAGTTAATTAAACCTTTTAGAGAAAATCACAGCAAGCGCTATGCAGTCGACGAACTTTTAAAAGAGAAAGGTAATGAGGTTCTTAGATTACCCCTCTACCACCTCAATGCAACCCTATCGAAATGGCATGGGGGTTTTGTAAGACCTATTATAACAAACATATAAATTCGCGGCCACCATCTAAGGATAGGGTTACAAATTTATGGTCTGAAGCTCTTTTAAGATGTTCACCAGACATGTGGAAAATTTATTGTAAGCTTTGTGAGGAACTTATTTCGGCAGACTGGACAAAACATATGGGTAACCTTTGAAAATATTCCTCCCATCATTATTTCACTAGCAGAATCTGATTCTGAATCGCAGTCAGAATCGGAGTCAGAATCTCTTAGTGAAGTAATGGAAGTGGAATAAAAAAATCATTTCGGTTCAAAATTTCAGTAAATATTCAAGAGCAAAAACGCAGTTATTGCAAACGTGACAAACAAAAAAACTGCCAAACAAGCCAAAAAGGCAGTCATCAGTATTTTAGACGTAAGTAACCAGAAAGAGTTATTTAAGCAACAGAGACGTCTATTATACCTGTACACTACCACGGGAACGTCGGAGCAATCATATAGCAATGCCCAGTGAACAAGAAAATTGAAGAAGATCAAACCCCCTGAGTGGATGCGGCGAAAGTGCAATCGAAACCAAGCACAGCATAGTGCGGTAGTTCATATTTTATTCTCTGTGAGTGGTTGAAATGATAGCATTTTTCAGGTACTCTACGTAACAGTAGCTTAACTTCATGTCTCTCCTTCAGCTCGTTTAGGCGCGTATTGTAAAGAAGGGATTAACCGAGGTACCTACTCTAACATGAAAATAAAAGACGTGTTGCCAATATCGTCGAAAAATACGCTAAAACACAAAGGAAGACAATAAAAATTCTAAAAAATGTTCTGCTACTTGTAAAAAACATGTTGTGATTAGTTTAATAAAAATTTTTATTTATAAAATCTTTTGCGTTGAGATAGAGAGGAAGCGCTTGCAACAGCGCAAACGATAAATGATAGAAAACATAACCTTAAGATAAAATTATCGAACGTTAAATATTAAAGTCACAATTCAACTCCTTAAACACCAATCACACTGCCAAAACTGTCTAAATTCTATGACCAACCCTCATCCAGAAAGATCTCAAATGCAATATATGTATAAATTATTACTTATATCTATTACTAAGTTGAATGCAAAATAAGCAAAATTTTATTTTTTTAAGGTGCTCACCTTGTATATATTTGTATGAAATTGTACCGGTTTCATTCCAGGTATATATATAATGTGTGTGCCAAATATCGTTTTTCTCCGACAAATATTTTTGAGTTATACAGCCAACAGGCAGACAGACAGACAGACGCCATCTAAGGAAACGTAAGGATCTGAAAAAACCTCGGAAGGTGATTTCTTCGTGATAACAATACTTCTTTCGTCTTTCAGACGAGGGAAATAAAAAAAATATTCAACAGATTCGAAAAATCTAGCATTACCCAACATATTTACGAAACTGGCCATAGCATTACGAAAAATGATATAAAAATTATAGAGGCGTTAACTTCAACAAGGCAACTAAATTCTTTTGAAAGTTTGACTATTTTTAAGAATAAAGATAGTAGCATTTTGAACAAAGATAGAGGTCCCGTTCACCACTGGGATCTTTACGCGCTGCTGAAGCTGACACGTGATTGGTGGCTTAAAAGACGCCCTCCGTGTCAGATAATATGGTGTGTTCACCAGAAACAACAAGTAAAAGTACCAAAAGTAACGTCAACAACAAGCTTTAGAATTCATTAACGAAAGCTTGCTGTTGCTGGTTTCATTTTCCATGGCCAACCTTTTTTTTTAACACATTGTATACATAGAGTTAGGATTGTCTGAGTGCTGACTTAAACTTTTGCTTTGGTGAAGAGCGTATCTTCGGGTTGGTTGGTTTCTTTGTTCAGGGCTACTGGGATGACAGCTTAGCTGTTGAAATGCGTATTTAGCGGTTGTTCAATATTTGTGTGGTTGGTGTTTTCAACTAATTGTATCTAATTCAAACCACAGGTTCCAGCAGTGTCATACACAGCTAGACATAGTTGAAATTATGTACTTTAACTACCTAAAAGGACAAGGACCAGATTACCTTAGCTGTGTGTATCTAACTTTTTCATAGGCAACTGAGATCTGAATACATTTCAAATTATTTCAAAACGTCGCTGTCAATCATGCCTACAATAAGTTTAGTTTAAAAAATTAGGATTATTTCTTGCGTAGATAACGATATAGCTATTCGGCAAATTTCATATTTATCTAGTTTTATAATTGTTTTATATTGCAGCTCCTGGTATTAAAATTTGAAAAGATATATGACGGGGTTGGATTTAATTTTCTTTTCTAGTAGCAATAGTACATTTCTGCTTGAGAAATTATACTAATAATGCAGTTTATATTTACTTTATTACAACCATTTATAGAAACACACAGTTAATTATTGGTTGCAGTGTAAATAACTCTTGTGTAATTCGATCGCGAGTTTCGTTTGGTACTCAACGAAACGAATTTTTAAAAAGCTTTTATTTAACCATGAAACATTTACAAACATGGGAGCTTAAGGCTTCTTTACTCTAAGAAGGATACCTTAATACTTCTTTACTATAAGAAGCCCACCTTAAGACTGATTTATTCAAATCATGCGAAGTAGGAAGCTAAAAGCTATCTAATCTATGCTATGCTAGCTTGCAAGTGATAAGCGGCGATTGCCGGCACATGTGGCGCTGAATAGACTATTCTAATAATATAATTCCTCCCTTCTTAAAGTCTGTGATAACGTTTTCAAAGCGTTATTACAGCTTACAATCAAACTTTTACATTTAATACAATTTAAAACGATACATTTTATGCATAATGGAATAATACGTTTCTTTAGAGTGATTTATGAATGGTTACAATCTTTATTTAGGAAGTCAATAAGTTTGATTTTTAAGGAGTTGCGCTTAACATACATATATAAAAATAAACTTATAGCTAGCAATATAATTATTATGGTAAGAATAATTGATGACACACTTAAGGGATTCGAATTAATATGATCAACAGGTCTTAGCGCGAGTTTTTGGTCATTTAATTTTATTTGATCTCTAGTTAACTTTTGGGTGTTGATAGGAATCAAATCGATTTTTGAAATATTGATATGCTTTGATTTGGAAATTGTTATCTTGTCGATACTTGGAATTTTCAGATCGACAACTTTATTTGAAATAATTTTGGCTGTGAATAACATATGTTCGTGATTTACGAGAACAATGCAATCCGGGGTTAAATGCATAATTTTGGAGCCAAGCAATTCCTTTCTAAAATTTTGATTGTTACATTTAATATCTAATATAGCCTTAGAGGGTGAAGTTATTAACCATGTGGCTGGATTAATTTGTGATATTTTAATGTCTGTAAGATCGAATAAATATGGAGTACATGTTTGATTATTGTTAAATGAAAGCAGTTGCGTTTCACATAATTTTTCGTTAGGAATTTCAAAGTGGTTATTTTGGTTGCAAAAGTAAGTATCTGAAGTTACTAACTTGCAGTGATCAATTTCTATGGGGATACTGGTTTTAACGTTAAATAACAAAGTATTGTAAGTTGGTATGATCATGCGAAATTGTTGATTTTTAATAAATATTGGAAAAGGTATCAGTTGTATCATCTGATATCTATTAGGTTTAGAGGTTAGTGGGACTTCGAAAATAAATGTGATTTTATTATTAATCTGATATACTTTAGTAATGATAATTGATTCATACAAGTGCAAATATTTAAAGTCTGCGGGATAAGGAATAGTTAATGTTTTTTCTGATATATCGTTAAGATAATTAGAAATTTCATTTAAATTTTGAATCAAATCGTTATTGTCAATTAGTGACATATGCATTTGCTGGTGTTGGGCAAAAGTTAGCGCGTTTTCTAACTCTGCAAATATGTTTATAAATAATTGTAAGGACTGAATTGCTTCCATTAAAATTGTTCTTACAGTATATGAGGCAATGGTATTTTGTATTTCATCGTTTTCCAAAATGATTCTATTAATTTTGTCGCTTAGTAATAATTGGTTTTTCGCTAGGTCGTTTACTGCCGAAATTGTGTCGTTTAAGACTTTAGTTTGTTCCAACAAAATATCTTTGTGTACTTCATTACTTTTTTGTAATTTAGCAATTGCTGTTTCATATCTAATTCCATCATTTACATCAAGATTTCCGGTTAAGAATTTAATAACTGATCCTAGGCCGTCAATGAGTCCACGTTTCTTAATTTTGTGTTCCATTTCAGGAAATAGTTGATTAAGGAGTCTGTCAGCTTTTTCTAAGTATTGTTTTATAATTAATAGAATATTATTATGATTAATTAAAATGTCTTCAATTTTCTTGAAATGCCTGTGTTCAGCGGGGAAGTTTAAATCTTCAAGGAGCATAATAGTTTTGATTAGGTTACTTCTAAGTGTGCCATAATTTATAAGCATGGGTGTATAATCTATATTTTTGATTAACGTAAATTCGCTTTCCTTTAGAATAGCGTTACCTAAATTTAAAGGGTATAGTCCGGGGTTGTCTTCGAGGTTTTTGATAGTTATGTCGCCGGTCACATATTGGATTGTGAGGGCGCACAGGATTGTGAGGATGATTGACCTGTAAAAGGCAATAATTCATTAATATGCCTTTTGATTTTAGGTCCGTCGTTGACGGGTGTTAATTCGTAAACGTCATGTTCGAGAATTTGGGAAACGACAAAGGGTCCAGAAAATTTTGGTTCTTTTTTATTTCTAAAATTGGTTTTTATGAATACTTGATCTTCTAATCTAAAAGTTTTAGTTTTACGGGTTGGATTCAATTTCAAGTTGCGTTTTTCTTTAGTTTCTGTTTGTTTGTCCTGTAGGGCTTTATATAAGTTTTTCATTTTTGTCTTATGTTCTGACAGATAATCGTGATAGTACGATTTCGTATAGTCAATATCAAAGGGATTTTTGCTTTCCGTGTGTCCAAATACTATCTCAAATGGTGTTAGTTTAAGATTGGAGTGTATAGTGTGATTGTATGCCAAGATACAATATTGTATTTTTTGATGTTCGGGTATATTTGTTAATAATCGGTAATGTTCAATAATGGTTGAATGTAAGCGTTCAACTAACGAATTTGACTGGTGATGGTGAGGGGTTGTCGTGTGTAACTGAATTTTGTGTATGGCTATAAAATCTTTGAAAATTTGTTTATTGAATTCTCCATCAGCAACGATCGTATCAGGTGCTGTGAAAGTGCATATATATTTGAATAATTGTTCGATGACATCGGTTAGATTATGTGATTTAATAAAATAGGCTTGTGCGAATTTTGAGAAAGAATCAATTATGGTTAAGTAGCTTCTATTGCCAATTCGGAATATATCGAGGTGTATTGTATGAAATGGTCTGCTTTGAGTGGGTGTGAGTTGTAAGGGCTGTTTCGTCGGATTTCTATTATATTTTTGCATTTTGCAAGTTTGACAATTATTGATAAAGTCAGTGATATCTCTAATAATGCTTTTCCAATAATATTTACGTTTAATATGCTCGATTGTTTCAGTTATTCCTCGATGGTTTGTTTTTCCTAAATGATAATTTTGCATTTGAATTTGTCGTTCTTCTGGTTTTATAATGTAAGTTACTTGGGTCGTACAGCGGTGAAATTTAGGTGTGTTTTGATTAATTATGTCTTTTAAGAAATTTGAAAAGTCTAAGTAAAGTGCGTCGTCAGAAAAGTAACAATGATAGTGTGTGTTTGGTTCACAATGTTCAATAAGCAATCTATTGAACATATCTACTTTATTCATGTCGTTAACAAATACTGAGTAATGTGTGATGCCGTCGTATTTTGTAATTTGAATTTTTCTCGGTAAATTAGCGCTTATAAATTCAATTTGATTTTTAAAGTGTTGCAATGGTTTCTCTGCTATGTCAATTACTGGGGTAGATGAGTGTTGAGTATGTACAGTGTCGGCAAGGGAATTATTGTCATTTTCGTTATTTGATATTGGTTCTTCAATTTGATGAATTGTTTTCGAGGCTGGATTTACTAGTACATTAGAAATTATTTTACAACGGGGTTTTGTTGTTACGGGTGGTATGATAGTAGGTGTACTAAATATTTCATCGATATCGGGTGTACTGGCTCTACTAGCCATGACGCTTTGTTTGTCGTCAAATGGTTGAGGTGTATCTAGTCTGTCAGGTGTTTCAATGGACATAGGGTAAATTTGGATGCGCGACAGGGCGTCGGCTACTTTATTAAGTTTTCCTGGCAAGTAATTTACTGTAAAATCGAATTCTTCCAATTTTAGCGCCCAGCGTGTTAGTTTAGAATTTGGTTCTTTCAAATTTTTTAACCAGACTAATGGTCTGTGATCAGTGTACATTATAAATTTAGTTCCAAATAGATATGGTCTAAATTGTTTGGTCGCCCAAACCATGGCTAAAAGTTCTCGTTCTATAGTGGTGTACCGTTGTTCTGCGTCATTCAAAGTTCTTGATGCATAGCAAATTGGTTTACCTTCTTGTGATAGTACAGCGCCTAAAGCATATTTAGATGCGTCTGTAGTTAATTCAAAAGTCTTTTCAAAATTGGGGTATTGAAGTAGGGGTTCATTTGTTAAGAGTTGTTTACAATAGTTGAAATTTTGTAAAAATTCAGGTGTATGTATAATTTTGTTATCCTTTTTGAGACATACAGTTAGAAATTTTGTGATTTTAGCAAAGTTTTTAACGAATTTCCTATAGTATCCAAAGAATCCTAGAAATGATTTTATTTCTGTTCTTGTCTTTGGGGCTGGAAAGTTTTTGATGGCTGAAATTTTTTATGGATCCGGTTTTATTCCGTCCGGAGTAATTATGTGTCCTAAATATTTAACAGATTTGTGCAAAAATTCTGATTTATCGAGTTGGATTTTAATATTAGATTCTCGGCATCTATTGAAAACATTCTTTAAACGGTTTATGTGGTCTTGGAGTGAGTTTGAGTAAATAATTATGTCGTCGAGGTAAACGAGACATTGTTGGGTTGTTAAACCTATTAGGGCATTGTTTATAGCTCTCTGGAACGTTGATGCGGCGTTCTTTAAACCAAAGGGCATTCGCCGGAAGTGGAAATGGCCTTCCTCCGTAGAGAAAGCTGTTTTCTCACGATCTTTTTCTTCTATCTCTATCTGATGAAAACCAGATGCGAGGTCTAGGGTTGTAAAATAAGTGGCTCTACCAAGGTTGTCTAACACTGTTTCAATGCGAGGGAGACGATATTTGTCTCCGATGGTTTGCTCATTCAATTTGCGGTAATCGATTACGATTCGCCATTTTTGTTTGCCAGAGGCGTCCATTTTTTTGGGGACTACCCAAATGGGGAAATTGTACGGGGATTCTGAGGGCTCAATTATTTTTTCCTTCAACATTTTATTAATCTGTTCTTTTACCTCATTCCTATGAACATGTGGATATCGATAGGTTTTGGTAAATATAGGTGCGTCAGTTTTGGTTCTGATATGATGTTTCGTTAAATTGGTAACGGATAGGGGTATATCTGGGGAATAAAAAATATCCTTATACTGATGGCATAAGTTGTTTAGAGTTGTTTTTTCTTCTTCATTAAGATGGCTAAGTCTCAGATTGTCTTCTAAATTTTTATTTAAGATTTTCTTTACATTGGGGTCAGAAGTATTGACGTTGAAATTATTAATGTGTATTGAGGTATCATTTGTTTCATATTCTTCTAAAAATAAAGGGTTGTAGATATGAATTTGTTTTGTTTCATTTGAGGTATTTATAAGACTAGTTTTAAACCAGTTGTTATGAAGTTTGACTACTGCTGAGGGCATTATGACATTGTTATCAAGGTTTAATTTTGGGGCTAATTTTGAACCATTGCTTCCGACTGCAGGAAGGGTTACAAATAGTTCTGTTCGTGGGGGTATTATAATTTGTTTTAATAAATTTTTAGTGGTTTTTAATTTGGAAAAATTACATTCATTTCTTTTTTGAATTTCTTGTTTGGTTTTAGAAGGGTTATAATAAAATGGTACAGTGGTGCTTTCTGTCTGGATATGCATCCACTTGTAGTCGATTGTTGCGGGTAAATTGGAAAGTAGGTCTGAACCTATGAGTCCTACATAATCATTATGAAAATCAAATAAGTAACATGTGTGAGTACCATCTTCTTTAAAAAGATTTGGAATAGGTAAATCTGCCACAAAGTTATGTCGAGTAGTTCCGTGTGATGTGGTTATTTCGAAATTGCATGGATAGATTAAATTTGGAAAGTATGTTTGTGCAAATTTGGGGGAAATAATTGTTTTAGAACTGCCGGTGTCTATCATAAGTTTGTCTCCAGTTGTTGGTATTATTATATAAGGAAGGTTGGATTTTGGGCTAATGTTAAAGTTTTCTATGACTTCCGAGGCTGTTAACGAAAATTTACGGATTCGTCGGGGTCTTCGACATCCGAATCTCCTTCAGGTAAACAGAAAAAATCTGTGGTTGGATCTAGTGTACTGAAATTGTTTTCACAATTTTCAAAGGTTTCTGGTTCGTAATAGGGATCTTGTTCATATTCGGGTAAATTTGAACTTGATTGTTGAGGCATGACATTTTCATTGAAGAGTTCTTCTGAATGGAAATTTCTAGGTTGACTTGATTGTCTTATTATATTTTGGGAGTTTGCACGAAATTTATTCGGGTTAGTTAGTTGTTGCGTAGCACTTCTTTTTATTGTGCTAACTTCCATGGGTTCTGGTCGAAAAGAGGGTTTAAAATGTGGTTTTGGTGCAAAAACATTATTTTGGGGGTTTTGAAAATTTCTTGTTTGATTAAAATTTCTGTTAGGATTGAACTGTGATTGTTTGTATTGCGGTCTTATTGTATTAGGTGTAAAATTATTGAATCGGGGTGTATATAAATTTTGGGCTTGAGAATTTTGGTTAAAGTAATTCGGATTATAGCTTTGTGTAGCTGGGTTATGGTTTTGTGTTATAGGCTTTGAAGATTTTTGATTTAAATGTAAAAATTGTCTATTATTTTGGGTTTGAGAATACCTAATGTCTAATTCTTCCTTGATCATTGTAAGAGCTTCCTCTAAAGTTTTGGGGTTTCGACTTCTAATAAAACTACCTAAGTTCTCATTTAGTCCGCTTATGAATGTTCGTAAAGCTAAGGCTTTATTAGTTTCTAATTTATGATCTTTTATCGCTTGTTCTTCGTCTCCTAATGAAACTTTCGAATTATATATAGCTAAATGTGTTCTGACTTTATTAAAAAATTCAATAGGGCTATCTTTATTTTGTTTTAGTTTTGTCAAATCTATAAGTAAATTTAGTTCGGATCTCTGGTCTCCAAAATTTTCGATAAGCACTGTTTTTAATTCATTCCAAGTATCGTAATGATATCCGGTAATGACTTCTAGGGCTTGACCTTTAAGCTTGTTTCTGATTGACGAGATTATTAATTTGTTAATGTAATCGTTCGGTTCATTAGTACAAAATTGAGTAGTTATTACCTCTGTTGATCGTATAAATTCAGAGAGTGTCGCTGGATTTCCGTTATAAGTTGGGATTTCATTAAGCAATGATACGCTAAAATGAGGGGGAAATACTACTGGGTTTGCCATTTCTATTCTGTTATTATTTAAAAATAATAATCTAGGTTGTACAGGATTTCTATCACGTGGTGATCGTGATCTGTCCCTTGACATTAATATTCAAATTTTTAGGGTTGCAATACAATGGCACGAACAAATACGGCAAGAATATTTAAAGTTGCAAAACTTGTGTCACGATTTATTTAGTTGTTATTTTATGTTAGTACTTAAAAATAAGCCTAGCTCAGGGGTAGTTACTAAAACTCAGGGGTAGGAACCCTACGCACAGGTACGAAGTCAGCTGGTAAGATTAAGTGTACCTATCGCACACACCAGACCTTCATCTCATATGGCACCTGCCTGATCTTAAAATTAAAATTCTAAAAACTATGTTAATATGATTTAAAATTGTTATTTAAATTCACTTGATTTTATTCTTTACTTCTAGCATGTAGCAAGTAAAGTTACAAAAATTAATAATTGGAATATTCTTACTTCATTCCTTTGGTCTTGATCTCTTAGGATCGGAGGCGGTTTCAATAACCAGGTGGTTTCAATAACCAGGCGTCCTCGATGGACTGGTGATCTCGATGATCAGGATGTTCTGCTAGCGGCGACGCTTACCGGGGCGATGTTTGTCCCGTCGAAGACTTCGCTGCTCAGCAGGGGTTGTTTCGTCCTTACGGCTTTGCGGGTCCCAGGGGGTTGGTCGATCTTCGGCTTGCCTCAGGGCGATGCTTGTCCCTTCGATGGCTTCGCTTCAGGATCTCCGGAACGTTGGTAATCGCGGCAAAGTATTAAAATACGCGGAATTTGGGGTATTTGATTTTTAAAATGCCCAAATTCCTCCACGAATCCACAAGCCTGCGCCAGTTTCGTTTGGTACTCAACGAAACGAATTTTTAAAAAGCTTTTATTTAACCATGAAACATTTACAAACATGGGAGCTTAAGGCTTCTTTACTCTAAGAAGGATACCTTAAGACTTCTTTACTATAAGAAGCCCACCTTAAGACTGATTTATTCAAATCATGCGAAGTAGGAAGCTAAAAGCTATCTAATCTATGCTATGCTAGCTTGCAAGTGATAAGCGGCGATTGCCGGCACATGTGGCGCTGAATAGACTATTCTAATAATATAATTCGCGTCCACTCATCATTTAGGAGCGTTGTACCATAATTTACTTGTATGTAATGCCTTATTTAGTGGAATTGAAACTTCTATGGATCGTAAATTTGATGTAAGCTTCCCAAAGTGCATTGTGCACGTGAGAATAATGAAAACTGCTATTCAAAAGAACACAATAACACTTTTTATGCAATATTGTAAGCGCTGTAGTATGCAAAACTAGAATAGAATAACATTTTCCACTCCATCAATCTATTCTTATAGTAACTTAGATAATCGTTATTCAAGCATGAGAAATGCAAGCGATAAAATTAGTTATTTAACTACCATCGTCGCTCACATATACGAACAAGTACATCAATAAGCCTTGTTTTTAGGGTGAGTAATTTCTCCTACTAAAGCAATTTAATTCAATATAAGTTGTGTCAAACTTATTGACTTAGATCGAGCATACAAAAAACAACAACATACACTTACCACAACTGCTTTAAAAAACACGTATATACAAATAATGATGAAGTGTTGTTTGTAGAACAACTCTTTTAAATGTTTTATTTAATTCAGGTGAATTTCTGGTGTAATAATTGTGCATTTTAAAAGGAATTCAGTAATTTTTAGGAACGTAATTTTAATACAGATTGGCCCCACACGTAAAGACTAATTGAAGCACAAGCACACTCTACGTTAAATAAAATACATAACTTTTTCAAGCATGAGTGGCTGGGCAATGCTTGCTGTTTATAAGGTTTACAAAAAGTAAATGATGCTCGGAAATAATTTGTATATAGGAACTCTGTTTAATTTAAAACACAACGATTTAAAAGAATAACATCTACACCTTGTAGAAGCACGATTTTTAAATTATAATGAACGATCTATAATATTATTTTAATTTTATTATAACTTGTACCTTAGTTATAATAATGTGAACAACGATATTTAATAGATAGCTCAAATTAATTCACTGTAGTAAACTAATTGAAGCCGTTGATAGAATTACAATCGCCTCGTCCTCCTTCCTCCCATTATTCAATTATACTAGTCAAATGGATACTATTTGTTTTCAGTTTAATTTTATGAATCACCAGACTTAACGTAGATTCAGCTTGACATTGTTTACTTGTCATTTGTCACTTTACGTAAGTACCTCATAAATTTACTAAATAATAAATGTTTTTAAGTCGATATAAGTGTCGAAATTGTTATAAAATAAAACATCGACATGTTTTCCTATGTTATAAGTGACATTAATAATCCAGGCACATTAGGATTCGCCTGCCGAAAAAATCTGAAGAGCTGAAATTTTGCATACACATTTTTTTGACATCCTTCATCTAATAGACTTGTCTGTCCGGGACGCTGTTTCAGCAGCCAAACCGTAAGAGATAGAGAAAAACAGTTATTAAAGTTATATGTTTGGAATGGTCATGTCAGGTCAGGAACCGAATTTCAGTCACGTGACACTTCCGGTTTTCGAGAAATCACGTGATTTCCGTCCGTACGCGACGCTGGTCCGTCCGGGACGCTGTTTCAGCAGTCAAACCGTAAGAGATAGAGAAAAAAGTTATGAAAGTTATATGTTTGGAATGGTCATGTCAGGTCAGGAACCGAATTTCAGTCACGTGACACTCCCGGTTTTCGAGGAATCAAATATTTTAAAAAATATTATTGTTTTTATTTAATACTCGTTCTATTTGAAAAACGGTCTTTTTTGTTTTATTATATGAGACATTTGTCTCACTGGTTGCTAGTTACAAATAATGTCTCAAAAGTGCAAATCGATATCGCTCTTGCGTTTTCAGTTATTTAAGGTCAAAGGCCACAGAAATAAGTTCTTCGCAAATATTTCGCTTTCTAAGGGTCGTATGACTTCTTTTAGATATTATAAAAAATAAAGGCTAGAAAATTCTCTACAAAAAAGATGATATATGTATTTTACGTACAACCAACCATTCAGTAAATGAAATAGTTGCGAACATGAAACATCGCTAAACTGGAACATCTGTGGATTAGGCCTACTTGGGAAAATTAGCCATAACTATTTCAATTGCTCAAAATACGTTTATTTGACCACCAGCTGGTAACTGTTTTTTTTTGCTGTCCACAGAAAGCTACCGGCACTTATTGCCGAACTTTATTACATTTTCTGCTCCGAAGATAGTAATACAAAAAATGTACGACAAAAACATATTACGGGTAAAAAGCATTATTTAAGCCTTACGGACCGTTAATTGCCTCATTTGATTTTTTAGTGTTGGATCCCCTGTCTGAAGGCCGTAATTTTGGAATCATGAATTGGTTTTACTCGTCCTTGAAGCGCTGACCTCGGATTATCGATTCGTAGTCATGCGTAACTAGGCCAAGCAGCATCTAATTTGTCTTTCCCTCAATATTTCGGCAATGTTTTCTATGCCTCGCTCCCTTCTGCTGGCGTCTACGACTTAATCGCACGTGTATACCCCGCATTAACCTTTGTCTTATTTTAGGGCTAGCTCATAGCGAAAGAGAACAAAGGTGTTCTAGCTCACTCGCTCTAATGTAATTTGTATGGTTCATCTATCGAATATATTTGATCTTAATTACCCATCGCATTTGGTTGCGAATTTCTTTGGCGTGGCGATTTAAGTTTTGAAGATGAAAGCACATACCTTGTACGCACTTTATCTTTGTCGTTTTCTATTCTAATTAGGCATTCGTATTTCGTGGATTTCAGAACCGGCTGAGAGTCGTTAAAGTATTTTTATTTTTATTTTATTCCGCACTCCGCTAAAGCCGTTAGGCCAATTATCGGCGTTACTGTTTGAGCAGCTAGTTCGTGCTACTAACTGAGTAGCCGAATTTGTAACCTTGCTTCGACTTTCCAAGAGGCCCTGATTGCGGTTCCGTTTTACTTTCTTCGAAATTACAATTTTCTGCTGTGTTTTGCCTTGTCAATGCCGTCTTGCGATTCTGGGAGCATCAACTCACGATCTCCTGTTCAGTAAGATAAAACGAATTTGCATAATTGTTCCAGCTCTATAAACTTGAAGCTACCGACTTCGTTGGCAGCACCTTTGAGTTGGTCAGAAATAACCGGTACATTTCTAAAACACTTTCCACTCTTAACTATGTTACGGCATGCTATAAGCTGCTTTCCTGGAATGCCACCGTAAAGTTGTAATTTGCATACTTTGGTCGCTTTCTTTTGTCAACACTGTAACTCGGCAGGCTACGATTTGCTTACTTGCGGCATCACCTCAAGCTGGTATATTAGTGATATGTTTTTCGGACTTTTTCTACTGTCTAGGGTATAAATCACACAACGTTTCGGGAGTTTTGATCTTCTCCCGTCTTCAGGTGTTCTTGGTTAGTCCTGAGAAGGACTGATATTATACGTTTTTCTACGTAAATTTGTGCCACCTCCGGGGTTTGACCCGGGACCGCTGATCGCTAGTCTGCCACTCTAACCACTAGGCCACCAGGGCGGTTATATATTTTAGTTGTAAACTTATATACACCTTCCCGCTGTATGCGCAGTAGACTATTTTTGTAATTCTGTGCGCAGTAGTGGCATCCAAATGGGCTTTAGTTCTACTGCCAGCGCTATGTATGTAGCTTCTTTTACGTTGTGTGATTTTTACACCCTAGACAGTGGAAAAAGTCCGAAAAACATATCATAATAGACCACTGCCAAAAAATGACATTCAGAGAACAACTTGGTATATTAGTGTCCCTAATTAATACTATCGTAACAACCCCTCCTCCCCCTGAAGTTAGTCGGCAAACTTTGTTAGAGAACATCGTAACGTAGTTGAGGCAACCGATTTATGCCGTTTTATCGTGTAACAATTGAATGTCGTAAAGTTAAATTTCTGGCTGTAACAAGCTGACCTTTAATGTCGTCATAACGAGTCTCCATTGTAACAAATATTCGATGTCAAGGTCTTCTCCAGCATTCTGAAAATTTATTAAAAACCAACTTACAGGGTACAAGTCAACTGCATTAAGTCGACGGAAAAGGCTGACCACTACGAATTTTCAAAATGGTGGTGACAAAACGCCACCTTAAAGACAGCCTCTGGTTAACGTACTCTTAATTATATGCTTCCAACACTAATACGTATTGCTCTGAACTGCATAAACTGTAGGATTGTCTAAGTGTGTTGCTTACCCCACATTCACGGAGAGATACCTCTATATTGTTGAAGGCCATTTATATCAAAAGCTCATTCTATGTCCTTAAATACATGTATGGTATACATCTTAGTGTCTCAGAATCGTTATATCCGCCTGGCTACAAAATGTAGAGCAGATTCGGTGGGTCACCCTGGAATGTAGGATGTTGGTTGCGTTGCAGTGGGTTATTAATTAGCACATTTTTCCCTAATTCTTTGTCACACAGGCTTTCCAGCGCTTTCAGAAGGAAGGATGTGATACTAATGGGATGGTAATATTTAGCTAGGGAGTAATTCCTATGGCCTGGTTTAAGTAGAAAGATGATCTTCACTTTCCGCCAGCTCTCCGAGATGTATATATAAGCGATACAGCCCCTGTAAAGCCGTACGTGGTGAGGTAACAACGCATTCAATCCTCGCTATCGAATAACTCAGGAGATGCTATCCAGCTCTAGCGATTTAAATGGTTGGAAGGTTTTGATCGCCAAGGTTATCTTTTCAATCCACACCACAAGGTTTGCCAGCTCTTATTTTTCCTCACCGGGAGTTTTGAACTTGGGAGCTTCTATCTATGCAGGAAGAAATGGTAAGTGTTCCATTATCACGCTTGAGACTGGTTGGTTGCCGATGTGAATTCTATGACAGGATCTATTTCAGTTGATCAGAGTCCTTTGTAGTCTCAGTTGTGTTACACAAGGACTTTTATGGACCTCTCTGCCTTTTTCTTATTTCTTTTTTATACTTTCGGTGGTGGTTTTTATATGCCTCCCAATGGACTCTTGTTTTAGACTTATTTACTTTTTTGGGCAGTTTGCCTAAAGTAAATTTTAACTTCTCAAGCTCCCTGTACCCCGATTTAGTATTTCGAGATTTATACTTAAAAGATATTTAAGTAGTGATACACCTTTTAGGTTAATATCTGCACTGTCCTACACTAGGTGGTGTGCATTCGAATTACGTCCAATGATGAGATGCTTACTATTTCTCTAGCAATAGTTGATGACGTCCATCACTCTGTAGAAGGAGGGAGGTGTCATCTCGGGTTTTTGAAGATGCGAAAAATATTAAGAAATCAAATCCAGCCTACCTTAATCGCTAAAGTAGTTTCGGTAAATTCTTATTGGGCTTTACAAGCTATCAAATCATGATACTTAAAAATATAAAAGATAATGTGTTAAATGATGAAGTGATATACACGCTGTACCGCTCCCTTAGACAACGGGTGGACACGACCTGCACTAGCTCATGAACTCTCTGTAGAATATGGCATGGTGTAAGGGCTAGGGAAAAATGCTTCAAGCTTGAAAATTGAGAAGTAGAATTATGAAAATTTGCAGGCCTTGTCGTTGCTCACAACATAAAAACAAATCTAGCTAACAAATAACACACCACCTACTTTTAGTGCTTTACTGCATACCTATATAAACTGTACAGATGAATAGGTTGTGGAAAGAATACAAAAATATCAGAAATAGGGGCATTTGATCAAATCCAAATAATCGCAGTGGCATATGATTTGTATACATAAGCCATGAAAGCTAAAGTGGCAACAATTTGAAATTTGTAGAAAAATAAACCATAAATAGGAATCAACTTCCAAGTATTTTAGTCACAAAATATGCTAATTAATAGCTCGGGGTTACAACTTAGGATCGCCACCTTTGATTATCGTATTTGACATGTGAGCACAACGTCCAAAGGTTCCGGCGGAAGTGAGTTTTGAGCACATAAGTATTTCAGCAATTTGGAAACAATTAATCACTCAAGCTTTCAGCTTTATATATTAAATTATTAAAAGGAGTAATTAAACACGTACTGTTTGAGGCTTTCGCGGTTACTCGAATTATTCTCCTTAGCATAGAATTTCGGCTTAGACTGCGTAGTATTTGTAGATGAACACCCAGCATTCTCTGGCTTAATGTGCCTTGCACCTTGTGAAGTCGAGCAAAAACCCGCAGGATGGCCATGCTCTTTGGTGGCTCGTGTTGTTTGAGTATCTTGAGAACGAGAATACTTAGGCAGATTTGGCCGTTTTGCTGTTTGTGCATCCATATTCACTAACGTTTTGCAAGACCTTGCAGCTTGCATCATCAGAGTGAAAGTCGCCTAGGGCATTCTGGAATTTCTAGCCAGCTTGCACGTCGAAGCGAAAAATGGGAGTTCTGATTATTCTTTGATTAACTGTAGAATAACCTTAAAAAATCGGCATGGAAATCGGCCTAAATATCGAAATTAGTATGAAAAATTTAGCTAGAGAAGGCATTCTTACCAAAGCTGTTTACTGCCGTTCGCGAAAAAAACAATGCCGCTAACTATTTTCGGTTGTTTAAACAGCAGCGGCCTTGAGCTGCTCCTTGAATTTCAGATCCCGCGAAAGCGCTTCGTGAAAAATTAATAATATTGAAACTCGAGTGATTGCTAGCAAGCCTACTTGCAAGTGCCTTATCGCTCATGTCCTTTCCTACATTATTTAAATATAAGGTGGTCTGAAAGGAGTTGCGAATTGCTAGAACGCGCTATTGAAATGGGGCGTTACAACGTTATATTAACATTTAACTTCAGACAGAAATGCATTTCATTGTATGATACTATATAATTGTCTTTATTTGTCCAAAAAATTATTTCATTGCATTTCATATGGTAATAAACTACACTTCTACATGCAAAATCGTTTAATAATGTGGTACTTTACACCATAACAACCATGACAGCATAGCAACGGCGATTTGTTTTACGTTTGGTAATACTGAAATGTATTGTTGGTGACAGCGTAAATCTATGTCAAATTTCAGGTTAGCAGGTTAGATTTTGCCTCAGTCAATGTTAAAACTGACGCAAAATCTATCCTGCTAACCTCGAATTTAACATAGACTGACAATACACTTCAATACTGCCAAACGTATATAACAAGAATCACAGGCGACTGTAACTCTAAATGTATTTGACTTCTTGGTACTTCCCAATTTGTCACTACGACTTTTCACGGCTGCCAATACAAAATTTATGCTTTTACATATTTATTGAGTTGTTGGATAAAATTTTGTCAGGCAGGTGTGTGTTATTACAAATAATTCACTGGAGAAATTACCCGTCTCTGCCTGGCAGCCTCGAGAGCTCAACTATTTTATCGTGGATTATGTGTAATATAGCACCGGTGCAACTGAACTGCGCACAAAACCCATCACTCCCTTAATCCAACACTCGAATTGCGCTCAACATATTTGCCTACCTGGGTTGACCCTTACTATAACTCGAACTGCGCACAAGGGATTAGGATGGGAGGCAATCATAAAGTGATATTTTTCAAGTTCTGATCTAGACAACCTTTTTTAAATTAAATTAAATGTTTCTAGTAAATTTTTGATATACCATGCTTTTGCTATGTTCGCTTTTGAATCCGGCCACCCAGTGCCGTCTTTTATATGATTAAGGCCCCGGGCCCAAGGTAATGAAGGGGCCCTTCTAGAAAGGAAGTAACTCAATACAATACAATATATATTTTTATCTACGACCACTATTAAAAGTAGGCCTTTTAACGCTAGCTTGTTTCACTAAAAGTGACGTTTTATAGTTTAGCGTGGTTATAGAAATCAGCTGTTTACTTTTAACCCATGTGCTAAAAGTGAAGTGAGGTTACAAAACTACAATTTCGAACTGGAAGTGAAGTTGTAAAGTTATTCTAGTTACTTCTTGCTTTACAGGTAAAGTGTTTTTGAAATAATTAACGCGTTATGTAATAAATACAGTCAGACGTGGAGTATTAATAATTACAGTCTGTAACTGACCTTGCAGTACTGGCTTCGCAAACATTCGCCCGCGCGGCATGGGCTACTGCTTATTATGACATAAATTAGAAGTGTCGTAGATGCAAACCTTTGTTAAATCGATATTATGGATTAATAACGGTAAAATTAAGGTCGTAGATAAAATATTGTATGCAACGCATGCTAAAAGTAGTTTATGCACGAGACATGTTATGAAACTCAGCCTTCGGCTTTGGTTCATGATTTTCATGTCTCGCGCATAAACGTTGACTTTTAGCACTTGTTGCATAAATAGCTATTAATATACCTGCTTTTATTTTTATACAACTATGTACTGAAACGAAATTAAAATTCTAATAAAATGTATATAAACACAATAGAACATAAGAATCCTAAAAATTAAGAAATATGTCATAATTATTGCTACACAATAATAAAAGATTTTTTTCTCGATTTGGTATGGGCAAAGTCCTGTATTATATCTTCAAAATTTAAATTCAACAATATGTCGCTTTCTATGCACATTAATGATAAAAGAGTTTAGCCTCTCTTGTAGCACAGTACTGCAAAGTTCGTTTTTTATCCTGCTTAACTTCGAAAATGAACGTTCTCCACTGCAATTAGTGATCATCAATGAATAATGACATGAAAATTCTAAGTGATAACGCAACGTTAGGAAATGTTTCTTCTAATTTATCAGTTCTCAAAATGTTAAACAGTAGCGAGTTATCAATTTGTTTAGTTTTATATACATCGTTAGTTCCTAAATACAGCGCTAAATGAATACATTCCGTTTCTAATTCTTTTCCATTTATAGCAAGGTGATAATATTCAGCAAACTTTTTACAGCTATCGTGCAACACATTTGGACTAATGGTTCTTAGTTGATAAACAGCCACACCGATTGTTTACTTTGATATATGCAGCAGATCTCTGCTGTAGTTAAGTTATCGATGAGTCGATAATTGGGATAAACACTTCCACTTTAAATTTATCAAATGAATACACAACTTTAATTTTTATTTTTTTACAAAATATTTAATGAATTACAGAATTATTAGTTGATCAATGCGCCTGTCGGGGGCCCCAAAAAATTGGGGGCCCCGGGCCCGGGCCCGCCTGGCCCGTGCCTAAAGACTGCACTGCGGCCACCCGGTTATATAAATTGTTTTCGCTATTGGTTATTCTAGAGTCAATTTCAATAGTAATTTAGGATGCAAGTAACGTTATCAAGCTTTTTACATTACGAGAGAATAGTTTGAATGAACGAGCGACGTTAGGAGCGAGTGCTTTAAAATTCTCGAATAATGTAGAAAGCAGATAACGTTACGTAGTATATCGTAACACGGTTTATTTTATAAATACTAATCTTTTTAAAAAAATAGGCAGAATGGTTATTAATGACACTTACAAAAGCGAGTGGTGGTATCACTAGCAAGATAAAAACTCAATACTGTATTGTTGGTAGCGCTGTCAGGTTATGTTAAATTTGAGATTTTCAGGTTAAGTTTTGCATCAGTTTGTGTCAAATAACAAACAAAATCTAACATCTACATCCCTGCGACAATTCGCCTGCATTTTTTAGGTTTAAGAGGATCGAAGTAAAACCGGATTTTTCACATTGTTAAACAAATCGTTCGTTGATTTCTGGTGTTGAAATTGTATTTGGGAAATAGTCTACTAAAAGATCTCTCAACCATATCGAATTGCATGTGATAAGTTTTTGAAAATAGCCCTCATTCGCTGCGCTGTCTCGGGCAATTTTCAAAAAACTTATCGGCAATTTAACATGGTCTTGGGATCTTACTACTGATTATTTCTCAGGCTTTACGTCAATTCAATTTGTGTCAGTGGCGTAGCTATCATAGCGCCAGTAGCCTTGCAACGGGGCCCCGAAGACCAGGAGGCCCCGTCCCTTAACTTTAACGAAAAATAAACAATAAACGTGGAGTTTTTTACAATACCACTGTTAATAAAAGTATCATCATCAGAATATTATATATAAGTATAATGCTCCGGAAAGTGATTTTTCAGAAGTATATACTGTTAGCTATTGTTTTGCACTTTGCCAATAACAGCTCAAACCCATTAAAAATTATTCAAGAAAGAGTATAGCATAAGAACGCTTTAAATATCGACTTTTTCGACAACCGTCAAAAAAGGGGACATTCGCGCATCGTTATCGATGCCGCGAAGTTTGCCATTTTTTAACGTGGTAAAAAATAGGTTATTTATTTACGTTACCACTGACGACATGAAAAAAACATTTTGCGCACTAGAGCGCCAAAAAAATTCGCACACTATGGTGCGTGTTTGTATTACGAGCGCGAAATTTTTTCAAGCGTTCGAATGAAAGAAGTAACATTCTCATGCTCTAAAACCATTAATTTCGCGCACGATGCAAAAATAACATTTAATGTCTATTGAAAGTTAACCGACGGACAGTAAATGAGATTTGAACATTAATGAGTTTGTCATGAGCGCCATGACTAAAGACAGAAAAGGAAATTTTTTGTTCTTTTAGCATTGTGTAGATAGACATATACAATATAGTTTACGTGTGAGGTCTAGTGTACAGATTTGTGTTGACTTTTATTTTAAGTATAATGTCTGTAATTGTATAATAACCAAAACCGTTAATGCTTTTTTTCGAAAACTGTCAAAAAAATCAATTTGAACTCTATGCTTTTACGTTCTATTAGAGCACTAATAATATTTTCCGGTGGGGCACACAATTTCTAGCTACGCCACTGATTTGTATGATTATTTCCCACGCTTTTCGTGTAGTTTTGAAATTCTAAATTTATTCAGACACGTACTATGCTATTGCAATGGATTTAATCTTATTTACAAGTGTAGCCTGGCTTAAAGCGGAACAGCACCAAAGGACTGCACTAACACTTTACCGCAGTTCGTGGTAACCAAGCTTAAACAAACCTTTTAAAGGATAAACTATTTACCTGTCGCAACTGTATCTATTAATTCAGTGAAAAAGCGTCCGAAAATATTTAAAATCGGCTTTGCTTCTTCCTATTATGTGCATTTGCCAAAAATGAAATGAATGACTGTGTTCGATCTGACTACCTGCATATACCGTGCGCAATTCAGTAGGAGATTAAACAACCCTTTTAACACTAAACTACCTGTCGCTAGTCGGTGCGCAGTTCGAGTGCCTCCTATAGCACACTTATACCATAAATAACTATTGTTATGCTTCTAAATAAAGAACAGCATTAACTAATAAAACAAAGCCCCATTTGTTGCAAACTTTGTAGGCCGCACTCTACTCGTATATCTTACATATCTGATTTGCTTGCATTGTCAATTTTTAAACCAGAACCTTTACTATGTTCGATCATTACAATTATCCAAATGTTCATAGTACAAATAATAGCGTTTTCAATGAATCAGAATGTTTCACAGAAGAATATTACTGTCAACAATAATTTTTGGATCTCGTCCTTGCCAAATTATGTAATGTTTAATGCTTGTAAATTGGCTGAGCTAATGCGTTCGGAAACTCAGTTTTAGGGGAATCTCCGTTGTTGACGTCACAAACCCCTCAAGCTAAACGTGCGCAGCGTAGATAATACACAAACCTGACAAAAGTCCGGCAGTGCAGTAAAGTAGTTGTAGGAACGGTTTATCTAGTTTCTCAATCGCGGGTTGCTTTTGAACAAGTAAATTTAGTTACAATATGGTAGTTTATGATTTCAGAATCTGTTTTCTATCCCTATCCGCATATCACTCACGATTTTGAGGCCGATATTTACTACAGAATAATATAAAAATTAGAAAACAGTGGATTTCATAATATCCATAATATAAATTATTCTTGATTAATGAACCTTTTATTTAAACATATCTGTTTTGGTAAAACAGAAACATAAAACACGATATGCCTAGAAGCAATTAAGATAAAAAGTTGAATCATCGTACTATGTATGTATATTTTCAACTATAAAGTATTCTACATACAAAATACTAGTTACACTCAATCGCATGAATTAAAAGAGAGGTCTCAAAATAAATCTAAGGGAAACTAAATTATGAAATTATTTTGAAACGCATTTTCTAATATTAAAATTTTATGTTGCAATAATTTTATTTATACATCCTATATCGCATTAAATTCTTGGTTTACAACTAGCTATTAAAGATGCTTGTTGTATTACAATGGAATTTCTTCCTTACATAAAGAAAGGAATTTATAATAGGTTGGCCGTTTCGCTAAATGTTCTTATTTGGTAGCTGTAGTAAAATAATTTGCAATTCACAATCTTTTATTTAGTAAGTTTGAATCATTGACAATTGTAGAAGATATTGTATTCTCGATTAAACAATTCAAAAAATATCAAGCTCTGAATGGGGATTTGATGCCCTCAGTTAACTTATTTCGTGTTAGAAATGATACATCCCCTTGCTAGAGTGCGAAATACAGCTAAGTTGGCTAAAAGTTCCAGAAGTTCTTAGAGTCAAAATTGCTGTTACAAACTTCTAATTTTTACGTTTACTTCGAGCATTGGAGAATTCTAGAAGTTACTTAAACGTTTCTTCAATCTAATTTTACAGCAGGCTAATTTGTTTCATTGCAGACTCAATCCCAAACGAATTCGCTGCTTTGTACGTGAAGTACCTGCATTAAAATACAAAGTAGTTTATGTCATGTAAAGTACGTTAATAAAATATTTAAATGCGTTTCGAGCTTTCGCTCTCAGCAACGCTCCTAGAGATTTACTAATATTGACAAAAATGTTATTTTCTGCTAGAACCTAAACTTTTCTATTACTAAACTTACAACAACTACCGAAATAAAAAGGGCAGTGCATATTATAATTTTATTATTTTTTAAGTCTTTTAAAGCATTCCGAAATTATTGAAACCATATTATTGAAGATCCGAAAATAATTATAATTACGTTGTCTTGAGTGATGTACTTCAAACACTTACAATGAAGATTTTGTGGTTATTCTAGACCCCTTTCTTTAATTATTATAAGTTCTAAAGGAAAAACGACTGTATCTGTCCATTATTACCGACAATTCGTTAAAATTCAACGTGATTACATGGTGAAGTTTAAATTTATAAGATTCGCAACACAAAATTAATTAGATATCTTTATATAAGAAGGCAGGTGTAAATAAATGTCTAAAATAGCACTTAATACATGACGGGACATAAATTACGATTGCTGTTGATATTATCAAGCTTTAAACAGTAGAATAGTTTCTTTCTGAAACTGCTTGCAGCCCAATACCACAGTACGAATAATAAAAATATAATCCTAATAACTTTTCAATTAAGTTTTTCCTTGGAAGTGTCGCAATTTTTTTTACAAATAAGCGTGTTTCCAATATAGTAAGGTTTCTTATTTCGAATTTAACTACTAAAATATCCTATTATATCAGACTAAGATATCCTGCTAAGCATGCTCTAAGCCAAAACCAAAAACGGTGGGAAATAAACGAGTAACTGCTACTGCTTTGCAGTTAAAAACCTGAGCTATGTGCATATTATTACTTTTATCTTTTTCTCAATTAAATGAAAAATAGACTATATTTTATTTATTTTAATTTTAATTTTGAGGAATTTTACCAAGATCTGTGTTTCGTTTCTTGGGATGATATTTTTAATATGCCAGATATTGATAGTAAAGTTCAGTTTTTAAATAAAAGTTTGTTGCAATTATTCGATATTCACGCTCCTATGAAAACTTCTACATTCAAAAAACCCTATGCGCCGTGGCTAACGGGTAACATTAAATTAATGATATCCTTAAGAAATAAGGCCTTAAGTAAATTCAAAAGTACTAAAAGACCGGCTCATTGGGATTATTATAAATCATTACGTAACCTTACCAATTCAGCAATCAAATCAGAGAAAAAGGCATTTTTAGAATTTACATTAAATAATAAAAGTCCCAGAGATGTTTGGAGTAATTTACGAAAAATGAATGTTTATAATTTCTCTAAAAATGACGTTATTCCACAACACCTTCAGGATGTCAATAAAATTAATAAGTATTTTGTCGAATCTTGTGATGGTAATGCAAACGATAATAATGATTTAATCAAGTACTACCATAATAATTTCCATAAAAACGTATCTGTTAAATTTAAATTTTCTGAGGTCACAGAAGTTACTATTGCAAAAACTATTAGTAGTATTAAATCTAAATCTTTTGGTTCCGACAAATTGAATATTGAACTTATAAAGTTGTGCTGCCCCTTTCTGCTACCATATATTACACACATTATGAATTATTGCCTTAATAATTCAGTTTTTCCAATGTCCCGGAAGGAAGCGCGTGTCACTGCACTTCCAAAAATAAAAAACCCAAACGATTATAAGGATCTGAGGCCAATCAGCATTTTGCCTGTGTTGTCAAAGGTCTTGGAGAAAATCATTGAATCTCAGATTAGGTTATATGTAGATCAATATAATATTATGGATTCCAACCTGGCTTTAGCTGTACCACGGCGTTAGCACATATATTTGATAATATTATAACTGCTACTGATCGAAATAATATCACTGTTCTAGTTTTACTTGATTACTCCAAGGCCTTTGATATGCTTAACCATGATACACTCAAGGCCTTACTCTGTTTCATAGGTTTTGAAGCTGGTGCTATTGACCTTATATCTAATTTCTTGAATAACAGAAGCCAAAGGGTTGTTTTGGAAGGCGCTGTGTCTGATGCCTTAACTCTTGGTAGGGGTGTTCTACAGGGATCTATTCTAGGACCGCTTTTGTATACTATATATACCTGTAACTTTTTCACAGCGATAAAAAAAATGCAATTATCACTTTTATGCGGACGATACTCAAATTTATTATTCTTTCTCACTTAGTCAAATAGATACTGCAGTAACTCATATTAATAATGATTTAAATAGCCTAATAGATATATCCAATAAACATTCGCTTAAAATTAACCCCGTTAAGTCGACAGTTATAATTTTTGGCAAAGATAATTTAAGAAAGAAAGCTCAGGAAAATACAGTTATTAAACTTGGTAATAATATTCTGCAAATACAAGACTGTGTAAAAAACCTTGGTCTTCACATAGACGCAAAGTTGCGATTTAAAACTCATGTCGATAGCCTCATATGTCGAGCTTTTTACCAATTAAGAATTTTATACTCTAGCCGTCATTTTTTAAATACTAAATTAAAAACAATTCTCTGTGACTCAATGGTTCTGTCATAATTTCATTATTGTGATACTGTGTATGGCCCTTGTCTCGATTCATATGATGCCATGAGGATCCAGAGAGTACAGAACTCGTGCCTTCGCTTAATTTTTGGCATTAGAAAATACGACCATATATCGCATAAGTTACTTGAGGCCGGTTGGATGAATATGAGTAGAAGAAGGCTGTTGCATAGGGCGTGTTTCTATCACAAAATTCTGTATAAACGGACACCTCCATATTTATATAATAAAATCAGTTTCCGCACAGATGTTCATCATCTAAATTTACGAAACCGAGGTTTGATGTCTATCCCCTCCTTCAGCTCTACGTTTTTTAAACGGTCTTTTAGTTATGATTTCGCAAAGTTTTGGAATAGTATTAAAAACGTTGAATTAATGTCAGTTACTCCTGAATTATTTAAAAGAAAATTTAAACAGCTTATTATGGACGGTTAGGGTTTATGTGATTGGTCTCAAATGGTTCTCTTTACTAGTTTTTAATTTTTTTTTTATCTTTACTTGTATTATCGCAGCTAATTTAATTATTTACACATAAAATATTTTTGTAAATTCTCCGGTGCGGGGGGAAGAACAGGGTCTTCCTGACCCCTCACCCTTTGATTACATATCAATAAAGCATATTATTATTTAAGGCGCTCACTTTGCATATGCTTGACTGACAGTACATTCGGTTTCCAACCAGATAGACATATAAATCGCTTGCACCATATCGTCCTCCTGCAACAAATACTTTTGTGCTATACCGCCAACAGAAGGACAGACGGACAGACAGACAGACATACAGACGGAATTTAAAAAACCTGTTTTTCGACATCTAGAGACCCTGAAACATGACGACCTGAATAAATCATGGAAGATGATTTTGTCACAATTACAATTAGTCCAGTCATTAGATACTTTTTTGGTTGCAAAAGTTTTTTTGTCAGACTTTCTGCGCTTTACGTATTGCGGTAGCTGCTTTCTCTGGATAACCGTCAAATACTACTACTGCGTTAAAAGCATAGTGCTGCTGGACATATTGAAAGTAGTTTATGCAAATTTTTCCATACGAATCATTGCGATACCATACCACTCGATGCAACAAACAGCCGCCGTCCAGTACATGCACGATGTTGTTTTCCGGTTGTACAGGCTGGTTTACTGCAGAATGTTACAGTCACAAATCACCAATGTTTTAGCACTTGCGCTAATCTTAATCTCGAAACAAAGAACCACCTCCGACTTAATTTCGATAAATCACCAAGCCGCCTCACTGCAGACAAAACATCAATTTTGCAAAGTTTACAATAAACATTATTGCGCCGTCGGCGTCGCGTAAAAATACCTTCGGTCAGGCCTATTTTAATTCTTGTGTGTCATACTTTGGTTGAAAATAAATTAACTGTAACACGGTTCATCATAAAACTGACGTCAGTGTTATATGCTCTTGCTAAGAGCCTTTTATATCCGAGGATTTTTTAACAAAAAATATTAAATTTTTTTCAAACTTTACACACTACTGTAAGTATCTACATCGTAATTCTTCATAAAGATAGTCCCTTGGTTTCTGGTGCTTTCTGAACTACAATTGATGCTGTCTGAATGTTAATTACCGCTGAATTACAATGTACACTTCTGTATAACAAGTTACACTTTCTAATTATAATTTACTAATCTGAATTACAAGTTACACTTTTTGTCTATTACAACATTTTTCCTGTATTTGTTGGGTCATATTTTCGTCAAGGGTAAAGCCTGAGCTATGTGCACATTATTGGTTTTATTTCTCAGTTAAAGCAAAAATACACAAAATGTTACGCTTAAGGCACTCACCCTGTATATGTAAGGTCCAAACTATGCTCTTTTTCGTTAGAGGTAAGAGCCTGAGCTATCTGTAATGTATTACGTTAATTTAAGTAATACTTCATGAGTTAAAGCAAACGTTGTTAACATTTTATTTTTTAAAGTGCTCACCCCGTACATATTTTTCCAAAATTTTCAGGGTTTTGTGCCAGGAAGGCATGTAATTGTTTTCCTCCAACAAATCGTTTTTGAGTTATACCGGCAACAGACAGCCAGTCGTCGGACCCTGACACGTGCAGATCGGAAGAAATCTCGGAAGGTAATTTTTCGAGATTACAAGACTTCCTTCGTCTATTAGACGAGGAAAGTAATATAAAAGCGACATAATAATAATAGTAAGGGTAGTAGCTAACGTTGGAAGTAATATAGAGGTTAGAGAAACAATAAAATGTGATTAAGATATATTAACGATAATAGTGATAAATTAATCAAATTCTGCATACTAGACAACCTCGCAATTTGTGAACCGTTATTTGAATACAAAACCATATATTAAACATCATGAGTAGCACCAGAGAGACCAATAGCAAGTTAAATAGACCATTTTCTGATAGCGAACAAATTGAGAAACTCACTTCAAGATGCAAACCCTATGAGAGGGGCATGAACTCGTCAGAGCAAAATTAAAGAATTATTCTGACCGAAAACAAAGAGAACACACAATGAAACAAGAGTGCAAAGAGTGGAGGAAACCCCAGAATAAATTGAAAGATTCCAGAGAAAATTGGGAATTGAAATAGGAACAGTAGGAAAATCACAAGCAAGAGATGAAGAACAAATATGAAAAACTTATAAAGAAGCACCAGTAATATCAGAGACAGAAGTTAGTAAAAAACGAAAAGAAAACATAAACCTTGGCTATCATCACAGGCAACTAGAAAAACAGAAGAAGGAAGAGACATGAAAACGAAAATGTTCAAATCGACAAACGATTATAAAAATTAAGAACTCCGCAATGAATACATAGAGATAATCCGACTGACAAAAACAGGTGAAGAAGAACTGAGAATATCTGAGAAGAGAATACTTAGACCGATACTAAAGCCAAAAAATACGAGTACAGAAGCAGGATGAACTACGAGGTAGAAGAAGAAATAGAATTACGGGAAATAAAAGCACAAAGAATAAGATGGTGGGGACATATAATGAGGGCAGAATATGACATACATGATCAAGAGCGTAACGGAATGGAAACCAAGACTTATAAAACCAAGAGGAAAACCTAAAAATAGATGGAAAGACGAGATTTAGAAGATCTGAAGGCATTAGTAGTTAATAACTGCAGAGAAAAAACCAAAATAGAAAGGATTGGAGAAAAATAGTCACAAAATCCAAATTACACAAGAACTTATAAATAAGTTAGATAAAGAAACAAAATACTTAACCCAATACAATTATTAAAAAACCTAACGAGCCCAGAGGTACAAAGGATTCCCAAAGGAAATTTAATTAATTAATACATACAGAAAAGTAAAGAACTGAAAATAAATACTAAGAAGAACAAAAGAATATAAACTAGCACAAGAATCAGAGGAAGCAGCAGCGAAGCTTCACATAAACCGGTCTACAAACTAATACGAAAATTTGCAAGAAATTAAACAAATAATGAAAAGAAAGTATGTGTATAAAACGAACGGAATGAGAAAGATGTGAACGGACGACTTCATAAAAATCACAAGAAAAATATATAGATTCCAGTACCACAACCTCTGAAACAATAAATGAGTCATTAAACATTGATAACGACGAATTCAGTAAAGAGGAAATAGAAAAAGCTATAAAGCAACCTAAGGATGATAACGCTGCTAGAATTGACAACATTACAACTAAACGGATTAAATTGGACATGGACACATTGGTACAAAGAATACATATGAATCATTCATTTAAGACGCCTCAATAAGAAATCTCCTGTTGTAAAAATATAATGTAATGTTCGTGATGTAATGGAAAAGAAATTAGCGAAATTAACGCAAATTTAAATATGACATTGCATTATATTTTTACAACAGGAGACATCTTATTGAGACGTTTTAATTGAATGAATAATTCCGCCTGTGGTGATGATGGGTGGATTGAGTAGACTATTTGTCTCCACTGCTGGTCCCAAGCCCAGAAAAAGAAAGAGGGTTGTAGCGTTAGGCCAGCTTTCTAGTCTACGTAAAAATCAACTTGCTAACAACCCTAGCACCATGCTTTGGAATTCGGACCGATCTACAAAACGACGACTACGGCAAGGGAAAAGGAATATGAAATTGGAAATATGGAACATTTAGGGAATAAGCTGAAAAACCGAAGAGATAGCTAGAGAACTCAAACAAATCAAGATTGATATAGCCGCCCTTAGCGAAACCAAAAAGAAGGGGCAAGGTATCGAGGAAGTTGGAGAATACATACATATATACAGCGGAGTCCCAAACGAACAAAGGGCCAAGAGGGGAATATCCTTATTTATATAAACGAAAACTTCAAGAAATCGATAGCCGATTGGAACCCAATTAATGAAAGAATCATTAAAGTTAATATCAATTACCTCGGATACCACTTAAACATATGCACCAATCGACGATGGAGACGGCCGTATTAAACAAGAATACCTGGAACTATTAAGCCAAACAATAAGAGAAATAGGAATAATTCGAGAAATCATCTTAATTGACGATCTAAAGGCCAGAGTAGGAAAAAAATAACCACCATATTGTTGGCATACATGGAAAAATACCGAAAACGATGCAGCCGGCGGTTTATCAACCTCTGTAATCAAAATGACTTGAGAATCATGAATGGATACTTCGACCACAAAGATATTCATGAATATACTTGGAGACAAAAAACTAGAAATCATGGGTCTAGAATTGACTGCCTTATCTTAAAACAAAGAACTCAGTTCAGAACTCGCGATGTGACAGTTTGCAGAGGACCAGTGTGTGGAAGTGACCACTATTTAGTAATGGAAAACATTACATTGCCGTACAAAACATACGTCAATATTAAGACCGATAAGGGAGAATACACAAAAGATAATAATAAAAAATATAACGTAGAGAGCCTCTACGATGAAAGCACAAAAATATTTTATCAACAAAGACTGAACCAAAAACTAAATGAAAACATTGAAACAGAATCGCCACAAATAATATATGAACACATTAAGAATGCAATCCATTCAGCAGCTTTAAAAGCTTTAGGGGAGAAAACAATAAACAAAAGCACAAATTTTTGGTAGAATAACAAATTAGAAAACTTCAAAGAAAACAAACGAAAATTATACTTTAAATGGCTAAAAACTAATAATCCTACAGATTACATACAATACAAACAAGATTCAAACGAAAAATTCTAGAACAAAAGAATGAACAATAGGAAAACCGATGTAGAGAGATAGAACAAAACATAGGAGAAAGAAGTTCCACTGAATCCTGGAAACTCATCAATTCCGTCAGAAAAATAAACAACACAAAAACAAGATTGAAAATCATAAACAATAAACAATGGAAACCACATTTTAAAAAAATATTAAATGAAGACCTTAACGAATACCAAATTCAACATGAAGAGAGAATATACTCCCTAGAAGGAGAAAAAATAAAAGTTGGAAACGATACTTTAACAACAGTAATAAGGAAACTTAAAAATACATAGAAGACCAGCGGGACCAGGGAGCATACCAAATGAATTAATAAAACATGGAACTGAAAAAAATAAAATGATAAAGATCTTATTTGAGAAATGTATTAATGGTGAAATGATACCGGACGAATGGAATGAAGGATGGATAACACTAGTATACAAAAAAGGTGCCACCAACTCATGTGAAAATTATAGAGGCCTCACGGTAAACTGCTAGTTCTATCGGCTATATGGAAAAATTCTAACAACATTCATAAAAGAAGAATATCAAATGTATCAAACTGAGGAACAAGCAGAGTTCAGAGCTGTACGATCGACAGTGAACCACATCTTCTTCTTGACACAAACGATGGAAAAGATAATGGCAACAGGAAGAGAACTACACTTGGCATTCATAGACCTGGCTAAAGCCAATGACACAATACCTATAAAAAAAACTCTTCAAAATACTGGAAGAATCACCAATTAACGTCACACTAATTAAAGCGGTAGCAAGAAATATATAAAAAGGCAACTGCACGAATTAAGACCGGAAATGAACTGACAACATATTTTAAGGTCACCAAAGGATTACGGCAAGGCCGCAGCTTATCGCCAATACTATTCAATATACCAGGTGGTTGGTGATACCTCTGAACATAGGTAATTTTACATGGCTTATCACGGTTATGCATATTCCTGCCTCACCACTTTTATGGAAGGAAATGATAGTGGTACTAAATTAAAGAAAATAATTTTTCACGTCGTTTAGTATTAAAAACTTATTGGATAATGATAATTGTGCATAATAATATTAATTTAAAAATTTAGATATTCCCCTCATTTATATTTGGGACTATATAAATTTTAAAATTAATATTTTTATGCACAATTAACATTATCCAATAAGTTTCTAATACTAAACGACGCGAAAAATTATTCTCTTTAATTTAGTACCACTACCATTTTTTTAAATAAAAATGGTGAGCAGGAATATGCGTAACCGTGATAAGCAATGTAAATTGCCTATGTTTAGAAGTATGGGTTGGTCATACTTCTGAAACCGGTATATCTGGACACAACACTACATCAATGGAGGTGAAAATGCAGTGGAATGGGACTACCGATAGAAAATAAGACAATATATGCGCTACACTACGCTGACGACCAGATTATACTGGCAAGAGACTCAGAAGACATTATATATATGATCAAAAAATTAAATGAAGAGTATGATACATGGGAATTAAAAATAAATTTCAAAATAACTGAATATGTATCTGTCGGAGACAAAGGGCAATGATACAACTCGAAGATGGAAATGCGACAAAAGCCAGCACCGATTTTGTATACCTAGGAATTAAAGTGAGTAATACCGGTAGATGTGATGAGATGATTAACGAGCGAATAAATAAAACAAGGAAAATAACTGGAGCTCTCAACTCCATCCTATGGCAAAAAGATATAAGACTTACTACAAAAATGCGTATTTATGACACAATTATCAAAAGCACATTGATCTATAGATATGAAGTCTGGCAGATCAGTAAAGCCAATAAAAGTAAAATACTATCAACAGAAATGGATGCCCTCAGAAGGTGGTCTAGAAAGTCAAAATCAGACAGAATTTGAAACGAAGAAATAAGAAGGATAACAAATAGCGAAATAACTATCATAGAGGCAATTCAATAGAAACAACTTTCTTGGTATGGGCACGTAAACAGAATGGGAGAACGGTTACCCAAAATGATACTGAACTGAAAGGCTGTCGAAAGAACGAAACGGGGACGTCCTCGAGAGATCTGGATAAAGAGAGTTACAAAAGCAATGCCCTTGAGAAACTTACAAGAAGACGAATGGAATGATAGGAGGCAGTGGAAACTAGGAACCGAAATGAGACCGCAGTCGCTGTGCACCCGGATATATGTACCTATATCTATTAAATGAATGATTTATATTAACGTACAGAACATCTCAACATAATTGAAGGAAATTTATTCTATCATTCTTCTAATGTTCTGAATATTTTCCGAATGTAATAAATCAATATCTGCTGACTACAATAAGTAATTTTATAAAAAGAAAAATAATAGTAAATAGATTAAATATCGCATATAGTATGTGGGAAAAGATTTTGATATGCTCTTTTAATCATTTAAAATAAATGGAAGACAATATTTACTAAGGAAATTAGTTTTCATCTATTTGTAAATAATTAATAATTTTCTTAATGACACCGCTTTAACAGATTTTTAAATTATTCTTAAATTGTATAATGCAACTGAAGAAGACACTAAGATGTCGAAATATTGCTCAACTTTTTACTTTAATTTTTGTTTGATATCAAGAAAGAATCAACATCACTAGCTGCAATCTCTTTGGAAACCCATTAAAATATAAATTATTAGTCATCTATTCCAGAATTTCATTGTGTTATCATAAGTTGTTTATTTTGCATAATTTTTAAAATGTGTCCACAATTTAGTCATAAACAACAAACCAGAATTAATATTTTCAATACGTAGTTAGAATATTTAAAAAACTGCGCGAGCTATATCAAATTGTTGCTCCAATATAACTGACGACGAGAAGCAAAATCTCTATTAATAAACTCCAGAAAAGCACACCCTGACCAGTAATGATAAAATGGCAAACTTTAATGATAAGGAAATACATTTATCATCAAAAAAGTACTATCGAGATGATAAAAATACAACTAAATGTGCGAGCACATTAGCTAGTAATATGATTTTCATAAATTATTGAAAGCTTATGGACTTTAAGAAATAATTACTTAAACTACACAAAAGTTCGTTTGGATATATGTATATCTATTTACTTGCCAATAAATAATAGATCTAAACTAAATTTACATCACTCTGTTCAAAATATTCGTTTCCTACTTTTCCTTCCCAATGTTTTTAGTTGCCACTAAACTACATCATAATTAGATTAAATATATCGATCACGATATGTGTCAGCTTGCTTTAATGTCAAACCTTCCAGAGTTCAGCCACTTTGGTAATGTATATACGCTGGATTTTCTCCTAAATAATGTAGCTACCGTTTTACGAAGAATAATGTAATCCGCCTTGCTGTACCTATAATATCTATATATAGACAATTTTTGAGCTATAAAATTTCCGTTCTTATTACGACGTGCTAAACCAACAAAGTACCAATGATGTTTATTTTTTCATTTTTAAAACGTTGACTAGGGCGTTCCTTTAAAGGGGGATATTTGTTAATAATTTTTAAAGTATAACTTAGAGCATTTTGCCGGAATCAATTCCTTTCGGGGGACTTATGTTTATTAATATAATGTATGTATTTCCAAAAATATTAAATCGGATATTGTAAAGTAAAGAAAAAAAACCTATAAATTATTTTATCTACGACCACCACTAAAAGTAGGCCTTTTAGAGCTAACTTGTTTCACTAAAAGTGACGTTTTATAGTTTACCGTGGTTAAAGAAATCAGCTGTTTACTTTTAGCCCATGTGCTAAAAGTGAAGTGAGGTTATAAAACTACAATTTCGAACTGGAAGTGAAGTTGTAAAGTTATTCTAGTTGCTTCTTGCGTTACAGCTAAAGTGTTTTTGAAATAATTAAAGCGTTATGTAATGAATACAGTCATATGTGGGGTATTAATAATTACATTTCGTAACTGACCTTGACTACTGTCATTCGCAAAAATTCGCCAGCGCGGGATGGCCTACTGTTTATTATGAGATAAATTAGAAGTGTCGTAAATACAAACCTTTGTTAAATCGATATTTATGGATTAATAACAGTAAAATTAAGGTCGTAGATAAAATATTGTATGCGAGGCGTGCTAAAAGTCGTTTATGCACGAGACATGAAAATTATGAAACGAAGCCTTTAATTTTCATGTCTCGTGCATAAACGTCAACTTTTAGCACTTGTTGCATAAATAGCTATTAAACAGGCAGATAACTCAAGAAATCCATTAATGCCATTGTCTATAGTATTTAACACTATGTCAGGTCATTTTGTATTTTAATTAGCCACCTAGGCTTTAGGGCAGCGTGCCCGTATGTTAAACCCTTTTAGTTACTTATTTGGCTTCATCGCCTAATTCCATAATAATGATTTTGCACATATTTGGCCTCAAGCGCAGTATTTCTCGTCATCCGGGGCACCCCTTTGTTGGTACTTTGACAGTCGGGTGTTAACGCTCGCAGGATTTCCGAACCTTCTAGAATTTACGCTGTTGGTGTGACTGCGAGGCCTCGCGCTGTCTTTGTCACCGGAACTTATTTGTTTTATTGGGCGCATCGCCATTGGCTGTCGAGAGTCACGTGGTAACGCCGTTTTGGCTCACGCCACTTTGAGCGTCCTAACGCTTCTTGCTTGGGGGATTGAGCCGAGGGCCGTCGATCTAAGAGGTCGGATAGTGTGTGTGTTCGTGCGGCGCTCCCGCTCTTGGCGGTTGCGTCAGCCTTTTTCCGTCTCGTGCTGCTTCAGCAAGTGTTTGATAAACTGTTTCGCCTTAAGCGAGAGTGGGAGTTCAACTCAGGCGATTGAACAAGGGAGGTGTGTGTGTGTCGTTAGCGGCGATCTTATTACGCCAAGGCGTAGGTGTGATGGAATTCCATGCCCGGTTCTACGTCGTCACGTAAGGCAGTGTTCCCTTTAGCTCGTTGTGCGAGGATTCCGTTGAGGTAGGACATCACTTGGGCTAGTTTGGCCGTCGTAGCGGCGTTTGTTGAAGCGCCAGCCTTTGTCGCCATTTTGGGCGCATCCAGACCATTCACACGGCGGCCGTTTTAGCGGCGAATGAATTGCCACAGGCAACCTGTTTCCCGCCAGCTAGACCGCATGCCGATCTCTTGGGCCGTCACCAATAAAATTAAGGTATTTGTAACCATTGAATCATACTAACTTCTCGTACGCGAGCTGTGCGTTTAATCATGTGAATAATTGCTGAACTCTTGGCATACGTCCTGTAAGGCGGCAACGCCAGTTTGGTCGCGGTAAAATTGCATGTGCGCGAACTTGATGTGAAATCTTGTGCACCGTTAAAAACGTACCCTTCGCATCTTAAATTGTTGTCGCGAAGTGGCGTCGCTCGCTCATTTTTGATCTAATCACTTCCCTCACTTGGGCTTTGCTGTGTTTACCCAAATTATCATGTGAGCATTTTTATGAACAAACGTTCCCTTTGTGGGACTCATATGTCAAACTGCTTTTGATTTTGTACAGTTATGGGTGTTGTTTAGTAACAGTAGTGCGCCCATCAGCTGATGCTTATTTATAAGAGTTAACGCAATGTTTGCGGCACGCTTTGCTACCCCAATGTAAGAATTGAATAATAGACGCTTATCTAATTAAGAGACGCTTTATTCTTGGTCGCTTTGTGCATGTTCTGTTTCAGCGTGCGCTCATCATTGAGGAGATAAATGTACGGTGGAGCCAGTGAGATCAAAGCGTGCAGGTAAGCTTGGTGGTGACATTGCCGTGGCTGAAAAAGCCCCACTTCATGATCTAAGTATTTTTCCATCACGAAATCGTTGTGTGAGTTTATAATTCACGAGTACCCCTATCGACGGAGTGTCTTGAATACTTCGCCCCCGTCTAACCGCCCAGGCCCGGTTATTCGGGTTAAGACAGGCTTGGTGGCGCCCTCTTTATTTTACCGTTATTTACCGACCCTCTGGCCGTTACCCTTAGATAATCTCGTTAAGAACCCGCCCAACTCCACTGAAAGTTTAGCCGGCCTATCTTGTTGCGGCTGGGTAACGGCCTAGGAGAACTTTCGTCCCGATTTCGTCTATTACGGCACGCGCCGGCCGTTTCGTTTATGCATGAGCCGGTGCGGTGCCGTAAAGTCAGTTCAAGACCGTAACAATTACTAGCTTGGTAAAAGGGTTTTGACTGGCGGACAGAAGGATATGACTAGCGAGCCAAAGGCGAGCCAGTCACATTCTGGAGACAGTGAAACCCGTTACCTTGCGTGTATTATTGAATATTTTATTTGTTCTTCACTTGTAAATAACTAGAAATTTACCATTTATTGACAGTGTCAAACTGACAAGCAACTAAATTCATCAATATGACACATACCAAAGAAGACAACTTTGGCTTTGCACGCTGTCATTTATCTATGAGCACGGGTGTAAAATTTTACAGGCTAGAAAGTTAAGAAATAAATAGGGTGACTTGATAAATTGAAGTTTACAAGTGAGGAACAAATAAATATCCAAACGTAGACAGGATTTTATTAATATAGAACTTTCACAATGAGTAGTTGTTCCGTATGACTTTTAAAGTAAATTCTGCAATTTGTAGTTAACACATTTTCTATAAAAAAAAACAAGTTATCTACGACTATTAATGCAATTTTAATGCGTGTGTAACAATTTACATTTTAACGCGACATTTATAGCTATTTTAATTTGAAAAACTAAATATTCGCATTTAGTCGTCGAATCAGACTTGGAGTTTGGCGTTATTTATTTCTCTTTCTATTCAAAGCTGCTCTATTTTACGGGACGTAAAAATACAGTAATAAACAACCATAATCTGTATTTAATTTATGAGACTCCTTATTGAATGAAGGAATAGAAATGCAGGTTTTCAGGCCACCTGTCGACTGAGATTTTCAATTCCGAAAAAAATCCACGTACACGCCGCTTTTTTAAAAGAGGAAATAAATTCTTATGCCTCTAGATAGGACGACGCAACCCAACGGTTCATTATGTTACGAACTTCTCTTTAGTGCTGGAAGTGGAACTGCTCTAACTAGAGTCAATTCTGTTAGGACATGCTTCATAATAATCGCGGTAGGTCTGATGCTTGTAGATCTAAATTGCTATGTATGTCGTCTTCAAACGTTGTAAAATGTTAACATAAATTAAGTTATACCTTCACATTATTTTTTGAAACAAAAAACAACTTAAATTGTATTTGCAAGATAGCACTTTCAATATAAAATAACGTTTAAAATATAATTCTAAGTGTATTTATTATAAATATTTGAAGAGAAACGAAATGTACCTATAACTAGAAATTTAAAGTATATGTAGGAGAAAAAATAAAAATCTTCAGGAAATTACTTGGAAAAGATATTGTTATCAGTATTTAGCAATATATTTTTCCTTAACCTTCACATATTGATTATACAGGGTGTTATAAAGTCATTTAATCGTGTATTTTTTCAAGTATTATCTCACATTAACTTGACCAGAAGCTCGGTAAGCAAATATAAATTAAAGATAAACGATACAGCTGTTTACTTTTAGCCCATGTGCTAAAAGTGAAGTGAGGTTATAAAACTACAATTTCGAACTGGCGGTGAGGTTGTAAAGTTAATCTAGTTACTTCTTGCATTAGAGGTAAAATGTTTTTTAAATAATTAGGCGTTATGTAATAAATAAAGTCAGATGTGTACTATTACAATTACCTTTGATAACTGATTTTGACAGTACTGGCTCCAGAAACATTCACCTGCGCGTCAATGCCATCTCTTTATTATGACATAAATTATAAGTCATAAATGCAAACCTTTGTTAAATTGACATTTATGGACTAATAACAGAAACTTTAAGGTCGTAGAAAAAACTCGTGCTAAAAGTGTTATTGCACTCGACATGTCTCGTGCATAAACATCAACTTTAGTACTTGTTGCATAAATAGCTATTATTATGCTTTATCAATTGCTTAATTTTTTCTTATTTTCTATATTCTTAATCAATTCCCGTTCAATTAATTTCTGTATTTGGTACGCCTGTTTTGTTCAATTATTAATTATCAAGATTTAAAATAATACTAGCTTCAGCAAAATACAAGTACTCTTAATACCAAAGAATGGGATCTTATTTTATTTTCTCTTTCATTTATTAGTTCATAGGTGTTACTATCCTTAATTATTTTATGAATTTTAGAAGGTCCTTCATATGCCCGTAAGAGTTTAGCACATTTCTTTTCTTTCCTATTTGCTACGTTATGTTTTTTAATAATTGCTAAGGCTCCCATTTTAAATTGCACACGTTTTAATATTTTCTTATTTTGTTTCTCCTCGTAACGATCACAAATTTTTTTTAACCTTCTTGTTTTTTCTCACAGCTAAATTATTTCAATATTACACTATTCTTTCTTCCAAGGTCTAGCCGGTATTACTTGTTGACATAAAGTAACTGGACTAATCTCTGTTGCTGTATTTGGAACATTATTAATAAAACTTTCAACTTCAGGGAAAAATTATACCCACCTTTTATGATTTTCTTATGTTAAAACCCTAAGTATTTGATCACTTTTTTGATGTATCTGTCTGCAATATTACTACCACAAAATGAAATATTTATTCTTTTCCTATCCAAATTATGTATTAATCTTATATTTTTAAAATATGTTGCAGTGTCTGCCAATATTCTTCTAGGTTGACTCACTTGTTGTTGAACATTTTCAATAGAATTTATTACATGTTTTGTATTACTGCATTTAGCTAGGGAAAATTTTATAAATTTCGAAAACGCATCAACCGTAATCAGAATATGTTTATAGCCATACTGTCCTGTAACTAAATTTCCTAAGTAATCTATAGCTACCAGTTCCATCGGTTCATTTATTCTAATACGAGTACTTTTCACAATATTTTGATTTCTAAAATTCTTTTCTTTTACACATTGACAAATTTGGCAAGTTTTTATCAATTGTTTAATTAATTTGATATAATTTTGTACATAAAAACGTTCTCGAAACATTAGCACATTAGTTTTTCTTGCACCACAATGTCCAAATATTGTATGAATTTCCTCAACAACTTCTAATATATAGGTACCTTTGAAAAATATCTACAAAATTAAAAAATTTTATTTAGCTGAAATAAAAAAAATAGAAGTTTTCTGGCCTTGAGATTGTTCAGTTAGCTAAAAATAGCACACTAAAAAAATCTGATTAAAATCTTACTTAATGTCCGAAAAATAGCACTTTTGGATTTTGACAATTTTAAAAAACGACATTTTCTAAACATCACTCGGTATATAATCATAGGCATTAAATAGTTTTTTAGACAAGCACAAATTATTGACGTAAAAAGTTTTCTTGAAAAATCTAAAATTAAAATTTTTCTCACATTATGCCGACTTTTTGGCAGTCACTGTATAACGTCATACTAACAAGTAATGCCATATAGAAGACAACTGTAAAATCGAGAAAGAGTAAGTGAGTGCATAAAACCTATGGTCTAAAAAAATTGCTGACTACAACGTCAAAGATAGCAGATACAGATTTAAAGTGAATTGGAATGCATAGAAGATAAATAGAGCTCGAAGAAAGAAGATTTCCAAGTAAGTGTATAAAACTTCAATTAGAAGTAAAACAGATCTGAAAAGGGAATCAGTAATCACAAGCATTTATCTGCTACTTAAGAATATGAAATTGAATTCAATAAACAACATAAATATTAAAGTCTAATAAATTGAATAAAATAAACAGTAATTTAATAAAAGAAACTATAATAGTTAAATAATTAACTGACGTGAACATACAGCATAGCTAGTATAAAATTGAATTGAATGCAAATAATTAGTTTACAAGTTTATACAATTTTGATAAAACTCTGAGAGCAATAATAAAATTAAATAAAATTAAGACCACAACAATATACAGGGTGTCCTAAAATTAGCCTGCCAAACTTTAATAGCGAATTCTAGAACCGGAAATCTTAAGAAAACTTTATATAACCATAGGCCGAAAAACCCTTGGTTTTCCAGATACAGGGTGTTAAAGGTGTAGTGCTGAGGATCGTTCTTGTTTAATATTTTCAAAACGTTCAAAGATAATTATTTAAAACTTTCTACACCTACTGAACTTTTTCTAATTAAAAAGTTAAAGTTACTCTTGGCTATGTAAAATGCACTTAAACGGGTAAAACTGGGAGGGGGGGGGGGGGCTAAGGAAAATATTGCTCCACCTTTTTTGTGTGGGAGTTTGATAACAAAATGTAGTAGCCTGAAGTTTTTGACAACAAAAAGATACTCTTGTCTCATGGGCCTATTGTGTCCCGATATCAAGTAAAATCAGGTTTAAACATTCCGATCGTCTTTGCATTGCACAAAATGGCAACGTTTTCGAACACTTACTTAGCATACGTTTAGTGTATATTAATTTCTACAAATCGTTGCAATGGAACAGAGTACTCATCTTCAAATTCCTAAATCCATTTTTCAATCGGATATTTGTTTTCTCCTGAAAATGTTGACAAACTGTTTTCTATGTCTTTGACGGTGAAATTGTCATCTGAAAATTGTCCTCTTCTAATTCTGGTTTATAAATAGCTTCGCATTCTTCGATTTCAAACGTGTCCTGCTGAACTGCTGTTTTCCTCTTGCATGTAGTTTAAATTATTTGAATATACTTTATTTCCCCTTTACGTATGTTATGGATTAGATGTAAATTCGTTTGTAATTTTACACTTAATCGTATATTACTTGTACGAATTAGGTTAGTACCACGATTTTTGGGTTGTTCTTTATTGGGTGCACCCGGAGTACTTTAGAAATTACACGTCACTACTTCTGTACTGACTATTTTATGTAATGCTATTGACCGTCGAAACGACTTTTTAAAAAACACTTTTATTTTACAACGGCAACGCTACACGTTGTAGATCAAAGACACTGTCAGACAATTTCTTACATCTAACATGTGAACTACGAACTAGTACACTTGTCTCTAGGAACTTGGTAACTAGTAGCCAGTACACTTGTATCTATGAACTAAAGATAAAATATCATACACTAGCTTATATAGTATTTCTAGTCAGCTAAGATAAGCTTATCTTCCAAGTATGCCTCGAGACCGGATGAACGTGCATACAAGGTTACAATGTCAGCGCTTTAAACAATAGCTTCCTTGTTCATAAAGTTTGCAAGGTAAGCATTCTAAGACAATAAGTGGTCTATTGCATACAATGTAACTGACTTCTTTTATACGACTGTGCTATTGAATATTACATTTCCTTACAATTTAGCACTTGTCTAATTTTGGTACTGCGACTCTCTTATTTCAGATATATTGCGATTGATTGCTGCTTTTGTGTTTATGAGTTCCCTTTTCTATCTGACCACATTAAAAAGACTCATTGGCGACCACAGCACATATTTGTATTTTAGTAATTTTTTATAGAACTCTACGCCATCTCCACTGTCTAATTAGCTGGCTCCTCAAATGTGCCCATAGTCACGTGGTATCAAATTATCCCGGAGTAACCCCCCAAATTGAGTAAGATCATACACAAGACAACAAAAAGGGGCCGTCGTAAAACACCACAACTTTTATTAATACAAAGTATCAATCAATTAGTAGATTAAAACACATAAACAAAACATTGAACTTCTGTTTGCCGCTTCAACCCACCTTGCGGCTGATGTAGATCGATCGATCCACCGATCAGGCCCACAGCTGACTTTACTTCTAGATTCCACATACTGTGTATCTGATGGAATGCAGAACCTAGAAAAATACCAATAGTAAATTTTGCTAAACATCAACGAAGGCTATGGTTGTTTTGGACTCGCAGCATTGCATTTGTTGGATCTGCTATTTGGCGAGGATAAAATGCGTTTATTTACATTGTTCTGCTCAAGTTATTTATCGACGTACATTACTCAACTTTGGATGTATTATAATTCAAAATTGGTTTTCGCTTACAGTGCAGTTTTATTTCACTTTTTGCAAAAATTAATAAACGTTAACTATTTTAGGAAAGCGTGATATTCTGAGACTTTGTACTTATTTAGCCGATATAATCACTACTGCATTGGAAAAGAAAGTTTTCGTTTTGAAATGCAACTGCCAATATATACAATATAACAATATAAGTTTAGGTAAGTGTTAATGGGTAATCTAACCCTCATGTTTAATTGTATTCACAAAACAAACGATGTCATTCAAGGCAGAGCCAATCGGCGTAACTAATCGTCGGGTTTACGTCACCGGGTACGTTACTCTATCTAGGCTCCATGAATGCAGTCTAGGTGCTGGAAATGATTACTTTAAAGTTTAAACTATCCGGAATTTCTCAATAGGCCATTAGTAAAATAGATGCGAAAGATTAAAATTTTATATCCACCCAGTGGTCGGTGCGTTACCAGAAATTGTATCTTTTAAACCTGCCTTTGGATAAAATTAACATCAGAACATTATTCTTTTGATGAAAAGCAAAATAACTTTAAATATGCACGTATATGCAATTTTTTTAATAATATGAATAAGAACACCTAAATACGCAATATATGCAAATACTAATTAGCGTTAATTAACTGTTATCAATATAATTCGTTCACAGAATTGACTATATTTCAATATAATAATAATAATGTCTTTAGTGTTGTCACACAAAATAAACAATTCCAATTCTTTCAACTTTTACGATTCTAGATAACCAAAGGCGAAGTTCAGTAATTTTGGCAAAATTACTCCTCTTCCACTTAACCCAGCAATTAATACTATAGATAATTACTTATATGCCATAAAGATAATTTAGTGACATATGCCATAGCAATAACTTAGTGCCTTAGTGACATCACTATCAGTTTCCAGTAGGTTCATAACAAGATCAATTTGTTGGAGTGGCTACTGGTGTAAGAAGATATTAAATTTTGAAGACGATGATTCCTTAAATAAAGATGGTAAATAGTTGTAGAACTTAGCAATATTATATAAATATGAGCGGATTATGTTAAGTGATATGTTGGGTAAGTGCTTACGAAGTAGTTCCCAGCCCCCTTCAAGCTTCTTAGAATCTTTAGTGATAAGAAATGTTATATAAGCATGTGCACACTGTACTTAGTCAGTTCTTATGCCAGTTCCAGTGTTGCCAACTTAGTAGATTTTCTACTAAATCTGGTAGAATGAAACACGTATTTAGTGGACTAATTTTCAATCTGGTAGATAGTAGAAAATCTGGTAGATTACACAAATCTTTTAGTGAATTCCTGGTATTTTTCTTCAATTTTATAAACTAGTAGTCAAAAGCAATGTCAACACTATTGAAGCATGGACAGCTTCATTCATACCCGCTGACGCGTAGCGGAAACTGATAAAGCTGGCTATGATTCAAGTAAGCATAATAGCATTTTGCAGGAAAAAAAACTGGTTCAAATACATAATGGGGGATTTTTTCAAATTATCTGCTCGTAATTAGGGAAAAAAACATGTAAAAAAGGATTCTCTCACGAATCTTACGTCACTTGCGCTTTGCATTTTGTTGATGAGACTTTTAACAAATAAAAGATTCAATATTTGTGTTAAAAAACAGCATAATTGGGAATCTACACCTTCAACAGCAACTGTATGTTCGTGTTGTAATGTTTGTTTCCTATTTTTAATAAAAATAGGAAATACATATTTTAAATGTTAATGGTATTTTTTTTACTTTTGTTTATCTGTGCTGTTGTGAAGTTGTGAATAAAAGATTATTCTGGGAAAAAAAAATTATTATTATTAGTGGAATTCTGGTAGATTTTATTTGACCTTCTGGTCGAAACCGATTCTCGACTGTTGGCAACACTGGCCAGTTCTTATGCCAGTTAGCATTTAGTAATCACATTGTAAACTGCATTTATGTAACTCCGTAACTTGAATAAATTATTTTTTTTTATTTAACAAGTTTCGTAAATTATAATTAGCGACAAAAAATGCTAGTTGTATGGAGAGGCGGCGTAAGCAGTCCTTTACATCCTGTACATCACAGCGAAATTTTATCTTTTTAAATAGGTATGGTGGAATTTTGAAAATAATGATCTTATAAAATAATGAACATGAATGTACCATTCTTCTTTTTTACATATTGAGCTAATTGAGTTCTTTTAACTTATGAGAAACATGATCTCTCCTTCTTAAACCAAAAATTCATCTTATACAACAGTTGTAATCTTTGTACTCTTGGTGCATCAGTACTGTCCAGACAAGGCCCGTATACTAAATCGCAAAAGTTAAAATGAGACAGAACTAAGGATTCTAGAAAAAGTTTTTTTTTTATTCTTATTAAGTATGTGTCTATTACAATAAATATTTTTTAAATTTGCATAAGCTTTCTGAATATTAAGACTAACGTGTTTTTTTAATCTTAGATCAGAGTCTATATAAAGTCCGTGCAACGTCGACAACAGGTAGCTGAGTGTTATTAACCATAATTTTCACTTGGTCAACTTTAGCTTTCCGAGATTTAGCCGCGCCAAATAAGACAACCTGGGATTTAGAGGGATTAATTATCAAAGAATGCTTTTCTGCCAAAGCAATTAAACTATTTGGATCAGTGTTAATCATATTGTTTGTTGTAATAATGTCATTGGGATCAAAAGAATGGTCGACTTGGGTATCATCAGCATAAAAGTGAACACTGTAAGATTTTATAACAGTATCAAAATTAGAAGTGTAAGTTGCCTATAATATTGGACCCAAAATTGAGGCTTGAGGCACACCATTTCTTATAGAACGAATCTCAGATTTCTGGTTTGTTAATTTTACAAGCTGCGATCTATCGGAAAGGTAATTATCAAACAAAAGAATTGCATTATTACTGAGTCCAACATAATGTAAAATAACCAATAACATACTGTGTCAAAAGCTTTTGTAAAATCTAGTAAAACAAGACTGGTTAATTGACTATTATCAGTGGCGACCACTATACCATCGACTATTTTCAACAATGCAGTTGTACAACTAAAACCTGTTCTAAATCCAGACTGAGTAGCAGGGAGTAATGCATGATCATTTAGCAATTTTCTCAAATGTGTATCCATTATTATTTCTAAAATCTTAGAAGGTGCAGGTAAAATACAATAGGCAAAATGCAAATATACTAAAATATATAATGAGCTCTCTAATTAGCAGAATTACCTTATATAATATGTGGCGACGGTTAAAACATAAGACAGTATTAAATGTGTTAATAAATTCAGGAATTTATTAAATAACAACTGCAAAAGTGTTGGCATAAGTAAACAGAATAAACCTTGCAGGCGAGTTAAACTGTAGGGTAGGCGAAACCACCCGAGTCCCGTGTAATTCGTTTTAACAAACCTGTTTGTGGCACTAATCGGGATCGAAGGTCCAATGTTTGTAGCCTTCTCAGTTTTCCGTTATTTGGAAAACTCCTGACTGCCAGCTCGCCTTGGAATTTGTGGACTGTATGAATTGTAGGTTTCACTGAATTATACACACGTTGAAAAGCGAAGGTAGTAATTTATTGCCATAAATTAACACGAACAGTTTAACATTTACAAAGAATTAGCTTTCGGAGTGCGGACCGGTTTGCATGCTGCCACCTTGGCAGATGAAACGTAAGTGTTTTTGGAATCGGATGCCGGCGAGGCAGTCTACTGCGCACAGTACGAATTCAGAATGTAAGAGAGGCGGCAAAAGTTTATAAAGTCCTTAACATACCGCCCGCCTTGGAAAGGGTAACCTTTCAAATAAAACAGTACAGAGTTGACATGTAAAAGCTAGAGTAAAACATGTAACATGAACACACATATCTACAAAGCATAATAGTACATGGATCTTAATCTAGTACAAGAAAACCCGAACAATGGGGAGCCAAAAGGCTTTACGAAAACTGCGCTGAACGCTAACGCACTAGTTCACAACACTAGGTAGCGGGCACAATTTAGCGAAGGATCGCTTCACGATCCCTGACACAGTGTTCACTGACGCCACACGCGTAACGCCGTCAAGGCCAGGGTGCAGCTCGGTGACCCGGCCTAACCTCCACTTCAGAGGGGGTTGATTGTCATCCTTGATGAGGACCATGGAACCAGGCTGGAGGTCCGAAAGATGCGTGCGCCATTTGGTGCGCTGTTGGAGTTCCGAGATGTACTCTTTACTCCATCTCTTCCACACATTCTGGTGAAGTTGTTGTATTCTCTGGTATTTAGACAGCCGAGACTCGGCTATCTCAGTAACGTTGGGATCAGGCAATGACACCAACGGACGACCAATCAGGAAATGAGCAGGAGTCAAAGGCTGAAGGTCGTTTGGATCAGAGGAGAAAGGGGACAGGGGTCGGGAGTTTAAGGTCGCTTCCACCTGTGCTAACAAAGTGCTAAATTCATCATAATTTAGACTAGCGTTACCTATAACGCGACGTATGTGATGTTTGGAGGACTTGATTCCGGCCTCCCACAATCCGCCAAAGTGGGGACTGTGCGCGGGTATAAAATGCCAAGCTACTCCGTCGTTCGCGACTGATTCGGAAATAGAAGGGTTTTGTTCCGCGAGAAAATTGCCTAATTCGATTAACTCGGAATTAGCGCCTACAAAGTTAGTGCCGTTGTCTGAGTAGACATGGAGTGGTTTGCCTCGTCGAGCCACAAACCGGCGAAAAGCCATTAAGAAGGTTTCAGTAGAAAGGTCAGCGACCAATTCAAGGTGCACTGCTTTTGTGACAAAACAATAAGCTGTAACTCGTTGTAAGCGAGCGAAGCTTGAATACTGATTGAACGGAAATGGTTCAACAGAGGTTACAGGTAGACTCTGAACTTCTTTTTTGAATTCTGGAAGCTCAGCACGAACATGTTTGGAAGCAGGCCAAGATGCCTTGCCTTCGCTTAGCCAGGTGGGACCATGCCACCAAAGGCTTAACAGACCCAGCGGGTCAAATATCTGCGATCTTTCAGACAAGATGCTACGCTTGGTAGCCTTACTACTTGTAGAATTTGAAATATGGGATATTTCAGACAAGCTGCTACGATTGGTAGCCTTACTACTTGTAGAATCTGAAATCTGGGATATTTCAGGCAAGATGCTACGATTGGTAGCCTTACTACTTGCAGAATCTGAAATCTGGGATATTTCAGGCAAGATGCTACGCGTGGTAGCCTTACTACTTGCAGAATCTGAAACATTCTCTACTGATAAGAATCTTTTCTGAGAGATTTGCAATGAATCACCCAATACCTCTACAGGCTTCTTGAAAGGGATAGAGACAACGAATCGACCATTCGCTTCTCGTTGAGTATTTTGCACGAAATGTGCCTCACAGGCGTTCTCTTCATTTGTGCGAACCTTTTCCTCTGGGTAATGTTCGAGTTGCCAAAACCTAGCAATGGAATCAGAAGCATCCTCGATCGTGCTAAGATTGCACTGTACAGGGTACGCAGAAGGGGGGCCTGTAGGGCCAGAAACAATCCAACCAAAACGAGTCTTTTGGAGGATAGGAAGATTTGGGCCTAGACCAATTTGTCCAATACAAAGGAGCTGCCAGAAAATGGGCGAACCAATCAGAATGTCGATGGTGCCCGGTTGGTCGTAGGACAGATCTGATAACTTGATGTTATCAGGAACCTTGAAACTGTTTCGCTGGACGCGAAAACTTGGGGTAACACCCGTAATCTCATCGAGAACAAGACAGGATAGGCCAATGCCGTATGAAGTGTGAGGGGCTTGCAGCTTGATATCACACCTAGCCTTGATTTGAGAAGTGGCTTTACTTAAGCCAGAAACAGTAACGTTGACTTCGCGAATTGGAAGCTTCAACCTTTTACACAAATCTGAACGTATAAAGTTCGATTGGGAACCGGAATCCAACAGGATTCGCACAACATGAGGCGTACCATCATCAGCGATGAGTTTAGCGGTAGCCGTAGGTAAGAGTACCTGAAAAGCATTCGAACAGAATGCCGAAATCGATTGGTTTAGTTCAACAGGGGTTTCTGCCGACATCGCAGATCCTGGTTGACTAGAAGAAGCGTTCTGAGGCTTATCCTCATGAAGAAGTGTGTTGTGCCTTGATTTGCACTTTCTACACGTATATTTGGAGCTACAGAGGCTCGATAGGTGACCCTGAGTTAGGCAATTAAAGCATACGCGGAGCCCTTTTGCCTTTGACTTTCTGTCAAGAACAGACAGCTTGACAAACTTATCGCATTTGTACAAGGAATGAGATCCTTTACAAAGTGGACACGAAGGGGTACCTGACACAAATGATTTAGAGTGTACCTTGGAAGACTTTTCGGGTACAAGCTTGCTATCTTTTACCTCTAGAGTTTCTAGAAGCCTTGCTGTATTTTGTAAGAATTCCTTGAACTCATCAAGATTAGGCAGGTCAGAACTTGACCGGTTTCTAAGGACCTCCCATTCACGAAATGTAGTGGGGTCCAGTTTTTTAGAAACTACATAAATTATAACAAAATCAAGAAGCTCGCTTTCGGTAGCTAATGATTTGATTGCTGCAAAATGCTTGAATAACATATCGCTAATCGTACGCAATTTAGTTGCAGATTCCTTACTGCAAGATTCCAGTTCAAAAATAGCCTTGAGGTGGTTATGAACCAGAATTTTTGGATCATTGTATCGATTGCACAATGCCTCCCAAGCTAGAGTATAATTACCCGCAGTAAACTCTAAGCTTTTTATAATTTGGCTTGCATCACCCTGTAAACTAGCCTTTAAGTAATGCAGCTTTTGAATATTAGTCAGCGTTTGATTCTCATGAATTAAGCTACTAAATATCTCACGAAACTCTAACCATTCTGAAACGTTCCCTGAATATTTGGGAATTGAAATGGCAGGAAGGCGTACAGCTTGATTATTGCAATGTGAACTGCAATTTGAATGCGTTGATCTTACGCTACCAGCAGGCGATCCAGAACGATCTAATGCAACATCAGACTGTTTGTTGTATTCATTAATCAAATATTCAGCTAGTGAAGTTGCAGAATAATAAGAATCTTCAAATTCGACTCGCTGTTGCATTTCCCGTTCTGCATCCTCACTGGCTTCTAAAATTTGTTCATGAACCGCATCATATTCTGATAACAATGTGGCTGCATTATTCAATCTTTTTTGCAACTGAATAATTTGAATGCTAGATAACGATTGATCTACCTCGTAAATTGCTTGCAACGATTGCACGTATTTTGCGAAACTCGTAAGCTTGCCCTTGATAGAGCCACGTGCTCTTACAAGCGAATCCATAATTGTTGAGATTAAAAACAATTTAACAGATCGAACTAACTTTTCGTACGCCTCTGGCGTGAATTTTGTACGCTTCTGGTACGCGGACCCAACGGGTCAACTATCTGTGATATTTCAGGCAAGATGCTACGCGCGGTAGCCTTACTACTTGCAGAATCTGAAATATTCTTTAATGATAAAACCCTTTCGCACGCCTCTGGCGCGAATTTGTTTATACCGCAGACAGCGCTTGCTAACAACGCGAGAAACTTGTAGCTTACGACGCAGAAAACGGCCTTGGTACAACGCGGGATTATTTATGAAACATGCAGGGGATATCGCTAACAAACGTAATAGCTTGGCATTTCACGCAATTAAAATGTTTATATGACTCATAAACCATTTGTTTACGCAATAATACGCAGCTGAAATTATGCACACATGCAAACACAGACGAAATAAACCAAATTTATGCATAGGAAAATCAGGCTTACATTTGATATTGGTGTGTGCCGCCTTGCCGTTTTTCTGTTCCTACTACCGTCTGGCTAGCAGCTGCAATGCCCACGTGCACGAATCTTGGCGTTGATAGCACCGTCTGCTGTCTTCCTTCCTCTCGTTGCGGGCACCGCATGTGCCCTCTTCGTTCCACGCGTTGCTGCGAAATTGGACGCTGCTTCCTTGCGGCCGATTGCATGCGATGCAATACAAACTGAATATGCTTTGTACTTGCCTATGACCAATGTTGTCGAATGCTGTCGCTGTTTTGGACCCGCAATGACCTAATGTGGTTTAATCCGGTTCTGTAGGACCAATGTTTGAGCACTAATCAGGATCGAAGGTACAATGTTTGTAGCCTTCTCAGTTTTTCGCTATCTGGAAAACCGCTGATCGCCAGCTCGCCTTGGAATTTGTGGACTGTATGATTGTAGGTTTCACTGAATTATACACACGTTGAAAAGCGAAGGTAGTAATTTATTGCCATAAATTAACACGAACAGTTTAACATTTACAAAGAATTAGCTTTCGGAGTGCGGACCGGTTTGCATGCTGCCACGTTGACAGATGAAACGTAAGTGTTTTTGGAATCGGATGCCGGCGAGGCAGTCTACTGCGCACAGTACGAATTCAGAATGTAAGAGAGGCGGCAAAAGTTTATAAAGTCCTTAACAAAACCATTTTATATTTTCTTTGAAATTCACATGCCCTACTACCTAAATGTTTAGATTCTGTCACTCTTATTAAATAATACAGTTTCGACAATATTCTGATTTTAAAACTGCGGTTTGGTTAATTCGATTCTTTTATAGCAATGAATAGCTTCAACGGAAACATAAAATAGTGTTGTTTTGTCGACCGTAAAATTTATTCTGCAAAGTAAATCCTGTTTAAAATTTATCAAGGTGTAAAATTTCTTGCTATAATCTACCATAGAACTTTTAAGAATTTATAAAACTCTATTATTATGGAACAATGGAACTCCAAAGTAAAACAAAACAAATGAATAGTATACTCAACACAAATGTAGAATATATTACTATTTGTCTTCGTATGTACAAAGGATTAAAATGTTAATATGGTAGCACTATGTACTCACCTAAAATATGAATGATGGTGTATCTAATCAATTATTAGCAGAATTAATTTGAAATTTAAGCCTCCTTCTACGCATTTAGTTTTCAAATAAACTAGTGATTATATAGGATACCACCAGTAGATCAATACTATATTTATAAATCGACGAACACAAATACAATGCTTCAACTTCCATAAAATATCACTCTATTTATTCTTGGATCATTTATTCATGCATGCACTAAAGCTAATTGTTTAAATTTGTGAACATGTTGATAACAGTGCAATAGAAATTTATAATATTGTAGGTGTTATTGAATCGACATTATTATGAACAATTGTGGAAAAATACTTTATTTAGGTGTTTACGGCTGAACCACAAAAGAAGAAGAAAATGAAGAAATACAGGGTGTCCCGCAATAGGATGTGCATAGCTTTAGTACGTGTTCCTGACCTCTAAAATTAACCATTACAAAGTTATTCACATTTGAATATTGCCCTTACGCTCAAGAATCATAAACAAAAGATGTATTAGACGGCTTTCAAAATAAATGTAACTAAGAGTTCTTTTTATTATCTGTTGTTCTTATGAAAAATATGCCGATATGCATTACATTTACGGGCTTTGCGACGGAAATGCACGTGCAGGCAGCAGTTCAAGAATATCGTCGCGGATTTACTGGCCGCAGATTATCAGATAGCTGAGTTTTCAGCAATGTGCATCGTACTATTAGAGAAACTGGTAAATTACCACAATCAAAACGTCAACGACTATTGAGGAGAAACGTTGATTTAGAGGAAGATATTCTCTATATAACTAGCGTTAGACGACTAGCTAGTCAATCGGTACTAACCGAATGCAAATATGGAGAAACATTCATGATTTTTCCTTATATCCGTATCATGTACAAACAGTACAAGCTCTTTTATCAAATGATTACGTTGCATGTGCACAGTTCTGCAATTGGTTATTAGAAAATCAGCGGTTGCACACAAACATTTTTTTACGGCGAGGCCTTCATTCACATGTTTGGGCGCTAGCAAATTCACATACATCCACGGAGTCACATTTCTAGCACTGTTTTTCTATTAATGTTTGGTGTGGTATCAGCAAGAACAAAATTATTGGACATATGTAGTTGAAAGTTGTTTTGATGCAGCGCATGACCTTCACTTTCTGCAAGACGAACTACCAATATTGTTAGAAGATGTACCTCTAAATATCAGAGCAGGTATGTAGATACAGCAAGATGGAGCACCTCCACATTTTGGCAAGGCGGTAACTGCATTTGTAAATGAAAACTTTGAAAACCGTTGGATTGGACGCCAGGGTTCCGTTATTTGGCCACTCAGGTCACCGGATCTAAAACCGAAGAATCCTTTGTGTATACGGTAAAGTCAAACACTAAAGATGAGTTACTGGATCGAATAATTCATACTTCAACTAAAAAACGATGCCGACTCTATTATGAGGTCTGTTACCACGATTTCACAGAGGGCGCGAGTGTGCATAGTTAATCGAAGAAGTAATTTTGAAAACTTAAGATGAAAACTGCCACATATAACTATAGCATTTTATTTTGTCAGCCGTTAACTGATGTCCTAAAGTTTTGATTTTTTAGTGTTATTTGTTGAATGAAAAAGTACCAATAACTTTGTAGCGATTAATTTTAGGCCAGATATATTTATTAAAGTTTTCGACTTAAAAAGGGGCCAGGAACTCGTACTGAAGCTATGTACTGAAATGGTTTTAAGCCCACAGTGCGAAATATTTAACCAAGTCAATAAAGCACATAGTTAAGATATTTTATATAATTGCAATTTTAAACATCATAGTTATTTGTTATCAAAACTAATTTCTAATTAATAGCAGAAGATCATGGTAACATAGCAACGTGATGCTTTTTTTTGTTGTTAATAATGAAATCGAACAATCGAAATAAAATTAATAAAGCTTGTTAAAAATTAGTACTTCAAAATAATTAACGTTTTTACATAATAAAGGTGTTCTTACTCAAATAAAAAGTATACAGTTTATTTACATAAGTGTTCAGCCAACTGTACTAGTGTTTGTGGCAAGTTCCACGACAAAAAATTAAAGATTTTTCCAAATCAGATCTTCGAGTGGGAACGGCAGCCGATCATCTGAAATTTCCGATTTTTGTCTACGACCAATTTAAGCATCGTACTCCAGAGGTCAACAATCCAGGACATCAGCAGAGTGTGCAGACTTATCCTGAGAGAGATTTTCAACCAGGGGAGCGTCTCCAGCAGAGAAAAATTAACGGCATCATCTACGACCATCTCCGAGCCAGGTTTCGACAACCTTTACGAGGTAGGAACTAATTGTAATTCGAGTGTTTGCGTTCGGGAAAATAATTTAAATACAAGAATAAACCTTGCTGAAGGGGCCTATCATATTCCCAAAAGCCCAAATACTCCGTGGGCTTCACAAATTGCATGGCGTCAGTAAATTTTGCGGGTTTTGCAAAGATTCCTATGACAGCATAAACAAATGACAGTTAACGTGGGTCTACGTCATCTATAACAATGAAGTGGAAGTTTTGTTGCTAAGAAAAATATTCAAATTGTTTACTTGACGTTTCCTCGCCTATTTTCACTATTAAAATGTTCAAATAATCGCTGTATGGCGCAAGCAGAATTATGTGTTTTATCTGTCAGATTGAGGTTACAAATATTATCTAATAAATGCGAGCATATGAGCTACTTTGAGACAAATAATCTAAAATTGAGGATAAATTTTGAATATAGATAAATTCTGATCCCATCTGAGAAAGAAGTTTTTGTGCTTTGGCGTGAGCTAGTGTAAAATATTGCAATTCAATAAAATATAAAGAGGGGCATTTAAGCATCTATTTTGAACATTAATTAATACATTTAATTTTTAACTAGCCTTAAATTTACTGACGCGCAAAGTAAGGACAATAGTAAATTAACCTGAGAATTGTGTGGTGAGATGCCCTAATAAAAATTATATTTATTTTGTACCAAAATAAAGTAAACAAACAGGCAAGGGTCATCGCAGTGCATCCTATTGCGCGAAACCCTGTACAAAAGTAAATACCTCAAAATTAAAACACAATAGTTGAGAAGCATTTCTGAATAATATTGACCAATTTATCGAACAAGTTTAAACTCAAATGCCTTATTTGGCAATATAATATTTAGATGTAGATAATTCACAGAGAGACGTTTAAAAATAATTGTTTACTGTAAAATTCAAATCGTCATCGTCTTGCCAATCTCACTAAATTAATAAGTGTAAATTTTAATGAAGAATAAAACAGGTATAGGAGCAGTTTCTGCCAATTGAAGTTAAAGATGTTTATATATTTGAAATAAACTTAAATTTAATAGAGTTGCACAATCGAATGAAAACATGTAGCATATCCGTTGGGAAAATGTGTATACCTAAAATTTCGAGCTAAATCAGTGAGCCATATTCTATATGAATTTTTGTAAATAAATAGATTGCATAATTGGTTTAATAATTGACTCTATTCAAATTGCTTCTCAGAAGTAATTTTTCAGAGATAGCTGTAGCAGTTCCTGCAAGTGTCGTCGCAAGCAGCGCTGTCTATATATTTCAATTTCTAGTTTCAAACAAAACAATCGTATGAGAAACACAGAATTCCTTTGTTGGAAGGAAACGTGACCTCTGATCTCTTCCTGCAATGCACGCGAAAAGTTAAGATTCGCAAAAGTTTTTGTTCCTGCCACTCAAACTTAATTTAACACATAGTACATGTAACCAAGCTACCTAACTGTTTTCAGAGTAATCCAACTTGCACGAAGTCTAAGACTAACAAGGATGCGAGGCTTTATTCTAGTTACGTTCTCTAATCAAGTAAGGGATGTGGTTGGTTTTCTCTGTTTACCTTTATGTTCGCTAAAGCGTGGCATTAATTTGTGTTTATACACACTTTATAAAAGCTTTTTGTTTTCATGGCATCTTAGAAAAGTTGCTGCTTTGAAGGAGGTAGTAAAATTATAAAAACATTAAAAACATTAAAAGCCCTTCCTGTTATCTTTAAATTCTTATCGCCTTTACGCTTGCAGCAATTTAAAGTTTTTAACAAGAAACCTTCCTGGAGCAAACAAACAAGTTATTTTTGTTAGGACTAATTGCATTCATCCTAATTAGAAAAAGAACGGATTTAGATCGATCGCAAAACTTGTAAATAACTGGTAGTAGTTTGTTTCTAAAACACGAATGCTTATATTGTTCTAAGAACTTAATAAACAAGGTAATTAAAAGTATAAACTGCCGACCTTTCTGGAAAAACATTTTTCTTGAGCTGACTGATACATAAAATTTGCACAATTTACTAATAAAATATTGTATCAGATCAGGTAAACTGGAATATACAATACGTATTTGTGGTCAACCAACGACTTGTAAATGTAATGTATAGCAGATATTGTTTTCAAAATAGTCATAATATTGACTTGAAAATAAAAGTTGTGGTAACAATAGATTGTCTACATCTTAAAACACTATTAATGCTATTAATTAACTTTTTCCGCTTTTCATATTACCATAAAAACCTTTTAAATTGGGATAAGCTTCATTTGTATATTTTATGATTTATAATATCCACACAACATAAAAAAGATTTTGACGCTTCTAGGTGTAGTTGTGAAATCTAAAAAACCTGCAAAAGGCTTTCCTCGCAAGTTGGGACTCAAAATATTTTGGAAAATCAATGGAAGCGAGGGGTAAACATATCTTAGCTTTTCTAATAATACTGAAACAATAAAAGGAAGCACTTGGGAATGCGATCTACATCAATTTGAAAATAACAAATATTTGCAGCGCGCTGCTATTCGAACACATCAGGGTCCCACTTTCGTCAAGGTTAATACATGGGCTATGTGAAAATTTTTATTATCTATTTTTATCTATGCCGCATTTAACGCAATAAATGACAGCAATTTATTTTTTCATTCTGCTCACCCTGTATATATCTGACCGAAAGCATATTCGGTTTCGTACCAGGTAGACATGTAATTAATATGCACACGAGTTCTTCCAAAAACTCGTTTTTGAGCTATACCGCCAACAGGCGGACAGAAAGACAGACAGGCGGAATTAAAAAAACATGTCTTTCGTCGTGGAAGGACCCTGAATCCTTAAGATCTGGAAAAAATTCGGAAGGTGAGTTTTTCACGATTACAATACTTCATTCGTCTTTTAGACGAGGAACGTAAAAAGTAAGCTCATATCTTTGATAATTTTTTTTCAGGATTATATACTTTGCAAATGTTTAAATTATTCAAAAGTCCAATACGGCTGTATGCACGTAATAAAATGCGAAAAATTTCCAAAATATTCAATTAAAGTCAACAATCTATTCCTGGGATTAAATGTTTAGAAATGTTCCAAATTACATGTATAACTACAAACTAGACCAAACGCATTTTAGAATCATGCAAATATAGCATCGATTTTATCTTATCTAGTAAAATAATCGAGTCAGTTAGTTGGAGTCCGTACATGTATTCTGCCCACTATTCAAATACAAATTACGAGATTAGCATCTCTAAAATGTGCAATTAACATGAATTGCTCATAAATTTTCAGTTTGCAGACAGAGCAAAAATTGTTCGCGGTGCTTTAACAGGCGTTTGATTATGTGCACAGATTTCGGTATCAACCCCAACGACTATTAACAGAATAAATGAAGAGAAAATGAATTCCAAACAAATCTGATGCCACAACATCGTATAAAAATAGTATAATATAACGAGTACTATTTCATGTTTTCAAAGATAATAAACACAGAAATATTGCATTAGAACTCTTGGGAATGGTGTTACATATTTATATCTAAAATCAGTGAAGTATGAAAATTTTATTTTAAATTACAGAAAAAACATTACATTCAAAAGTCATATAAAAGTAGATCAGTTTAGAAATTCACTCCAAAGAGGTTCCAGATGGCAGAAAATATTTTTAACATTTAGATCATATGTACGTACTGAAATATGTAATTCTTGCTGGTTCCTAGTGGTTTTTTCTATATTACACCTTTAGTTACTATCGTGTGTTCCAAAAAAAACTCATTCGCAATATGCCATGATCAAAATGAAGTTTGCCATAACTTGAGATACACCCATTGATGCAAATGAACTACCAAGTCATAGATAACTAGTGTTCTAATCATTATATATGTCGCACGACTTGTATAATTCAGGCATTTTAGACAATGACTAGGCATTTAATATACCGCCTAGCGATTATATACAATGACGACAGATAATATGTATAACTGAAGGTTATGTTAAATAAACCGGCATCGCTGGTTCTCATCTCTAGGTTGTGTGTCGTTCTAGTATGTTTAGGCTAGTTGCAGCTTTTGATTGTTGTGTTATATGCATCCTTACATGAGTTGGCCTGTCTCCGATAATCATAAAATTCCTGCAGGTTATTAGGGATTATATAGAATTTCTTAGACGTTATATAAAATGCCTAGTCATTATAGAAAATGCCTGAATTATACACTTTGCCTGTAACGTACATACAAACGTAAGTGCAGGCAACTTGTGCGTCCGTCATGGTGAAGCGTCACCGATCTGGTTTGCTCAAATCTGCTTCCTTCGGCAAGATCTAGCGGCAATTGCATAAACTTTACAACCACATTGCTGCAACATGATGTACAATAATAATGGTAGAACTACTATGTATTTAGTTTACACTGATTCAAGTAGTTTATAAAGACAGACTGGAAAATGAGTTTAGCGTGGTTGCGCAAAATAGCGATTGGAAAGTGACCGACAAAGTAGATGCATCACCCAACATATAGAAAAAGCTATAATTTGTGAATAAGAAAAACTGTCAGTGCATTAAGCTACTGCTCTAAAAACTTATACAGCTTGTACATTTTTGCTTTTCAATTTATATTAAAGTAATACAGTAAAAAAGATCTGACACTGAACTGCCTTCACTCGAATCACATCAATTTGCAAACAAAAAAATGTAGTTTGCTGGGATTCGAACTCCGCGCTCTCAAGCGAATATTTCGAACCCAGTTGCACAACTGAGTCATGACTGCGCACGAATTGTATGAGCTTCTGCTGCGTTAAAAAGACAACATACTATTATGTCGCAAAATTTACCCTATATCGGTTAGGTCTCATTTTTGCTAATACTAAAGCCTGAGCTATGTGCAAATTATTACTTATATCTATTTCTTAGTTAAAGCAAAAACAGTTTTATTTTTTAAGGTACTCGTCCTGTGTATATTTAACCGAAACTATCTGAGTTTAATGCCAGGTAGATATATAATCTGCATGCAAAATATGGTTTTACTGCAACAAATACTTTTTGAGCTATACCGCCAACAGGCAGGCATACAGACAGAGGGAATTGAGAAAACCTGTTTTTCGTGATCTTCGGACCCTGAAGAAATCTCGAATAGTGTTTTTTGCGATTAGAATACTTTCTTCATTTTTAAGCGAAGAAAGTAAAATCTAATTAAAGTAATTAATTAATCTTCATTTTTGTCAAAAAATATAAACTTTTACTACTTTTTCTTTTAAAAGCCGAAAGTTGTAATCACGGAAAAATCACCTTTCGAGTTTTTTTCAGATCTTTACGTTTCAAAGTCCCTAGATGACGAAAAACAGGTTTTCTCAATTCCGTCTATCTGTCTGTCTGTCTATTGGCAGTATAACTCAAAAACTATTGGTCGGAGAAAGACGACCTTTTGTATGCAGATTATAATGTTTAACTGGCATCAAACCGAGAAAATTTCGGCCAAATACCTACAAGGTGCGCACTTTAAAACTATACAATTTTATTTAGCTTTGCCTTAACTGAGAAATAGACAAAAGTAATAACCTGCACATAGGTCAAGCTTTACTCTTGACTAAAATGGGGCTCAACGGATACAGCGTATTGACGCAAAAGAATAAAAAACAGCAAGTCCGTTCTGTTAATTACCGCGGATTTAAATTTGCGTTCGCAGGCGATGTAGTTGGAATCCCATCGCAGGTAATTTTTTAATTTGAAATAGGTTTAATTCTTATTGCCAATTGTTTGCTTATATTGTTTGGGCATTATTACGAACGTGAAGATGTTTTTACCCCTACTTTCTTTTGCTTTTTAAAATTGTTTAGTGTCACAACGTCCACTTTAAAAGGAAGTTCTGAGTAAAGCCCTTCACAGATTGTTTTTATTTGAAATTGATTTAATTTGCATTTCCAAGTGTTTTCTTTTATTGTTACAGTATTATTACGAACAAGATATTTTTACCCTTATTTTTGTTTCATTTTTAAAGTTGTTTGGTGCACAACGTTCACTTACGAGAGAAGTTCTGGGTAAAAAGAAACAAGCTATTATTCGCTTTTTGTCAAAAATGTGCTTAAATTTTTTATAACTGGGTAATACTGGGTAATACTGGGTAATATGGCAAAACATCACATCATGTAAGGATATTTCTAAATTATTTTATATCAACTAGAATGCCACCATCAACTCTCCACCAAACACAGGTTTTGATAAATTACAATCAAACTGTAAAAACTTGAAACACAAACTGCTTAAGAATATGAAAACACATTGTAAAAATGTTGGTGTTTCATTTTAACTTTTGTAAATATGGATTTATTGAACGTATGCATGATTAAATCACCTACTTTTGTAACAGAGTCAATTGTCGTAGTCTGATTTAGTCACATTATGTAGCTATATTCGTTTAATCTTCTTATTGTGTCTGATCCACTGGCTAATTCCATGATGAGAGTGTTTCCGTGTCCTGGTAATTTTTTATGATGTCCTGGCTAGTCTGCGTACTTCTTCATTTATGCATGGAATACCTAAGTCTATGTTGAGTGTTTTACTGGTACCTAATTATCAGTCTTGGTTTTCTTGGTCTTTATACGTTTAATACTAGTTTGTGGACATCTTATCTGTCAAAATTTGGGGAAAAATCTAAACTTTAAACAACTATTTTTAAAAGTATAATCATCAGTCATCCCCATTGTTACGGCGCGGCGTTCCCCTGTCCTCTTTTGAGAAAGAGTTGAGCATTAAAATTCTTTGATTGATATAGCCAAATTAGAGACTTGTGTTAGTAGCCGAGAGCCGAAGGCGGTCTTGAAAAGTTTAAAGACAAGAAATCAAAACATTTTAATCAGGCAATTTAATGTTTTTTCTTCTAAACCTCAAATGAATTCTAGGGCGCCCCTCTCCCCTTCACTCAATACGCAAAACAATATTGTAGGAAAAAAGGGAACAAAATTCTTCCGAAAAAATTCCTCCACAACTCTTTTATGCTTCACGTACCCCCTGGAAACAATAATAAAAATGTTGTTACTCCATGGCACCATTTGATACCAAATTAAAAGTTGAAATTTGGGACTTTGACAAATTTACGGATAAAAATTAAAAATTCGAATTATTAAACGAAAATCGGTATCTGGGGTATTCTTTTGATTCTAAACAACTTTTCTTAATAACTTTTTGCTGTAACTCTAACGTGATGCAAAATATTGACAATGCGACCCATGTTCTTGATCGTAGTAGGCCAGGCTAAAAACGCCATTTGCGCTCAAGAACATGAATAGATGCCTCTTGGTGAGCTGTAGAAAAAGTAAAAAATTCAAATCGATTCATACAAAAACAAAGAAAATACAGGGGTGCTTCCATGTAAAGTGAAACACACTGTATATGTATAGATTAGTTGTCTGCAATAAACCGTAAATTCTAGTATAATCGCACAATTTTTAATTTAATTAATTTAAAATTCTAACAGAACAATTTTTTTGTTGTGCAATGTTATAGTTTAGGTGAAGAGTATTCATATCGTAGAATGACACAAAAATTCTGTGAAAAATGGCCCAATGAATATCTCTACAGTGTCAAAAAAATTATTTCAAAATTTATGTGTACTGACAGTGTGCTGAATGTTAAGAAAAACAAATCACCTCTTACTGATGGAGAGAATGCTGCGGCTGCATTAGCAATGGATTCTGTAAGGTACTTTCCAAAACTGTCATTAAGAAAGCGAGCGTTAGAAATTAATAATATAAGTAAAACCCATTTGCCTGTGGCATACAGAAAAATATCTTCAAAATAAAAAAATTTACAAAAATGTTATTTTCTCTGATCCACTCTTACAACCAATGTAATAATAAGTTCTCGAATTTCAAGATATTGGTCTAAGAATAATCCAAGATATCGACTTCAATCCAGGCGACAATATTATAGCAACGTAAATGTGTGGTATGGTATTTCTTACAACGGTATTATTGGTCCTTATTTTTTCGAGCAAACTATGAACCAATACAGTTGCTGGACAGTTGTCTCCTAGACTATTTGGATAATATGACCCTAAAGGATAGACAGATGGTGTACTTCCAACAAGACGGTCTCCCAGCTCATTCCACGTGAATCAATTGACAATAGTTAGATAATAAATTTCCTCGACGGTTGATTGGGCGATCTGGTCCAATACCTTGGCCTCCCAGGAGCCCTGATCTGACCATAATGGAATACTACTTGTGGAGATATCTTAAACAGAAATTTCAATTATTACATTTACTGGACATTTTTATAATAAATATATGTTTCGTTGGTTAAGTTATTAATTACTAATAAATATTATTTGAAGTATAAGGCTCCTAAAAATGTGTTCTTAGCAATACTTTACCAAAATTTTTCTTGCCAGGAAGTCATTTAATCTACGTGAAAAATGTCGTCTTCCTACAACAAGTACTTTTTGAGTTATACCTGCTACAGGTAGACAGACAAATAGACGACAAACAGAAAGACGAAATTGAGAAAACCTGTTTTTCGTCATCTAGGGACACTGAAACGCTAAGATCTAAAGACATTTCGGAAGGTAATTTTTTCGCAACACTTTCATCTTTTAGAAAAAGGAACTAAAAATATTCTGGAACTATCTTTTCTATAAAAGCATGAGCGTATGCCAACTGAAAAAATACCGACTTCGAAGAAGAAGCGATTTTTTTAGGCATGCACGAAAGCTTTTACTAAAAGAAATAGCTGCGACACATTTTCACATATATCTACATAGGAAACTCCTTATATACGTGTTATATATTTAAAGCGAATATCAAGAAAGAAAAAATCTATGAAAAGCTTTCATGAGAAAATCCATTACAAGTGGTGAACATTCAAAGGCAACTAGGGGTAAACATATCTTAACGCACGTAGTAACAATCAAACAATAAAAGGAAACACTTTCTACTGCAAAATTACATCAATTGGCAAATAAAAAAGTGTTACAGACGGGATTCGATTTCAGTCCCTGTGAAAGTTATTTTACGGGAAGCCAGCAGGCCGTGCGTAGCGCACTCTTCTATCTCATCCTGCCACGGAAATGTGCTTCAGGTCAACGCTATGCGACTTCATTACTTTCAACAAGCCTATTGTCGTCCATATTTGTTTTTGTTTTACGTTTAGCCTGCAATTTTTGGGTCCCATTTTTGTCAAGGGTAGAGCCTCAGCTATGTCAAATTACTACGTTTATAGATTTCTCAGTTAAAGCAAAAATAGACCAAGTTTTATTTCTTATAGATGCACTGTATCTGAAAATCTGAAAACATCTCGGAAAGTGATTTTTTCGCGATTACTACTTCCTTCTCTTTTTAAACGAGGGAAGTAAAAATTCAGTGAATATTTTTTAAAAATTCAAAATGATAAAAATAGTATCTAAATACCAAAAGTTTGCCATTTTTTTGTCAAAACTACAGTAAGTGCAAATTGTTCGGTAAATTTCGGAAAAAGTCGATATATTAATAATCGGCGTTGCAATGGAGATTATGTTCTGCAGATATTTCTTCAATAAGAGCATGAGTGCATGCCAACTGAAGAAATCCCGACCTCGGAGGAAAAGGGATTTTTTCCCTGAGGCATTCACGCACGCTTTTGTTTGAAAAAAATAGCTGTCGAACATTTTTTGCAAATATTTCTATAGGAAATGTTTTAAGCATTTTTTTATATTTTGATAGATAATATCACGAATGAAAAAACACACTATATAGAGCAAACACTTTTCTTAAAAATAATAAGAAATTTTTTATACCTGCATCAGAATCGACGTTTAAAGCACGTCTGAGCGTGCGAAAACAGGCGATTAAAGCACGCTGAGCTTTAAAGGTTGTCAAGGAAACAAGGTATATAGGTAACATTATAACTTCATCGCTATGTTTATTTTACTGACACGACTGAATGCAACAACGGACGTGGACGCGACAAAAACGTAAACAATTTTCGTAACTATAGTAGCAATATTATTATGACAAAAATTATTTCATAGTTTTTAGTGCGTAATTTATTTCCAGTATTGCAAGGTATAATAAAAAATAGCGTAAAGTATTCGTCGATAATTGGTCTTTAAAACACCCGCGAATTTTCGAAATAGAGCAAGTATTTTAAAGACCTTGTTATCCACTCATACTTTAATATACTATTACGGTCTTTTATCAAAACCACAGTAAGTGGACATTTCCAGGCAAATTCAATAATCGTCGTTGCTATGGAAAATTTCCAACTAAATATGCATAAAAGATATCCCCACCACAAAACGAAGGGAAATTGCAAAACTGAAAAATTGTTGAGGTACAATTTTTTTGGTCTCCATAACGTTGAAATACCATACTCCTCCGGTTTTAAAAAAAGACAGTTTTACAAAAAAGTATTTTATTTTATCACATATTTTTATATGTTTTGGGGAGTCGTAGATAAACATAAAGCTTTTATCCCACTGACTACATAAATAATTATTTCCTTCATAGTAGGAAAAGATCTCATTACATCACTCACGAAAATGTTTTCTAAATATCCACAGTCCTCTTTCAAATATGTGTAGCAATAGCTTACTTTCATATGAGGTAGTAGGAAAATGTCATTTTCACATTTGATGTTGGAGAAAAATTATTAAATTAATAGTAAGCGCAATCAATACGGTATAGTGGTATTACATTGAATTAAATTTATTTTCTTAGTGTGCTAGAACTAACTTTTGAATTAAAATTTTACCAAAGTACAACTACCCTTATGCAACCTTTACTTAAGAGTACTTTTAAATTCTATTTAATACTACATTCCAACCTCGCTCATCAAATGTAAACAACATTTTTACAGACCACACGTTAGCCCTCTCTTCAAACAAGGGTAGAATCCAGACAGAAAACGATTTAAGCGGAAATTGAATCTAGTCCCCCAGAACCACAGACTTAAATGAGAACATCGGTGCAGTTTCGCTAATTAGGTTGACGGCTTTGTTTACAACCACCCGTAGAGTTGCTTTATAGCACTAAAAGTGTTACTTACAAATTCATTTTGGAATTCGTTACGATATTATGTTACTTGTGTAATTGTGTTTCCTTTTAAAATACATATAAAAGGAACATTTAAATAATCGTATTATTCGTATAGCAACCAACCTTACGACGCCAGCGTATTATAGGTCACCATATGCAACAAAATTTTGTACAAAATCTGAAAACGGTTATTTTTCGGGAAAATAAGTATATATTCAGTCATCTCGTAAAGTTTTGTAAACATGTAGAAAAAACCAATCGTTCTTCAAACAGATTAATCACAATTCAGATAGGAAATTCTTTGAAAACATCTTCTGTACAAATGAATTTCAAACCTTGTGTAATGGCATTCTAGGTAACATGGGGAGTATAGAAAAGTAAACGATTAGAATTTTTTATTGTACACCCAACTTTTAGTTATGTTTACTACCAATTTTTGATCAATTGTGCTCCGCATATCTAGACCTTGTCCATAACAAACAAGCAAACAATTGTAAATTTGACAAAAACGTGACAATTTCTAAAATGATCTATCTATTACTGTAATAACCATAACTAAAAGTTCAGCGTATCATAGAAAATTGTAGCCGTTCACTCCTCTACGCTTTCGACGATGCTATCAAAAGATGTTCGTACATTGCCGTTGGTGAGATAATCTTGAGTTGAAACATGTGTCCGTTTCGTAATTTTAAACTCTGCCAACTATAAAGTAGAGTTTCTATATAATAGTTAGATAAAAAGTTGAGACAACGTAAACCTCAGTTGCTAAACGAAGTAGGTACAGCATTAGATTTTAGTTTTCGTTTACCACCCACCCGCAATTTTTCCCACCGATTCTCATCAAAGTGGATTTGACATCTTCTGACTCCACTTGTGGGTGTCTGTTTGTATTTTTGAGCTATGAGGCTCTGCTTTTTGTTTTTGGTCGAATCTACTTTTGAAGCCAAAACTGCAACAGCCCACCATGTCAAAAACTGCAGAAGCACGCAAGGGCAACACTTTTAATTCTTGGGTTTAAAAGTACTTTTACGTCCGAGGAACTAAAAGTAAGTTCTACTTGGTTGCCTGTAAACGCAGACAAGCTATTGCCTGTAGACGAAACATTTACAACACAACACAGGTGCGAAGCTTCGTCGAGGCAGGCTGCCAAACAGAAGTACAATGACCTCCCGCTCCAGCTCTAGATCTTCCACATGGGTGTGCAGTGGGAGAGCAGGACACCCTGCAATCTTTTATTCGTTACTAAATGTTGCGCAGTAGATCACAATCGATTTTTTCGGTGATTCTTATCAACGATTAATATATAGGAACTCGACTATAAACCACCGAAACTGTTTCGATAACATCGTGTTAACTAGATTGCTAAATTTTCAATTTATAATGTTGAATGCCATCATCTGTTAATGTCATTTCAAAATAAGTAATCAAAGATAAAGAACAGATTCTTGGCTTGAGTTTCGAAGGTTAAAGCGATAACTCAAATTAGTGTCTGTGCTGTGTGATAAAGTGTCAATGATATTTTAGTATTGCACGGTGATCGCCCTTTCAGTACATGCTGTATATAATCAGATGACCAACCTCGCAACAACAATAATATGTAATCTTCTGTCTACAGGAGTTTACTAACACAAATTACCATGACATCCACGGTAAATACATCGCAAAGTCACTTACAACCTACTAACCGATTAGAAAACCTCCATATGGCGACTGACAACCAAATAACGAAATCTTTCGCTACAGTAACTACCAATCAGACTTATACAGTTTACCTGTTCCAAAAAATCTCCCCCTTTGAGACCACTGTAAAAGAATATTTACAGGATTTTTGTAACAGCAATTTATTAACAGAGCTAGATTAGAGTCTTTAGAAGCGATTTAAATAGATATTAATTATATCATTGAAAAATATTGATCCCAAAAAGCGCCTTGCATAAAAAAGGTTAAAATTTTACGAACATATAACGTTTCGGTAAATAATAACAAAATCTAAAGGAGTAATTAACATTTTATATTATTTTTTCCAATTATAAATATTTAGCCTTCACCACAGAAAATAAATTTTATCTACTAGCAATATGATATTGTACATTTTCGTCATAGAAACAAAATATGAAAAGCTACTCATAACTCCTATGGGACTTGTCAAATTATTTCTCCCTCAAAATCATGGTAACAATGCAACTACAATTAACGTCTTAGCAACCATACAATGAGGCAATCCTAGATGTTACTTACATATTCTAATTTTAAATGTCATTATGACATTTTGAAATTTCATACTATTTTTACGAATATGCTAGTAGATAAAATATTGTATGCACCACGGGAGATATTCATGTTCTTTACCTTCGCCTTACAGACCTCGGGCCAGAGGCCCTCGGTCTGTAACACATGTCTACCTCAGGAAAAAAACATATTCATATCTCCCTTAATGCATAAATATCTATTATCTACTAGCAATATGATATTGCACATTTTCGTCATAGAAACAAAATATGAAAAGCTACTCATAACTCCCAAGGGACTTGTCAAACTATTTCTCCCCTAAAACTCATGGTAACAATGCAACTACAATTAACGTCTTAGCAACTATACAATGAGGCAATCCTTGATGTTACTTACATATTCTAATTTTAAATGTTTAAATTTCATACTATTTTTACGAATATGCTAGTAGATAAAATATTGTACCTTCGGTTGACTTACAGACCTCGGGCCAGAGACCCTCGGTGTGTAACACATGTCTACCTCAGGAAAAAAACATATTCATATCTCCCTTAATGGATAAACATCTATTAAAATTAGGTCTTGCTGTGTGAAATTTTGAAAAATGGTAAAAAACCGAAAAATTTTACTTTAGCTAAGGTTAAAGAAAGTAAGTGTTTTCTAGCCTTGAGATTGTTCAGTTAGCTAAACTAACACACTCTAAAAAATTTCATTAAAATCTTACTTTACTTACTACAAAACATAGTACTTTTTGGATTTTGACAATTTCGAAAAACGCCATATTCTAAATAAGTAAAAATCACAAGCACAAATTATTGTCGTAAAAAGTTTCTTTTAAAAACCAAAATAAAAAATTTCTCATATGATGCCGACTTTTTGGCGGTCACTGTATACAGGGTGTCCCTTGACTCGATGCCCATAGCTTAAGAGCGTATTCCTTGGACAATTTTAAGTCGAAAGTGGACACTTCTGTCCAAAACTCAATAGTTATAGAGTTATGAGCAATATTAAACTTAACAGTAAATCAATCTGGTAGGCCATGTAATTGTTTTGTCATATTGTAGTTATGTAGTCACAAGACCTAATGCCTCGTGACTATTATTGTTGGGGACACTTGAAAAATCTAGTGTATTCAAATACACCACAAACCAGCGATGAGCTAATTCAAAATATTATGGCTGCAGAGACGATCCAGATACTCTTCAGAGAGCTACGTCTTCAATTATTAGAAGAGTACAAATGTGTTGTGAGGCAGCAGGGGAACATTTTGATCAAAAACTTTAATTGAATTTGTGGTAGTAATAAAAAAAAATGTTAATTAATAAAACATTACATTACTTTATTCAACACACTCTGTTAAATTTAATATTGTGCATCACTCCTTAACTATTGAGTTTTGGACAAAAGTGTATAAGGCACTCTCTTAAGCTGTGGGCATCGAGTCACGGGACACCCGGTATATAGCCATTAGATGACAATTCCGGAATTAATACTGATAAACTTCAACAACATTACCTACAAATTATTCTTATCAATTGGCACTATGTGTTTTGCTTTTAGACAAAACGGACATTTGGCAGAAAACTATCAAAATATCAACCAATATTCCCCTACAATCCTCCCAGTAACCACATATAAACGTACCCTATCGTCATCCACAATCAACTCCGCCATCCAATCATCAGAATCCCGCTCGAGTCACTACTTAATTGTACCAAATGCAACTAGTAAACGAAACAGTGCAAATACTGAATGTAATATAGAGAAACTTCTTCAAGCAACCAAAAGTATAATTGAAATAAATTGAGATCACTACCCCGTAAATTATAATAGAAACAAGGAGTTTATGGGAAAATCTTATAAATCTTCCAACCCCCTTAAAATATCAATATATTTTACCCTCGACCAATTGAAATGACGAAGGCCATCTTCACTAGTTTACAAAAAAGGAATATCAAATACTTGCTAGAATCAATAACAAAATTAAATACGCAACTTATGGAAGAACTACCTAAAAACTACACAGAACATCAACTAACTTGCTCCTCCCGAAGAATATTAATAATGCAAATAATACAACACAACTGTAACGGATTCTAAACGCAACCCAATGAAATGAATTACCTACTGATAGGAGAGCACCAACCCAATATATTTTGTTTTCCAGAAACCCATTTCAAACTAATCCATATATTAAAAACTATAATGGATATAACAAAATTAGACCAGTAAACCATGCCAGAGAGTAAGCACATTTGTTAGAAACCGCATCCATGCACAAGAAATCCACATAAACTCTAACCGCGACATTATCTCTATAGAGGTATTCACCCTCAAAAATGGACAATCTGCAATGTATACGTTGCTCCAAATTATAACTTAGAACAAAATGAAATAGATCAGCTTATTAATTTCCTCCCAGCACTATACACAATAGTAGAAGATCTAAATGCACACGATCCACTTTGGGGCTGCAAAAGCTCAAAGAAACAAAGCAAAATAAATCTACCAAAGAAATAGCGTTACTGAATGATGAACGATGAAAGTATTTAGATATAAAAACAAACATTCAATCAGCTATAGATCTGTCACTATGTCACCCTAAGCTGAAACCATCAATCAGCTCTCACCCTCTCACGAACTTGTAGGGTGGCGATCATTTTCGAAACCCCTAACAATACTCTCAAGCAATATCTAACACAGAAATGGATTACACATAAGGTAAACTGGAGCCTATTTACAGAACAAGTGTAAAATAAGATATAAGAACTTCTGCTGATGGTATTGAGTCAAATACTGCACATATAACTCAGAAAATAAAAGAAGCAGATAAGATAACCATACTTAGTGAAAAGTACAAATAGATCAGATATCAAGTACCTCGGTGGAACACAAAATGCAAAATTCCTACTAAAAAAAAGAATCAAATCTTCAGACTTTATAAAAAACAAAAGACTATAGAAAACTTAATAGAAAACAAAAAATCAAGAGCTAAAGCAAGACATATAAGCAGAGAGAGTAGGAAAACGTCATGGGCCAACTCTGTTAACTCGATAAATGCAATGACAACAAACCAAGAACTATACTATAATGTAAAAAGGGAGTCAACTGCCGTTAAATATCTTTTTAATCTATTTTATCTATTTAATAGTATATTCTACAAGTTCAAACCTTAACTACATTAAAGAAAATTTACAAATCGCTTTCTGTTCCTTAGACGAATGGAGTAAAGAAAATTGCCCTAAATTATTCGCTGAGAAAACTAAGTGCATACAATTCACTAAAAAGTATTAACAAAACAATCCAATAATTAAACTAAAATCATATAATAGTAGATTATGTTATTAGGAGTAAAGGTGATACTTTATGTGGTGAAGCTGAAGTTTATTTAGCCGAACGTCACTGAGGCAAATAATTCAGCTAAGCCACATAAAGTCACTTTTACTGCGAATAACATATACTATTTTATCCGCAAATGTATTCAGATAAATTTGATTAATATAAACTTTAAAAAAAAGTATGCATCGGCCGAGAATCGAACTCGGGCCACCCGCCTGACAGGCGAGCACTCTACCCCTGCGCCAACACCGGTTGTTTAAATAAGGCGCTACTATAATGATATATGAATATACTGAATCACCCGAGTAAATAGCACACATCCACAGCAGCTGTCACACCATAACCTACGGCGACAGATGCTCCGCTGCGCTGCTTAAAGGATTTAATTAAATAAAAACTTTTTCGTACTCTTTTTGAAAATAAAAACCGGCCTACGATCCAAGTCTAAAAATTAGCAAAATTTTAAGCCATCATATAATTTAATCGATCCAGTGTCTTCGGAGGAGATAGCCAACAAACATAGAAAGAAAGAAAGAGAGCAACGATTTTATGTGATTAGGCACATAAAGTACTCAAAAGTTGCTATTTCATCTGCTTAATTAGATAGTGTGACACTTTTACCTTGTCAATAAGGACACATAAGTTGTCACTTTTATGACGTTTGCGGATAAAAACTATTTTCATTTACTAACAACATGATTTTGTTAATTTTCGTCTCAGTTACAAAATATGAAAAGCTTCTTATAACTCCGAAAGGATTTTTTGAATTAGTTCTCCCTCAACTTGGTAACATGGTAACCATGCAACTACAAATAACATCTAGCAACTATACATTCACACAATCCTTGATGTTACTTACAGATTTATATTTTAAATAAGACATATGACACTCAAGACATTTTTACTAATATGCTAGTAAATAATAGTAGATTATATTATAAGTGAGAGAAATTTTGAATCGCGAGTGCCCCAGCACGAGCGATACAATCTCTCACAAACTTATAATGGCATTTCGCTCACGTGTGATAAACGACGTTTAATCTTACAGTAGCAATTCTAGTGCCTAAATAGTTTGCGCAGTTAGAATATGTCCCGAAATAAATTTATAATTAGTCGCCCATGATTTGTGATATACAGTACTGAATTGTATTGGCAGTACTGAATTGTATTGTCAGTCTATGTCAAATTCGAGGTTCGTAGGTTAGGTTTTGTTTGTTATTTGACACAGACTGACGCAAAACTTAACCTGCAAATTACGAATTTGACATAGCTTGACAATGCTACCAATAATGCAGAAGTATAAATAATGAAAACTCACTTGTGAATAAAACTTCATTTTAGTCACTGAAAACAGCTGTATAATGTATGGTACTAGGCGCTACTGTAAGATAAAATATTGTATGCACCACGAAAGATATTCATGTTTTTTACCTTCGGTTGACTTACAGACCTCGGGCCAGAGGCCCTTGGTTTTTAACCACGTCAACTTCAGGGAAAAACATATACGTATCTCCCTTAATTCATAATAGTGGTTTGTATACCAATGCACTGAAGTTTAGATTTTTATCACGAATGTGAATTTAGTTGCCGAGGCCCGTAGGGCTAAAGCAAATAAGCCACATTAGGGATAAAAAGTGCCGAGGTGTACACTATGTTTTATTTTAAATCGAGAAATCGTGAAATTACAACATTTTAACCAACATTTGTAAGTTATGTTAACATCGGTTGACATTTATCTGTCGCCTTGCCACCTACAAAAAAAGGGGTAAAACAATGGAGTACTTTATTGCCGATTTTTCGTATTTTAATGCCGATTTCTCGTACTTTAATGCCGATTTCAAATAAATATCTATTATGCTATTAATTAGAAGAATTTTTGTTAAATATATGTATTATTTATGCATGTCGAATTTATTATCGTTTTTAGTCTAAAAGTCAATAATGATAAAAAAAGTTTTATGATTTTGTTTTTATCTGCAAGAATTTATTAGAAGCACAAAGATTGTGATGGTTCGAAATTGATGAAAACAACTAAACTTCGATCCTGGTCACTATAGAGACCCATTTCCGCCTTTCACGCAACTGAAATTATTTACACTGGGCAAGGGCTAAAGGACTAACGAAAGAACACCTAGAAATTCTTGATAGAATTTTTCGTTTTGGAGTTATCTTTAAAAAACCAGAATTTTTAGATTTTTAATTAATTTTTTTTCTGACGCTAATTTTAAAGTTAGGGCGAAACTGACAAAACTTTTTTCGACGACTGACATCGAAAGTAGATTTTTCTCACTGTCATTTGACAACAGAAAGTTGACATTTGCCGCTCACCGAGCGTTTTGGGTTTCCGCGTGAACAAAATACGTCCGAATTTTACCTTGACAACGCCCGTCATTTGAGGAAATAATCGCGTCACGTGTCATAGACTCCGCGAGTAATGTTAACAATGACATTTACCGCCGAGCGTTTTGGGTTTCCGCGTGAACAAAATACGTCCGAATGTTACCTTGACAACGCCCGTCATTTGAGGAAATAATCGCGTCACGTGTCATAGACTCCTCGAGTAATGTTAACTTGATTGTCAATTATTTTTTGCAATAAAATGAAATATGACATTTTTCTTTAATAATATGCTCAGTCGTCGAAAAGATAGTATGTATGTTTCGAGCTAAAAGTGCGCTGGCCGCTTTTGCATGATTGCTGGTTTCGGCTTCGCCTCAACCAGCAATATTCATGCGCAAGCGGCAAGAATGCACTTTCAGCGCTTAGCGTACAATATACTATTTTATCTTACAGTAGCAGCTATTACCATACATTATACAACTGTTTTCAGTGACTAAAATGAAGTTTTATTCACTAGTGAGTATAAAAGATTTTTATACTCACTAGTGAGTAAAACTTAATTTTAGTCACTGAAAACAGTTGTATAATGTATTTTATACTCACTAGTGAATAAAAGTTCATGAAAACAGTTGTATAATGTCATGGCAATAGGTGCTACTGTAACTATTTATTATCTGTTTTGCGACATATTCTGACTGCACAAACTATTTAGGCACAAGAATTGCTACTGTAAGATAAAACGTCGTATATCACACGTGAGCGAAATGCCATTATAAGCTAGTGAGAAATTGTATCTCTCGTGCTGGGGCACTCGCGATTCAAAATTCTCACTCGCAAATAATGATGCATTTCTCTCACTTATAATATAATCTACTATTATAACAACTTTTAATTTATTTGGAAAATTCACTTTTATGAATGTTCGTCACAAATTATAAAATCAACAATAACTCGTTAACGGTGGAGTTTAGAATATATGTTTAGCTAGACATTTTGACTCAATTGATTTCTAAAATATATTCTGGTAGGTTTTGGGACACCCTGTATTGGACGACCTAAAGAATAACAAATAGCTATTATAAATCTACTAACTTGAACCATGAGCAACTATTAGATACTATGAAATTATGATATCATTTGTGTTATGAGGTGCGTTATAACTATGAACAGCTATTTAATAAAAAGACGGCTAAAAACTCTGGCGTAGTCGAATTCACTTATTGGAATAGGAAAATAGTTTCTAAATGATTAATAGTAACCGAACGATTCAAAATACGAAGTAAAAAAATATTCTAATGGTTATTCACTATAAATTATCATATTTTAAATGTGTAGCAGTGCTCAGAGTTCAATCTTAAAGTTTGAATACCTAGATAATATCGTATACATTTTATATAATAACGTAAATATAACATGTTTTGTATTAATATGAGAGAAATATATCCCAGTATTTCATTATTCTACTTCGTTCTGAAGTCTGAATATGTATAAGTTAGAAACTAAAATTGTCAGTAGAAACAAATATTTAATAAAAAGAACAGCTAAACCGTTTCTTTTAATGCAGGCTTAATATTGGATGCTTAAATTTATCGATTAAGGTAGGCCTTCGACTACTTCTTTGTCAAAAAAGGTCAGAAAAACCCTTGGCTGTGATGACCAGCAAATTAAGCCCTTCTAAGGCGTCCTTAAAGGAAGCTAAGCCCACCAAACCTTTATACAAAACGTAAAAGAGGCTCGCGGAGTTTGCGGAGGACTTTACAGTTGAAAAGCGTATTAGATTTTTGTCTGGTATTATTTTGAACTCAAGTTTTGGAGACCAATATGAAATATTTACTGAAACTTTTAATTACGTGATTATATCTGTATTACCTTATGTACTCGTATTACTCTTTTGTCGTTACCTTCTTCAGAAATATATTTATCACTGTATAGTGTATAGCCACGAACAAATGTTCTGTAATTTGAAATTAAAGTAGGGCTAACGGAGTTCGACGCAGCTAGCAGATACTATGTTTAAAATGTTCATAATGTGTACTTGTCCTATAGTTAAACTTAAAAGTGTATGTTAATGTAGTTGTTACACCTTGGTTGCATTATCTTGTCGCACCGATACTCTTTTCCTATTTTTATACTTTTCTTTTCCATACATCGTTAACCTCATTTCTACGATTTGGTATAAATGTTCGAACCATTTCAAGCCATCTTTAATTATGGTGCTTATTGTGAATCATTCGAAGTAATTCAATTTCAAGTAAGTAATGTAATAAATTCTATTTTCATAGCCCTTACTATATTTTGAATTTTCAAGCACTTTATTTAAGAAATGAAATCCACTGTTGTCGGGTATTAATTACCTCAGTTTGCTCACTTTCATAATATTTAACGTCATAATACGACGAGAATTCAGCATCAAAGGTATCAAAAAAAAATCCAGAAACAGAATAGATAAGCAAAGAAACAAGAGATACGAATATTTAGGAAAAATAAATATGACGAATTCCGAGAAGTGTGTAAATAAACAAGAAAAATAATATGGAAAGACTTATCAAGATATCGCGAGGCTGAAATAGAAAGAGTTATAGAACAAACTAGAAATGTTAAATGTTTAAAAAAAGAGCAAGGAAACCCAAAAACAATGTCGAAAAATTAATGAAGAAACGGAAATTACAGACAGTAATGGATTATTAGAAGTAACAAATAAGTTCTACAGGCTCGTGTACAATACAAAAGTAAATGAACAAGATCAAGAACCAACGCAGAAGCGACACGTAATAAATGTAAATTTGGAAGAGATGCCTGCTATTAACGAATAAGAAATAATGCATGCACACTGAAATCAATAAAAAATAATAAAACCGATTGGAAGAAAGCGAAGATGAAAGCATAGCTAAACTAACCTAACCATTCAATAAATGTATTCCAGAACAAAACGTTCCCGCGGAATAGTATAACACGGTGGTCGTATTACTGTATAAAACAGAAGACAGGAAAATTACCAACCGATAAGTTTGCTGTCACAAACGTATAAGCTGTTTACAAGAATCTTGAATTCCAGTTTAACAAGATGGTTATCAAAGCATTGAGCAAGCAGAATTTAGAACCGACTATAATACGTGTGACCACCTAATCACTATGAGGATATTGATTGAGAAGGGAGCTGAACACAATTTACCAGTGTGCCTAGTTTATGTGGATTTTGAAAAAGCTTCGATTCTGTTGACCAATATTAAAAAAAATAAATAACATCTAGGAAAAAGCTACATTAAGTATTAAATTACATTAGAACACAAACATCATACCTGTTAAAAGGGGAATACTGCAAGGCGATACGACATCTCCAAAATTATTCACGTTACCCTTAGAAGACTCGTTTAAGAAACTGAACTGGAAAAATAAAGTAATAAATATAAATGGCTATTAAACAACCTGAGATACGCTTAGGATGCCGTCCTAATAGCGAATAATAAAAGAATACATAAAAACTATGCTCATAGAACTGGAGAAAGATGCAAACAAAAAGTAGACTTAGAATAAACTTAAATAAAACTTGGCTCGTCTAAAAGACGTAAACAAAATCACCTTCTAAGATTTCTTCAGATCTTGAAGATTCAGGATTCCTAGATGACGAAAATAGCTATTTATGTTAGAAGTACAAAATTAAGGACTATTTTATATGAGTCGCAGTTTATGGCCAAACGAACGTACCGAGCAAAGCACATAAATAAGGCGAGTCTAAATGTCCGGTTTCGTACGAGTTACATATACAATTTTTTATTCTACTGCTTTGGAAGCGTTTTTTTTTCAATCATAAAATGACAGTTTAATCAAGGAAGTCGAGAAAAGGGAAATTGGAGTGTCTATTTTGATTTGGACCAATGGAAATGGTTGTTAGTTTTTCTTTTCTATGGTCGAAAAACACTGCCAAAATTGATAGCTTTTCAATGCAGTAGGAAAAAAACATGTTTTCTTAATTCCGTATGTCTGTCTATCTGTTGGGGGTATACCTCAAAAAATAATTATTCGAGAAAGACGATATTTTGCACGAGGATTACATATCTATCTGGGTCGAAAGCAAATGTACTATTGCTACCAAAAAAAAAAAAAAAAACTAGGACAAGGTTTTTAGCTGTGTGAATCTGAACTTCTAATTGGCAACTGAGATGTGAATTAATTTAAAATGATTTGAAAACGTCACGGTCGATAATGCTTAGAATGAGTTTAGTTTTAAAAGCTAGGATTATTTCTTGCTTAGAAAACAGTATAACTATTCGGAAAATTGCACATTTATCTAGTTTTATAATTGTTTTGCATTGTAGCTTTTGTTATTAAAATTCGGTACGACTTATGATAGGTTTTAATTGTTCATATGACAATTAGCCATGTCGTCAACTAAAATAATAAAAATTCATACTTATGGATTTAGAACTTAGCAATAGTACATTGGGTCAAATATATACAGGGTGAGTATCTTACAAAAATATAATATGGTCTATCTTTGCTCCAACTGAGAAAAAGATGAAAGTAATAATTTGTATTTCAAGTTTAACCCTCGCCGGAAATGGGGCACAACAGATACTGGGTGAACATTGCAAATGGGACAAAAATCGCATTTTTATAACGCATCCAGAAGCGGAGTATAGTACCCACCTGGGCGTGGCACAGGGGTTTAAGCTACGGTATCGTCTGATTCGCGGTAGCGAGCTCGAATTTGCATCCCAATAGTTCTCCAAGATGCTGAAATCGCTCTGAGGAATATATTTCCAACATACTAGTATATTTGCTCGATGTAAAATTAAGCATCACCATAAATTAATTGAGCTACAACCCGGGTTAGGCTTTGAAATTCTCAAATAGCTGACTACATGGGTCTGTATCTTAGGCTGCTGTTTTCCAATTTCATGTTTCCGTATTATGCTAATCTTATTCTTATGTGTAAGTACATCTTAACTTAGGTCTTTTAGCCCTTCATTTTCTTTAATTTTTCAGCTCTACACATTTAGTTGTATTTGCATAATCGTTTCTAATTACGTGACATGCTCAAAGTAGTGCAATTTCTATTATTCGCATGATTTTATAGAATATGTCATAGTAGTACGTCAGTGAATCTTCTTTGTCGCACTTTAGTTTTTAACACTGGCTTGAACATTTCTTTAAAAAACGCCAAACGGTGCTTTATCTGATTTATTTGATGTATAAGCTTTTGCGCCGTATGTTAGTAACATAAATCGTAGTAGAGTTTTGTACAGTATGTTTATAAATCTTATTTGAATTTCATGGCATATTTGCTGTTTTTTCTATTTCGTAAAAGCTTAACTTGTCAACACATATTTTCTCCATTACTGTTTTCGTTCTTCATTTGGGATACTAGATAGGTATACAAAGTCAATAACCAGTGCCCGGATTGGATATGCAGTACCACTTCAGTTGGCCAGCTAATAATTAAAGATAACTGCGATTTTGGCTTTTATAGGGCGACTCTAGTGCTATGTAATCCCTGCCGATTCCGCTTTCAAACTATTAGTTGCACAGACCCGAACTTACTGGACATTCCATCTGGACACTGCTAATGATTGCATAGTTTGGAGAATATCGCTTCAGTTCCAGTATTACTACAGGGTTTTCATTAATTCCCATTTTTCACGTGACTATGTATTCACCCTAAATGCTAGGCAACCACACTTACACGATTGGCAGTACTCCCTAAATACAGTTTCACAAAATGACCAGTGCCGTAAACACGACACAGACTAAATAAGGCTTGAAATTTGCCGAAAATTACTAAAGCCGACGCGAATGTAGTTTTAGCGATCGCCGCGGGCGGTCCTCGAGTAGCGGGTCCCCGAGCGTGGGCTCGTCGTCCGCCAACCTCGCTCAGTCGGGGCCGTTGAAAACTGCCGAAAATTGCTTCTAAACAGCAAAACGAAAGGTATGAAGTTTAGAGGTTAGATGTGACGAACGTCTATATCGCGTTGGCAATTTGTTTTTGGATATTACCAATAACACCAACCTTGGAAAAACAAATTTATAGCGGCAAATTTAAATTTAGCCACGTTGGAAATGGGAATTAATGAAAACCCTATACCGGGAGATCGAGAAAGATTGTCCGAAAAAAACTACTTTCTACAGCGAGTATATCAATATTTACATCCTCCAACTGTCATCATAGACATCTGCTGTCATGTATGAAATGAATTTAGCAATTTATGGAAGATTCAAAATAGGAAAACCATTATGACAATAAGAAGTTATTTGCAATCAGTTTTAATTAAGGTTAATATTTAGAATATGGTCTTAAAATGAACTTCAAAAAGACCAAGTATATGGTAATAACCAAAACACCCTTGAACTACCCAAACATCAATATAAATTCAACGCCGATAGAGAAGGTTTCCAAATACAAATATCTGGGAACATGGATTAACGACAAACACGACCAGACACAAGAAGTCAATACCAAAATTGGAATGGCCAAGACCGCTTTCTTCAAAATGAGACAACTGTACAGCAACCGTAACTTAAATCTACAACTCAGACTCCGACTGATCAAATGTTATGTAACCCCCATATTACTGTATGGGTTAGAAGCCTGGACTATCAGTAAGATCACTATGAAGAAACTGGAATCCTTTGAAATGTGGATTTATCGACGGGTATTGAAGATACCCTGGACACAAAGGGTCACTAATGAGGAAGTTTTAAGACGGGTTAATAAAGGGAGGGAATTACTAACTACAATTAAAACCAGAAAACTAGAATATCTTGGCCATGTGATGCGCGGAGAAAGATATAACATGTTACAGCTGATAATGGAAGGAAAAATTGAAGGAAAACGACCACCAGGAAGAAGACGCATCTCCTGGCTAAGGAACTTAAGAGAGTGGTTTGAATGTACCTCTCTGGAACTATTCAGAGCTGCAGTGTCAAAAACTAGAATAGCCATAATGATAGCCAACCTCCGAAAGGAGACGGCACCTTAAGAAGAAGAATTAAAATATTAAATTTTACAAAATTAAATTATACTCTAATCAGTAATTATTACAGTTCATGTTCGAAATGAGCCCCATTATTGTTAATACAGCACTGAACTCTTCTTTTCATGCTGTTAAAAACATTTTGTAGCTGTTGCACAGTTATATTTGAAGTAGCGGCAGTAATTGCATCATTCAGTTGCTCAAGTGTGTGCATGGGGGTCTGATAGATCGTGTTCTTTAAATGTCCAAATAGAAAATAATCCAGGGCTGTCAAATCGGGTGACCGTGGAGGAAATGCAATGATACGATCATCATAAAATTGTTGTAAATGTTGACGTGTTCGAAGGGCTGTATGTGCAGGTGCACAATCATGCTGAAAATATCCCTGACGTAACTCATCATCGTGAAGTTCATTAATAAATCTGTCTGGAATTGTGATGTAGCGGTCAGCTGTTACGGTATCTTCAAAAAACACAGGGCCAATTATGCGTCTCCTTGACATAGCAATCCAAACGCCAATCTTTATTGGATGCAGAGGAGTTTGTAAAAATTCACAAGGGTTATGAGCAGACCACATCCTGTAATTTTGTTTATTTACGTAACCGGTCAGATGAAACCACGCTTCGTCTGAAAAGAAACTTGAATCCAGCATTTCATCGTTATTTAAACTTCGGTTAAACCAATTGCAGTACTGTACACGTTTTTCATAATCAGGACGAAGTAATTCTTGCATTACTGAAACTTTATATGGGTGTAAATGCAGTTTTCGTCTTACTGCCTTTTGACACGTTCCATAGCTTAACCCTGCAATTACAAATTAAAATAATTTTTTTATACAAAAATTTATAGGATAAAAAATACACACCTGTTTGTTGCGCTAACTGTCGTAATGGTTTTTAGGGCTGTGTAAGATGCGTGCCTGTATATCCTCTAATGTGTCCTGAGTTAAAACGGTTGGTCTTCCAGGAGATTTTCCTGCATCAACACTACCCGTTGTTTGGAAACGATGTACGATACGCTTTACATGCCTGCTCAGATTATCGTAATCAAAGTCGACGTCAGGGAACCGATTAACGAATTCATTTACACATAAATTTCCTGAATATTTCCATTCACCATTATCCTCATTGCGTTCGCCATTGCGGAAATAAGATTCAATAATAAACGTGTTGTGTTCAAGGGTATACATACCCTAAAATTTACAAACATAATTATTACCGTTTTCGATTAATTGGAAACACTGTACTTACTGTAAACTTTGTTTAACAATGGCTAATTAGTATTGAAAAATACTGTTTTGTATAATAATAACGGCGTTCAAGAAAAAAAAAGGGAAAGTAAAGAAACGTAAACACACAGTACAAGTGAGAACATCTGTCAACAGCAGTGTGGCTAATATCACACTAGAAAGAAATATTGATAACTACTTGGAAGGTAGTTTTTTTTGGACAACCTTTCTCGATCTCCCGGTATATCTGAAGCACGAGACAGGGCAGGGATTTGTTTTATCCTACACATGTATCTAGGTGGTTTTGAGGTATGATTTTGAATTCTCTTCTTCTTAGTGCATTTCATCTTGCCAGATGCGGGGTGATGTATAATTATTATGTTGTCTCTTTTCTAATCGCATTGCGCCATCTTTCCCTGTTCTCTGTTGTTCTGACAGTTCTCTCAAAATTTGTTTCGAATAGCTTAGTAGCGTCTATCCATTTCTGTGGCGATCTTCCTCTTCTTCTTTTGCTTTCCACTTTGCCCTGTGCCTACTAGAAGTTTTTCCATACTGTTGTCATTCGGTGTTATATGCCCAAAGAATTTCAAAAGGTGGCTTAGTATAATACTGCTTAATCTTTGGGATGGTTGCATTTCTTGTAATACTGATACGTTTGTTTTTCTCTCAGTTCAAGACATTCGTCTGCAAATCCACATTTCGACGGCGTCTATTCTTTTTCGGTCCGCCGCACGCAATGTCCATGAGCTTTGTACGTTTTGCTATGCTGTTGTCTCTCCATAAGGTAGTCAACTGTGACATTGCAGCCTTTGTATGCGTCGCCTTATTTCTTGTTTGCAATTGCCGTTGTTGTTAATGCTGGCTCCAAAATGTATAAATTTGTCTACTACTTCACATCGTCCAATTTGTTGTACGTCTGGTCTATTGTTGTTGGCTCTATCTATTACCATAATTTTTGTTTTCATGTAATTAATACTGAGACCATAATTTTGGCTTACATCTTCCAAGTTTGTGAATAGTTTTTTTAAGTTCAGTTTCTGATTCAGCCATGAGTAGAATATCGTCTGCGAACCGTAGATTTATTATTTTACACCCATTAATATTGGCGCCACCATTCAGTTTTCTAGAACAAAACGCATGACATATTCGCTATATATTACTATAAACTAGAGCCCCCCTCAACTTTTTATGGCGACTTCCTGCCATTTATAAAAGAAGGTGATTGGAAGCGGGTGCTCCTAAATTCACGTATTAAATAAGAATAGTGCTGCCTGTGCACGATTTTAGACTTATTAAAATTTACAAATATTCTAATGCAAAGGTAAACCATTTTGCGCCCTTATTTTATTTTAACTATACGCAATAATATTCAGCTGCTTCGGTGAACATAATACTCTGTCTCAGGGTTAGGTCGCTAAATTAGAAATACTGAGTAGAGCAAACTAACTTTTAGTAGCTCTAGTTCAACTCGGATTTTATTTGTGAACGCACCAAAACTAAATCTGAAGTAGCTAACCTCAAAATTGACATGAAACACAAAGCAGTGTGCACTCGTATAAATCGCAATAATTAATTACCTCAGGTAAGCAATAATTATTCTCGCCTATCAACAGTACTAACGGCTTTTGTTCTAGCGTGACGTACAAGTGACGCCAACATCAATTGTTTTAGCTTGCAAACGAATGGATAATTTTCCTTTAAATTCCTACAAATTTTAATGACGTCACGTCGATTTCTGGGTACTGGGGTGCACTGGATAATTGGGAACTGCGGCACTAGGTAACGAAAACTCCAATCTTGCAGGCTCCAGCAAAAATAAAAGGGCTCTGGACGATGAAAATTGCACAAAATATCTAGTTTGCAGATCCCTCCGATGCTGGCCGCACCTCTCAGGGGACGACAACGCGTTTTCTTTGCTGCAAATGGCCTCGCGACTCTAGTAGTAGTAGTAGTAGTAGTTGTGGGGACACCAAATTCTAGCAACTGCCTTGCGGGCAGCCTCCTGTCACCCTGGCCCTCGCTGAACAGTTTCCTAGGTTTGCCGCCACTGTTCTTTGCTCCAATGCTGTTCTCACCCAACTCCACCAAACCGGGAGGGGTTTCTCTGGCTTGTAAGGCTTGACATATTGTAGCCGTTCTTGCCTTGTCAAATGCACCTTCAATGTCAAAAAGTACTGCAAGGGCCACTTCCCTACAGTGTAGTGTCCTTTCGACCTTGTGCGCTACAGCGTGAGTGCAGTTTCGGTCGATCTTTCACGTCTGTATGCATGCTGGCTCTGTGAAATGGGTGTGCTGTTAATACCCTTTCTATTAGATGCGTATCAATAATCCTTTCCAAGATCTTTAAAGAAAGGATGTAAGACTGATAAGCCTAAATGATTTGGCAGTTGTGTAGTCCTCCCTTCCCGTATTAGGAATAAAGACCGCTCTGGCCGCCTTCCACTGTTCTGGAACCCATCCCATTGCTACGCGGCCCCTATGTACCCTTACTATACTTGGTAGAAGGATATCGAACGCAGCCAGTATCTGGACTGAACCTCCCTGGATTTTATCGACGACGAATCAGCAGAAATTACACCACTTGAAGCCTGGAAAACTGGTTCCAATTATGCCCAACACTTTTATGGTTAAATAAAACCAACACTTGCACTAAATAAATGTGTTTTTATTAAAAAAATCAAACTTTTCTGGGAACTAACGTAGAGCAATGTTAACAACTCGGATAATTTCAAAGCTCCCTTTGTGGTTGTTAAAAAAAGAAGATCTGGTGTCTTAGCAACATATCACCACAATTGTTTAAAGGAAATAAGGTTTGATACTTAAAATTAACTTATAGAATAAGCTTTTGACAACATCGTCAATTCTTACTGGGTAAATAAATGTTTTTTCTTAGGTTATAATGCACTACACTCACTCACTACTCTGCTCTTTCACTGTGTTTTTAACCTATCTTAATAAATGCAAGCTGAGCTTGCACTAATTAAAATAATTAATTCTGTGTCTCGGTATGATTTTTAATTCACTCTAGTTCAATTGGCAAGTAGAATTGTAGAGAGCACAAAACCATTGCAATATATTATACAGTAATGGAGACAATACAAAGTCCTGCCGTACCCCCTTTCGAATTTTACACTTTTTTGAAAGGTGTTGATCAACCTTTACTGTTGCTGTACTGTTTGTGTAAAGCTGGTGAATGATGTATATTAAATGTTTTGGAACGCAATTTCTTGCAAAATTGTCCATAGCCGATTCTATTTAATATTATCGAACGCTTTAGCTTAATCCACAAAGCACAAGTAAAGCGGCACGTAGTACTCCCTCGACTTTTCTATTGTGTGTCGTACATTTAAAGTCTGTTTTCGAGCACCACGGCCTTTTACAAATCCGCCCTGTTCTGGGGCAATTTGCCATGAGACGTATGCGATAATTCGTGCTTGGAGAATGTACAACATCACCTTGCTGACATGCGGGATTAGTGCTATGAGACGAAAGTTATCGCACTTGGTTGTACTCCCTTTTTTGTGGAGTGGTATTATTATGGATGTTGTCCATTCTTTCGGTCATTTTCCCGTATTCCAAATTTGTTGACATATTAGGTGTATTATATTAATGCCATAGTCTTCAATTAATTTTATAATTTCGGCTATCACAGTGTCGATGCTCGCCGCTTTACCGGTTCCCAGCATTTTAATAGCTGCTTCAACTTCATGAAGTAAGATGTTGGGTTATTGATCCTAGTCTTGTATTCGAATTACGGTAGGTTTATCTTTATAAATCGATTCACAGTATTCCCTCCATACTTCTATCATACAATCAATTTCAGATACGATGTTACCATTTGTGTTTTCAATTGACCAAGTGCGTGGTTTGAATGTACTGGTGATCTGTCGCATTTTTAAGAAAAGGTCTTTTGAGTTACATGTTTCTGCTTTTTCTTGAAATTGTTTACAGATGCCATGAAGGTGTTCATTTTTGTCTCTTCTGTATTGTTGTTGTATCTGTTATGTTAACAATTGGTATGTGGCCTGTTGTTCCTAGCTGTGTATGCCTTGAGCCTTTAGTTGTCTTCTCAGGGCTACCAATTTTAGAGTCTTCTTCGTCATTCATTTTTGCTTTATTTCCCCTAACTGTGGTTGTGTGTTGTTAGTTTCCACTATGTGCAGTATACATTCTTTTAATACTTTCCACAACTTATCTGGATCTTGGTCGTCTATATCTATTGTTTTCTCCTTTAGATTGTGATATATTTTCTTCGTCACTGAATTCGAAGGAAGCACAATACTTTCTGATTTACCATCTGCATTAATTTCAGGATACATATGATATTAGACAGGATTTTATATGCTGTATTCACTTCTTCAGGTACCCCTATACATAGGTGGGAGTTTTCGGATATGTAATGACTATGGGGTATCACTTATGAGTAAAACAAATCTTGTTTGTGAAAATGATCAAAATCGTTAGAGCTATTTTTTAGCACAACATCGTTCTTTTATATTTTTTGGGATATTTTTGGGTTTCTTGACAACGAACACTGCAACGCGGTGAAACTAAGATCTGTTATCATCGTTCCAAAGCATTATATAATATCTCTGTTAATTTTTATAAAAACATATTAGTAGCTATCGGCGCTACGTGTCGAACATAAGTACATATCCTGAAATAAACTTTCGTCCAGTCGTTTCAGGAGCCCTCGCTTCTCTTGGACAAATAAAAGAAAACTTTACTTTTCGAGAAAATAAAATAAGATTGGACAAGTTTTAGAACTTGCTATCACTGACGTCATCCTCTCATTTCTTAGTACACCACTCTTGTAGAAATCTTCATGGCTATCTTAGTGAACTATATTTTCTATAATTGGCTATATTTTACTATAAAATATAATATCGATTCTACGGTAATTCTTTATGCCGCATGGTTTGAACATTTTTGATTTAAGTTTTATACCTAGTGCCCACACCTTCCTCGTGAGTCTTCTTGCAGCCACCCACTTATATTTTACACACGCTTATTATTCCTCTTTCTATCCGCAATGTGTGCGGTTCACATCGATTGCTGCAGCTTTCTGTTCGCTCTGACTGCGATACGCAGCGATCACTACACCCTTCCGTTTCCTTTAAGACGTGCACCCTGTATCTCTTGTTCCATTTTGTTATGAAAGGTAAAAAGCCAAGCAATATGCAAATTATTACTTTTATCTATTCCTGTGTTAAAGCAAAACAGATAACATGTTATTCCTTTTAGGTGTTCGCCTTGTATTTATTTGATCTAAGGTATATTCAGATATCTAATTCGCATGAATTGTGTTTCTCTGACAAATACTTTTTGAGCTATATCGCCAACAGACAGACGAACAGACGCACTGGCAGACAGACAGACAGAAGGAATTGCGAAAACATGTTTTGCTTCATCTTTCAAACGAGAAAGGTAAAAATTATAAGAAAATAATTTGTAATAAACAATTCATGCATTATTTTAACATTGAGACGTAGATCAAAGCAAAGAACTTATTTTTCAGTATAATGAGATATCTGCATAGCAAAGCATTTAATTTGTTCGTGTATTAAGTGACATGCTCCCCCTCCCCCCCCCCCCCAAATCGCGTTTCCATTCCAATTTAAACCACGATGTTACTGAGCCTTACATGCAAGAGGGCAAACCCTATATAGCCTTTACTCTTAATACGGAGTACTCTCAAAGAACTTTTTTGCATAAAATGTACAGACAGATCAATACAAAACCAATTAGAGCAGGCTGTGATATGTGTTATACGTTTGGCAGTACTGAAGTGTATTGTGAGTCTATGTCAAATTCGAGATTAGTAGGTTAGGTTTTGTTTGTTGTTTGCATATATTTATTACTTCTATATTGTTAGCGCCTATAAGTGGAGAGGTCACAGCGTAACTGAGACAGACAACCAACTCTTCTACGTACTTGGTGAGCTGTGCGCAAGCGTCGTCCGCGCGGGGAAGGAAGTGGTCATGTTTAAAATTCTCTTCTAAAGGCGGAGTTCGAATTCTCGGGCATGCGCACGAGACGCGTAGTGTTCAGTGTGGACTATGTCGGAGCCGTAATGTTTTCGCCCGTTCCCAGACCCTACTAGCAATATAGAAGTAATAAATACAGGGTGAGTTTTTTTTCATTATCACTATAGGGATCTCGGAAACCGTGAAAGATAGAAGGTTGGTTAAATGGAGAAAGAATTGCAGTTTTATGAGCTTATTTGAGATGTGCTTTTGTTTGTTTCTTTGAAAAAATCCAAGGCCTACTAGATACAAGCAAAATATTAAAATTACTTAATTTCTTAAAGTCGCTCTAGCGCCGTTATTATTGAAAATCGAAAAAAAACAATAAGAATAAAAGTTTTAGCTATTTTTACGATGTTTATCTTGCACTTATTAGTTTTCTTCTAGCTTTCATAGTTTTTGAATTATAACATTAACTTACATTTTTTTAAATAGCAATCTTAGTTGGCTTAGACATTTCTAACAAGATCTCATTTTTCCGTTTAAAATGACATAAGGTTTGTTATACATATTTTGACAAATAATTCTTTTATAATAATTTTCGTAATAAGAAAATTACGAAAACAAAAGCTATGAAAGCTAGAAGGAAATTAATAAGTGTAAGATAAACACCCTAAAAATAGCTAAAACTTTTATTCTTATTATTTTTTTTCTATTTTCAATAACAATGGCGCTAGACCGACTTTAAGAAATTAAGTAATTTTAATATTTTGCTTGTATCTAGTAGGCCTTGGATTTTTTCAAAGAAACAAAAGCACATCTCAAATAAGCTCATAAAACTGCAATTCTTTCTCCATTTAACCAACCTTCTATCTTTCACGGTTTCCGAGATCCCTATAGTGATAATGAAAAAAAACTCACCCTGTATATGGTTGTTTGACACAGGCTGACGTAAAACTTAACCTGCAAATCTTGAATTTGACATAGACTGACAATACACTTCAGTACTGCCAAGCGTATAACACATATCACAGTCTGCCCTAATTGGTTTTTTTATTGATCTGTGTGTACATACTGTTTTATGCATGTTTTATAGCATTTAATAGGTTCAGTATCAGAAGCAAATATTCGTAAGGCTAGTGCCACACCAAATAAAATAATATCGCAAGTACAAACCTTGTATTTTGCAGAAATGAGACATTTCTGGGACTTGTTGCCTTTCTGCACTTAACCGCATATTTCTTTTCTGCGCTCATCGATCCCGCTATCATATTTTGTCAAATTTGATGTCAAACTCATTTTATACAAAACATAAACATGTTTCCCATTTGCATTGATGCAGCGAAGTCTTGTAACACGAAGCAAGTTTAAGTGGTCCAACAAATCAGGCGTCCATGGAACAACATCAAAATTAATTGAATATATAACTTTTACAATTACAATTAAGTAATGTTTGGTTTAGTATTTAGAATATTTGTTAAAATTTATATCGTTTATATTCAATATTTTTGTAAATTTTAGGTTAAATAAAAAATGTATTTACGTAATGCCGCTGGCTTAACTCAGAACTAATGGTAAACTGTAAATTATTAATCTTCAACAACTTGAGACTTGTAGCAGTTTCTCACCCACTGTGACGACCCTTTCTCTTATCTTACTTGTAATTTGCCTCCTATGTAGTTAGCAAATGGAAGGAAATTTACAGCCTCAGTTTCTGCTTGAATATTTTAACATACTTGTCTTTGGGTATATATTCTCTGTAATAACAGAATGAAATAAATATGCATTTGACATGCAAAATTATTTATTTCAAGGCATGGAATCGACGCGACGAAATTATAAATTTACAGCCAAACATTTACATTAACAGTAAATATAAGCGAAATGTAAAACGTTACAAATATGTAAATCAGTTTTGTACACCACATTCTACACATGAAATACGCATTTCTGCACTTCAACTGACCCGTATAAACTGTAAATGATAATTATATAAATTAAATTAAAATTAGTTGTATATAATAACTTCCAAAAACTGACTAGCAATTGTTTATTAAAGCACGCTATTATGCTCTACCCTATCAACTCTCCACTTTACTGTCCGTAACATACAAAACTTCCATCGTCAAACTTCTTCGGGCACGACCTCGTCTTATTTTTTCGAGGTGTACATTCAACACGTTTCTCTTATGGCCGTACCAGATCAATTTTTAATCGTTAGTAGAATCTATAATGTCCGTGTTTATTCAATACCTTTCTTCCATGAATAAATTGAAAATGTCCATATTTAACCGAGAGAAACGACTGCGCGGAAATTTGGTTCCGTTTGTGTGCCTACGTACCTATGTATGTTCCATACATACGCCGAAAGTTGTACTCGAGTCTAATACATAATCTATTAAGTGGTGGTTTTGATTTCAGGAAATTTATCGCCTGGACTGTCGAGTTGCTTTTTGATATGACAATCACAACAAGTGAAAAAAGAATGGTGATTCTCAGTAGCTAATGACAACGAGACATTCCAGAAGCTAAAATTACAAAGGAAATCAATACCACCACAAAATAGATTCAGCTAGAAAATCTCATTTTACATTTGGCATTCATATTGAAAATATTGAAGGTAATTGATTCTTAAAAACCAAAGTAATAATAATTAAATAATTGTTGGTATATAATTTCCGTTTTTTAACTTTGTTAAGAATTGAATTCCAGAAAATAGGCAAGTTGCATAATTTCCGAACATTACCACCATGCTAATTTCTAATATCTGTGAAATCAAAATTTGATTGGCGGATAAGTCAAAAATGCTTAAACCCGATCGGTGCAAATGTATAAAATACAACTTGCAGTATAAATATAACAAGTGCTTGAATATTGCTATAGGAAATTCTTTACGCACACGTTAACCTTGATTAATAGTAATATATTATACAAGAAGATACAGTTAAATTTTATCCACGAGTGAATCGTTTAACGTCGAGACGAAGTCGAGACGTTAATGATTCAAGAGTGGATAGAAATAACTTTATCGTCGTGTATAATACAATATTTTTTTTTCTATAGCAGGAACTTTAACAATTTCAAAAGAAAATAATGACAATCACATTTCAAAATGTCAGTAGCTAGATTGGGTTGCTACAATAATACGAAGCTGTCATATTTAATTTAAACAAAAGTTAGAAAATTAAATTACTTTATCTATCCTTGATGTTAAAGTGCTACTTTATCTACCCTTGCTCTTAAAGTAAAACTTGACCTTTTGTTTTGAGTTGATAAAAGCACACTTTAACATGTGCTATAGAAAAAAAAATAATAACAAAATTAATATCTAAGTAGATACTAAAATTTTAGGATTATTTGTCAAAACTACAATTAACGTTTAAGTGTGTTTAACCGTCGTTTTTGGTTTCCCTCAGCAACAATCATGATCGGCCTACTGAGTTTGTTTACAGTTTTCTTGTTCCTAAATATTTTGATGACAGTGACATAAGTGGTAATTTCCTAGTATATTTTTAAAAAAATCGATTATTAATAATCGCCGTTGCCACAAAAACTATCCAATTAGATATGCATAAGAGATATTCTTATGATAGGTTCTTACATATATTGCAGACTAATCCAATTTGATCATTTTTAATCATGTGAGTCAATTTGACAAATCAGATCACACTTGAAGTGAAATCGACCCTAGGGTGATTCTCAATCACCATGGAAACTACCTAATTAAAATTCACTAGTATATTATGACAAGTGAGTGGCACTGTAAATCTAAGTCAAATTCGAGGTTAGCAGGTTAGGTTTTGCGTCAGTCTGTGTCAAAACTGACGCATACGCTAACCTGATAACCTCGAATTTGACATAGACTTACAGTGCCACCAACATATTATTATAATGAAGTGTCACAGTAATTTGTCAGAAAAATGGCTTCTCGCTTAGGTAAAAATTATTAATTTATGTAAAAACTGATCTTCCCGAATTCACCGCGGCCAGTGATAAATCCTTATAATCTATATCTTGACAAACAATATCCCTCAAGTGCGTTACCCTTAAGAAATAACCTTCGGCTTTGCCTAGGGTTATTTTCAGGCAACGCACTTTCGGGTTGTTATTTGTCAAAATTATTGCGGGTGATTATCACTGCCCTTGGTAAATTATAGCTGAAAATGTCTCTTATGCATATTTAGTTGAGAATATCCCTTATGCAAATTTAGTTGGAAAGTTACCATGGTAACGGCGAAAATTGATAATCGGAAATTTACCGGGAAATTTCCACTTCTGTCACTGTCATCAAAGTATTTAGAAACAATGAAGCTCTGAACAAAGTCAGTAGGCCGATACTGATTGTTGCTACTGTGTTTTTTCATTCGTGATATTCTCTATCAAAATATAACGCGTGCTCAACAAATTTCCCTATGGAAATATTTGGAAATATGTTATGCAGCTATTTTTTTTTCAACAAAAGCATTCGTGCATGCCTCCAAGAAAAAATCCCTCCTCCTTCGGAGTGGGGATTTTTTCAGTTGGCATGCACTCATGCTCTTATTGAAAAAATAGCTGAAGAACATATTTCCAAATATTTCCGGAAATTTTTCAAGCACTTGTTATATTTCTACTGAAAATTTCTATAGCACAGGCGATTACTGGTAAATGGATAGTTTTAGAAATTTGCTGGGAAATTTCCAGTTACTATACTTTTGACAGAAAAACCTAAATTTTAGTATTTAGATATTTGATTTGTTATTATTTTTAATAAAACTGTTTTATTTACTGTGTTTTTTCGTGATATTCTCTATCAAAATATAACGCTTGCATAAAAACGTCGACAAATCATCGAAATGGCCAGGGAGTATACAATACCAACTACATATGCTTCTTAGAGTACAGCAAGGCTTTTGACTGCGTAAACTGGTATAATTTATGGCAAACTCTATTGGTAATAGTTGATGGAGGAATTTCTAACTCCTTTAAAATTCAAAGAGGTGACCGACAAGGATGTGTTTTGTCCTCCCCCCCACCTATTTTAAAATATTTATGGCGAACATATACTTCGAAATGCTATAGGAAACTGGGAAGGCCGCATAGTTAGCGGAGGAAGAAAGATGCATGACTTACGCTATGCTGATGACACAACTCTTATTGCAAAAACTGAAGAGATATCCGAACTTATTGAAAGAGTGGAAAGAGAAAGCTTACGCTTCGGACTAAAAAAAAACTAAATATACAAAAAACCAAGTTAATGGCCATCGATCTAGGTAACAAGATCTACCGAACATCCGCGATGTTGAGAATATTACTGAGATAATATATCTTGGTTCTCTTATCAACAGAGAAGGAAACTCGACTACCAAGAGTAAAATAAATATAGCACTTGTCAGGGCGGCCATGACCAACCTGAATAAGATCTGGAAGGTCAAACACATCACAAAATCTACGAAACTTAAGATCGTAAATACACTTGGTTTTTCGATTGTAGTATATGTCGGACATTAACAAAAAGAAGCGAAGAACTACTTAATAGGTTCGAGCGGAAAGTGTTCAGAATGATGTTTAGACCGATTTTTGATAGAGAACTAAACCAATGGCGAACACGAATGAATTATGAAGTAGTAAAACTAAATAGTAGACAGGACATGGTATGATGGGTTAAAAGACAAAGAATTAGATGGCTAGGTCACGTATGAAGGATGCCCGAGACAAGAATTGCCAGAAGAGTTTTTATAAACGATCCTGACGGACGACGCCCCAGGGGTAGACCACGCAGTAGGTGGAAAGACAACCTAAAAAATGATTTAAAACAACTCAGAGTGCGAAACTGGACTGTCCAAGCAAGTAACAGAGACAGATGGAAGGCTGTGGTAGAAGAAGCCAAGGTTCGACAAGGACTCTAGAGCTGTGTGTATGGGGATACGGAAAGTTCGTTCCCCACATTTGGTTCCCCACATTTCGTACCCCACATTTCGTTCCCGGGATATTTCGTCTCCCCACATCTCGTACCCGGAAACTTCGTTCCCGAGCGAGCTCAATTTGTCTCCTAGATTACAAGGCGTTGAAAACGAGTGCAGCGATCGGAATACAGTTAGAAAATGAAAGATATTTTAATTAATTTATTTATAAGAACAAGATAAACTGCATTTATTAAAAATAACGGTTTAATCTAAGTACGTATCTTAATAATATTTTTTATAGGGCCATAATTTCTCATTATGAACAACTTTTCTTAGTAATATTTTGCCGTATCATGGACAAAAAGGGTGGTTTACCTGAAAAGAAAATAATTTTTACTTAACTGTCAAAGCCGACTTGTTTTTAAAAAACTGAAAATTTTCTTAAAATTCTTTACAAACCAAGCAGGAATTATAATTCCTATAACATTTTTATGTAAAACCAAAGAGCATATGCTTTTTGGTAAAACTAAAAATAAAATTTAGTTCCCTCTTGTAAACTCAATCCGGGGACATACTGTATATATTTCTTATCAGTTTATTATAATAAATAAATTAATTAGAATATCTTTCATTTTTCCAACTGCATTCCGATCGCTGTACTCGTTTTTCAACACCGTGTAATCTAGGAGACAAATTGAGCTCGCTCGGGAACGAAGTTTCCGGGTACGAGATGTGGGGAGACGAAATATCCCCGGAACGAAATGTGGGGTACGAAATGTGGGGAACGAAATGTGGGGAACGAACTTTCCGCAAACCGTGTGTATGTGTGTGTGTGTGTGTAGTATTTGTCGCTGAAACATGGATGATAAAAGCTGTAGACCTGGCGAAGATCAATGCGTTCGAAATGTGCATCTGGAGACGACCCTTGAGGATTCCCTAGAAAGCTCATGGAACAAACGAGTCCATACTGAGGCAACTTAACATCCGAGACAGACTGTCAACAAAAATAAGACAGCGAATCCTTGAATACTTTGGGCATGTCACCCGAAAAACAGAAAACTTAGAAAAACTAGTCATCCAAGGAAAAGTCCAAGGGAACCGACCTCATGGATGCTCTCCAAAGCTGTGCATCGACCAAGTAAAAGATTTCACCGGAGTATCACTCCAGGAAAATATCAAATTTGCCTCGGACAGAGAGAAATGGAAAAACATTAAGGATACTGTAACATAATAACATGGGATCGCGATACTTCAATAATGAATTTACGATAGAGAGAGATACCATGGCACTGAAATTTAACTTTTTATTACGAATGCACTGTAGACCCAGCCACTAAGGAGAAAAAGTTGTACGTCGCGCAGCAGTTGTTGTACAAGTAGAGTAAAGAGTTCACTCCAGTTCAACATGTGCCATCGACGTTAAAGTTACTTGCATTCTTAATTATTTCATATTTTCTTTTGTAGCGTTATGGCATTGGAATTTTAATCTAATAATTTCGTTAATGAGATAATAATTAGGAAAAATAAATAACTTAGGAAATGCCTATAAAAACAAAAATTTTTATTCTGCAGTACTTAGTTTATCGTTTATCGTAACCGCACCCCTTGGTAGAGATCGTATCTGCATATATAAATCCAACTACGCCACCCAGCTTCTTCGAAATAAGTCCCGCGCGCCTCTTTTGAACAGAAAGGTGTTATTGGTGAAATGTTTTTACTCTTTTGTGACATTATCCTGTATCGGTTGAGTTTTATTTTCGGCAAATGTAAATCCTGACCTATGTGAACGTTATTACTTTCTTCCATTTCAAAATTAACTCAAAAATAAACAAAGTGTCTGTGTCAAACAACAAACAAAACCTAACCTTTTAATATCGAATTTGACATAGACTGACAGTACACTTCAGTACTGCTAAACGTATAACACATATCAAGACCTGCTCAGAATAATTTTTTTTTATCTCATGGTATTTGTAAAGTCTCCAAAATCAAACTATCTGTAACAGTTAATAAATGTTATGTTCCCGGAATAACGGCATATTAAACAATGGTCTATAATTATTATCTATTATCTGAGATATTATTTCCTTGGGGGAATCTTATGCCGAAATGACTAGTGATTATTTTTACACTGGTGAAATAATGAAGTTTGTAGTTAAGCAAACAATACTTTTTAGAATATCGACTTTATAACCACAATTTGCTCGACTTACCTCCGTCTTCGTATTTTAAAATTCATTGGAACTTCTCTTCAGCGCTGTTGAAACGCCGAAATTTCATAATTAACAAAAACCAAATGGTAATTTTTTAAATTGGCTACATACATTGTTCTATAAATATTTGATATTACACGTAAATAATCCTGAACGCTCTTTGATCGGAAAACGGTTCTAAAAACTGACTTATACGCTCACGCACATATAAAAGCAAATAAACATTATAAACTCTGTAGCTATCACAAGACAAATATTGTACACCTAACCATAAAAGTATGAGTTATGCAATTTCTTTAAAATAAGGGTTTGAAAGAAATAAGCCTCAGAACATGCTTAAAAAGCTTTTAATTTTCAAGCGTAATGTAATCGCAAGAACTCTGCTAACAAAAGCTTGGAAGCAGTTTAAACGTTAATTAAGATTGATTTCTTCTTTTTCAAAGCAGCAATTAACATGGTTTGCGTTATTCTACAATTACTACAGCTTCAATTCAATTCAGTTGAACCAGCTCCTCTACTTGTGTAGCCATAATTATGTCGATTGACAATGAATGATTAATTAGGAATGCATCTGCACTGAAAGAGCGGATGCATTCAGGATGAGTTACACAAATTTATGATTGTGCTCGCAAATGCTTTAATTAAAATTAATTACAGTAACATAAAAACCGTAAAGATTTGCTGGAGTATGAAATATTGCAAGGTGACCCAGCAGAACCAAAAAGCACATGAACCATAAATTTCAGAGGTACGCGGTCTGACTATATCTATAATAAGCTTGGAATCTCGGTAATCCAGACAAATGACTGAATATCATAGGGATATTCATCACCAAAGTTTGGCTTGCGTCTCGGTCCTCTTTCCCTAGAGCTCAACGCTTAAACGGACATTTAAAATATATTAAGGATACGTTTAAAGTTCGGATTGCACCTTTATTATAAAAATCCGCAATCTGAAGTTGCTCACATTCCACTGAACGAAAGCCATAGAGTATTACTACAGAAGAGTTCCAGATGCTGGTTTTGTGATTAATTGATGCACGTAAATTTATAATAAGGTGTTTAATTTATCATTTTACAATATTTATTTATCCACCACCAATAATATATACACATTGTTCTATGATATTATTGGAATAATAGAAGAAAGTTTAGTTTATACATAATTATTTGATTATTGTTCGCATCACCAGTTGGCTTTTTATTTGTTTTATATATTATCTTAGAAACACCTAACTTGTAATTTTGTTGCAGTTATATGTAGTACGGTATAAACATCCTCATCTTATTTCCAAAATTATTACACTAGTAACAGCAAAAATTAAATTACTATATTAATACTAAAATTATTAATTACTTTTTCTTAACTAAATAACATCGTCCATAACGTATTATTGCCAATAAAATAACATTTAATTTTTATGTAAAATATCAAAAGTATATTTATATTCTCCAAATTATTGCATTTAGTTAAACGCTCGGTTCTATATTCAGCTATTAACATTTAAAGCTAACTGTCCTTGCCATTGCTAGTAAAATGTAAAACGAAAAAATAGTCATAATACCTCAAAATCGTATTCGTTAGGAATAAAAAAGAGCAACATTATTTTTTCATTTAGTTTAACGAGTTCTCTCATTATTTCAAGAATCTATCATGCCAAATTAACAGTTTCTACTTTCAAAAGTGACTGTTTATACCACTATTAATACTAACGAGCGAATTACAGATTACAAAAATTGCATATCGTAAATTTCTATGTCAATATAACCTATATCTAACATTTTGTAACAGAAAACGTTTCAGCGAAAAAAGTGTTTATGCTTCTGTAACGATCGTAGAAAAATATTGTATGTACCACGTGCAAAAATTGTGTTTATCGCATAATAATACATAAATAACCATTGTAAATTGCATTTTGCTATTCCGCAGCTACGTTGATTATGTGATACTAAAATAACTTCTCCCTAGTTTCTCTTCAATTATAACTGCTTGTGGGAATCAGCTAAACTCAATTATATTTATATCAAACCAATGTGCGAAGTGTGCTATGTCCATTATATACATTTATAAACGCTTAATTGCTCGATATTACTTAAATTTACAGCTACCGTAGTGACTCAATTCTACTTGAGATTAGAACTCTGTTTATATAACTGAACAGAAATTGTAAGCACAATTCAGAAGCTACTAATTCTAAATGAAATTGAAAATAAACACAGTATTGTTAGGTGATCATGTTTAACCTGTGAGTAATGCAGTAGATAATTATATAGCCATGTTAAATATATTTGAGCAGGTCAAATTTCGTTTGTGTATTAACACTAAAATAATTAAAACCAATAAAACAGCCCGTTCATTGGTTACAGCTATAAATATTTGAATGAGTATTACCGTTTTGAGTTGATTTTTGATAAATAAGTGAATTATTATAGCAAGGTATCATGAAATTAGTTATATTGCAAAAAATTATTTACAGTTATGCTATGCTAAAGATAAATTTGTATAATTACATTTATCTTGTGATTAAATGTTAAACAAATTCTTAAAGTAAGTCATAATAATTGTCCCACTAACAGGCATAGGGGTGATGCAATTATAACAATAAATCTTAGGAGCTGTTCTAAGCAACTCATTAACATTTTTTAAAAATGTGGGACAGATCCATAATTCTATTACTTAAACTTAAAGTAAAAAACAAACCAGCAGTACAGATCTAATTCTGGTACCACTTTAAGTCTCAAGCATATTGCTTTATTTACAGTTTGGTTAATAGTAATTATCTTCATTGGTGTTGTTATGGACTATTAACCAAATTAATTTTAGTATCGTTAAAAGCTTCATTACCGTAATAAGTGCGGTAATGAATATTACATTTTCCATTTTCATAATCAAACTAAACGTGTTTCAGATAGGTACATTGCTATGCAGGGGCTAGGTCAGCGGTTCCCAACCGGTGGGTCGCGGCTGTAGCTTACAACAATCTACCAAATGCGTTAAAATTCCATATAGCGATTAGATGTTTATGTTTATTTTTGCTTTAATTGAGAAATAGATAAAAGTAGCAATTTCCACATATTTTAGGCTTTACCCCCATGACAAAAACTGGAACCAACAGATACACAATACGTGTTCCAATAAATAAAACATGGGTTTACAATAAATGCTTTCTATTTAAGGCAGCCGCATCTCACCGATCAGAGGCGTCCTTGGAGGTCTGGGCAGCAAATAAGTACTTTACTTCAGGCTACGCAGGCTACATGCAAATAATTACAATTGCATTTGCTGGATAGTTCGCAGGCGCTGAGGTTCGAATCCCATCGGCGGTAAATGCATTTTTTTACTTGCAAATTTATATAATTTACATTACCAAGTGTTTTATTTTATTGTTTCAATATTATTACGAACGTGAAGGCATGTTGTCCTTATAATCCTTTGATTTTTAAAATTGTTTAGTGTCGCAAGGTTCACTTGCGGCGGAAGTTATGAGTAAAACCCTTTAGAGTTTTCTTCAGATTATTTAACGAGAATAAGGTATCGTAAAAAACGAGATAAAACAAGAGATAAAAGAACCTCAACGTGAAGTTAAACAAAGCACATTTCTTGAGACTTTATGTTGACTATTTTAAACACAAACAACCTCGGCTGCTGTTTTTTTAGAAAAGCTTATATAAATAAATATTTAGGTTCTTAGCATTTAAATTACACTATTACTTATGCTTTCTCGCCAATTTTGTGCCCGACAATGTATTTATTATCAACTCGGATGGTCAAAGTATGCAGACAATACAACTTCTTACCTGAAATCGCTTGCCGATGAACCAAATTTCAATCACTGGTTGGCACATCTTGTGCCGCGTAGGTTTATAGTATGTGCAATGTTGGCTCTTGTTGTGTTGACTTCGCCGGAAAAATCTATACCAAGAAAAACTCAGCAGTAGCCCAACAGGATGGTCCAGGATAATTCAGGTCAGCTGTTTCTCAGAACATCTTAGAAACTATCTTCTCCAGGTAACATTCTAGTTGTTGTAGAACTATACGTTTTTATTATTTAATAACATTTTTGGACTTCAATTGTTGATCTCGCCTTCCCTCTTGCTCTTAGCGCGTGATTTAAGTATGTGCTTGATTACTTGAAAGAATGACTGCAGTTGCATAGAACTGGATACCAAAGTCAAACTTGTAATGCCAGCCGATAATATTCTAATAATCGGAGTTGTCTCCCAAGTGTCAATACAAATTTCGATTGTTTATTGTTTAATTTAATTATTTTGGGAAACAAAGCTGTGTATCTGGTGTTGACAACAATAAAATGAGAACTATCCGTTGATGTGGTCACGTTTTTTCTAATAAAGCTAGCTTTTGTGTAAAATAATATGTAATTCCTAAATTCAATGGCCTGCAACAAATGGCTTGATTATTATTATCTATAAGGAGCCAATCGGGTGTGAAATCTGCTATAAATAAAATAAAACTGTTTTGCAAAAGATAATACGCAGCACCTGTTACAGCACAAACACGACTTTACGACATTCTCGGGAAATATATCTTGAATACACTGCCCTAGCTATGTTACGATGGCAGTAACAAGAAGGTTTGCTCCGGCTAAAGCTGTAGTGGAGATGGGCAGGTTCTTTACGACTTTTGAGTTAGGTAAGAGAGGTAAAAGATGGCAAATAATCGAAAGCCCTACCACATTCAGGATAAATCGGAACAACATTAACAATAACCTTTCTACTTCGGCCTTGGAAAAACTTGAGGTAGGACTGCAACAGCTGATTCGAACCTATCTTTCATTATACTTGGTTACATCATCTAAATTCCTGTACAAAACATAAAAGGCATGCAAACACCAATGAACAAAAAAAAAACAATTAACAATGAACTCTATTACTGAAATAAAATATGTAAAAGGTGACAATGAAATGTCAAAATATGCGAAAAGGTTAGTTAGGCTAAAGACCCAATTTTTACATTAAACGCAAATGACAAAGCGGCCACAAATAACACGGTTACATTTACAAACAGTATTAACGATAAGTTTTACCACAAAAACTACTTTACGGTATCAAAATTTAGCGACAATCGCTTCATCAATGGTACAACAACGGTTACTTGAGCTTAAAACAATATTTGTAAACAATAGAACTTAACAGAATTGTTCAGCATCTTACACGATTTAAATCAACCAAAGGTTACAATTTGCCCAAACCACACTTCGGAGAATCACTTCACTATGACTGTGTAGGCGGTAGAATGGTTAATAACTAACAAAATACCTGGTAGGAATTTAGATCTGCTGACTACGTTGCTCTCCTCGGCTGCAAGTAGCCCCTCAAGCTACTACCAAAAGAACGGAAACGACAGGAAACTGCTGGAAGCCCCATAAAAGTGAGATAATCGAGTGAGGTTGAGTGGCATAGCATCCCCGTAACGGGTGAACTTGAATGAAGCACGTTCGACACAGGCAGGTTACGATAACTAAACTCGTGCCTTCATTCCACAATAGTTTAACACAACAAACAAGGGCTTCAATTAATAAACCGCTTTATGCGTAATTAAGAGTTGCCTGACTCTACGAAACAGAAGAACCCCGGTCAAACCTTTACTTGTACGTCACTTAATTACCAGCTCTCGACGATAACAACAACGTGGCTTCGCAACTAGTAAGAATTTCGACATTACGACGAGGCCCCCCTGAACCAACGTCTCAACGATTCGAAAACCGGACGGAGATTAAAGCTTTGGTCAACGCTGCGGCAACGGCATGAATTTACGCAAGCGCGGCTTAACTTCGTTCCTTGTCTCGCTTGAGCAAAACGCTCGGAAATTTCTAGAATGACGAAATCTGACTCAACATTTCTCCTTAAAGCTACGGAAAAGCTTTGGTCTGTTAGAACAACAACAAATTCTGAAAAGTCGGTAAGCTAAAACTGCATTACTTCGCATATGAGCGTTTATAAAACCAGCGTACGAAGAATTGGGTTTCGATGGGAATACAAGAACGGCAAATTGTTAAGCTACGAGCTACGGGAAAATAAGGTTCATACTGAATCAACGTTTGATAGCATTAATACATTACGAATTTATCTTACGTGAATCGGAAAAATGCTAGGATTTGGGGCTAAAATACAGAAAGTAATTGCTTCAGGGAAATTGTTCTAACACACCTGCAATATAGTTAAGTACGATTAAGATACATATAAGCGAGTGAAACAAAAAACAACTTGTGTGAAAATCTGCGGCGGCAACGGCAGCTGTGAGATAGGTTAGGATCGTCTTCGAAGTGCTAATCTGGGCGGGTGACCTTGCACTTAGGCAAGCCGCTTGCCAAACAACAGAGCCATATTTGAAAATAAAGTAGGAGATAAAATCAGGTGCAGTAAATATAATACCTTCCCCAACAAGCGAAAATGTAAAGCAACGACTGTTATTCAACTGATGAAATGCCCAGAAAAAGAAGAGCTTTAAAGGACGCAGAAGGGGGTTTTGAAGGGAGTAAAACATCCCTAGAACTCAACCAAAACTACAAAAAGGCGGAGAGGAGAAGCTTGACCTGATAAAGAAAACGATAAAGAATATTAAAATCGACCAGAAAGAAATAAGAAGGGAGATACACCAAATAAGATCTAAACAAACACTGTTTAAAGAAGAAATAAAAATGTGTAAAAATAGAAAATTTAAAAAAGAAAACAATAGAATCAGGAAAGAAATTAAAGGAAGAATTAAGAAAAATCAGAATTTCTACGGAATGGATAAAAAAAGAAGAAAAATAGAACAATGTGGTAATGAGTTATGAAAATTGAAATGATGTATTAAATAAATTAATAAAACAGCACCTAGAAATCGATGTACAGGCCCAAGTAATCGCCAAAATAGGATAAAAGATCTTAATTCAAGTAAAAAGTGAAAGCCATAAGATAACGATAACGCAGAATAAACCAAAACTAAAGGAGCTAAAACGAGAAATGATTTACATTGATGATGATTTAACTGAAAACGAAAGAGCGAAACCAAAACAAATAAAAGAAATAGCCCGCGAACAGAAACAACGGAAAAGCGCTAAATATTGGGTACACTAAACTAATCATCGACGTAATAGAAAGGAGACGAAACAAAATTTTAAAAAACATTAGTAAAAGTGCAACCACAAACTATAATTGGAAAATAAGTATGGAAAAGAAGGATAACACTTCGGAACAAAAAATTAAGAATAACAGAGAGCATGAGCAAACAAATATGTCGATAGAAACAAACAGGAATAGTATTTAACAATTTCAATGAATATTTTGCCCTCCACTACAGTTTGAACGTATTTTACTCTCACTCCAAATCTTAATTTTGATTTTCCGTGTATATCAGCCAATGTTTTAAAAAATTTGTACTTGATTATGGATCTACAAGGCATGTAGAGCTTTTTATCAAGAATTTTTTTTTGTAAAATGTAAGATAAACTTTTTCTCCATTTGTATAAAACTTTTTGGGACATGCTGTATATATGTTTTAATATCTATTTCCAACACAAGTTTTTTTGTTTACATACAATATGTGGGCGTTGTTCTATAGTAAAAAGTGAAAGAATAGTAAGCAAGCGTTCCCAAAATAAATTATTTCAGGTTTATCTTCTTTTTTTCAACACATTTAGTAAAATTTATAGTAACTGTAGTAAGTGCCTTTTTGGTGTCTCATATAATAGTTCTGACAATTGCAAGTAAGACAAATAGGTAATGAAAGCAAAACACCAGCATACTAAATCTAAGTGTCTTAAAACGAATTGCTATTTTTAATGCTTTGATCAAGAACATCTTTGAAATGAATAATTTTAGGACATATGTTTATTAAGGTTTTTCTTCTTATATTTTGCTACACAATACGCCCTTATATTTTTTCCGTGCAATTTTGAAAGCCCTGTATATGTATAAATATTTTAATGCAAGAGAATGTTTGTGTATAGTAGGCAGACAATTTTCCAATTTTAGTATATTCGAAGTCAAATTCTTGATTGTATAATTTTACACGACCTTGGCAGTTTGAATTTCCTTAAATGACTTTCAATACAAGTATATTTAAATAAAAATTCCCTACTAATGAAATTCGAATGGAACTCTAAAAGATCTGTTCAGTTCTACAAACAAAATTATTAATTACTACCTACAGTACAGTAACCAGATATGTAAAATGTAACAAAGTCTGGCAAATTAAGTTAAGATTCAAACCTTGAAATACTATAAAAGTGCACTTTCAGGTGTCTATTTTAATGAAATTGAATAGAAACACATAGCCATTTTTTTGAAAATACGTTGTAACTTAAAAAAATAGCAGGAATAGTAATTTTGTTTTAATTAATTTTATTTTAGGGGCCTACATGCCACATTAAGTTTTATATAGAGATCTATATCTTTAACTGTTCTTTTAACCTAAAGCTTCCTTAAGAAATACAATCGCCAAAAAACTTTCCTCATATAAAATTTGAACAAAAATGGTCGAACTAGTTAGAAATGACAGGCAGACAGAATGAACTGAAAGTACACGATTATAACAGAAGTAATCCAAATAGAACGTATGTTGCCACAAACCACATAAAGCGAAAGCTGGAAAGAGGCCAAAAGAGGAAGAAATATTGTTACATAATACAAGTACTTACGACAAAAACAAGCTCAGTCCGCCCCAGGAAAGCTAGAACGTCGCTTGACTGAAATATAAATACTAAAATCCCCTCAAGGAGGTGTTAAATCGGATGTTTTGATTACCTGAAGAGTTACATGGCCCCAGCATTATGTAACAAAGACTGCGCGGCTAACTTACAGTCGAGAAGGGGGTGACTCGCTACGCCGGAGTTAGCTAATTTAATACAAAGTGTTATTTACCTAAAGCGCCACAAGTTCTTAGCTCAATCTACATTAACCTGTTCAATACTTGAAACAGGGGCGGTAAACATCACGATATTTCTTAGGGATGATGTGTGAGTGCATGTACAGCCCCTCAGCAACGGAACCTACCTTTGTTGAAGCTTAGTACACCACAGCCAGCTGCTCTTATAAAGAAAAAAAAACGAAAAACCATGCACAGCCAAACAATAGCGTAAATTATAAGCTATATGTTGAATATCTTTAAGGGCAGATCAATATTAGTTCTGCTTCCTAGAGGACGCTATCGTAATATAAGTTGCGTACAACATAACTATAACCGGCCCATGCCGGAATATTTAACTGTTAAATGACAAAGAAGATCGGTCTGAAAGATGCTAAGGTTTGCAATAACTAGCGCAGCAAGAGCTACTATAACTTGAATTTAAAGTATGGTGCAACACTCTAGAACAGAACGCACTTCAACAGTACCAATACGTGCAACAAAACAACCTGTAAACGAGTGGCAGCGGCTCCAGGTTTATTGTAGAATAACCAACTCGGAACCACTTTACCGGAACGTGGGTGCAAGGTAGCGGGTTAGCGGATAATGTACTAACGGTGATTTCGAAAAATAAATACGCTAAACGGAAACTTTCCGCGATATTAATGTTTCGTAATTATTAATATGGAAAGGAGTCCTCATCTATCAGTAGCCGACTTTGAAACAAGCTTCACGGTAGAAGCGCACTTCAAATACGCAACCACAAACTTTTAATAAACAACGCGACGCAACTGGCCTCTCAGATACCATGGGCTGAATTTTGATAGCCAGAAAGAGACGGTCCCGCTAAATATGGTCGAAGCCGCAAGTTACGAGTCCGCGGTCTCAAGGGAGCAACGTGCTGGCACCAAAACCTAAACACGAATGCTGATCGAAAGGCAATTACCATAACTGCGTCTAAAGTAATGACCAAGGGCGGATTCGCCCAAAATGCTCGAGAGCAAGTGTTTACTTCACACGCGATAAAGATTAAAAGTAACTCAACAATATATCATAAAACATTATGACATAGAGTGAGACACAATGTTGCAAAAGTATTGAAGAAATTGTGTTTCCTGCAATACTGTGTTTGCCCTATATGATTAATTTTTTTAAAAATATTTAGTATTTCACAACTAACTAGTTTTTCTAAAAACGAAATATAACATGCATTTCGAGTATTTTCTATTTTTTAAAACAATTAAATGTTCGTTTATCTTAAAAACGATAGCGTCAATAAAAAAATAAGACACAAAAAATATGTAGATAAAATTGGTATATCAAAATTTCTAAAAAAAATCATCGTATAGGTTGGGATACAATAAATACCTACGTGTGGCAAATATGTGTACACAGTGTGAGAGCATTCCTGATTAATTAATTTAAATATGCTTTTGCCTTGACATTAATATTTTCATATTGACTTAAGGATTCGTCCGTATCATTTATGCTACATACTGCATATAAAAAATAATCCAAAGATAATATCAAATCGTACAGATACTATCAGAGGCAATGGACAAAGGAGGGGAAGAACATAAAGTGAAAAACTCAAGGAAATGTGACACATAACTCCATAACTTGAAAACAGAATGAAAATTCTACCACATTAGGCAAGCAGAACAAAATTAAGACTTTTATCTACGACCACTACTAAAAGTAGGCCTTTTAGCGCTAGATTGTTTCACTAAAAGTGACGTTTTATAGTTTACCGTATTTAAAGATATCAGCTGTTTACTTTTAGCACACGGCCTAAAAGTGAAGTGCGGTTATAAAACTACAATTTCGAACTGCAACTGAAGTTGTAAAGCTATTCCAGTTGCTTCTTGCGTTACAGGTATAGCGTTTTTGAAATAATTAAAGCGTTATGTAATGAATACAGTTATATGTGGAGTATCAATAATTACATTTCGTAACTCACCTTGACAGCACGGGCGTGGCCAGACAATCGCCCGCGCGGCGTAGCCTACTGTTCATTATGACATAAATTAAAAGTGTCGCAGATGCGAACCTTTCTTTAATCGATATTTATGGATTAATAACGGTAAAATTAAGGTCGTAGATAAAATATTGTATGCAACGCGTGCTAAAAGTCGTTTATGCGCGAGACATGTTATGAAACTCAGCCTTCGGCTTCGTTTCATAATTTTCATGTCCCGCGCATAATCGTCGACTTTTAGCATTTGTTGCATAAATAGCTATTATGTACGATTGTACTATAATGAACTGGTTTATAATACTATTTAGAATTCGTAAACTACTAAAGATGATAATGATAATGTAAATATGTTAATATCATATATTGTAATAATCCCTGCTCCCTATAATAATAAGGGTTGTAATTATAAAATAATTATTATTGGCAAGAAAAACTACACTTTATCAAACGTATTGGATTCAATTACGAACCTGCCGAACTCAAGGCAACTTACAAGAGTGTAACAAAAATTACTACAAATAAATGGTTTATTGCCCTTTTCTTACTTTAGCTATTTGCAATATTCGGGGCTAGCTCCTTAGAACATGAGACAATCTTGGTTCAGGGGTGTGGATGACAAATAACTTGTATGACAAATAACTTGTATGACAGATACTCTCAAATATTTCGGGCAAATGCACTTCATCTGACATTTAGTTAACCTATATATTTGACTCAGCAGCGAAATGATCTGCTAGTGCACAAAACAGCGTAAATTGAATTTTAAAACCACCAATATGGCAAAGACGCATCAGGTAATTATTAACACTGTGACGTAGCAACTGCCTAAAAACTGAAAAATGCCGCATCATTGCGCATTTTCAAGGGACGTTATGTAAATTTCTAAGAATTGGACTGCTCTGGACCATTGAAATATGGCTCTCCACCTCGTAGGCAGTCTGATCTTGAAGTTCAAAAATTATGGACCTGCGGCAACGCTGTCCCTGTGAAATTCTACATTAATCGGAGGCTTCTCGAACGGTGGATATCGCTTTCTAAGTCACGCCAAGGGAATTATCGACTTGTGAATTGCTTGTTGGTTGGAATTTCTGCTCGTTTTGTTCTCTGAATGTCCTTCCTACACATAACAGGTGCTATTCTTGCTGGGCGAAGCTGCTTGCTCCTGGAATTGGCCCCTCGAAGTCGCTCGGAATTAGACAACTTGTTCTGTTGGCTTATGTGCTTCACCTGGACCTCTTAACACCTGGCAATTTACACCCACAGATGCACAGAACACTGGTGAATAACTTTAACCACAATTAGAATAACTAATAACTTTTTTATTTATAGTATTACATGATAAATTAAGGAGCTCAATGTGGTCCCAACACACGCTTTTAAGCTTGTTTAATTATGCTTAATAAATGACAGTCAGGTCCCCTAGCAATCAGATTTTCAAATTTTTATAAAGAAAATTAGGATTGATAATACTTTTATTTGTTCCTCACTTGTAAACATCAATTTATCAAGTCACTGTATTCACCTTGAAAATGTTTCTTAACTGGCTAGCCAGTAAAGTTTTTACTGGCTAGCCAGTTATATTTTACAAGCGTGCTCATAGATAAATGATAGCGTGCAAAGCCAGAGTTGTCTTCCTTAGTATGTGTCATATTGAATAATTTAGTTGCTTGTCAGTTTGACATTTTGAATAAATGGTGAATTTCTAGTTATTTACAAGTGAGGAACAAATAAAACATTCAACAATACACGCCAGGTAACCATTTTTACTGGCTCAAGGATATGACAGGCTCGCCTAACGGCTCGCCAGTCATCCCAATCCTATCGCCAGTAAAACCTGTTTTACCTGGCTTGTAATGTTAAATACTATTAACCTTATGCACTACCGTTTTGAAGTCATGTCTTTACCAAACTACTAATATTGTCTTTTTCTTGGAATAATTGTTTCTACACTTGCTCTGCTTTTAAATCACTTTTATTTATAATGCACCGATACACTTCGAGCTCATTTAACGTGTCACTAATTGTCTTTTAATCGGTTGGCTTCCATTTTCATTGCTCTTTGCAATTATTACTGTGCTAGCACGGCTTAGTTTACCTTTCAGCTAATCTGCCTTTGGCTGGCTTATACAGTTTTACTACATAACGCTCATATTCTTTCTGTATTCAACAAATTATTTTGTATTATTCTATTCACATTATGTCTGATATAAATAAGCTCAATTCCGTTAGTTACATATTACATTGTATTAGCCCTTCCGAGCATTCATCATATCTGAAACTCTGATTGTAACCCTTCTAAAACCAGCTTCGTTTCATGCTAACTTTTAACCCTCAAATTATTAGTTATTGCTGCTCACATCAGGTAGTGCACTTATTAATGTAAAGTATTGATTATCTTGCAATAAATAAAATATTTAATTATGTGCTCATGTTGATCTTATCCGTTTAGTTAATTAGGAAATCAGAATTTTTATGGGCAGGGGACCATCACAGTATATGTAAAACGCATTTAAGATCGTAATTGAAGTGAAACGAAAGCAAAGAAATAAATAGGGGAAACATCTGTAAAGGGCTTATATAAAAAAAAATAATATACACATTAAATACTTTAAAATTAGTGTATTCTCAAATTCATCTCTCATAATGTTCCCTTGATGTTATTGACCTTACTGCTAGTGAACCATGACTAATATAAATGGTAGTGGAGGATGTGCGAAGTTGGACATATATGTATATTGTAATGATATACAACCATGTGTGTGTTAGATGCAAATTTAGAAAATATTAAGGGATTACAATGGTTAAAAATAATTTGGATTTATTCAGGCATAATGTGGGAAGGTAACTTGTTATGATTTTATTACAAAGCGAAGGAGAATTTATAATTGAATAGGAAATAGCCATTTAAAAAAAAAATGAATTCAATAATAAAATAACACTATAAAAATTACAGTTTGAAACGAATGACAAATACTCAATTGAAATAAAATAGAAATGTAGTGGGTTTATATCAAAGATATTAAAAACTAGAGTGTCTATTAAGGGATTTGATATCGTTAAGAAAATTTGTTTTAATTATTGAAAATAACAAACTTAAGAAAATGTAGCAAACGATTTTGGAAATAACCCTGTTTTTATTACAAATATGTTTTAAATAATAAAAAAAGAAATAAGTAAAATCTACGATGTGAAATAATATGGAAATTTAATATAAACAAAAATAGGTAACGAAATAAACTAATGAAGCACAAATATTTGGTAAAAACTAATGGATAGCATTACTCTACAAAAGTTAATCATTGGAGAATAATAATGGGTCAAGTTGATTGGAAAAGTCCATTTGACAGAATACATTAATCAAATTGTATTACGTCAAACTATTTGGTAATAAAGGACAGTCCAGAGGAGGAACACCAGGATAAAAGAGGCACATTCCTGGAGGCTGGTGAATGCAGTAGTGCAGGTAGCTGTCTGCAAGCAGTGTTGGGTAGTAACTAAGTAAAAGTAACTCGTTACTGGTAACTAGTTACTTTTCAGTAACTTAATAGTATCTTAATTACTTTTGTGTTTTCAGTAATTGTAACTATAGCACGTTACAATTATTTAGTAACTTAAGAAACTGAATATGACAAGTTACATTTTCTTGCTACAAATGTAAGATATTTTAAAATTTTCGGATTTTAATGCCTAGTATTTAAGAAATTATAACTGAAGCTGAAGAATTTGTGGAAATTTCGAATGCTTTAAGGCCAACGCGCACTTGACGGAAGAGCGGCGCGGCGCAGCGAAGCTACCCTAGCGGAATTCTTGCCAAAGAATATTTTTCGCTGCGCCGCGCCGCTCCGCGAGTCGCTTCGCCCGTTACTTTACGACCCAAGTGACCGGATTTGGGGTTTACGAAGTATTCCGAAAGCAGTTGGAACTTTTATACAACAGATTATTTTTAAATGATTGAATAAGCATTTTATACTTATCTAAGTATTGCTTAATGACATAAGTAGTAACGATAATAATAAAAATTAGCATTTTGTTTATTAAAAATATAAGGAAAATAAAATGATATGTATTATGAAAAACAAGAATTTGATTTCAAAAAATTAAAAAACTATTCAACTTTGATTAGTACTGTGTATTTCCACCTCTAGCTCTTATTACACCTTCCATTCGTCGTGGCATGCTGCTTATGAGTCTTGGATAAACTTACACTAAAAACAGCAAACAATTAATAAATTGCTTTAAGCGAAACAAACACAAATTTTAAATTTTACTAAAAGTGACATAAAGTCACTATGTTATTAAGTAATACTTAAGTAAGTTTAAAATGCCTATTCAGACATTTAAAAATTATCTGTTGTATAAAAATATATTTAAAAAAAAATTATCCGGTTTTTTTGGAGGGGATTGTATATATATATTTTATGACGTAATGTAAAAAATAAAATTCTTATGGGTGGTTCAGTTCATTTGTTGAGCAGTATATTTTTAACCATAAATGCTTGTTTTACTTAGAAACACCTATTTCGTCTTAAATTTAAAATAACTCTCTTTATTTTAATAGAAGTTAACTACAAACTGATAACGCAGTTTAACGTTAAAATTCCCCACCTGAATTGTGGCTTGCAAAATTTGTTTCGTTTGATTGACGTCTGGCAAACGATTATCTTGACAAGGGGGTTTATGTGTTTCTAAGCAGACAGGATATTTTATGAACCATAGGTCACTGGGATTGCCAACATTCTTATAGAAAATAGCTACAAATCAAAATAATGTGGATTACAAAATAACTGAAATTGAACGTTTTAAATTTTCACCAGTTGCTTCAGTGGATGTGGAAAGATCGTTTTCACAATTACAAATCATATATTGTCTGATAGAGAGCGGAAAGTATCAACCGCGGAAAAACTAAAATAGACCTTGTAATAAATTGTAATTTTCATAAGGCATAATTTTTTACAAATTGGATGAACCCATGGCTTTTTTCTCCTTTTTTTTCCAGTTTTTCAGCTTCTTCGCACAGCAAAGAGACAATTAAAGTATCTTCGTCCGAGCTAACCATTTTATTTATTAAAGCTACCGAACACAAACCATTCCACAAAATATTCGGTTAACACCAACCCGTTTGTCGACAGAAACGGCTCTCAAGTGCGCGTTAGCACGGCTCTTCGGTTCTTCGCCGCGCTTCGCGGCGCTGCTCCGCGCGTCGCACAAGTGCGCGTTGGCCTTTAGTATGCAAATGCTAATACCGACCACAGGAATACCTTATTGTACTTAGTCGGTAATAAATAACATTTGACGGATCCTATTTGGGTGGTGACAGCTTTTTCCAGTAATCTTTAATCGTTTAACAACTAGAAGCTCTCTGAGCAGGTATGTGTATTACTGGAAAGTACATTCCTAACGCCTGTGCGCAGGTTGGGAGTGTCTAATTCAGACGAAAATACATTCACCATCTCTATATTTCAATAATAACGAAATATTATTTTCTGCAAGTCGTACTAGAACTGACACATTATTGACAAAATTTTGTTGAGCAAAGTCAAACATTCCATTACATCAGCCGTTGCTAGGTCATTTACAATAAAACTGTACAGGAATAATATTCCCGGCATGGGCACAGGGAATATTCGAGTGCTATTTCCTATTTTTTTTAATTACTCGTATCGATCGGCGGACAAAAAGCAAAATTCCCAGACTCCTGTGTTGTTGGGTTCGGCATTCGCCTCGCCCAACAATATTCACAGTAGTCTGGGAATGTTACGCTTTTCGTCCTAGATACACAATGTACTATTTAACAAAAATTGAAATAAGTAACCGAATACGCGATGTAGCTGCTATAGGATACTGCAGTTTAATTTAAACTACATGAATTATTCTACTTCATCAGTTTGTCCACTTCCCAGTCCACAAAATAATGATGGAGACAAAAGAGAACACCATTTTTTTCCTTCAAAACGGTAAAGCGGTCCAAAAATATGGACGAAACTGAAACATATATGAAGTGCGATTCATCTAATTTAACAACTTTAGATAAATTTCCAATGAAGAGGGAAATATTTATTAAATATAATACTGCCCTCCTTTCCAGTGCTCCAGTGGAACGATTTTTCAGCACTGCAAAAGACGTTCTCCACTTCAAACGTACAAAATTAACTGATAAAAATTTTGAAATGCAGTTATTATTAAAAACCAATAAATTTTATACATAAGCAATCAGACAGAAATGTAGAACTAGGAATGTAATTTATTAGTAACAAGGATGATACCTTATAAAATATTTGCTAATAAACAATTGTTTATAAATATGTGTTTCTGTTGATATTAAGTTGATAGTAATTGCATGTAGATTAGTAGCCTCTTATACAAAAAGGTAACTGAAAAAATAACGAGTTACTTTATGGTAACTTAGTAACTTATTTAAGTTACTTTTATAATTCTGTAACTTAGTAACTTACTCAGTTACTTTTTTGCCGAGTAACTGATTAACTTACTCAGTTACTTTTTTAGAGTAACTTATCCAACACTGTCTGCAAGTTTGGTCTGTTGGCTGATGTGTGACGGTTAGAACGTCTTGTCTGTTCGTGGACCATTCATTGCGGGAAGGTGCTGAAGAGAATTGATTGGTTATCAGATAAGAGCGGTTTGTTTGGCATCTGGAGAGTTTGTGCTGACCAAATGAAAGGTGGGTCATTTCTTATTAAGGTCATAACTATAAAACGAAATAAAGACAATAAAAGTGTGAATTATTTATGAATGAATTACTTACTGATTAAATATTGTTGTGTACCATTGTAACAGTTTGGTATTTGTCATTTGAATTTCAAATCTGCTTGACATTTGGTTGACATAAGTTATTGTGACTTATGCGAATGATATTGGGAATATAAGAACATCAATTTTTCAGAAATTAGATAACTAGATAAAGGAATCCACCCCTGATTTTCAGGAGCTAATATCAAATGGGAATTATTGACATGCAAACATAAAAGGGCAATTTTTAATTTAAAAAAAGAGTAATATAACTTGAATTGGAGGTTCATAGTATATTAAAAAAATCGCAACGAGAATCTTATCAAATTTATGACTGCCCAATGTGTTAAAAATTAAGAATAAAATGTATAGTCTATTCAGTAAACACAAAAACATTATAATTTTTTTGAAGTATGCATATGCCATACAATTTTTGTACTAGGGATTCACTATTTTGTTTTTCAAAGGTTTCCACATCTGCATAAAGGCGGGTTTGAGTTTAAAAATGACAGTCAATGGCAATTAATATTTCTTATTATTTCAGTGTCAAAGTACATATTTTTCTAGAAATTCTAACCTGAAGTTTCATAAAATGTAATAAAAATACAAATTAATAAACGCTACGTCAATAGTCTCCAACACAGTATAAAAGTAATTACCTAATCATAACATTTATGACATGTTAAGTAAATGTCACACCCTTAACCTATTTGTTTTAGTAACTTTTTGTAGGTACATTCCTAGACAAAGCTGAATTTTAGAAGTACATTCATGAAATTTTGGAAATCAAAGGCCACTTTGTGTTTTTATGTTTACTGAACGGACTATAGAAGCTTATTAAAGGTACATATAGACAACATGTAGTGAAAGCAGTTCAATATATAGCGATTAAAAAACATGTTTAATTGCGCAAAAATAAATTTAAAAAAATGTATTGTAAAAGGAAGGTAGCTAACGTTTTATAGTCAAAATAAAAATTCGAGCATTACAGTTACGGCAAATGTAAATTATTGGCCTGCTTTGTTGCTATTACTTTACCTAATACATAATAAGTTTTTCGCTAATCTGTAAGTGGGCAGAACCTAGAACTTTATGCAGCAATATTGCAATATTTCGTACATAACAGAAGCGTTGCTGTTGTATTAATTGTCTAGTAAAGCAACTCTTATTATTTCACAAAATGGATAATCAATATTGTACAAACAAATTAGAGAGAAATAAAGAAATTTTGCATATTCAATCTTTTTCAATTCATTAGTTTTGGAAGTACAAAATATTTATTAGTTAATGCAGTTTTAAGTATAGCTAAAATACATTGTAACAGAGTTGGGAAGCGATGACGTTCATCCTATACGGATGTAATCCAAGAATATGAAGGGAACTGTCAGAAGCTTGCATGGTATAGAATAGCCAGCGATATGATGAAGTTGTAGAAGTGTTTCAAAGAGAGAAAAACACAAAAATAATGTTTACCTAAGTAAAGCATTCGATGTCTGGTAGCGACGTTAAAAAGGTATGTGGGCTGAATAAAATGCAAGCATCTGAAAAGTATTTATTCTATAACTTGTCCTATTTTTCGAGGTTGTCTTATTATACGATATTTTCATTACTTCTATTGCTAGCCAAAGTTTATAACTGAACTACTAAACTGCAAATTCTTAATAATCTTTTTTAATTTAAAACGAGAGCGAAATATGGCATCATCAACTACAATCGAAAGCCGTAAACCTGCTGAAATTTTACTTGAAAATTTGCAACCTAATTCTGAAAAGAAAATATGTTCCTCTATTACTCTAATATGAATATCTCAGATATGCATCGAACTTTGAATCCTTGTAAAAGTAGCTTATGTAATTTTGTTTCGTCTGGTTTTGAGATACCTCGAGCTATGAGACAGGCAGGTAAGCTTCTATAATGCATTCTGGCTCTCGCCGAAGCTTTCTTGCTAATGCGGTGATAACTCCAAACGTATGTTTTATTTCACCTTTTGCTCGTGTATGTGTTGTAGGAATATATGGAAAGGTCTTGCTTTTCACATTTAACAACGTGTGAGTATATTGTTTACCAGCTGTGTTACTGAATCTGAGTTACAATTAGTTGCTTTTAATTAATTTTAGAATAATTATAGAAGTGTAAACGTCGCCGTTATCAAAATGTCTTTTATAGTATGTGTTTACGTTAAACGTTTTGGTTTGGATTAAATGACAGCCCGTCCACCATATTTTAAAACCACGAAGCCAGATTGTTTTTATATAAGGAAACGGCAATAGTTCAGCGAAATACAGTCAGCAGGGCATTAATTTACTCTCTACTGCCGGAAATATGAAATTTAATTTGACTCCGACAAATATCCATTCAGTATGGTAAAAGGGATCAGAAAATGGATTAGCTTTTATATAAATTCATTCATTCGGTGCATTTTTACTTCGCAGAATCGTTTATTGCAGTAATTATGTGTATTTACGGTTAATGGAATTTGTAGAATGGCAACATAAATAGAAATATATTCAAATCTACAATGTAACTACCATAATAACGAATAGAAAGATAAAAACAAAAAATCGTGGCAGTATAAATAACTATACTCTTTGCCCCGAAATTAATTTATTGTTAACACTAACTGATTTATGTTTCTAATTACATTTGTTGTTTCTTAGGTGTTCTTGATGGGGTAGTGGTTGGGTGGCTTTCAGGGCCGTAGCTACCACCGGGGCAGCCGGGGCAGCGCCCCAGGGCCCCGAACATAGGGGGCCCCCGAAAGCGGAGGAAGTTTTTTTTACGAAATTTCCTTAAAAAAGTATTGAACCAAACTGCCAAACCTGAGAAAATGAGCAGCGTCAAGGAATTTACAGATCTGTTAATAATTGATCACAGCTCACATTCGCCAATTTTATCCTGATGCGTGTACAGCATATATTATGTAGTTGACAGTTTCTGTGATCGTAGCTAAGGCCGAACGGTCATTTTCAAAACTGAAATTGATCAAGAATTACATACCGCAATGCATCCTGGTATATTTATTTAATAATAGCATTAATTAACTTTGCTTCTAATAACTGGCTAACTCTTATTGGGCCAAGGTTCGATTTATTTATACCTTGACTAATTTAAAGAATACCAAATAACAGAAATTATATTTATTCAACACCATGTACATTTGGAAAATAACTAAATAAGTAATATTCATAACTATGTCCAAAGTCAATTCTACCCGAATTAATTCCTCAGTTTGCCGTCGGGAAGGTAGGCAACCTCAATTGCCTGTGCGCTTGTCCGGGATCCCCGATATGGGCGGTCGCTAGAACCAACAGTGCATTTGGCTAGCGTTGGGAGAACTGTAACCCAGTAATCGAATTATTGACAGCTTAAACTATTGTAAACAAACTGAATAATTATGGTTCATTTTAATAACAACTCGGACCTTTTACCAGGGGTCAAATTCTTCCGCGCCCTTATCTATCTGGGCGCGCGTGCCAAGGTGAGCGTCCAAGATGAGCAAATGGACTCCTACAGTACGAGTACATAGTTTTCTTAGGCTTGGGCGAATCGCATATTTTACCGTGAGGCTGAGTTTTGGGCCAAAAAGGGTTTAGTGGTCGCTGGCCGGTGGAAATACAGCAAGGCTTGAAAAGTTTTGAAAATAGCGCACTCAGATGTATGTTATTTTTAACTAAGAAGTTAGGTGAGCTTTAACGCTTTGAATTAGTCCAAAATATCGCACTTCGATAATCAGGTGTGCGTAATTTTAAACTACGCAGATACAAGAGGTTTCGGGAATGATAAGTTATTCAAATTAGCGTACTCTGATACTCAGTCGTACGCTATTTGAAATTAAGCGGTTACAGGAGTCTCGGGAATGTTAATGTATTCAAATTAACAAATTAGCTTACTCCGATACTCAGTCCTACGTTTTTTGAAACGGAGTGGACATTGGGATCTAGGAAATGTTAAATTATTCAAATCAGCGTACTCCGATATTCAGTCGTACGTTATTTGAAATTAAGTCATAAGGGTCTCGGGAAATTGGTTCGAGATTTACTGGAATATTTCTGCTAGTCCGACCGGGGCGGAAGCAGGGCTCTCCGCGGCCTTCGGTCGGAGAGCCGGGATAATTTTCGGATTAATATCTTCGAGTTCACGGAACAATTTCGGTTTTATATGTTGTTGTCGCCCTCGCGGGGATTCTTGTAATGCCAATAACGTCATGATTAAGCACTTTTATTTTCAGCTAAAGGTTCAGTAGCGCTTAATCAGGAGCGAAACGTTACAATACGAAGCAGCATGGGACAGAAAAGGCTCAGCAATCTAACTTTGCTTTCAATTGAAAATGATCGACCTCAACAAATTAACTCTGATAAAGTAATCGATGACATTTCTTGTAAAAAAGTTAGTAAACACATTTTAATGTGATCTTGATTTCAGTTAAAACTCAACCTGTGTAGACTTAGGATATTGTAAATTTGTACGTTTTATATGCATGCTTGCATGTTGTATAACGGGTGGTATTCCGCTTAGCGCAGAAGTTTTTACATCGCGATAGGCGCCTTCTGGGTGATCTAACGACTACCACTAAATTAATAATAATAATCGCGACCGCTGCAGTATAAGATTAACGCCTTTGCTAACTGGTTAACAAGCATCTACAGTTTTATATCAAACTCAAAGTCAAAGTAAATATGTGTTTTGTCTGTTTTAAATGCCCATTCGTCTATCTTAACAAAATAAACACCAAATAGCAACCCTATTAAAAATTACTAAATGAAAGTGGTGTAGAGGTAAAGGGGAAGATAACGTCGGGGCCCTATAATTATTTGTTGCTCCAGGGCCCCAAGCCTGTAGCTACGGCCCTGGTGGCTTTCTGGGTGCCCACTCGCTTCAGTTAGATCATAACGGTTTTGCCGGGGCTGGGTCCTTGCGCGAATGAATGTCCGAAAGGCGCCTGTCCTAGTTACATGTACTATTTACACATATATTTATATACACAGTGTCCCAAAATTAGCCTGCCAAACTTTAATAGTGAATTCTAGAACCGCAAATATTAAGACAACTTTATATAACCATAGGCCGAAAAACCCTTGGTTTTCCAGATACAGGGTGTTAGAAGTGTAGTGCTGAACATCGTTTTTGTTTAATATTTTCGAAACGTTTAAAGATTATTATTTGAAACTTTGTACTCCTACTAAACGTTTTCTACTTAAAAAGATAAAGTTACTCTTGGCGATGTAAAATGCACATAGACAGGTAAAACTGGGGGGAGCTAAGGAAAATATTGCCCAAATTTTTTGTGTGGGAGTTTTTATCAATTTTGATAACAAAAAGTAGTGGCCCGAAGTTTTTGGCAACAAAAAGATACTCTTATCTCATGGACCTATTGTGTCCAGATATCAAGTAAAATCGGGTTTTCAAAAACGTTGCCATTTTATGCAATGCAAAGACGAGCCCGGTGAGTTACACCATGAGATCTTAAAATTTCGACTCTGTTTTTTTAAAATTTGATTGGCTACATTGTTTATCCTTTGTAATAAATCCTCCCTCGTTTCTATTTCATCGGCTTAAATAAAAATCCATAACAGTTAGGTCTGGCGAAAGTGGCGGCCAGACTATGGGACCACGTCGTCCAATTCACCTTTCTCTGAAATTTTGGTCTAACCAGGCTCGAAAATTTCTGCCGTAATGTGCTGGCGCTCCATCATGATAATAAATAATATTTCTTCGAACATTTGGGTTTACCTGTTCTAAATGCTCTCCAAGCATATTTTGAAGAAAATTTAAATATTGAACAGCAGACAATCTATTCGGCATTTTCACGGGACCAATTAGTCTATCGCCAACTACCCCTGCTCACATATTCATGGAAAACCAATGCTGAAAATTAGAACGACGCACCACTCGTGGGTTTTCGTCAGCCCAGTGGTGCATATTATGGAAGTTAAATGAGCCGTTTCTTGTAAACGTGGCTTCGTCCGTCCACAGCATGTTGGGCAACTCATTTTAGTTGTTAAGTATCCAGTAACTGAATCGCATTCGAAGCGAAAAGTCAGCAAGTATGGTTTCCTGAACTCTTTGATAATGGTATTGATGAGCACCTTGCATTCTCAACATCCGGCCAATCTAAAATAAATGAAGTTGTTAAAATAAAACTGCTAATTAGGTACCTAATCTCAATATTATTACTGTTGAACGGGGTACGTTCTTCCCTGTTCTCGAACACGTTGAAAATGCAGCAGCTCTGGAATTGCCATTGCAAAAGCCATAGACAAAGTGCATATCTGCAAGTTAACTGTTTGTCAGTTGTGCCATTTTAACGTAAACAAGCTATATTAATGTAATAGTAAATAATAATGAAATAAAAATGCAGCAATACAACACTTTTATCAGCAAATGACAAATTAAACAAAATAAAATTTACATACATTTTCCATGGCCTACCAATTATCATTATATGTATTTGGCCCACGGATATACTACAACACATAATTATTAAAAATCGATTTTTCATGAAAACGGGACGCAATAGGACCATGGGACAAGAGTATCTTTTTGTTGTCAAAAACTTCAGGCTACTACATTTTGTTATCAAAATTGACAAAAACTCCCACAGAAAAAAGTTGGGGCAGTATTTTCCTTAGCTCCTTCCAGTTTCACCCGTCTATGTGCATTTTACATCGCCAAGAGTAACTTTATCTTTTTAAGTAGAAGAAGTTTAGTAAGTGTACAAAGTTTCAAATAATTATCTTTGAACGTTTCGAAAATATTAAACAAAAACGATTCTCAGCACTACAGCTTTAACACCCTGTATCTGGAAAACCAAGGGTTTTTCGGCCTATGGTTATATGAAGTTTTCTTAATATTTCCGGTTCTAGAATCGCTATTAAAGCTTGGCAGGCTAATTTTGGGACACCCTGTATATTGTATATACAGGGTGAGGCACATAAAGTGTTACAGAGCAATAGCACTCAAACTATTGATCACATCCAAAAATGTTTCAGACAAAAGTTTCAGTGTTCGAGAACGCTGTTATACTGGACCACCCTATTTTTTTATCGGTGGAGGCGCTGAAACTACGTCAAGATCAACTTCATTTTTTTAAATAGAATCATGTATTTTTTTTTCGATGACATTATTACCGATTTGAAGACAAATTCAGCGACCTGAAACACAAGGTCATTCTAGTCACGCAAAGTATGAAAATAGTCGAAAAATCGAAAAATGCAACAGTGCAACAAACACGAGTCAACAGGACGGTGCACCACCCCATTGTGCTCTGTGTTTAAGACAAGTGATGAATGAGATTTTTGGCGAAAAGTGGATAGGCCGAGGCGGTCCTGTAGCTTGGCCACCTCGATCGCCAGATCTAACATCAGCAGATTACTTTTTATGGGGTTTTGTCAAAGATCGCGTAATGGCGGTAGCACCTACCACGCCTGACGACATGAAAGACGGAATACGACGAGCATGTACCGAAATTGCACCACAAATGTTAGTTGAAGTTAGACGGTCTTTTCATCAGCGAATTAACAAGTGCTTACAAGTCGAGGGTCATCACTTCGAGCATCTTCTGTAGGTAGAACCAAACCAAAGTTAGTGGATCCTTTGAAAGTAATTATTCCGATATTTTTCGATTTTTTGACTATCTTCATACTTTGCTAACTAGAATGACCTTGTGTTGCAGGTAGCTGAATTTGTCTTAAAATCGGTAATAATGTCATCGAAAAAAAAATACATAGTTCCATTTAAAAATCTGGGGTTGACCTTGACGTAGCTTCAGCGCCTCCACCGATAAAAAAATAGGGTAGTCCAGTATGACGGCCTTCTCGAACACTGAAACTTTTGTCTGAAACATTTTTGGATATGATCAATAGTTTGAGTGCTATTGCTCTGTAACACTTTATGTGCCTTACCCTGTATATTTTTTCTACTCCTTTATTAGTAAATTGCTCATTAAGCACTGTTTACTTGATTAGTAAATTTGTTGTTACAAACAGTGTTACGTAATGACTAACACGGATTTTTTTTTAGTATGTTACAGTTAACTCTAGCAATACGTTTGGTTACTACAGTTACGTATGTTATACAGTTGTTGTTTATACGAAGCGGTGTAGGGCTGTAACTGTAGCCGCCTAATTTTTAAGATGGTGTGACAGTAATGATTTGACAGTTAATAAAACATTTCTTTTTCATTTAACGAAATGAGTGTGGTTCGTAGAAAAAGTATAGTACGCTACTCAAGCTATAGAGCAATTACGCGCTCTTAGAATTACACACGCGCCGCTACGCGGCTTCTGGGTAACTTTTCCAATTCGCGTGTAATGTGCTTCCTAGAGCTCTCGTTGTGTAATATACTAATACTTCCCTAGTCTAAAAGACGAGGATTATAATCGCGAAAAAATCACCTTCCGAGATTTCTTCAAATCTTCACGTTTCAGTACCCCTAAATGACGAAAAACAGGTTTTCTCAATTCCGTCTGTCTGTCTGCCTGTCTGTCTTCCTATCTGTCTATGTCTATGCATCTGTCTGTTGGCGGCGTAACTCAAAAACTATTTTGTTAGAGGAAGACGATATTTTGCATGCAGATTATATCTCTCTCTGGAAAAAACCAAAAATATTTCGGAAAAATATCTATAAAGCGAGCACCTTAAAAAATAAAACCTGGTTTATTTCTGCATTACTCGAGAAATAGATAGAATAAATTACTATGATGCACATAGCGCAAATTTTACACTTTATTTATTTATTTATTTCGCACTCAGCCAACAGCCGTTAGGCCAATTATAGGCGTCGCTGTGCATTTATGGGGACTTTCAACCCCACTAACGACTGTCATAATGTTGTTATAACCGCCGGGACCAACTATTTCCGTGATAGCTGTATCACGAGGCGCCGAGAGATGCAGCCGTGGAACTCCCATCCAAGTTCTGACCAGAACGAGGAACCCAACAGATACAAGGTTACGTCGTAAAAAGTCAAAAAGTTTCAACAATAAGTCCGTTCTGTTAAATACACCAGTGCATCGCAAATGAGTGAGAAGAGATGGATCCGCGGATCAGATTCCCAGATTTAAATTTCCATTCGCAGGTGCTGTAGTTCTAATCCCATCCCCGGTAATGTTTTTTTTTATTTAAAAGGGTTTTAGTTCGCATTAACAAGTGTTTCCTTTCTTTGTTTCAGTATTATTACAAACGTAAAATTATTTCAAACCCCAGCGGAATACAATTTTTTTAAAATTTGCAAATTGATCTAATTCGCACGAGGAAAGTTCCGTGTAAAATCCTTTACTGATTTTTCTGTGTACTTTCATAAATAAACGGATTTGTGGATGTAATGCATTAAATGCTCTATTTCGTTTTCCATTATTATTCAGATTATTATCGTGTTTCAGTTTTTAACTCTTATGTACATTATGTTTTGTGTACTCTGTGTATGACGTTTTCTTGTGAACTAGAAAAAGTAAAAATAGTCGCTATATTAGGATTAGAACATGGACGAAGTGTAGGTGGGTTCCGTAGTTATTGTGGAAAATTAAGAGCACCCCAAATACAATTATCATGAACCGCTACTGCTAAGAATATTCAATTTTTACATTTTTTATTTTCGAGGAATATGTTTCTTTATTGAGCAACATGAAACATTTTATTGGGCACATTAATCAATATAATGCTCAAGGTCTTTAATACGCTTAAATCCTACCCTTTATATCATGGTACAGTTATTAGACCGTTTTAATTCTGAATAATTATTAATATGTTTGCAATATTTGTGCCATTCAGTCAAAATATTATTGAGGGTCTAAAATTATAAATTAATATAAAGCCAATGTTTTGCTCCAAGGCGTTGTATAAAATATTTATTTTGCTAGTAGAACAAAACTTTAATTCAGGAAAAACACCAGTGGGGTTATACACTGACAGATATACAACATTAGTAGTGATGAGCGCAAGCATTAGCTCTAAAGAGATTAGTCCTAACGAGGTGTAGGTATCTACCTAAAATTGTATAAGTAAGAATTTCCCATTTGTTATTTTAAATAAATTTCTATTCTTAAATGTAATAGGTCCTATAACAGTTAGGAAAATGACGATTACTGTTAAACATTACATTTTTAAAGCATTCTGAGACCGATTAGTATGATACTATATGATCGAATAATGGCATTAGTAATATCAATTCCGCAGCCTTCCAGAGGATAAAAGTATTCGATCATTCTGCATAGTGTATATATTTGCGCCAAAAGTTTTAATAAAACCGTGGTCGCTGTTTTCCATTCGCTAATTAAGCAATGTTAGCATATTCTGTCTTTGATCGTTCCAGAAATTACAAGAAAATTAAAGGTAGCCATGCATCCTGAGTAATTTTTAATGCAATCAAATTTGATGGTAGAGTACGTCTCGGGAATATACAACTCTAGCTTCTAAAATCCCATTGCAATGGATTTAGTTTCGAAGTGACTCAGTTATTAGACTAAATTATTCACTGCGCCCTTTTTCGTTTCCACCACTTCATTCACCACCACGTTATATTTCTTTGGGGAAAGTTAAACATAGAGCAATAATACGAGTCGATTAATGACGGGTAATTGCTGCAAACTTCGAGTATTGCAAATAATTAGTTTCGCCAAACATTCGGTGTCAAGCGTAAGTCAAGTAGTAAGAAAAATGCCTCGCCGTAGATTAAATGTTGACGAGAGCAAGAACCGTGGTGGGTTTAATATCAACTGGTAAAGCAAATTTCAAGTACGACAACCCGGTAATTCTCTATCTGCGTCGAAGAAATCAGTCAAACAGAGATAACATCACAAACACTCTTAAATATACTGCTCAAAAAATGAACTGGACCATTTCCATATATATTGGTGCAAATTTTAAAAATATTTTTCAAAAAGACAGTCATGGCATGTTTGGTAACCTTTTAGGATTGTGCCACTATAAAAAGCATTTAATTTTATAATTTGGTTTAAATAAACCCAGTATAAGTCCACTACGTAATAATAGCTATTTGTGCAAAAAGTGCTAAAAGTGGATGTTTATGCACGAGTTTGCACACACTATTTTTTCTACAGCATTAAATTTACTGCTATTACTACACAAATGTCGATTTAACATAGGTTTGCATTTATGACAGTTATAATTTATGTCATAGTAAAGTGATGGCCTTGACGGCTCAGGTGGCTGATTCTGCAGCCGGTAGCTGTCAAAGTTAGTTATCAAAGGTAATTATAATACTACACATTTAAATTTATTCATTACATAATGCTTTAATTATTTTAACGAAAGAAGTAACTAGAATAGCTTTATAACGTCACTTCTAGTTCAAAATTCTAAATGCAACACCAGCTGTTTACTTTATAACACATGTGCTAAAAGTAAACAGCTGAATTCACTTTCAACACGCTGATTTATAAAACCTCATTTTTAGTGAAACAAGCTAGTGGTAAAAAGTCTACTTTTAGAAGTGGTTGTAGAAAAAATATTATAATTTGAAAATTTTGAATTTTGCTCAAATGTTGATAGCACATTGTATACAAAGTATGCCAAATCGTCGGAAAACATTCAACGTTCCGAGGACACTCAAAAAATTATTAATTTCCTTATTTGGTTTATCCTCTTATTTTTGTTAAAAACAGTTTTTTTTTTAATTTTATTACTTTTTAGTTTTATTAATATGATTTTGTTAATGCCTCAGTTAACATTTGAGGACAGTGCAATTAAATATGCTTAATATGAGTATACTATAAAACAAAAACTTTTATATGCATATTTTTGATGTATTGTAACAAATACAATTTATATGGGTGGTCCAGTTCATTTGTTGAGCAGTATATATACGTTTTCATTTTACTGCTTACAAACAGGTGATGCAGAAGAGGATGCCAATAGTTTCACATCGTTTCGCATAACTAGCAGTGCAGTGAATATACAACCTGGAGTTGTATATTTGGTGGACACGCTCCACTTAGTTTACTCAAGCAAATTTAAAAAATCTGTAAACGGCTTTACCCAGAACTGCCCTCGTCAACAGTGTGACATTGTGTTGATTTTAAAAATCAAGTTAAGTTAGGAGTAAAAATAACTTTACGTTTCCAATAAATTAAATGAATTTTCAAATAAAAAAAACGTTACCGGTGGGTGAATTCGAACGGCAGGCGGACCGCGTATGCAGTCCCAACGCTTTGTGGGATATTGCAAGGGAACGAGTTATTTCTACCTGAGCTACGGGGCACCAACCTTTCGAATTCCTGCGTTGCAGCTGTATTGGGTAACGCACTCATTTGTTGCTTCTTTTTGTATCGTACAAATTTTATTCTGTATCTTTGGGGCGCATTTTTGGTAAGAATAAAGCCTGCACGAATTATTACTTGTATTTATTGCTAAGTTAAATCAAAAATAAACAAAATTTTATTTTTTAAGGTGCTCACCCTGTATATATTTGTCTGAAATTTTCTCAATTTTACGCCAGGTATGTATATAATGTATATACAAAATATTGACTTTTTCCGACAATAGTTTTTGAGTTATACTGCCAACAGACAGACAGACAGTCGGAATTGAGAAAACCTGTTTTTCGTTATTTAGGGGCCCTGAAACGTGAAGATCTGGAGAAATCTCGAAGGGTGATTTTCTTCAAGGGTAAAGCCTGAGCTACTACGTTCCAATACTAGACTTATCTAGTTTTTAGTTCAAACAAAAATAAACAATTTTTTAAGGTGCCTACCCTGTATACGTTGGGTTAACATATGCTCCTTTTTGTCAAGGGTAAAAACTATGAACTATGTGCAAAATATTCCTTTCATTTAAGTAATAGTTCTTGAGTTATAGCAGTGGTAGACAAAATTTTATTTTTTAAGGTGCTTACTCTGCATGCTATTATACCGAAATGTTCTAGGTTTCATGTCAGAAAGTCATATAATCCGCAGGCAAAGTATTGCCTTCCTCAGCAAATAGTTTTTGAGTTATACTGGCAACAGACAGACAGACAAACACATGCAACAAAGAAAACCTGTTCTTCGTCATCTAGGAACCCTGAAACGAGAAGATCTGAAGAAATATCGGAAGATAGTTTTTCTCGATTACCATACTTCCTTTGCCTTTTAGGTGAGGAAGGTACAAAGGTTATTAATGTTCCAGCGGACTTTGCAAAAATATGTCAAACTGCTCGTCACAGCCATAAGCACTATACAGTGCAATATTTAGATTATATATATTTTTTATTTGATAAACTTCAATTTCCAAGCTCAATAAGACCAGAGAGAACAACAGGATATTTAACGATTACCGATTTAGGACCTCTCAAATATACTCCCAACGTAACGTAATTTAAAATATGATATACCGAAGAACGAAAACCCCTACTAAGTGAATATAATAGAAAAATCTGTAAAGGGTTTTACGCGGAACTTCTCTTGCAAGTTGATGTTGTGACGCCAAACAATTTTAAAAATAAATGGAAGGTAGAGATAAAAATACCTTCACGTTCCTAATAATACTGAAATAATAACAGAAAAAATATATTTTTACCCCTAGTTGCCTCTTATTTTTCAAAATATTTAATATCACAACTTTCACTTGAGAAGGAAATTCTGAGTAGCCTTTCACAGATTTTTTTACTGAAAGATTTTAAAAAAGTTACGAGGATAATATTATGGTATATTACTCAGATATGCAGTTTTGATAAAACATATTTAAGCTTTCCTCTTCTTCCTTATTTAATTGAAAATTATTGTTACGTAAAGAAAACGGCAATTTTGTTTACTAAGCTTTTTTTAAACCCTATACTCTACTATTCTTAAATACAATCATGTATGTGTGGAGAGCTTGTACAACATTATCATATACCTATTTTAGTATTTAAGACATGTTCGAACACATTACTTGTTGCATTTAAGATTTTGTGATGCTGGTATAGAACTAAAAATTGACAGACCATGGAATTAAACAATAATCGAATCTAATAGTAAAGCATTAGGTATTATAATAAAGTGCGTTTAGAGTTAAAAAGCTACAACCTTGCCAAAATTATTCCTAATGACTTAAAGGATTTAAAATCTGTAACTCTTAGAAAAATCGTCCTGTGCAAAACGACACTAGACAAAATTATTGAAATATCTTCTTTACTTTTCCAGCTCCAGTGAAACAATGAAAACTGCAAAGTTTCTATTCAACGTCTCAGTTAATTTATTTTTCAAAATATAAAAAAAACTAGAGATTCTTAATACACTTTTTACGGAGATTAATATTATAATCTAGTCAGAACCACTTACAGTTTTTGATTTACAGCTTATTAAGTACGAAAAATTGCCATATTTATATATTTGAATATGTAAAAACATATACTATTTGATGGAATCAAAGCCAACTACAACTAACCTTTAAAATAATAGAATTTTAGAGTATAACTCAAAAACTTGTAGAGCAAGCTATAAATTCGCTAAAAAACAACAAAACTCCAGGTGAAGATTACATTACAAGAGAAATGTTGAAATATAAATTACCAATTATAATACAGCAAATACACAACCTAATTTAAAAAGTTTGGGAAAAGGATATCACGCCAATGGAATAGAACAGGGCAATAATATATCCCATTCACAAGAATGGAGACAAAACAATATGCGGCAATTTCAGGGAAATGCTGAACACATAGGAGAGAAAAATCCTCAGAAAATTATTTGGTCCCGTGACCAAAAATGAAACATGGAGGGTGCTAACAAACCAGAAACTAAAAGCACGATGTGAAGGTCCAAGTATATCAGCGGAGATAAAAAGTTAGCGAATCAGCTTGCTAGGTCATATGGAACGTATACAGCCCGAGAGGCTAGCAAAAAAATGCTTGGTGACCAAACCTGAAGGCAGAAGAAGCAAAGTAAATCCACGATTGCCTTGGTTAGACAACATGAAGAAGGACCTGACATAAATGGTAACGACAGAATGGAGAGAAAAATCCTCAGAAAATTATTTGATCCCGTGACCGAAACTGAAACATGGAGGGTGCTAACAAACCAGAAACTAAGAGCACGATGTGAAGGTCCAAGTATATCAGCGGAGATAAAAAGTTAGCGAATCAGCTTGCTAGGTCATATGGAACGTATACAGCCCGAGAGGATAGCAAAAAATGCTTGGTGAACAAACCTGAAGGCAGAAGAAGCAAAGGGAAGCCACGACTGCGGTGGTTAGACAACATGAAGAATGACCTGACATAAATTATTGCGATAGAATAGAGAGAAAAAGAAAAGGCAAAAAATCGCAAAGATGGAGAAAGATCGTAAATGATGCTAAAAAGCTGGAGAGTGAACAATAAGCAAATGACCACAATCAGCAAAACCGGACAACGCAAAAAAATTCCCCTCCTGAAATGGAGTGGCGAGGCGCGAGTGACGATCGCGCCCCATTAAAAAGCCTCGAAACCCAAACGGGAGCTCAATGCCCTCCATTTGAGTAAGTATTTAGCTTTAATAATAACAAAGATTTCTATTTAATCCTATCGAAAACGGGATACCCTGTACAGCAGGGTGGAGTGATTTTTTTTAAAATTTATTTTAATATCGCGGAAAAGTCACCTTATGAACCACATAGTATTTTGTTAAAATTTGGTTTAATTCGTTCAGTATCCTCTGCCTCCCCAACGTCGTTAAATATTTTATATTTTAAAGGTATTTAAAATCAGATATTTCAATACAAAAATTTATTTAATTTAGAGTATAATGAGTACATAACACCTTACTTAAGAGATATTTCTTCTCTAACACAGATTTTGCTTTAGTGTTAAAGTAACGCATGATTTTCCTGGACTCAACTCGTGCTCTTATAAAACCATCTCTGGCGTCAGCACCGCAAACTGCTAATGAAGCTTCCGTCACAAGCTTCACACATCGTTCAACACATTGTGTGTGACAAGGATACATTCCAAATTGTATTGTTGGTACGTTTATGGACTATGGATATATTCCTCTAAATCTTTATTGGAAATTCTGGAGGTGACGGGTGGTTCTGTCACCTACTCTTGCCAGAAGATGAGCTGAAAGTATTCGATTGCTTCGAAATTCAGAGTGGGTACTTATCTTTCCGGATGAATTAAGTGCAGCAACAGATAAACTTCGAAGTGTAAGTTCTCGGATATGCTTCGTATCATTCGATAACATATCAAGAAGAATATTTTATGAGTGGCCGAAGAATCCACTTCTCTGAATAACAGGGTCAACAACACCTGTTAATTCATTGTCAAGATATCGACTCAATTGAACAGTGCGCAACAGGTGCTTCACTCCATCTTTACATGAGGAGTGGTATTTTATGTAAAACCACATAGGAGCATAGACATTCATTATACAGTGAAAATTCATGAACTGCGAACACGAGTAAATCAAGGCGAGTTTACGATTGCCTAAAAATACGCCAAGACCGATGGACAGTCGGTCTAAGGTACTCTGATATTAATCCACAGGTCGTCTGCGTTGATTGTTTAAGTAATTGTTCAACGCAGACGCCTAGTATAATTTTTTTAAATTAATTATTATATCACAGATAGAATGTATGAGGTACTGTTATTCTGTGATTAATTCAGGTGATAAATTCAGAGTTGAAAAACAGGATTTTTAGAGATTAACAGTACAGTAAAAAAAGGTAGTTCTTAAAGTAAAACGCATTCTGAAGAAAGAAATAATTTCTTCCGAACAAACTAACTCAGTAAAAAAAAGATGCAAACAAAAATAAAACTATTTTTATTCCAAACAACAAAATTCAAGAAGTTTAAATTAGCTCTTGTTCAAAAAGCCTGCCTTCTTGCGCTAAACAATATCCTAAGCGATCATAGAAACGTATTAGTGCTAGTACTCTGAACAACCCTTTTAATTTTTAAACGCAGTTCTTCAAATCGTTAGTTGTAGTGAAAACGACTTTTCAGAGGAAGTTTTAGGCATATCTGTCGCAGTTTCACAAAATTCCATACTTTTGAAATGATCAACGGGAAGAATATCGCAACTAAATCTACTAGTTCTGCAATTTATTTAAATAAATAGTCTGGATAGTCATTCGCGGTAATACAAACCTCTTTTAAATACCTGTCTTCATTGGGAACATTAGGGCTTTTGTGCTTTTGGGGAGAAACACATCAAAAGTTTCCAAAATTTGAAATAACTCCATGTAACGTTGATAACGATAAAGAACGCCTATTTTCAAATGTTGTGAAAGAATTTTGAATTTCCCGGACCGTTGGACCCTGATAATACCATTTTACAATTTGCACTGATCCGTTGCTTCGTAGTTATCGATTTTAAGATAGAAATGACAGCAGATATTATCTACTGACAAAATAAGCGAACTGTCAAAGTTAAATTCTCGGCATTTGTAAATTCGACATATCGTCTGCCGTGTTCGTAGTAAGAAAAATCTCTCTGTATATGTTGTCAATACTTTCAATTTCGTGGAAGGGTCTTTGCTAGAGATATACAAACGAAGAAGACGATTAGCTGTTGTCACTCACCTCGAGTGCGATATCCTTCCTGGATTTCTATTTAACAGGCTTTCGCTACACTTCCCACTAGCAATCGCTTGGCACATTTGTAATAGATATTTTTGATCAGCACTTAGTTCATTCAAAATGTCTTGATGCATTTCAGGCAAATTACCATTCATTTTTTCGAACTGAACTACCGGTAATCGCTCTCATGTTTCCAATTGTTTATCTATTAGACGTGAAAATACACTAGGCGCAAAGATTTCTCCATCCAAATGGTAAAAGACATATCTAAGAAGAAGTTCGTTTGCGTGCAGCATGCAGACAAACCACTGAAAAGGTCTCCCAGATTGTTCTTTTAGTAGTCTTATTACGCCTCCCTTATTACCAGTATTTACAACAGTTCTGTCACAGCCAATAGCTTCTAGGTATTCCGTGTCAATCTCATATTTATTTAGAAACTCTAGAATACTACTTGATTTGATATTCTTGGATGAATAAATGACCGGTATTGCGTGTCTCATGTAGTTGCATTCTGGCTCTTACAGCAGAGTTATGTGTTCTTCAACAACAGATTGGCGATGATATTTAGCTCCCTTTTTACCTGAAGTACGGTTTTATCTTTACGCCCATCAAGGTATAGACCATGCAGTTTCGTCGCAGAGAGTTCTTTCATCTGAACATTGGAACGGTTGTTTTGTCTTTCCCTTCTGACTTTAATTCGATCAATTACTTTAGAATGTTATTACGCCAACGTCATGTTAAACTGCAGATGCGAGAGCAGCAACAGATCTGTCACGTTGTAATCAGAATTTGCATCAGCGGGTTTCTTGGGTCAGTCTTGGAAGTTGAAGGTGTGGCATGGGTTACTATATTTGGGTACTTTATCTCACTGTCAGATGAATCGTTTGATTCTGAAGAGAAGGAAAACTCAATTGGAACTTCGGAAGTGCGGTTTCTGCTACGTAATTGGTTGAATGTTTAACCTTTCAAACAGCCTTAGGTTTTGGTAGGTATCACATCAATGCTGCTCATTACCCATTCCGCACGGTTCTTTGGTATTAAAGAAATTATTATTTTACCAAGGCACTTTCCAAGATTTAATGCAAATGCACGAAGTAGGAGATATATCACATTTGCACGCTGCAATATCCAAAAGGATGGCTCTACCTTCTTCTTTGAAACTCTGGATCTTGGATTTGTATGTTTCATTTCTTTAACTGCTCTTAAATGGCTTAATCAACTTCAAGTATTTGGCATGGTATGCTAGCAAAAGCTGTAAGATCCTAATGTGAGTTACTATGGGAATTGATGCTTTATTCCAGATTTGATCTAACTTAAGTACCACTTCCTCAGACACTTCCGGTTATCTTTTTTATTAAATCTTGTTCAAATACTACATTTTAGAAGTTTTTCGTAAGTCAGTAACACATTTCCAGTTCAAAAGGTTTTCCAAACAAGGTGTTACGTATAATTTTTCATTTAGGTATAATTAAATTACAAGATCAGGTAATATCTTGGGTGACCCGAAATTCCTGCCTGTATATTAGCTTGCATACCTCATTTTTTATTTTTGGACCTTATTAGACATCCTTGAGCCTAGGGTATTCTACTGGATTTTCAAAATAGATTGTTAGTATGATTAGTATGATAGTGAAATTGTTCCTGGGCTCTGTGTCTGATTTTTCTGGGGCTTTGCTTCATACAGCTTACAATTTCACAATTATGATGAAAATTATCGCTCATCCTTAGGAAACTATATGTGAGATTGCTAGAATAAATCTGGTTAAACTGGGATAAAAAATTATTTCTGCGAAATCACTTACGTGTAGCCACCTTCCAACTTTGGTACGTTTCTATCGTCCTATTATTTACATCGATTTCTATGATGTGTTATTTTAGGCCTTTTTATCGTACCTCATAGTGGCTCGTTAGTGCTACACTCTGCATATGTCTTCTCCTGGGATCTGTACAAGACGTAGAACACCAACCTGTAGACGGTTCTGTACCCCTCAACTCATATGGCTGCTTCCGAGACTTAGTAGACACGGCTTCTCCCTCGCGCGATAACTGGGGAAAGCTTTCCACATCCTACTGTATACATTTGCTCGGACGGCATTTCAGCAAAACCCCAAGCCCGCAACCCTGCATAGCTTCTCGAGGGACGTCAGTCTGCTATACATCGACAGGTACCTTCGTCGTGTAAAGCTCTCGTGTTCTCAAAATTGAAAACGCCAATCCGTGTAGTTTCTGTGAAACTGGGAGCGTTCTTATTTACGGTTACGCTGGCAAATTTCTAGCCCATGGTGGAAAGAAATAGGGAATCGGGCGCCACGATGTGTTCACCTCGAACGCTTGAGTTTTTAGTTAAATAGTTTAGTTCTCTTTGTATATATTATACACTATACTTCATTCAAATTCAAGATAGAGCAAAATCTGCAACCCAAATTACAAATATCAGCAGTAACTTGACACGAACTGACGCAAAACCTAACCTGCTAACCTCGAATTTGATTTTGACACTCATCAAGACAGCAACAAAGCCATATCTCTCTGATCTAAATTTTAATAAAATCATATTAGTAATCAAGTTACTGCTGATATTTGTAATTTGGGTTGCAGATTTTGCTCTATCTTGAATTTGAATGAACTATGGTGTATAATATATACAAAGAGAACTAAACTATTTAACTAAAAACTCAAGCGTTCGAGGGGAACACATCGTGGCGCCCGATTCCCTATTTCTTTCCACCATCGGCTAGAAATTCGCCAGCGTAACCGTAAATAAAAACGCTCCCAGTTTCACAAAAACTACACGGATTTTGCTCTATCTTGAATTTAAATGAACTATAGAGTTGGTGCTCTCTTTGCGCTTTTGATCGCGTTCAACTCGAGAATTTGACACAGTTCTTCAGCGCTAAAACTAATACTTATGCGAGGGATCATTGGAGCCCAAACTAAAAAACTACCTATTAACGCTGAAACACACCAATTACTCGTAAAGTGTGAAATAGACCTTGGGCGCATGGTACCATTCTCGGAGTTCCGTGTCTTAATAATTGATGCCTTTAAGCGACATGATGGGTCTCCTCTTTTCGATATCGCTGTGCCCTTATTTTAAGTCACGCTATAGTTGGGTTACGTGTGCTCGAGAAAGAATTGCGAGTAAAAATCGTAGCGTTTGCTTTGCACTACATTTATTAAAATTACAACCATGTTTTTAGAATATATAAAACTACCCAAGTAAAACTAATAATCCTACGACTAGTTTAAGATCTGCAAAATATTGCAGATTTGTTTTTCCCCTTTGAGTATCTATAGGGTTTCCATCTGTAAAATTGAAAAACCAGGACAAAGCTACTTAAAAATCCGGACAAAATTCGGACCACAAGGATTTCTAAAAAAACATTTTTTTTTATTTTAACAGATACATATATTTAATGCACAAACTAATCAAAAACTTAAAAATCTCTTTAAAACAAAAAATAAACTGTTGACAAAGGTAAAAACTAATAATTATGACTATGCGTAAACATAACATAAATGTTTAAATTAAATCTACAAATATTTAATTGAAGACTGGACTTCTGTTAACAGTTTTGACTGCTCAGGCTGTAACAAAAAATCATAAAATTCCAAACAAGTGTAATTAAGGTTAAACTTTACAAAAATCATATGTTTTACAGTTTCAAGTTGCAGTCTATTTCGTTCTTTGGTCCACTGAGCAGTTATGAGAGAGAATATCCTTTCGACATTTGCATTATCTGCTGTAAGCGCATAAAAAAACTGGCATATTTTTATTAATTCAGAATATACTTCTGAGGATTTGCAGGACGAAAAGTATTTGGCCCACTTCTTGTGGGAAGGAAGTTCTTTTCCGTCTGCAAATTCATTATTGGCAAAATAATGTTTTAATGCCGTGAACTGATCAAAAAGTTTTGAATCCTCAATATCTACTCCTTTTTCAAGGAGGTAGGAAATTGATGGAATAATGTCAGTTTCCCATTTAAGTTTCTCTAGGTCTTTGAGATTTAACCAATTAAATACTCTAAACTCATCACATGGTTTAATCCAATTATTTAAATATTGAATTCCTGTATCGTAAAACCCAAAAACATTACTCGTGAAAACAAGGCACTCATTTTCAAAACCATAATCAGTTAATTTTTTTAAAAGCTTTCGAATTTTAAGCGGTAAGAAATTATTTTGTTGTCTTTCTTTTAAAGTACTTAAAACAGAGTGTAAAATATCCATGACTTCCATTATAGAATTATCATGACGTTCCATGCGTTCAATGTTAGAATGGAAAACTGTCATTAAAGAGTGTACAAAATACAAATAAGGCTCAGAAAATTGATTTTCAAAAAATGATTTAAGAAGGTATGGAGGACTGTTTTCAGATAAAAAGTAGGCCTTTAGAGCATGAAACATTTTCAAAAGTCTTTCTACAGCGGGAAATAAAGATAACCACCTTGTTTTTGAATGGTATAAAAGTTGTTCATAATTACTGCCAACAAAATCACAAAACTCTCTAAAGAGAAGCCACTCGCACAGTATAAATGTTAAAGTAATTAAATATCTTAAATACAATACTTTCGAGGTCTGCGAAAGGCAAGGAATCACAGCAGGTATGAATTGTGTTATTAAGGATGTGCGCTGGGCAGCCTATCCCTACCAACTTTTCATTTATCTTTGACTTAAGTTTACAAAAAATGTTGTTTGTATCCACTCTTCTCATACCTCCAAAGTTTGTATTACAATTATCTCCCGAAAATGAAATGCACTTTTTTGTTAACTCTAATTTTTCCAAGTTGGATACCAGCATTTCAGAAACCATTTCTGCAGTTTCTCCATCTGCGCTTTGCAAATCAACAACTTTTATTTGCATTCCAATTTGACAGTCAAAGTACTGGATTAATATGGGAAACATTTTGATTGAATTGTGGTTGCTTGCATCCGTAGATACACCAACATAAGGAATTTCTTTCAGCTGATTGTAAATCAATTTTAACGTATAGGGTCCTAGAACACCAGTGATTATTGCTTCTGATTTTGTACGACCACAAGTTAATTTTCTTCCTACATCAGAATCATGATATATCTTTTTGTTAATCTAAAACAAAAATAAAAATTTGCAAAATTTTAAAATATCCTTCCGAATAATTATTACCTTTGCAGTACAATCCATTGAATTAAAAGAATGGTGATGCTCCACTGTATGATAAGCCAATGCAGCTTCAGCAGCCCTCACTGATTTATCTTCATTTTTTGTTACACTTACAAAATTTTGCAAACCCGAACTGCCCGACTGACTACGCAAGTTTTTCTTATGTTTGAGGGTATTATTATGTTCTCGGATATCTTTTTTGCCCTTGTGACCAATGCTTATAAAACAATTGCAAATTACGCAACAGACTTCTGTATTTGTGCTTCCTTTTTTTATTGAGGGAAATTCTTGAAAATAATCTTCTGACACTTTACAGTGTCGTTTCGGCATTTTTATGTGACTGAATCTGGCGTAGACCTGACAACACAAAAGAAAGCACAGCACAGAATTCAGACCACAAAACAATACCTAGTGCAGACTGCAGACGATCTTTGCACGTGGTAGTTCGGACGCTTAATTAGACGACGCTTCACGAACGGCCGCGGCCGCTGCCGACTGCTACCGAATAGGGTAGGCGTCCGGTAGCAAATTTCGATTTTTTAGACGGACCTGTCTTGCGAGATTAGGTATTGTTCTGTGCTTGCGAGTCAGTTTTGAGTTTGAGAAAATCCGGACCAGTTATCAAAACCCGCCCGGACGTCCCCGGACGGCCATAAAACCCGGACATGTCCGGGGAAATCCGGACGTATGGCAACCCTAAGTATCATGCAGAGTTGTAAATACTGTAAATAAACAATTAGGTTATATCAATTTCTGGTATTTTCTTGTATTGATTGTTTATATGAAACAGCTAAGTAGTTTAGAGATTTACACTGACAATTGTAGAGTTTTTGGTTTACACCGTCTCTAACCAGTAGAGCTTGCGGACAACCCTCGCAATCCTGCTCAGGAACTAGCTGGCAAACATTATGCTACCCACGTGACAATTCCTGAACCACCGTGCTGTAAAGCAATACCGAATTATTTCATTTTTGTAATTTTTTGTGTACAAAAATTCCCCGTGTAGCAACAGGACAACTCACAGAACATCTAGTTTTTAAACTTAACAACGGTCCTGGTGATGCCAACACTTACACGTAAAAATAAAACCAAATAAAATTGTAATTATATAGGCCATTCACTTAGCACAATAGTATATTATGATACTAATGTATAAGTACACCTTTAAAACACGTGCGACGAGTTTAAAAGCACGACGCGCTAGCGGAGTGCTCTTAACGTCGCTAGTGCTTTAATGGCGTACTTATTCACTAGTATCGAAAGCTATTTTTTTACGATCCTAACAGAAATATAAAAACTTAGGTCGGTGACTTTTTTCCGTCACATTGTGTTAGATATTCTAGGTTATGTTGACACTGAAACTTACGGCAAACCGTGTTTTAATTTAGCCTCCAATGGCAACGTGCGAATAAGACGTATTTGTGGAGCTAATAGGGAGTTTTTGCATAACGCTCCGATAAAATGACGTACCGTTAAAGCTTATGTTACCTAGCGACGTCAACGTTACAGCCAATCCAAATTAAATTTTTCGAGTTTAACGTAACGTTATTTTAACGTGACGTGGTGCCAAATTTCCCTAATATTAGAGAGTTTTTGCAAAACGCCACGTTAAAATAACGTTAAGATAACGTTACGTTAACATCGAAAAAATTGGTTTGGATTAAATGTATTATTGACATCGCTAGGTAACATTAGCTTTAGCGGGCCTCTATTTTAGCGAAACGTATTTCCAAAAACTCCTTATTAAGAGTGCTACAAACGTCGCTTTTGACACTAGAAACAGTGCAAAAAGTTGTCATTTTGACACGACCGTCGAAAATAGTAATTTACGTTACAAGTATAGAATCAAGGAATTAGATTACTATACAATATTCAAAGACTTATTACCCAGACTTTTAATTCAAAAAAGTAAAGTAAAATTCGAGGAGCTAGTTATCCTGTAATAATTACCAAAATAATATCACAATATGCCATTATAAATACAAGTAATAAGAAATAAAATATTCTATACCATTACAAATACATACGGTATGGTATGCTTAAAAAAGTTTACAACAAATAGACATTTTATTAATATCTTCATCGAAATATTACAATGGGGATTTGATGCATTCTTATAAATGTTAAACGATGTCCATTACGTCCCTTAAAAAAATTTTGACATCTTACATCCATAAATTAGCGTTGTATGTTTGAACTACCTACACCTGACTATTTACACATTTGCTTAAAAAAGGTAAAACAAGTTCTTCCTCGTCTACATCTTATTAAATAAGACACCCGGTTTTAGTTGGAACGGATGAAAATAAACCATGTGCTCATACGTCTTATAACACGGAAATAAAAGTTTTATGGTTTGATATTCTTCTGTTCGGAAATCGCCCTTTATATTCTTTTACAGCAGCTGGAGCATTTCTAGCGCAAAATCTATAAATATAAATGCAATCCGCAAAAATGGATAAGTGTACCTTTACTCTTAAGTTAAACTTTGATAATGTATCTGCACTAATCTTTAGAAATTTGTTGAGTGCTAGTAGTAAGAACTTTAGATGCTCAAATTTATAAACTGTTGAATTACGAATATTTTCTTTTACTTTTGCGAGTTACGCCATTCACATCGTCATACAGAAAACAGATTGTTTCCTTGATTTCTTATTTACCGCCGTCAAAATTTTGCAAGGTAACAAAATAAAAATGAACACAACGAAATGGTTATTTTTAAAATTCCATATCAGAACGATATAATAAGCATTTCAGTTGTATTTGATATTTCCGCACTAGTTCGAAAATGTAATCATTGTAAATAAATTTTAACAAAAATTCAATACTAATTTCTATTATTTTTCCAGCAACCAGACTACTGATCTACTACAGTTATTTGTATAATAAGCATAGAAGTAGAATTTCCTGCACCGAGTGCATCATTTGCAACCCGACCGTAGAGAGGGTTGTAAGAGCACCAAGTTAGCAACTAACTTTCTATACGCATTATACACAAGATTTTTTCTACAAGTTTAATTAAATACGTTTAAAACTGTTTACTACATTTTAGTACATAATTTAGTACTTCAAAAATAATCCAAAACAAGTAACGTGCTATCTAGTTGCTATGAATGAGCTTACCTTGTTAAAGATTTATAACTGTCAGTTTGACAAAGCGTTTAAGATCGAACAGTGTTACTTTCTGTGACTCAAATTGAATCGACGCACAAAAACTGTTCACAGCAGCATTTCCATAACAACGATTACCACATAATAGATATGTAACATTTTTTTTCTACTCCTTTATTAGTAAATTGCTCATTAAGCACTGTTTACTTGATTAGTAAATTCGTTGTTACAAACAGTGTTACGTAATGATAATGACTAACACGTAATTTTTTTTATTACGTTACAGTTAGCTTCTGTTGTTTGTACGAAGCGGTGTAGGGATGTGACTGCAGCCGCCTAATTTTTAAAATGGTGTGACAGATGATTTGACAGTTAATAAAATATTTCTTTTTCGTTTAACGAAATGAGTGTGACCGTAGAAAAAGTATAGTACGCAACTCGGGCTATAGAGCAATTACACGCTCGTGGAATTACACACGCGCCGCTACGCGGCTTGTGCGTAACTTTTCCAACTCGCGTGTAATATGCTTCCTACAGCTCTCGTTGTGTAATATACTATTATGCCTCGAAGATTCGGTTCTATAAACTAAGGATTAAGTTATCCGGGGAATAAATACCTTAGAAACGATTGCTGTAACAAAGGGATATATGACAATTATACCTCGGATAGCCTATTGTGTAGTTGAGCAGTTCAGGGTGTAGTTGAGCAGTTCAGCAGTGCAGACGTGTGCTAAAACGTGCAGTGATTTTTCTATATTTCAAAGTAACAGAAGAGGTGCTTGAATTAATAAATAGTGACCAGTGGCTACATGAATGACGAGTGTTTTGTGATAATTTTTGGTACGAAATAAACAGTGAATTAAAAATATTGAGTAAATTTTAATACGACTTTCTTGCGCGTTATCAAAGCAATCACGGATAATTTAAAAAGGTTAACAGCCCAAGTGGTAAAAGTAAATAAATACGCTAAAGGCGAAATAACGGTTTAGCTAAATACCACTAGAAAGGATGGTTTCCGAAAACGGATCGGAAAGCGAGGATGAGAAGAACCAAATGAAAGAAATAAAGAGCATGTTTACTCAAATAAGCGCAAAATTGACATCGATGGAGGAGAAGATAGACAAGAGTGCAACAGAAATAAAGGCGCTAAGGCAAGAGAACCAAAAATTAAAACAGATAATTAGGGCTGAGGAGGAGAGACTAGAATTGGTGGAGAAGGAAATAAAGAAAAAGAATGTAGTAATACAAGGAATAGTGGATACTGAGGGAGAAAGGCAAGAGGATACGAAAGGAAAGATTCAAGAGCTGCTGAAAAAATTAAAGTAAGCAGTAATGTAAATGCAAATGTAGAGGAAATACGGAGGCTGGGGACTTTCTAGCCAAACAAAAAAAGGCCAATCCTGGTTAAATTTCGAATGTGGGATAAGAAAATGGAAGTATTTAAGAAAGCAAAACTCTGAGAAGAATCAGATATATGGATTAACGATGACTATACAAAAAGGGTTCAGCAGGACAGAAAAGGGTTGATCCCTCACTTAAAACGAGCTAGGCAACTAGGGCATAGAGCATTTCTTAGAAATGATAAACTGATTGTAAACGGAACTGCGTACGGAACGCAATATTTTGCAAGGGTAGGAAGTTAAAGTAACGACGATAAGAAGCGTACGGTTAGCGAACGGTCCCCAGAGAACAACGAGCTTAATCAACAATTCAGAAAAATAACAAAAACTAACCAAAAAAACTATTAAACGAATGGAAAAGAACGGACAATAATGACGACGATAAAGGCGATGAATTGGTTATGTAAAGTGGAAATAAAAAGAAGCAAATGAGGAATTTTAGGTTTGCAACGTGGAACGTAAAAACGTTAGCAGAGATAGGAACATTAGAAAATTTAATAAAAGAAATAAAGAGCTACAAACTAGATATTACTGCTATACAAGAAATGAGGTGGAAGGATGGGAGAATTATAGATTATGAAGGATATACAATATGTTATAGTGGGGCGCTGAAGAGAGGATTTGGAGTGAGTTTCGTGATTAGTGAAGAATTCTAAAGCAAAATAATGGATTTCAAAGCGGTCACTGAGAGAATGGCGATTCTGAGATTAAAAGGTAAGTTTTTTAATATGACAGTAGTAGGGCGACACCAAAACTGGAGCAATCAAATTAATTGACCTAATTAAATCCGCGAAGTGGGCGACACCTACCAATTAATTTCGCGGTTTGACCTAATTAATTCCGCGGTTTGATCTAATTAATTTCGCGGTTTGATCTAATTAATCACATATGAAGTTTGATATGTAATTTACATATGTGCTACTGATTAAATTACGCATTAGATTTTTTAATTTGCTTCTGGAATTACGCGTCGGGCTTCGGCGGCCATCTTGGATTTCTGGCGGGAATATTTGAAATTTGAATTTTTTCCGATTTTTTTCTAAGTTCAATTTTTTGAATTTAAATCTCCCGGGGTGTCGGCCATCTTGGTGCGCGCGCACTTCTCACGGCGGTTGTTTTTAATTTTGAATTTTCGCGGAAATATTTGAAATTCAAACTGATAGATCTATCTCCCTCTTCGAAGCTGCTGTCTCTCTCTTGCATTCACTCGCGGAAATATTTGAATTTAAAAAAAGCTTCCTGCGATGTCCCATGGCTGGAGTTGAACCAGCGATCACAGCATTACGAGTACGAAGCCTTAACCGACTGGGCTATCGAAGCGATCGAGGTTAAAGGAATTAAACATAGCCACTTACGTGTCACGAGCCCAGCTTTAAACAAACTATTTTTTCGAATATATAAAATATAAGAACGGAATTGTGTCGTCTAGGGCCTTAGAAACTTGTTAATAATTTTTAAAAAATGACTTTGTAACTAGTTTTGCTGTAATTAATTTGTTTAATTTTATAATATGAGTGACGCTATCTCACTCAGCCCCATTGATTTTCTACAGCGTTCTCTTTTCCATCCCGTTTGCTACCTATGCGTAATTACAAAAGACGTTATCGCCTCAGGCAGAATTTCTATTTAGCCGGCGATTGTGTGTCATTCTCTGAAATCTGTACTCACGTTGCAGTTTTTGCTGGCTCGACTTTAAAATTTGGTTCTTAACAATTAACTACGTACATAGAAAACAGGCTGGTTACTTTATTTTATATAGCGAAGTCATTTTTTGTACAATTTACACGCAGAACACACCTCGTTCTTTATGTTTATTTTAGAAACCCTTAACCCTTTTCATTTAAATCGCGAAATCCGCATAAATATATTACTATAAAAAATCGCGAAAAGTGTTGAGTAAATAAATGCAACGCATTGTAAAGCCGTAAAACTTTTAGTTATTGTACGTTTACAAGATGGGTCTTTTGACAAAGTGGAAGAACCAAACTATGCTATTGTAAATGTACAGATTTTTCACTGTCAATTTGTATATAACAACTTAATGTAAATTGGTATTTGGAACATTTTAACGAAAGCAGCGACATTTTTCTAAGTTCCCTTTTTAAAACAGGTCGAGACTACGAATCGTTTCCTGGAAAACATACTGCATCGTGTAACTGTATTCGTTAATTATTCAAAATGTTTTATTGTAGCCTTGTCTAATACAAGGGGGAAAATAGCCCTTACGCCTTTGTACTTGTTTATAATTATACGTGTTTTATAAATTTTGACCGCTGTTGTTCTAAAAGCCTGTCAGGACATGTAACCGCATCTCGTCATCTGACGTCATGACAACGGTTGAAACAAAGAAACAGATTCTAGGAATTCATCGAGTTACAAATTTGAGTTTAATATATTCCTGACATACTTCTGTTGTGCCCTCGCCCATATAAAATAAGACATACGCATTAAATAAATGTTTTTATTGTATAAGAATGGTTGTCCCCCATAAATTTGAATAAAAACAGACAATTTCGTTGAAAAAAAATAGCTTTTCAATATCGTTTGCAAATAAGACAAGGGATACTTGTAAAAATATAAGTCAAACCATTTTTCTTGTAAAAAATTTACGAAAAGACGTAAGTGTTGGCGACAAATTAAAATAAATTTGAATAAAAACACGCAAAATTACGAAAATACGTAGAAAATTTATAAAAATCGGCATCTTGTCACATTAAATTCTGCAAAAACGACAAAAAACAATATTTTTATACAACTTTTATCGAAAAAATAGTAAAATTTTACGAAAATACGTCTGCGTTGACGACAAATGAAAATAAATTTGAATAAAAACACGCAAAAATTACGAAAAGACGTATGTGTTGGCGACAAATTAAAATAAATTTGAATAAAAACGCACAATTTCGTTGAAAATCTTTACAAAGCGACTTTATAGTACCGAAAAAATGATGTAAAAAGGTTGTAAGAGTTATTTCTAAGCATAATTTTGCAAACGTTTAACAAATAAACCGTAATTTTTTAAAGTACATCACACAATTATGAAATCGTAGTTCAATTTATATAAATTTTCGATACTTTGTATGTGAAAAATAGCTTCAATTACTAATATATGAATAAAATCATGCAATTTCCAAAGAATTTCGTTTAAAATTTTAGAAAATCGACAGCATCTCCCATGTAAATTTATAAAAATCGGCATCTTGTCACATTAAATTCTGCAAAAACGACAAAAAACAATATTTTCATACAACACACGATGAAAATTGAACAAAAATCACGCAGTCATACAGCATCTCACATAAATTTTCACAAAAATCGACATCATGTCATATAAATTATACAAAAACTGTCATCATGTCACTTGAAATTATACAAAAAACTACATTTTTACTAAACACACGACGAAAATTGAACAAAAATCACACAATTACACGCCATCTCACATAAATTTTTACAAAAATCGACATCATGTTACATAAACTATGCATAATTTGCAAATGTTTTACACTTTTTATAAAATGCACCGCTCAAAATTAAAGGAAATAGCAATTTCATTGAAAAAATCTACTACCACAATCATTTCGATAAACAAAATTCAAAAAAATCTTATACTTTTGACGGAAATATATGTATGTTGACCACAAATTAACATAATTTTTAAATAAAAACGCGCAATTCGTTGAAAAAAATATTCTGACACCACCAAAACACGCAATTTCATTGAAAAATATATATATGTTGTCCACAAATTAACATAAATTTGAATAAAAACACGTAATTTTGTTGAAAAAATGTTCTGGCCCCGTCATTTCACTTAAAATTTTACAAAACTGCCATCATAACACTTGAAATTATACAAAATATATGTATGTTGATCACAAATTAACATAAACCTGAATAAAACACACAATTTCGTTGAAAAATTTGCAAATGTTTTACACTTTTTATAAAATGTGTCGCTCAAAATTAAAAGAAATCACAATTTTTAAATTATATCACGCCATTATGAAATCGTAGATTGATTTTTTTTGAAATTTTACACTTTGTAACTGTAAAATAACTTCAAATACTAATATTTTAGCTTTAGATTTTGTAATTATTGCAGATTCGTGAAAAACAAAAGCAGAGTAGAAATAAAAAACACAAACACTTTCTAATAAACAAATATATTGTTCTTATTTCGTATAATACTTAATAATATAAAAATAAATGTACAGCTGAATGTCTCATTTTCTAAAAATCCGCTAGCAATTTACAAAACTGTAGTTGGAGGTGTACAACATTTCTCTTAATTATGCAGTGAGTGCTCGAGACAACCTGTCTGCTATGCGGCGCACGCAGTGTTTCCACCTCTTTTTATTTTAAAATTTGTAAAACCAGCTGTCCAAACCGATACCGCACTAACTCGTTTTAAGTCATTGTGTTCTGATACCTAGTGCATCTGAAGATGGGCCCCAGACGAAACGTCGGTATGGACACTGCCTTCATAGATCTACAAGGGTTTTCGTTTTAAAACCTCCTGCAAATTATGTCACTCTGCCCTATTTCGTTAAAAAAGGCATAAACTATCTGGAGCAGAGTCACCACGGTCTAGCATGGGATACTGGTTCTATACATGTTGATGAATTTGAAACCGAGCTAGCAAGAGTTCTCAAAAAATTTGAAAAAGTGTACGTTAAGGGTCAAGAAAAAAAGGAGGTTCTAAGTTTTCTGAATAAAATCGTCGTGAATCTGGAAGATCTCGAATGCCCATCTTTAAAAGTTCTGCGAAAAACTGCTACTGCCGTACGCTGTCTTAATCACAATATCTGTTCGCCGGTGTGTGCATTGGAAAACATACTAATTTTATCCGATTGGTGGCGCAATGAATACAATGGAAGTTCAGAAAATATTGCAAACAAGCCCGAGTCTGTTGAATGTGAAACGCCCTGTTTTTGCTTCTGATCAAACTTCCTACAAGAATTGTGCGACTGGCTTGGGAGCGTCTTAAACTTCTGATTTTATTACTTGCAGCCTTTTTAATTTGAAATGTAGTACACCTCCAACTACAGTTTTGTAAATTGCTAGCGGATTTTTAGAAAATGAGACATTCAGCTGTACATTTATTTTTATATTATTAAGTATTATACGAAATAAGAACAATATATTTGTTTATTAGAAAGTGTTTGTGTTTTTTATTTCTACTCTGCTTTTGTTTTTCACGAATCTGCAATAATTACAAAATCTAAAGCTAAAATATTAGTATTTGAAGTTATTTTACAGTTACAAAGTGTAAAATTTCAAAAAAAATCAATCTACGATTTCATAATGGCGTGATATAATTTAAAAATTGTGATTTCTTTTAATTTTGAGCGACACATTTTATAAAAAGTGTAAAACATTTGCAAATTTTTCAACGAAATTGTGTGTTTTATTCAGGTTTATGTTAATTTGTGATCAACATACATATATTTTGTATAATTTCAAGTGTTATGATGGCAGTTTTGTAAAATTTTAAGTGAAATGACGGGGCCAGAACATTTTTTCAACAAAATTACGTGTTTTTATTCAAATTTATGTTAATTTGTGGACAACATATATATATTTTTCAATGAAATTGCGTGTTTTGGTGGTGTCAGAATATTTTTTTCAACGAATTGCGCGTTTTTATTTAAAAATTATGTTAATTTGTGGTCAACATACATATATTTCCGTCAAAAGTATAAGATTTTTTTGAATTTTGTTTATCGAAATGATTGTGGTAGTAGATTTCTTCAATTAAATTGCTATTTCTTTTAATTTTGAGCGGTGCATTTTATAAAAGTGTAAAACATTTGCAAATTATGCATAGTTTATGTAACATGATGTCGATTTTTGTAAAAATTTTTGTGAGATGGCGTGTAATTGTGTGATTTTTGTTCAATTTTCGTCGTGTGTTTAGTAAAAATGTCGTTTTTTGTATAATTTCAAGTGACATGATGACAGTTTTTGTATAATTTATATGACATGATGTCGATTTTTGTGAAAATTTATGTGAGATGCTGTATGACTGCGTGATTTTTGTTCAATTTTCATCGTGTGTTGTATGAAAATATTGTTTTTTGTCGTTTTTGCAGAATTTAATGTGACAAGATGCCGATTTTTATAAATTTACATGGGAGATGCTGTCGATTTTCTAAAATTTTAAACGAAATTCTTTGGAAATTGCATGATTTTATTCATATATTAGTAATTGAAGCTATTTTTCACATACAAAGTATCGAAAATTTATATAAATTGAACTACGATTTCATAATTGTGTGATGTACTTTAAAAAATTACGGTTTATTTGTTAAACTTTTGCAAAATTATGCTTAGAAATAACTCTTACAATCTTTTTACATCATTTTTTCGGTACTATAAAGTCGCTTTGTAAAGATTTTCAACGAAATTGTGCGTTTTTATTCAAATGTATTTTAATTTGTCGCCAACACATACGTCTTTTCGTAATTTTTGCGTGTTTTTATTCAAATTTATTTTCATTTGTCGTCAACGCAGACGTATTTTCGTAAAATTTTACTATTTTTTCGATAAAAGTTGTATAAAAATATTGTTTTTTGTCGTTTTTGCAGAATTTAATGTGACAAGATGCCGATTTTTATAAATTTTCTACGTATTTTCGTAATTTTGCGTGTTTTTATTCAAATTTATTTTAATTTGTCGCCAACACTTACGTCTTTTCGTAAATTTTTTACAAGAAAAATGGTTTGACTTATATTTTTACAAGTATCCCTTGTCTTATTTGCAAACGATATTGAAAAGCTATTTTTTTTCAACGAAATTGTCTGTTTTTATTCAAATTTATGGGGGACAACCATTCTTATACAATAAAAACATTTATTTAATGCGTATGTCTTATTTTATATGGGCGAGGGCACAACAGAAGTATGTCAGGAATATATTAAACTCAAATTTGTAACTCGATGAATTCCTAGAATCTGTTTCTTTGTTTCAACCGTTGTCATGACGTCAGATGACGAGATGCGGTTACATGTCCTGACAGGCTTTTAGAACAACAGCGGTCAAAATTTATAAAACACGTATAATTATAAACAAGTACAAAGGCGTAAGGGCTATTTTCCCCCTTGTATTAGACAAGGCTACAATAAAACATTTTGAATAATTAACGAATACAGTTACACGATGCAGTATGTTTTCCAGGAAACGATTCGTAGTCTCGACCTGTTTTAAAAAGGGAACTTAGAAAAATGTCGCTGCTTTCGTTAAAATGTTCCAAATACCAATTTACATTAAGTTGTTATATACAAATTGACAGTGAAAAATCTGTACATTTACAATAGCATAGTTTGGTTCTTCCACTTTGTCAAAAGACCCATCTTGTAAACGTACAATAACTAAAAGTTTTACGGCTTTACAATGCGTTGCATTTATTTACTCAACACTTTTCGCGATTTTTTATAGTAATATATTTATGCGGATTTCGCGATTTAAATGAAAAGGGTTAAGGGTTTCTAAAGTAAACATAAAGAACGAGGTGTGTTCTGCGTGTAAATTGTACAAAAAATGACTTCGCTATATAAAATAAAGTAACCAGCCTGTTTTCTATGTACGTAGTTAATTGTTAAGAACCAAATTTTAAAGTCGAGCCAGCAAAAACTGCAACGTGAGTACAGATTTCATATAGGTAAGAAAGGGGGGCAGCGCTGCTATTCAGCTACCGTATTTCGGCTACCATCTCAAGGTCAACCATATAGCCTTGCAGGTTTCTGCTTGTCCCGTCTTCTTACTTTTTATATAACCATGGGAAATTTAATTTTAGGAGAAAAAAATAATAAATGGGTAAAAAACATTTTATTGTTTTACAAATTGAAAAATTACAAAAAAAAGATCGTACAATTTACACACAGAACACAACCCTTTCCTTATGTTTACTTACAGTAGTCTTAATTCTATCCAATTTAATTTTTATTCTGTAATTTAAATCTAAGTTTAAATCTTGTATTTCTTTTTCTAACCAGTAATTAGATATGTACAACTGTTCTAAGTTTTCGAACTGTAAAATATAACGAATCTTTTGTCTGAATTGTTTTTGTTTAATTGCTTTAATAGTTAGTTCCGTTCCTTCTTCTAATTCTTCCAACCGATGACATTGTGTAACCTTAATACTACCTTTTATTTCTTGCATAGTAATATGGTCAATTTGTTCTATTCCATCCTGGCAAGATGAACTATTATTATCCATATTTTGCAACACTTCCGTAAAATTGAAGATGGGCCCCAGACGAAACGTCGGTATGGACACTGCCTTCGTAGATCTACAGGGGTTCCGTGGCGAGCAGAAGCAGTTTATTCCGAAAGAAGTGGCTGTTATTTCATATAGGTAAGAAAGGGGGGCAGCGCTGCTATTCAGCTACCGTGTTTCGGCTACCATCTCAAGGTGAACCATATAGCCTTGCAGGTTTCTGCTTGTCCCGTCTTCTTACTTTTTATTAGATTAAAATTGGTGTGGAGGGGCGTGACTTATTATTGTTAGGTATATAATAAAAAATTCCCAGATTAAATTTAGTATTGTGAAGTAGCTGAAACTGTGAACATGAGCTTCTCTAAAGTGTATAGTATTACCCAGCTCTTGGGGAATAAAATAAAACCAACTAACGAGAGATTCGGACTCTGGCTATTAGTAGAAAATCTCGACAACAACAACCTAATTACAGATGTTGGAAATATAAATTATACACAAGGCGAACAACTCCTTACCAGCAGCAATTTAGATTTACTGACGCCGATTACAGAACCGTTTTGTGACAATATAATGTTGGCTAAAATTATTGATCTTGTAGATTGCGAAGGAGAAAGTGGTCTTATTGTTAAGAAGGAGATATGCGGTGCTTGTAATAGTCACTTACGAGGGAAATTCTCTAAATTTATTTCTGCTAGACATGGAGTAAAAGCAAAATTACCTTATCTTCTACAAAGTGAGAACAGGATGGCAAGAGGAATTATACAAGTTATTGGAAAGGAAGGTCTGGAAAATATTAACAAAAAATATAAACATCCAGTAGTAATTCCTTACAAAGTAGAACTAGCCGACGTTAATGTGCAGACCCTGTTAGAAGAAATACCAGAAATTTTAAAACAGCTCCAAATAGATGATTACTACCTTTTGGATTTGGATATAACGCAAGATTTTGCAGGAATATTTAACAAGATAGAAATGGGCCATTATTTGACTACTAACCATAACTTTTGTCACTAAGGAGAGTCCAAGGAAAATTATAATGTGATTTTAGACAATGATAAAACAGTTGGTATTGATTGTTTAACATGGTTAAATTCAAATGCTAGAGTTAAAATATACAACAAATTTGTTTGTCAAATGACCAGTCCAGGCGTTAACAAACAAATTGGTAACCATATTATCGACTTTATCAATTGCCCGGATACCCGTTTAAAGGAAACATTTTCGTCTATTTCCGCTAAGGAACATGGAATTACAAGATTGGAGGCAACAATATACAATTATACTATTGGAGATTATTATAATGCACACAATGTATTTGATCCTTTAAAAGATTGTTTAAATTTATTGGAAACTAGTAAAATGTACTTCCAAGATGCGCCAATATATTCTGTCTCAATTGATAAAATGTGGACCAAATTGACTAATACTCTGCAGAATAGTTGTTGTGTTGTATTTAATAATGTCTTACAATATGTTTATTGGGGAAATAGAAATACAAGAAAGTTGACTGGATTACAAATTAAATTACCCGATAATCTAGAAAACCGAAATAAGATGATAAATTATGCACTTTCTGCTTTTAGTTTTAATTATCTGCCAATTAATTATGTAGAAATTGTAGAAAATGATGTAAATACAGGCGACATAAATATTAGGCAAAAATGTTATATTAAAGCTGGAGAAACATTTTTTTCTAAATCCACGACCATTTTCTCTACTATTTCGAAAGATGTAAGTATCGAAGGTATGGGATTAATCAAAACGAATAATGTCATTCCCCAAGTTTTAAGGAAGAGAACCAACATAACTAACAAACTTTCTCCACATGCAATTAAAGAAATAGAACCACTCTCCTCTGTTTATATATTAAGTGCAAGGAAACGAGAACTAGAGCTGGAAGAAATAAATTTGAAAAAACGAAAAGTAGAATATGTGCAAAATACAATTGCTATAAAAGAACAATACAAATATTTGCTCGAGAAAGATCATAAGTTAATAGAAATGAGAGAAACTTTAAGAAATTACTTTAAAAATCAATGGAGAAATTTGGATATAACTGGATGTTATACGATTTCCGCATTTACTGTAAATAATAGCGGATATAACAATTATGGGAAATATCCATATGTCGGAATACTTGGAGAAAAAAATGGGTGTAAAAGCGTTTACTTCTTAAAAGGACATTACAAAAATGTGTTTTTAAGTATTTACAACTCGAAAGAAAAACTTAAAGAACAAGGTTACATTGTAATTCCCTTTAACAATTCGGATATAATATGTTTACCAACCGAGGAACCATTTATATCATTTAAAACCAACGGAATTACAACATTTAATGGTCACTCATTCCCGAAGGTTGAGGAACTTAAATATTTTACGGAAGTGTTGCAAAATATGGATAATAATAGTTCATCTTGCCAGGATGGAATAGAACAAATTGACCATATTACTATGCAAGAAATAAAAGGTAGTATTAAGGTTACACAATGTCATCGGTTGGAAGAATTAGAAGAAGGAACGGAACTAATTATTAAAGCAATTAAACAAAAACAATTCAGACAAAAGATTCGTTATATTTTACAGTTCGAAAACTTAGAACAGTTGTACATATCTAATTACTGGTTAGAAAAAGAAATACAAGATTTAAACTTAGATTTAAATTACAGAATAAAAATTAAATTGGATAGAATTAAGACTACTGTAAGTAAACATAAGGAAAGGGTTGTGTTCTGTGTGTAAATTGTACGATCTTTTTTTTGTAATTTTTCAATTTGTAAAACAATAAAATGTTTTTTACCCATTTATTATTTTTTTCTCCTAAAATTAAATTTCCCATGGTTATATAAAAAGTAAGAAGACGGGACAAGCAGAAACCTGCAAGGCTATATGGTTGACCTTGAGATGGTAGCCGAAACACGGTAGCTGAATAGCAGCGCTGCCCCCCTTTCTTACCTATATGAATGCAAGAGAGAGACAGCAGCTTCGAAGAGCGAGATAGATCTATCAGTTTGAATTTCAAATATTTCCGCGAAAATTCAAAATTAAAAACAACCGCCGTGAGAAGTGCGCGCGCACCAAGATGGCCGACACCCCGGGAGATTTAAATTCAAAAAATTGAACTTAGAAAAAAATCGGAAAAAATTCAAATTTCAAATATTCCCGCCACAAATCCAAGATGGCCGCCGAAGCCCGACGCGTAATTCCAGAAGCAAATTAAAAAATCTAATGCGTAATTTAATCAGTAGCACATATGTAAATTACATATCAAACTTCATATGTGATTAATTAGATCAAACCGCGAAATTAATTAGATCAAACCGCGGAATTAATTAGGTCAAACCGCGAAATTAATTGGTAGGTGTCGCCCACTTCGCGGATTTAATTAGGTCAATTAATTTGATTGCTCCAGTTTTGGTGTCGCCCTACTACTTATGACCCTAATTAATGTACACGCACCAACTGAGGACAAGGGAAGCGAGGAAAAGGAAAGCTTTTACGCAACTTTAGAAAGGAACATAGATAAAATAGTGAATCATGATATTAAAATTGTGTTAGGCGACCTAAATGCAAAAGTGGGAAGAGAAGCGGTGTTCCAAAGGGTAGCAGGCAAACATAGTTTACACGAAGAAAGCAATGATAATGGAATGAGGCTGATAGACTTTGCAACAGGGAGAAGGATGATAATTGGCAGTACGAGATTCCAGCATAGAAACATTCACAAAGAAACGTGGATATCACCGGACACAATAACGAGAAACCAAATAGACCATATAGTGATAGACGCCAGGCATTCATCAGATCTACTAGATAGCAGAAGCTATAGGGGCGCAGACATCAATTCTGACCACTTTATGGTGATAGCAAAGATAAGACAAAGAATATCCAAAGAAAGAAGCGAAAATGAGACACAGCAAACACAATATAATGCCGAGGAATTAATTGCTAATACAGAAAAGAGAAGCGAATATCAGAGACCCCTAGAAACAAGAATAGAAAGGGCAAGAAATGAAAAAGGAGACGAACCGGAAGATGTCGAAGAAAGGTGGAAAAAAGTGAGCACAGCAATAACAATAACAATAAAAAAAACGGTGGGAGAAAAGAAAAGAACACAAAACAAGAAATTATACGACGAAGACTGTAAACAAGCAGTGCAGGAACGAAATAAAGTCAGGTTGGAGATTTTGAGGGACAATACGGAGGAAAAGATAAATCAATTTACTATGAAAAGAAAAGCAGTAAAGAAAACTTGCAGAGCAAAAATAACTCTGTACGAGCAACAACAACTGGAAAAAATGGAAGAGTATGGACACAGTAGAAATGTAAGACAATTTTATAAGGAAGTAAATAATCAAAAGAGAGGTTTTCAGCCAAAAACAACGTTATGTAGAGATGATGGATGTTTGTTAGGCAGCAAAGAGGCGGTTATTCAAAGATAGAGGAACTATTTCGTTGAGCTATTGGGCACACAAGATAACAGTGAACAGAATGCAAGGGAAAGGGCTTCGGAGCAAGAAGAGGATATCGAAACAAAACACCAACATATGAAGAACTAGAAGAAACCATAATGAAAGTGAAGAACTATAAGGCACCACGACAGGACAGTATAACGATAGAGATGATAAAATACGGAGGCCCACTAATTGTAAGAGAAATATACGACATCATAAAAAGAATCTGGGAAGAAGAAGAAATTCTAGAAAAATGGAAGGTTGCCATCATATGTCCACTACATAAAAAGGCGGATAAGACGAGATGCGCGAACTACAGGGGCATAGCACTATTAAACGTTGGGTACAAAATATTTAGTAAATTACTTGAGAAAAAACTAAGTGTTTATATGGAAAAGTCGGTAGGAGATTATCAGTGTGGGTTCCGAAAAAAACGATCGACTATCGATCAGATCTTTACAATAAAGCACACTTTAGAAAGATTCTATGAATTTAATCAGACTTACACCATATGTTTATTGATTTTAAGCAAGCGTACGACTCCATAATAAGAAGCGAATTATACAAAGGGTTACAAGAGTTTAAAATACCGCCGAAGTTAATTAACCTAGTGAAAATGTGCTTAGCAGATACTAAAGCAACAGTGAGAATTCAGGACCAACTTTCAGAAGAGTTGAAAATAGAGGTGGGGTTGAGACAAGGAGACGCTCTCTCAACAACATTTTTCAATTTTGTGTTAGAAAGGGTTGTACGAAACCTACCAATAAACCCTGGAGGCACAATATTCAACAGGCATTGCCAAGTACTAGCATATGCGGATGATATAGATCTCATTAGCAGAAACACGAAAGAGCTAGAAGAAATGTATAAATATTTCGAGGAAGCAGCGGCAGTACAGGGTTTAAAGGTAAATGCCACAAAAACTAAGTACATGATAACAACAAGAAACACTGGGAAGTTCGAAAATATTACAAATATAAGCATAAACGGGCAATGTTTCAAGAAAGTCAAGTGCTTCAGATATTTAGGGTCGTTAATTACGGGGGGAAATGAAATACGGAAAGATGTGAATGCCCTCGTAATGCAAGGAAATAAGTGCTTCTACGCGCTACAAAATGTGCTAAGTCAAAAACGCTTTCAACAAACTCTAAAATAAAAGTGTACAAGACGGTAGTTAGATCCGTAGTGTTATACGCAGCGGAGACATGAAGCCTCACAAGAAAAGAAGAACAGATGTTGGAGACATGGGAGCGGAAGATCTTGCGGAAAATATACGGTCCGGTACAAGAGAATGACGGGTGGAGAGTAAGAATAAACCATGAACTGAAAATAATGTTTAATGGCCCGAGTATTACCAATGAAATACGAAGCAGACGTTTGAGTTGGGCAGGGCACTTGCAACGCATGGAGGATACGCGAAGTGCAAAAAAACTCTAACGGGAAAAATTTATGGAAAGAGGGCACAAGGAAGACCAAGAAGAAGATGGACTGACAATTTAGAAAGGGACTTACAAGAGCTCAGAATAAAGAACTGGAAGAAGAATGCGAAAAACAGAAAGGAGTGGGCAGGGATTGTAAGAGATGCGAAAGAAAAACTGCAACAGCATACACAATGATAACAACAGACTGCGACAAACAGCGATGAGATGAACAGGCAGCCTTTCTGACTATAACAGCAGAGTTGGGGTGCGGGCAGCCGCCGCTCCCTGTAAAAGACCAGGCTCCGTAAACCGAGAGGGAGGCTATGGTCCTTTAAGGACTGATGAAGCCAAGGAGTAAGTAAGTAAGTAAGCCTATTCTAGGTATATACTTGCATTGTAGAACCGCCATAAATGATATTAAAAATTCGACAATCTATTAGAGAGTAGAAAAAATATTTTTTTACGTCTATATGGAAATGTACTGCATTCCTGAATACAAAATCGTTTATAAAAGTGGTAATTTTTTGCATAGCAACACTTTTCTGCATAGCAATAGCAAATCGTTTAGAAAAATGGTATTTTACACTCTGCATAGCAGCGCAGTCTAATTTCTAAATGCATAATATTTCATATGATTTTTAATATTTTTATATCAAAATGTATCGCCAATTCTCTACAGTAAGTAAAAAAATAGCATGTGTTGTCAGAACAGAGTTATTCCGTGTTCAGCGTGTGTATCATCTCGGCTTTGCCCCGATTAAAAATCTCGGGCCTTGCACGGAAACGCTACACCTTTCCGAACTTGTACAAGACACTATTGATATTTTAAATATGCGTATGCTGACAATAAAATTAAACAAACTACCAAATTTCGAATATTTTGTTTTAATAAAATTTTTAAGGAATTTTAACAACTCTTGGATCCACAAATTGCAAAATTCGTCTTTCAGTTTGAAACACTTCACATTTAATGCGAAAAACAAGATTATTTTGCAACTGATTACGTAAATAGTTATTATGTAACAGCCCTTTTTAATTTCGACATTACTATTTCTCATTGTGAAGCAAATAAGCGTATTCCTTTTCTTCTATCAATTTTATTAGTTCTACGCAATTTTGGTGGGAGTAGAGCTAATTTCACGGTTTGACGAAGACTTCGGCCTGGCGTCTCGAAGCACGAGGTGCATGAGTTCTGTTGGTGGCTTTTTGAGATCAGACACACACGATTAATTCTAAGAATATCCAAAATGGATCCAGCTTCAGTTTTTTTTAAACAATGGAACCCCGAGAGTATAGATCCTCGTGACAGATGTGGCAGCTATAAGCTATAAGTTTAAGGTGCACGTGCTCTTTGGGCCGTTATCTAACATAAGGTGAGCATGTTACGATAAAGAAGCTGACATGCGATTAATTAGATAAAATAATCAATGGTGTTAAAAATCGCAGATTAACCTCCTTAAAGTACGTACTGCACGGAAGCTCTAAAAATTTTCACTTCCCACGAAGGCTGAACTAGCTCAAATTTGGCGTTAAGGTCGTGGGTTCAAACCACCAGCTGTGTACCCTGCAAAGTCTCCAAAAAAGATATGGGCGCCAGAAATCAGATGATTTCGAATAATATAAATAACTACAAGTAATCAGAATTTATTAAATTCATAATAATCTGGTAATCACCAAATGTAATTTATGTAACTCCTTTTTAAGTCGTTAAATGACTTGAAATTCCAAAGTAAATCTAGAGCTATTCATATCGCTGTCATAAAAACCTTTCTTTCTAGGTTGATGAGAAAAAAACGTGGGTGCTTCTTTTACAAAAAAGGTATAAAATACACACAAAAATGTAATAGTTTTAGATGCTATCTTTAATTAAATTTGCTGAATGAATAAACTATCATGTTAGTAATAAATTTAGTATCAGGTATCACCAGCACAAGATTGCCTTGGTAGGTACATAACCCGTCTTCGATCGGCCTTGCAATAAAAAACGAACCAAGTGACCTTCTAGGCCCACAAGTTTAGGGTATAAATGCTAGCCGGGAGCTGCTATAACTGGTAACCAGCATACAGCAAGAAATCAGCCTTACACAACATGAGCGTGTTGGCCCTCGACGCAGAAGCAGGAGCGATGCAGAAAATAGCAGGTGTTCGTTTCGAATTAGGACAGGAAACTGTACTCCAAGTTTAGAATCATCCGGTGAAAATTGTTAATCCCAAGTGCAATTTGTGAATTCCAGGTCAAAGCTAAATACATGCAATTAATACGAAAATAACAGAAAGAAAAACTCATCGTACCTGAATCAAATTATCAGCTTTCAAACACAATCGTCGTGGCGTAATTAGCAAGAAGAAAAATCCTCGCAAGCAAGTGGTTTGTTTGAGGTACGAAAATATAATGCCTCCGCGTGCGGACAATCGAAGCGAGAACCGCTGCAAGCTGGGCCTTAGAGATAAGCCAGCGAATGTTTGTGGGGCTTTCCAGAATCGGTACGAAATGAGTGAACTAATAAATTAAAATATTTCTAAATACAATTTGATTATTATTCGAAAACAATATACAGGTTAGTTCTGAAGTAATAGGTATATGGAGAAAACATTAGAGCAAAGCCGAAAAATGGTTTCACTCCCTATGGCCAGATTTTTAACAGGGTAACAACCTGGAAAAAGAACGTACAGAAGTACCTGAGTTATAAAACGAAATGATTTTAATAAAGTCAATCGTCAGTCAGAAGGTAAAAGGAAAGTATGGGAATGAAAGAATAAAGTTGAGAAAAGAAGAAGAGGTAGCAAGTTTGTACAAAGGAAGTAGCCGAGAGCAAAGCGCCAGACCTATCCGTCGCGCTAGATGGAAAAGGCGCGCCGGTGGATAAGTTAGACGCTTGGCTTCGTACCACCAACAACGAGGAACAAGCTAACCAATAAGATAGAAAATAGGAGAAATCGGAAAAAGGATACCTAGGTATTAAAAGAATATAGTAAAAGAAGATAGTTTAATTAAGAAAGATTTGGAAAGGATTAGTCCGATGTTCGTCAGTCAGTCAGTCAACGCAGGGCTGTGAGAAAATAGCTATTGCAATGAAATGGGAAAAAAGGCAAAAGCTGCGGACGCCATTGACCACAGACACTCAGCGCGAGCTCTGCTGGTCGAGAAAAAGTGAACAGTCTAGGAACGACTGCACACTGAAACACTGTGTCACCTAACACCCAGCGAAATACCGGAGGTAAGTCACAAAAACTTACTTCTGAATGGAACTTCGCAGCCTAACAAGACTGTGACAAAAAATGTTCGGGTGAAAACTCAGGATAAAATCCTAAAAACCCTGTAGCCGTCCCGAATTTAGGTTGAGACCCAAGAAGTCGGAGGGAACGACCGCACAGCCACCATACCCCGCTCGGGCATTCAGCCAGTCGTCGAAGCTGGATGGAAAAGGCGCGCTGGTGACGGACTGAATGTGACTCCCTCACTGAGTCGAATGGCAACACAATCGCTCGCCCCAACCCCCAGATCTCCACAAGACCGAAAAAGCCCGCCCCCAATACTATGAAAGATGAAATCCATGCATGAGTTCATGCCTAACACAAGCAATAAAAACAACCAAGAAATCGGTAGTGTCGACCCGACGCTCTAAGAATGTCTCGTGAAGCGAGATGGGAAAGAAAATAGAGAAATATTTGATGGAAATGTTCCCAAAAAGAGACCGACCCTGCATGCCCAATCAACCACCCAAAATAAATCGTGCCGGTCTAGAAACTCAAGGTTATGAATACTGCTAATTCCATCATCAGAAAGATCAACCTTGAAAAGTAAAGAAGGCTCACACACTTATCTTGGAAGCAATTCACCTAAACATATGTTTCACTATCAACAAAAGACTCAAAAAGAGTTCGATAAAAGGTCCAATCGCTATCTATAAAGAAGCGAGGAAATCCGTCACTCATAAGAGTGTCACCTAATATAATCAAATGATAGGAAAAAGTACCATCAAATCGGTAATAAAAGGATCGCTCAAGGTGCTTAACTAGCACTCGAAAGCAAAAAATATACGGCTTAAATAAGCACTCAATAAAACAACAATGGTAATAACACAAATTGGTTATAATGTCGTAAAGGGGGTGAGAATAATGTTAATAGTACAATACTATCCTTAGGGTGAATATGCGAATAGACTTAACATGCACATACATCATCATACACACAATCATGCACATCAAAATTCACTCCTCGACTTGCCCTTCTCCAAAGGTTTTAAATCTTTAATATGCCAAACTCCAACGTTCTTATTGTCGGGCACGGTCACTAGTTGATAAGTAAGAGGACCAGTAATTTTTATTACTTTGCATTTGACATATTTAGGAGCTAATTCCTGATTGAAAGACTTAGAAGCATCAGATAGAACGTAGTTCCTTTTCCGAACTAAATCATTAGCGTTAAATTTTAATGGACGCTTACGCAAGTTATAATGCTTGGAATTGCGTTGATATGAATTATTAAGGCGTTTAACAACGTCTTGATATAGTTGGGACAGTTGATTAACGTCTGAAACCAGATCTTCACGAGTTGCTAATGACAACTCTTCCTCTTGGAAGTTCTAAAGACGACCGTAATAAGTCCCAGAAACTGGTACAGTCCTCCCGAAATTTAAGAAAGAAGGGATGTAACCCGTTATCCAATGAACGGCGTTACTCAATGCGTGTGCAACTTGGTAAAGGTGTTCGTCCCACGAACGATGATTATCCGAAACATAGGAACGAAGAGCAGCACCGAAAGCTCGGTTAACACTTACGACACAATTAACTTGGGGGTAGTAAAAAGCATTATACCAAACTTGTTAAACTTGGTATTGTTTCATCAAAGCCTTGAATTGGGAACTTATAAATTGTGGCCCGTTGGCAACCATACAAATTTGAGGGACGCCAAAAATGAGGAAGATTTTGTTTTCTAAGAACTTAGCTACTGTTTTAGCAGTGGCGGTGCGGACAGCTTTAACTAGAGTAAACTTGGTTAGCCAATCACATACGACTATGATAGAAGTATTGGTACCATTCTTCGTACGAGGTAAAGGACCCATTATGTCAATTGACAAACATTGAAAAGGGTATAAAATCTTTCTATTTTTGCCCATTAAAGCAGGTCTAGCAAGTTGACTAGCTTTACTAGCAGCACATGTCTCACAATGGCGTATGTAGCGGATGACATCGGCACGCACTTTAGGCCAGTAATATTGTTCAGCAATTTTATAAAAGGTCTTATAACCACCCAAGTGAGCAGATGTAGGGCTGTCATAAAAAAGTGTATAAATTTCAGCTCTTCGAGAACGAGGTATAACTTGTTTCCATTCCACTAAATTGCTAACAATGGCATGACGGTTGGGAACGTACTTAAAAAGTCGGTGATTTTCAATTCTCCAAGTAAACACAAATAATCTACGACGGGGAACTGTAAAAGCAGTTTTCTCGCATGAATCAGAATGTAAAGGGATATGGTAAAAATCTTGCTTAAGGTCGATCGATATGAGATATCGCGCATCACGTAATTTATCAAGAATGGTATTCAAATAAGGTAGAAGATAAGCATCCTTCTTGGTGACTGAATTTAATTTTCGACCATCGAAACAGAGTCGGTAAGAACCATCCTTCTTTTTAACTAACACCATTGGGGAGCACCAAGGAGATTTCGAGGGACGAATAAGGCCCATCTCAAATAAGCGATCAAGTTCTCGATCAGCGTGAACTTGCATAGCAATAAACAAAGGGTAATATCTTTGCTTAATAGGAGTTGCGTCACCCGTATCGATAGTGTGCACAACTAAATTAATTAACCCTAAAGTAGGATCAGAAATTTCACCAAACTTTCTAACAACTTGGTCTAAAAGAAGCTTTTGTTGTACTGACAAATCAACACCACAAATAGTCTGTAGCGAAAAAGTTTCGGCCACATCGAAGCGCCTAGCGACAAAATCAGTCTTCGCTCCAAAAGCGTAGCAAAAATCAACACCTAAAATTAGTGTAAACGTAATTGAGTCACAAATAACAGCATCGATGGACTTAGTAATATCATCAACGGTAATAGGCAATGCAACAGTACCTAAAATGTTTTGTTGCTGACCGTTAGCAGTAGTCAAGGTAAGCGGAGAATTATTATTATATAACCTAAGGTCATGTGTTTGCAGTAAATATGAACCATTACGTCCAATTAAAGTTTGATTGGCCCCCGTATCACATAAAGCGTGAATAGGTTCACCATTAATATAAATAGTTAAATAAGGACGGTTGTCAGAAAGTTGTTTAATAAATGTAGCTGAAGTATTGCAAGTTAGACGGCAAAATTCATTCACAGTCCTTAACCAAGATTTCCAAGATAAAGTATTAGCCTTAGTGTAATAAGGATAAGGAATAGAACGGCTGGAACATCCACCTTTTCTTTGTGTTTTTTTTATGGCATTTAGGACAGGTGGCAAAATAACTGTTTGAGTGTCCGCAAACATAACAGAAAATTGCTTTATCTGCCGTGCAAGTGTGAAACGTATGGCCTAATTTATGGCAGTTCCAGCAGGTAGTCGTAGCTTTACCAGGATTAGGTTTCGGACCAGGATATTTAAAAGTTATTTGTGCAGTCTGTGTCACAGGTTTTTTCGGAGACTCATAAGCCAAGTCAGGTTCCCGTTGCAAAGCTGAAGCAGCAGCACGATTGCGATATTTAGCATTTTGTAATTTAATATATTCAAGCCTTTTACATAAAAGTGAAAGATGTTCAATATCGTGGACTACTGTTAAAGATAATTGAGTAACGTAAAATGGTTGCAAGTTTTTCATGATGTGCTAAAGTTGAACCGATTCGGAAGGTTTGATAAGTAACCGGTCAAATAAATTAAGCAGAACCGAAATGAAAAGTGAGGGTTTCTCATCAGTCCCCTGCTTGCGCTTCCTGATCGCATCCCATAATTCTTCGTCGAAGTCAGTAGGTAGAAAATCAGATCGCAATCTAGCCACTAAGTCATGCCAGTATGAAACACGGTGGTTCATAGCTCGAAACCATACCAACCCTCGACTCGAAAATAGATCAACAGCACTAGAAAACAATTGGTCGTAAAAAATGTTACGCGCCGCCCTAAGTTCTTCGACACTCTGTAAAAATAAATTTAGCCCATAATGCTAGTATCCCCATTAAATAATGAACCCCAATTGTATACTGGTACAGAAATTAAGCCTGTATATCCAGAAGGAGAAGTCGTTGAATAATGGATGCGATCTAATTTATTACGTAAATTAGGAGTGGCTGACATACTTGAACGTTGCATAAGAGGAGGTAAGGGTGCAGAAAAAGATACTCTAGGTGGTTGGAACGTAGATGAAGCGGCTAGGTTAGAATTATAAGTGTTATCAGGGTTGTCAACATCATTACTTGCCAAAGGTTCAGTAGGCTCTGAATTGTGCGGTGTTAGCGTAGTAACAGCAGGAGCAACAAAATTAATTGTAGTGGTATTAATATCTGCGTTCGAAGTGACAATTTGTAGTTGCGACTCATCATGGTGGTTGCCGAGTGAATGTATGAGATCTAAGCATTGACTAATTAGGGTTGCATGATCAGGTTTCTGCTCAGGTGAGGGTTGCACCCTACTTAAACGTGAATAAAGGTGAGTCAACCGCGTAACAAGTCTCGGACATTCCGATTCGGAAGGTGAGCTAGAAAATGCCTGAACTAATGCAGAGAGTTTGCTTACTTTATTTTTGCAAAACGTCGAGTTTAAATTAAACGTCGAAAGGTGCAGCTAACTGATAAGCGCCAAGCATTGAAGAATCTTTTTTTTCTAGTGTTAACCTAGCACGTTCTACGTTTTTGGTCAACGTTCATGACCTCCACAAAGTCATGATCAAAACCCCTAAATAACAGTTCGTATAGCAACTGGTCGACTCTAAGCGCATTGACATTTATCTTAAATAAACAATTAACTACGTATTTAGGTTACAGGTTTGCACAGCTGATGTTACTACCTAAAATCGAGCCCCAGAGCGTTAGGCGCCAGTGTTACGATAAAGAAGCTGACCTGCGATTAATTATATAAAATAATCAATGGTAGTAAAAATTGCAGATTAACCTCCTTAAAGTACGCACTGCGCGGAAGCTCTAAAAATTTTCACTTACCGCGCAGGCTGGCCCCACGACCTTTTAAGTCTTCAAAAAAGATATGGGCGCCAGAAATCAGATAATTTCGAATAATACTACAGCTACAACTACAAGTAATCAGAATTTATTAAAGGCATAATAACCTGGTAATCACCAAATGTAATTTATGTAATTCACAAAATATTTGAAAACTTTTGCTACACTATGCAGCCAAAACTAATTGAAGGTGGCCACACGCATTACCACAAATAACCCCTTTTTGGGTCGTTAAATTACTTGAAACTGCAAAGTAAATCTAGAGATATGCATATCGCTGTCATTCATAAAAACCTTTCTTTCTAAGTTAATAAGAAAAAAACGTGAGTGCTTCTTTTACAAAAAAAGGTATAGAGTACACATAAAAATTCAATAGTTTTAAATGCTATATTTAATTAAATTTGCTGAGTGAATGAACTATCTTGTCAGTAATAAATTTAGTATCAGGTATCACCAGCACAAGATTGACTTGGTACTTACATAACTCGTCCTCGATTGGCGTTGTAATAAAAAACGAACCAACTGACCTTCTAGACCCACAAGTTTAGGGTATAAACGCTAGCCGGGAGCTGCTATAACTGGTAACCCGCATACAGCTAGGAATCAGCCTTACGCAACATGGGTGTGTTAGCCCTCGGTGGAGAAGCAGGAGCGATGCAGAAAATAGCAGGTGTTCGTTTCGAATTAGAACAAATAAATGGACTCCAAGTTTATAATCATCCGATGAAAATTGTTAATCCCAAGTGCAATTTGTGAATTCCAAGTGAAAGCTAAAGACATACAATGAATACGAGTATAACAGAAAGAAAAACTTATCGTACCTGAATCAAATTATCATCTTTCAAACACAATCGTCGTGGCGTAATCAGCACGAAGAAAATCCTCGCAAGCAAGTGGCTTGTTTTAGGTACGAAAATATAATGACTCCTCGCGCTGGGCCTTAGAGATAAGCCAGCGAATGTTTGTGGGGCTTTCCAGAATCGGTACGAAATGAGCGTACTAATAAATTAAAGTAATTCGAAATACAATTTGATTATTATTCGAAAACAATATACAGGTTAGTCCTGAAGTAATAGGTATATGAAGAAAACATTCGAGCGTAGCCGAAAAATGGTTTAAAGGACATGTTCTTACTTAGGGTTTTGATGTTAAGTAATTGTTAAATTGGGGCTGTTCCTCACGTATTGCTACAAAGGTTAGAACGCCCTATTCATCCCGGGCGTCGGCAGACGACCGATTCGCCCGGTGCCCGTCACCTCTGGTGTTTAGAGGTAAATTTTCTACCCCAACCGTAAGCCAAAACGCTCGATCTTGGACGGATTGCATTCCCACAAGTTGCCACATTTCTAATTCAACAGACCCCTAGCAGAGATCCGAAAATCTGACGGTTATGACTTTAAGAGCGTCACATTTACGCAGCATGCTGCGCTGGATTTAGACCAGTTAATAACATAAGTTGTGAGTACTAGCACATGCCTCATTCTAGCTTGCCTAACAGCGAATTTTCGTATTTGTACTAGGCGTATTTTGCCTGTTTTATAATGCGACGTTTAAATACAAGAGTCCTTGAGATTTATCGCACTCGATAAGATAAAAGTTTAGTTCCTTTGAGCAGAGATAACTGCTTTCAGTAAGGGTTTCGGCTTATTGTTAGCTTACATCGTGTGCTAGGATCTGCAAGCAGATAATGCTTGCATTTGGGTTGATCATGTTGTTAACATTTTAAGTAAGTTATTTAGTTGTGTATTATTTCAAAATTTAGCTTGCAATCTGGTCACATCAACGTAGTTTATTTGCTTGATGAATGCATCTTGCTGGACGTTTGCAGTGTGACCCAGTTATTATATATTTTTTGGGTGGTCAGCTATCTGTGCGTTTAGTACCCTAAGCACATTTTGTTTGACATTGTTAATAGTGCCTTGTTATATATTTTTAACAATTATTAAAGCCTCTTGTTACTCGTACTACTAATATATTATGCTTTATTCACGCCAACGAACCTGTTGGTTTTTTAAATAGAGTTTAGAATAAATGAGAAGCCACAAAAGGTAGGTACGTTTTTGATTAATAGATAAATCTGTTTTTTCTGTGGCGGTGAACAATTGGCGCTCGTTTGTGCTTCTAAATCATTCTATGCATTTTTTAACTTTAACAAGAACCGTCGCTTAGTCCTTATCAACGCTATTGACTGTCGAGGGTTTGAGCTAGCCAGGACGGTAGCCACATTTCGTTTAATGATGTCACAATTATGTAATCAGTTATAAAAAGCGCAATACTTTTTAACGAGTTTTAATGTTTTCCAAAATAATGGTTAGCGGATTTTGCAAATTACCTCAGTCAAATAATTATTCTACGTTTTTCTAATCTTGATTAAAAAAATGGGTCGCCGACGAATTTATAATTTCCATTAATTGCATTGAAAACCAAATAGGTACACTTATTTCGCTTTTTTGCATGCCAATGTGATGGAGAAAGTAAGGAGAAAGTTTAATTCCTGACCCCGTAGGGCAATCGATTTAAATCGCTTAAGCGGATAAAGATCAGTTTAATCCGGTGTTATATACAATATTTTATTTATTACACTAATCTTTAGTTATAACTCTAATACCATTTAATTTTGAATCAAGGTAAGCCTGGCACTTTTATTCCTGAACAACTAGAAACTACCGATTAAAATAATTCTTTCAGTATGTGATAAACAAAATAACTTTATAGCATTTCATATTTGGAAATGTACTACATTTCTTCATTCAAAATGGATAATAAATGTGGTACTTTTATCATTAGCAACACTTTTATGCCTAGCAACGGCGATTCGTTTTACGTTTGGTAATAGTGAAATGTGTTGTTGGTGACACTGTAAGTCTATGTCAAATTCGAGGTTACCTAGTAGGTTAGGTTTTGCGTCAGTTTTGACACAGATTGACGCAAAACCTAACCTGATAACCTTGAATTTGACATAGACATATAGTGTCACCAACAGCACACTTTAGTACTACCTAAGGCATAACATCAACTGGAGCTGCTTATTGTGCTTTAGTACATAGGAATGAGTTATGCTCATCTTGGTTATATTTTGACAGTTAGTGTCACTTGTATGTAAAAATTTAATATTTTGCATTTCTTATGAAATACGATAAAATAGTATACTCAACACGTTAGCAAAGTGGTTTTTCTGAACTTGTATGGCCGTTTGAGTACTCGTTAACGCTGGTACTCAAACACGCCATACTTGTTCAGAAAAACATCACTTTTCTCTGCTTGTAGAGTAATATACTATTCTTCACATTCTATCGAAAATATGTGTGTCAACATAACCTAGAATATCTAAAAATTTTAGATTTCTGTTACGATCGTAGAAAAAATATTATATGTAGCACGAGCAAAAGGTTTGTTTATGATGCGTGAAGTATGATACTCAGTTTAAAAATTTGTACTTTACATGTCAAAATTAGAAAACATCATTTTAAACAATAATTGTGCCATTATATTTACAATTATTTTAATATTGCATTTAAATACATAAATGTATACATATATATGAAAGATAGGTTTTTTCAAGACAATTTTGATAACATTTGCCATAAGGGTCATGCTGTTCAACATAATGATCTTCTTTTTCTTCTTGTATCCGGCAAGTGGCTTATTTGATTTTACAAATTGTGGTTCTATGAGCTATCTTCGCTCGTAAGGCAGGTAGGCGACTAACCTTGCCCTAAGGACTGTTTTTTACCACAGGTGTTCATGGTAGCCGAAGGGCATGCCATATATGAAATCACTGTATGGTTACACCCGGCCATCCGTCCTCTCTGAAACAATAGTCTGAAGAAAAACTGCATAGAGACCATGGGAATGATTTTGTGAAAGTCAGTCTTGAAAATTGTTCTTCAACATTTAGGTATATAAAATGCTTTCTAAGAAAATAAATTAAATTTACAAACGATATTAAAAACTCAAAGAACATAAGTTGAGTATAAACAAAACTAAACAAATATTTTCTAAATTTTCACAGGCAATTACTTTATTTTCTTGGTATCTACATAGACTTACAAATAATGCTAACCCGATGTTTAAACTTTAGTAACATATTTTTTTAAAACATTACGTTCTTTCGAGAAAACGATGTCAAAGTGAAGTAATCATTTGCTACAGTTTTCGTCGTTTTTGTTATAAAGCTGCTCGTTAACTTATTGGACATTTTGCTTTTATTTTGTCTCTAATTGCTTTTATAAAAAAATGTTGTACACATTATAACGTACGTTGTTTAAAGCTTCCATAAATAAATTTGCAGCGGAATGGAAACTCTATTTTAAGTTAGCTAAATTTATTTTTTAAAAGTACGCGTAACTTCTTAATTTTTAAAAACGCATTCTAAATACTTATCCTCTGCATGGCTAAGTCACTAATTGTAGGCTACGTGCCTGAAGCCATATTATTAGGTTAGACACAATCCAAATTATGATTATTGTATGATTATTTAAAATGAATATTTCGATTTAATCACATTAAAGAGACAGAGCGAGACAGAGACAGAGAGAAGGAGAGAGAGAGAGAGGAGGGGATGGGAAAGTATTTTCGACTAAAACTTGATAACGAAATGAGTTTCTTGTTTAGTGTTACAACCTGTTGCAAATTTTACTGTCTATAATATTATTAGAATGATCTCCTGAAATTCGCAATATTCATTACATATGCTATGATTTCACACAATTCCAGCTCTCTGCTTCTGGTAATCTTTTTAATTTTACTGTATTCTTTACTTTTAAGGTTAAATCTTATTTGAAAAGATAGAAATACTAGTTTACGTAACAAATCCGGAATTTCGTAATTTCAAAAACTTTGATATAGATTTATTTAATTTACATTTAGCTAATGCTCCTTGGGAAATACTATACGAACTTAACAATATTGACGAAAAAGTAAACTTTTTATCGTATTTAATAATTGAACTATTCGATATTCATGCGCCTTATAAATTGGTTAAATTATCAAAACCTCCCGCACCTTGGCTTACTGATAATGTCAGATTAATGATTTCACTTCGAAACAAAGCCTTCAGCAAATTTAAGAGAACAAAAAACCCTACGCATTGGAATTACTACAAAACACTCCGCAACTATACGACTGGTGCAATTCGCAGAGAAAAGAAGGCCTTCTTAAATTACACCTTTCAAGAAAGTAAGAGTAAAAACAATTTATGGCAAAAATTAAAACATTTAAATATTCACACTAAAACAAAACCTAACGATCTCCCAAATCATCTTTCTGATGTGAATAAAATTAATACTTATTTTACTGAATCGGTACAACAATTATCTAAAAGTCCTGATCAAAACTTGGTGGATTATTATAAGGCAAACATGAAAGCTGACTTAGAAACCACTTTTATATTCTCTCAAGTTACAGAGGACATTGTTCTAAAAATAATTGATAGTATTAAGACTAATTCTACCGGTTTTGACAATATTAATATCAAAATGATTACGTTATGCTGTCCAGTTTTATTGCCGCACTTAACTCATATTATCAATAACTGTTTAGATCGTAGTTGTTTTCCGGCTTCATGGAAAGAAGCTAAAGTTCTGCCGCTACCTAAAATTAATTCTCCACTCGCATTTAAAGACTTGAGACCCATATCTATTCTACCAGTGCTCTCAAAAATTCTTGAAAAGGTTGTGGATTTTCAAATAAGGTCGTTCCTGGAAAGTAATAAAATATTACCGGAACTCCAGTCTGGTTTTCGACCAGGCCATGGATGCTCGTCGGCTATGTTGCACATAGTGGATGATATTTGTACTGCAGTTGATAAGAAGCAATTTACAGCTCTGATCTAATTGGATTTTTCGAAGGCGTTCGATACAATTAATCATGAACTGCTTTTAGCCAAATTGCATTTTTATAAGTTCAGTCAATCGTCTATCGATTTTATTGGTGATTATTTAAAGTCAAGGTCACAAAAAGTTTTCGTTAACGGTCAGATATCAGATTCCCAATGTGTAGCAACAGGTGTACCTCAAGGCTCTATTCTTGGTCCGCTGTTGTATATTATTTACACGTCAGATTTTGCATATCAAATTTCAAACTGCAATTTTCACCTATATGCTGACGACACTCAACTATACTATTCTTTCCCGCAGCATAATACAATGCTGGCAAATGATATGATCAATGCAGATATTGATAAGATTGTTGAGTTTGCTGATAAACATTCTTTAGTCATTAATTCCACCAAATCAACATTACTTTTATTTGGTTCGAAAAAGAATAGAGCTGAGGTTATCGAAGAACTGAATTTGAGAGTTGGTAATAGTAAGCTTTCTGTTGCTGAGTGTGGTCGTGATCTGGGTTTACTAATGGATTACAAACTAAGATTTAACGAACATATAAATAAAATTATTCAAAAAGCGTACTGTGTTTTAAAACAGCTTTATTACAACAGGCATCTCATGACCCATGATACCAAAGTTTTATTATCTGAAGTCTGTGTGCTCTCTCATTTTAATTTTAATGATTTGGTATATGGTTCGTGTATAAGTAGTAGAGACTGTAACCGTATACAATTAGTTCAAAATAGTTGTCTACGTTTCATTTATGGCATTCGAAAATTTGATAGAATTTCTCATAAATTAAGTGATACTGATTGGCTTAATATGAAAAATAGACGTTATTTACATACCGCTTGCTTCTTTCATAAACTTATAAAAACAAAAAGTCCGCCTTATTTGTATAATAAGATCAGATTCAGAACTGACATTCATAACATCAATATTAGATTTAAAAATGTGATTACTCCTCCTTCTCATAAAACTACATTTTTTGAACGTTCTTTTTCGTTTAATATCTGTAAAATTTATAATTCTCTATCTGATAATCTTAAACAACTTTCTTTATTAAAATTTAAAGCACACCTTACTTCCTCCTTAAAAATATCACAACGAGCACAATAATTGTAAGCCTTTTATATGATATGTATATTATGATTACTTATATTATGCTTATTTTTTTTTTTTTTTAAATTACGTTTTGTACTTGCTAGTATATATGTGCAGGGTTTAGGTGTTAGAGCAGAAAGTGGCCTTTTGCCACTATCCTGAACCTCGCCCTGAGTTTGACTGACATTTTGTTTTGTTTTAACTGTTATATATTTAGTTTTGTATTTGTTTCAGTCAATAAAGTCACTATTATTATTATTATTATTATAATAAGCATCTTTAGAGGACGCGTAGCCTAGAAGTCCTGTAACGGGCATTTCCGGATAGGTAACGTACAACATATTTAGGCACCTCTGTTTCTTCTTAGTTTTACCTAAATATTGAAACGTTACTATAACAAAAAATCATTATAACGTCGTAAAAACCTGGATATATTTTCAGCTATAATATCCCAAGGCCAGTGATAATTACGAAATAATTTTATTGCAGTTTTCGAAAGCACGTTGCTTGGAAACAACCCGACGCCAACGGCGGAGGGCTGTTGCCTAAAAGCAACGTGCTTGAGGAAGTTGTAATAAAATTATATGTATTTATCAATGGTCGAGGGATATTCGGTTAGACAATTTTTTGCTCTGGAAACTATTTATTTAGTACATTTATTTAGTGGAAGTGCAATTATGAAAAGAATATTACATATTAACGCTGCTATAATGATATATGAACATAGTGAATCACCCGAGCTAACAGCACACGGTCACAGCAGCTGTCACACCGCAGCCCACGGCGACAGATCTAAGTCTAAAAATTAGCAAACTTTTAAGCCATTACCAAAGAATATAGATAGGGGAAGAAGGACAGCCTTATGGGTTATTAGCGTATTATTTAAAAGCTCCTCAGTTCTTGCCTGGCCCTCAAGCAGCCGCCGCCAGTACTAATGAACTCGTTCACGGCTACGGTCGGGGACGCATTTACAGATCCCTGTCGCATTTTTCCCAAGAACGCGTCTCAGCGTTGCCAGATTGCAAGGAAGTTACAGAGTTATGATTTTAACAGCTATTTGTATAAGAGCGAAATTGGCAATTTGATTTTGCGCTCAAAATATACACAAGATTTTATACAGAGTGGAGTAATTTTCGAGGTGCCACCATTGGCATCTCGAAAACGGTAAGAGATACAACTTCGGTCAAATGGGGAAAAAAGTGCACATTTATGAGGCCAATTTATTGACACTTCTGTTTTTCCGAAAAAAACGCATAGCCTACTTGTTATAATCGAAAAACTGAAACTGGTCGATTTTTTCAACCATGCATAACTTTTTTATTATTTCATATAATTTCAATTTTCAAAAAAGAGCTTGTAGGGAATTGTAGGCTCTACAGAATAGGCCTACTTTAATATTTTTCTGATTCGTAATTTTCGAGGTACAGCCCAAACTTACATTTTTTTAAATGGAATGGATATCAAAATTTTGCATCATTGGAAAGCTTATTTTTTTCCCTTTTCATTCATGTATGGTTTCACATACTTATTTTCACAAACTTTTAAAATATTTTATAAAACACTTTTTAATCTAGTGTGCCTTGACTGTGTTAGTTGTAAAAACAAATGAATAGTGTGCTCTGGTTGCTATGTAACAAAACAAAAGACAATTTGCAGTGAAAACTTTCTAAACATACTGCAATAAGAAATAATAAGCTACTAACTACTCAAAGTTTAATCATATGCTCAAAAGTTATTATTAGTGACTTTTATTTGATATTTTTTCCACAAATATTAAAGTTTGGCAAATGTTTTACGTTTTATGAAAATAGGTTTTTCGGTCAGTTCTATCGTAAATAAGTCAATAGTCATAGGTCGTTACCTACTTTCGATTAATTCTTCATTAGCATCGTTCCTTACTGATGTGCTTTCCTGATAAGACGTGTCCCATTCCTTAGGCTAATTAACAGGACAGCTTATAAGAATTTCTTCTGGAAATTCACATTCAGTTGTGCTGAAGTTTGTCTTCAGTGTTGTCGTATACTCTTTTGACGTTTCCTTTTCCGAAATTGATCACTCGAACGCTTAATCTTAATCATGGTTAATTCGTGCGTATATTTTGAATGTAAGCGAAATCGCAGAACCGACTGCGATTTAAGCTTTTTTCGTTTTCCTATAGAAAAAGAATGACGCGATTTGTGGTTGATTAATTGTGGCAATCCACAGCTTTTCACGTTATCTGAAGAACAATTACGTGAAAGAACTGTGTGTGCCATGCATTTTTCCGAAAAGCAGTTTATGAATTCAAGAAAAAATAGGCTGAGTCATAATGCTGTTCCCTTAAATTACAAAACTGCCATGCAACCTGACCACGCAACATCGCCAGTGTCGCCCAAAGAACTCGCATTTAAAAAAGAGATCATGCCAAGGGTCTATGGTAAAGCGACGTCTAGTTCGGGCTCTTTTCATTTGGATGAAGATCATATTGCTTCGCCTATGCAATTAGATGCAGATACCATACCGGATTCGTCTATGATACAGGTTAGTTCCTTTAAAAATGCCCGTTCTGTATACAGTGTGGTGATAACGTCCCGCACAAAATTCATTATTTTCTTATTTAATGTTTTTTGGGAAAACCCCGAAACACCTCATTTTATTTTTTAAAAAGACTCAATTTTCCCCCTTATTTTGATAGATCTCCTCACCAGTTAAATGATGATGTAAATAAATTAGTGCCCCTCGTAGGTAACAATTGTTTTGAGAAAAATACACATGAAGTTCAAACAATTCAGAATTTATTTTTAATGAAAATAAGAGCTATGACAAAAACTACCTAATTTTGATTTTAAAACATTTACCTACCACTGTTTCAGAAATGTGTCAAAGTCAACAATTTAACGTTTCTAAGGAAACAGATGTGGTGCTTTATTTTAATTTAAAAAAAATCTGAATTTTTTGAACTTTATGTGTATTTTTCTCAAAAAATTGTTATGTGGGGTACTAATTTTTTATATCACCATTTAACTGGCGAGATCTATCAACATAAGGGGGGAAAATGGGATTTCCATTTGAAAAAATTAATAATGACGTCATAGCGCAGAAACAAAAGCCCCCCTCACCCTTCTATTTTTGAAAAATTTATTGTTTATTCTAATTGTCGTTACTATTTTGCTTCAAAGAATCAGAAAATAAAAAAATCGAATTTTTATGCCATACAAAATATGATTTTCAGGGACTTCGAAAATTTCACCTAACCATGTTAGGAGGCGGGGTTTTACGATAGCGCTCAAGCAGCCGTTTTGAGGAAAACAACTATACTGTTAAATGCAAAAGAAAATATGAACAATTTCCAGTATGGGAAAGTCTATGGACGGTGCCATGTCCACTTTTTAAAGAATAAAATTGACGTGTCAGGGTTTTCCCAAAAAACATTAAATAACAAAATTATTAATTTTGTGTAGAACTTTATCACCACACTGTATAATAAAATTTTTTAATTTTCCATCGATAGTAGGTTAACACGATGTCCGATTATAGGGGCTTAAATCTTATAGTTTCCCCAAATTTGTTGCTCGATCTTCGTGTAGGTACTAATTAAATAAGGTATAATTAGTTAAAATTTCTTTTAAAGTTTTATTAATTAAATCAAAACTAAATCCCAAGCAGTAAGTATACAGGGTGATCAATTTTCACTTCTTTAGGAGTTTTTATTCAATAACACAAAATGAACAAAAGTTGGCAGTTTCATAAAATACAGAAAAATTATTGACGTTTTGAATTCTCTGATAAATTGTGTAGAAATATGTAGGCAAAACAATGAGCTTGTAAAGCATTTTAATGGAGCCTACAGCATGAAAATCTTTTCTGTTATTAGTATGTTTTATTTTTAAAAACCATATTTCAACAGGCCATGTTAGAAATGCCAACACCTACCAAAACAAGAAAGCGCCGTAGTTCTGCTGTGCTACATCAAAAAATTGCAAAACTGCGAAGACAAGTGGCGGCAAAAAATTCACAAATTTACCGCACTGGGCTTGAAACCAAAAACCGTTCGCGTCTTTGTAAATATGCAACTTTCTCACAAATCTAAACAACCTTGGACAGAAGCTGAAAAAGAATTGACCTTAAATATGTACCACAAATCTCCAGCCCTCTACTTTTTTATGAGAGAAAAATTAAAATTTACTATGCCCTCCAAATCTACAATAGTTTCATGGTTACGGTTAAACCAACTTAATACAGGCACCAGTACGGAACTAATGAAAAAACTGGCTGTTAAAGTTAACAGCATGACCGATGATGAAAAACAGTGTGTCGTATTACTTGACGAAATGCATTTAAAGAAAGGTCTAAAATATAATCCACGCCAAGATATGATTGAAGGTTTCGAAGATTTAGGACATCTTGGACGGAAAAGCAAAATCGCTAGTCATGCACTAGTGTTTATGGCAAGAGGACTTATTCACAAATGGAAGATTCCTGTCAGCTTTTATGTTTCTTCAGGTACCATTAAACATGGAGAGCTATCTTCCCTCATTATTAAAAACATCGAAGAGTTACAAAGAATAGGACTTAAAGTGCGTGCTGTTACTAGTGACCAAGCTGCTACAAATAGAGCTGCATTTTTAAATCTAGGAGTTACTGCAGAACAGCCGTATTTTTTTGTCTGCGACGCAAAAATTTTTGCAATATATGACGTACCGCACTTGATAAAAAGCGTACGGAATAATCTTCTACCAAAGGATTTTTACGTGGAGGGCAAGAAAGTTTCTTGGAAAGATATCGAAGAGGCATACAAAATAGATAAATCTTCTTGTACTGTTCGAGCAGCTGTAAAAATCACGGATGCCCACATCTACCCCAATACTTTCCAGCGAATGAGGGTTAAATTTGCAACGCAAGTGTTTTCCAACACCATGAGTGCTACGATAAGAACTGCTGTTGGAACGGGCGAGTTAAAAAGCACCAGCGCTCTGGATACTGCAGAATTCGTACAGAAAATTAACTATTTATTTGATTGCTTAAACAGTCGAATGCTGAAAGACCGTAATCCATATGCATGTGCTCTATCCGTCAACGTACCGCGTACTGAAAATAATTTGAAAGAGTATTTGCAGTGGGTTAAGACTTGGCAAACATATACATCTAATAACAAGGTGAACCAAGGTGTTTATTGTTTTAAGGGACTTATTTTAACCATGCAGTCAGTTATGGAGCTATGGGAAGACTTAAAACAAGATGGGTATCATTTCCTCCTGACCAGCAGACTAAACCAAGATCCTCTAGAAAATCTTTTCGCGGTCCTGAGGTATAGGGGAGGCAATTCTTCGAACCCCACAGTAAAATCTTTCCGCCAAGCACTACAGTTCAACATGCTGGTTAAATTGCAGCATCCTACAGAGAGCTCCAACTGCGAAGTTGATGAAGATGCTGTTGTCAACATGGCGAATGTTGAAGTGCCAGAAAAAGACGTCATGGGATATGTTGAGGACATACCATATACAGTTGCTGAACAAACTGAATTAGCAGAAGATGGTGACCTCAATTTACTCAGTGAGGTAATAGAAGTTTCAACACAACCAAATCAAGAAGCCACATTAGGAATCTTGTGCGACGGTATATGTAGCTGGTTATGTCATTCATAAAACGCTTTTACGTTTTAATTGTAATCAGTGTCAAAATATGTGCAGCCGTGACTCTGTAGTGCATCATAATGAACTGTTTTTACAGCAAAAAGACTATGGTGCGGGCGACTGTGTTATTTACCTAAAAAAACCTTCAAGTATTTTAATAAAAATAGTTACAATGTTACTTGAACATTTTGAATATTATTTTAAAAATAGTAAGTCGTGTGTAAGTTTTAAGAAAACATTATTAGCATATAGTGTAAATAAAGTTAAAATTTTAGTACCAGGGTGGCTTAACGAGCAAGACACATGTTACTCTCATAAACTGTTTTTAATTAATCATTTAATTACGTGCAAACTCCATAAAACGTTGAAATGGCTATCGCAAGATTTAAGGACTACAAACCAGTCTGGTACACGCAACAAAAAAATACAACATTTAAGTAATGTTTAAAGCTTAAAAAATGTACGTTTATATGCTTACAGATATATTTGCGTACTTCCTATTCTTTGTAACTTTGTATATTATATTGTTTTATTGTATGTAATATTTACACCTTGAAAATCTCATTTATTTAATAGATCATTGAAATTGGCGAGAGTAAGAAATGTATATCTTTATTTCAAAATATTTTAATTTAAACTGGCGTTAATGGATCTGACTCAAATTTCCTATAATCTGCCTTTAAAAAAAAAGTAATTAAACCCGTAAAAGGTTGGGGCAAATTGGGGTTCAATCCCTAACAATAGGTACCTAACTCTTTATTAACAAATTATTATTTATATCGCCCAAAAATTATGTCAAATGCAAGTAATAATAATTTATTTAAAAATAGCTATTTGGCATAATTTTTGAGCGACTTAAGTATAATAATAATAATAATAAATGTCGTTTATTGAGCAAAAATAAATGAAATTGGTATTTTACAATATACTTGAATTATGAATACATAAGTTGCTCAAAGGGGCAAAGTTTAGGCGTGCTAATCGAATTAGCATACTGTTCTACCACTTAACCCCAAGGTAAATAAAGAAAACAGATAATTTGTTAAAAAAAGGTATATTGTTGGGTATTGAACCCCAACCCTCGATTAGTTTGCAGCTCCTTAACCACATAAGTTCTTTTTCGTTTCTACTCTAATTTACGTTTAAAGTGCAGTAATTTAAACTAGAGTATAAATTATTAAATAATTGTGAGTTTTCTGTGAAAACCGCCCCGATTCATTTTTTTTAATAACAGATTGTACAGGACTTGGGTCAGATCCCTAATCACCAAATTAAATTTTTGCATACATTTCTGAAAGATAATTTAATGTCGATAATAAATGTTCGAATAATATTGTCTTATTCTTTGCTGAGACTATACATAGAGAGATCGCCAACTTAAATGTGCCTAAATAGATATTTTTTAATGCATCAAGTAAATGAGATATTCAAGGCGTACTGTTTTAGTAGCCGTACTGTACTCTATACGTATCAACTTCACAAGATACAATATTATTTTTGTTTTTATTTGCTTTTTAAAATAGATCACTGTAAACTATATTAATCGTCAACATTACTTGAACAATAATTTCCTCTCGTATTAAAATTTTTAAATAAAATCCGTATATTGTTTATTAATGTTTTTTTTTTCATTATTTGTACATAGCTAATTCTATATTCATTATAGAATTTTGTGAGAATAAAGTGGGGACAATCCGTATTCCGTATAATCTTGCGCTCATCGGTGAACTTTTTGTTGAAATTATATTAGAAACTTCTTATGTAATTTTTATAGGTACCTAGCTACCTATTAAATGTTTAAAAGTGTTGCATGTGAAACTTATAAAACCTTTATTTTACTTGGTACCAGTTCATCCGATTGACAACAAATGTTTTAAATAATAACAAAACAAACCAAAGAATATACACCTATATTTAATATTCTTTGTAACTAACTTAACTTAGATGTAAGCAGAATCAAACTACTTAAATATTCTTTGGCAGAATACAAGTTTATTTCAGGTAGGTACAACCATTGTAAAACTATTGGAATTGTAGAGAGAAAGTTCTTGCAACACTGTTATAGCTCAAGAATGCTAATGACGCATTTACATGCTGAATGCCACTGATAAGGTAAGCACTTTGACGCTAGGAGCTCCCAGCGGCATTTTCGAACAAAAAATGATATATTTAACCAAGTAAATAGTTATGCAACCCAAATCACAGCATATACGTTATAGCCCATAACGCTGTCCTTCTTCCCCTATCTATATTCTTTGCCATTACATAACTTATAATCGATCCAGTATCTTCGGAGGAGATAGCGAACAAAAATACAAATAAACAAAGAAAGAAAGAGAGCAACGATTTTATGTTATAGGATTATTATTGAAATTCTTTATTGGCAATTATTTACACAAAATTATTTATTGAAAACACAATTATTGAAAGAACAATTAGTAAAATTAAATGAATTTGCTGATGACGTATTGGTTTTCATTATTGAAGAGGTGTTTCCACGCATATTGTTAATAATTTTGTTGTGGTGTTCCTGGTCAATGTTTAGATACGGTTTTATAGAATTGGCGTTATTATGACCTGTAATTTTTAATAATTCTTGTTCTTGAGCTCCACTTTTAGCCAACTGACTGACTGCAGTGGACCTATTGGAGTGGTTAGTAATTTTTCTTCCTCTTATATCCAAACCGATTGCTTCAGCAGAAGATTTTGTCCATCCATTAATGACATTCTTACCTAGAGGCATATTATCATACCAGTGATCATTTTCGGTCTTCCAGTAACGATTTGGTGGTAAAAATAGTCTGTTTGTCTTAATATTTGTGCCCCGTTTTGATACTAATTTAGAAAATAATCTAACAGGGCATGCATTGTCATCATTATTGTTTTCAACTAACCATTTACTGCTAGTGCAGCTCTTTGAGCCTCTCTGGCAGGTTTTACTAAAGACTGGGTTATATTCCACACGATTTGTTGGAGAACCATCATTGTTTCTTTCTATACGAAAAAAGTCTACTAAACAAGCAACGGCCTCACCACCTCTCCAAGCCAATTCCACTGCAGCAATATGATAAAACTTCCTTTGAAGCCCTTCAGGGGTATTTTCAACCCAGAAATTTCTAATTTTGTTTACATCAGATGAGCTTAATGGCACTGAACTCATTTTCCTTTTAGTTGGATCTGATTGCAACATTTTGCGTTTCGCGTCACGAGCATTCCGCGCTTGTTGAAATACTACACTTTTAAATGGGTCTACAATGATTTTGTATTCATTATAGTACTTTTCTTGTAATAACTTGGCAGTTATATTCCATATCGTCTTGACTGTAGCCTCCTTAAACTCGGTACCATCCCTTTTTCTCATATTTACGGCCCAGTCTTTTAGTATCATTGCCAATTCATCTCCGGTACGCTTTTCATTCAGTTCAAATTTTCGGTCGCCGCAAAAATTCATAAACATTCTCCATGTATATTTTCTACTACTTACAGTATTTTGTGGAGTATTTTCTTCTATTATCACGTTTATTGAATGGTTATTATCACTACCAAAGCGTGTATGTGACATTTTACAAAAATGTTCTGTAAATTATGAAACTGTCAAGTTAAATCTGACGTCACAATATTTGATTCTGAGCTGTTAAAAACTTGACTTAACCTAGCAACCCCACCTGTAACCTAGCAACCACACCTGACCGCTGTACACAAAGTGATAACAGCCCATGGGTCGTTTTCAATGTAAGGATAATCTAATTGGTTGATTTTGCCCACATAACTAGAAAAGAGTTAATTTCATTGGATCACTAATTTCACAAAAAATTGTCTCAGTAACCACAGTCAACAAATAATGCACTAATGAATGTATTTGATTTCTTTAGTAATCACAGTCAATTATTCAAAATAGTCGTGTAAAGACAAATTTTCCGAAGTAGTTCCGTAAAGAAATACTTTTCGGCATTAAGGTTGTTTAGTAAAGCATGATTTTCAGGACGGGTGCCTAAAAATATTTTGACATTATAAATTATAAACAAATTACTACTGTTTTGTGGTTGTCTTATCATTAAACAAAATTTTATATACATATTTGAAAAGTAATACACATGAAACACTGAATAACATTTTATATTTTTTAAGTTGTTTGGACTTATTTACAAATATACACTATACTGTACAGGCAATAGATTAAAATACATTTGTACTATATATTGAACATTCAGTAACAGTAAGGCAGTATTCACATAATATTGAGTCAGTTGTTGGTATGTTTAATTATAGTTTTAATAATACTAATACTATCAAACTATCAGACATTGCATACTAGGTATCTATACACACCTACCAAAAACTTATTTTAAAAATCTTATTCAAAATAGTTCTACAAAGACTCTTTAAATAGTGATAAATTATTAAATACTAAAACACTAAAACTGAAAATTCAGACTTTTCTTAATAAATTAAATACAAAACCACAATTTCCTATATTTTGGCATTATACGAGTATATGAAAGAGAGATCTTACGTGAAACGTTGTCAGAAAAGAGTATCTAACTAATAATAATTAACCAAAAACACTATTATTCCTATTAAAATTGGAGCAAAATTATGGACGATCAAAGTAACACTCCCCGATGACTCATCTCCATTAAGGTCAAGAAACCTGGGCTGAATTTTGCCTTCTGTGACATTTTTTCCTTCCATAGCATCACTACTTCCATTCCGATTTCCAGTGCGAGGGTCGCTCTTGAAAGTCCTTTCGTAGTTACAAAAACTGGTTGCATCGACCTCATGTTTCCTAATGCACCCAGCAATGGACTCCACTTCGAACTCGAACAAGCTCAGGCTGCAGTTTGTCATGCAGTAGTTCTTCTTGAGAATCTCGTAGTTGTGGGAATTCTTCGTATGGTTCAACAAATGCATGCCGCACCGGCAAACGAACTCATTATCGTGGAAGTCCTTATGGTCGAAACGTTGGAATAGGTTATAATCTATTCCGAAGATGAAGTTGTTCATTAGACGCGGCATCTGGATTGTGGTAAAGACGCTAGAGTTAAGGTTTTCAAAGCGATTTCTAAAAAATTCAGCAAACGGGGAGGTGATGTTCACCTGGAAGAAACCTCCGAAATTGTTCTCCAGCAACCTTGTGTGGAACTCTGTCGTAATTGACATGGCGTTGGGCTCCACGAGCAGGAAGTCTGACTTCTTGATCAACACTTTTTGAGCTTGAAGGGCGAAGCCGTTCGGTTCCACATAATTTATCTGAAATATATTTAATAATAAAAAACAAAGTGACTAATCTGTGTAGATATTGTAAATTACACTTTTTTCACACAGATACACACTGTTACGATCTCAAATAAGTTCTATGAAATACATTTATTTGCCAAAGAAGTTGGCAATGTATCTTCAACTTTTTTCAAGTTATGTATGGTACAAATAAATAAAGAGACGTTCTATCCATAGGGGATTGATAAAATCTCTATATTCACCTGCATATATTTCTTTCCAATCCCTCCTTTGAATTATACAGTGTGTCCGCGGATTGAGTTCATATAAGGTGTAAATGACAACATATTTTAGAGTTAGATGATTATATTCTAGGAATTGCTCCTGCTTGTTCTCAAGCCAAGATTGTGAGAAAATCAATCAAATTAATTAATATACAGGGTGTTTTAGAACCAATTTTTAAAAAATGGCCAAGGGTACACTACCTTTATTAGAAGAAATAACAAAAAAAAGTATTAAAAAAAGGTGTTTAGAATTAAGAGTAATGGCAGACGCTCAATTTTCAGACAAATCGGTCTACTTTGATTTTTTTAAATATTTTTGGTTTGTCATACCAACATACTTTTTATCGTGACTGAAGGAGGCACTCTTACTGGTTCATGAACTAAGATGTTAAAAAAAATAATGGAGTGCCTCCTACAGCTACGATAAAAGGTATGTTGGTATTTAAAATCCAAAAAAATTTAAAAAATCATAGTAGGCCGATTTATCTCAAAATTGAGAGTCTACTATTGCTCTTAATTCTAAACAACTTTTCTTAATATTTTTTTGGTATCTCTACTAATAAAGGTAGTTTACTCATTTTTTTAATATCTATTCTAAAAACACCCTGTATATTAATTAATTTGATTGATTTTCTCAGAATCTTGGTTTGAGAATAAGCAGGAGCGATTCCTAGAATATTAACATCTAACTCGAAAATTGTTGTGATTTACACCTTACGTGAACTCAATTCTCGGACACACTGTATATATACGTTTTAAAAATTCACAAATGATTTTAAACAAGTAATCATATTACCTGGTTGTGTACTAGTTACCAAGACACAAGTATTTATTTTGTTAGTTTCTATGGATTATGGCTTGTTCAAAACGTATTTTAAATTTGAAATAGATAGTTGTTAACTTGTTATTATTACCTGAGAAGCAAGAAAATGGAGATATATTTTAGGAGGACGAGATATATATCATTCGACTCAGCTTGAAGAGTAGATCCCAAAAATATATAGAAACCGGAAATCGGATTTCTTTTCCGAGGTCGACTTCCGGTCAATTTTTTTTTAACTTTTAACTTTTTCCTTTATAGCTCCTGCAGTTTTTGAGATATTTAGCTCAAATTTGGAATACAGGTTACGCTGCAGGGCTTACATCATTGAGCATATCAAATGGTTGTGAGAATCTACAGGGAGATATTTTTTCAGGGGTCATGCTTCCTTTTCTCCCCCTGAACTTTTTTGCGGTGCGCCGCAGTTAGATTCTAAAATGCAAATTGAGGTTTCTGTTTTGTTTAGAATTTTTTTGTTCTCTTGAAGTTTTTTCGTATCTGCAACCGTTATCGAGAAAAAAAAGTATAAAAATGATTTTCTGTAATTTGCTAGACGAAATTTATATTTTTAAGAACTGAGAAGCAAGAAAATGGAGATATATTTTAGGAGGACGAGATATATATCATTCGACTCAGCTTGAAGAGTAGATTCCAAAAATATATAGAAACCAGAAATCGGATTTCTTTTCCGAGGTCGACCTCCGGTCATTTTTTTTTTCATCTCGTGTTAAATTCTTAATGTCCAATTATTGGCCCCCCTAATTATTTTAGAGCTAAAGTGTAAATACATTTTTTGTAGAGAAAAAAATACTGCATCTATTCATACTGTTGCTAACCATTTTTCATTTTCCATAACCGAAGGAATGCAAAAAATAAAACTAGCATTTTATTATTATTAACTGAGAAGCAAGAAAATGGAGATATATTTTAAATGTTATCTATACGATCCACAAAAGTGAATCTTTGTCATTCTACGTGTAGTTAACCTACATGTTTTTTGTTGCGCGATGAGATAACATCGTCATACACTTGTAATATTAGTTTAGTCTACGACTGTAACTACTACTTTTATAAACAAATGTAGGTATGTATTTGAACTATTGATATCGATAATTTTCTATCTATAAAAAATGTGTACTAAGTTACTCCATGTATTTATGTACCAAATGCCCTGTTAACGATATATATATTAATTGACTGTGGAATAGCAAGTACATAAGAATATAGAAAATATAATTTTTAATTAATTTAATTCTACACTGTATAGAACAAACTGAATAGCGGAAAAATTTATGGTTAATAAAAAACTATGGTTCATTGTTTTCTACTGAACAAAGATATTGGGTATGTTTTATTTACGGAAATATAGTGTAGGTATGTCAACTATTTTTGCGGTAGTATCACGAATGTGGATTGCGCTAATTCCAACCGCAATGGACATGAGTGATTCCACCTCAAAAATAATCTACGTAACGTTGACTAAGAATGGTATTCGAGGTATTATTAAATTAATCAAATCATTTTTCAAATTATTTAATCGTGAAATCTAGTAACAAGCCACGCAATTTCTATAGTAACAGAAAACGAAAATGTATTTTTTCCTAATAAAAACTACATTTGCCTAAAATATTTATGAGTAATATAATAGGTCGTACGCTTATTGTCGATGATCTTTTGATCAATATTATTTCGTTATAATCCCAAAGCTGGAAATATAACGAGTTGTATTTTCTTGCATATTATGAAATAATATTCATTAAAAACTTGGAGATTATTAGGCGTACTTTGAATTATATTTGAAAAAGACTATACCATTCATGAGGCTAGAAACCAATAAGAATGCGTAATTTTCATGTGTTACAACAGTTATATCAGTAACTATGGCGATATCGATTATACAAACATTTGTATAATCGGTGTAATACCAATCTTTGTATAATCGCAGTTATTAAAATCACATAGCCTTGACTAAAAAATGTGACAGGTATACTAAACGACGTTAAAATTTGACAAATAAACACAAATTATTAAATTTGTGAATTTCTTGTTTTTCTTTATTTATGGTATAGTCTACCTGTATACAACTCGAAAATCGAGCGTCGGGTGGTGTTTCAGTCAATACATCTCGTATAATCGATTATTTTCGATCGTCTAGTTACATCATATATAATAATGTAATGATTTAGAATATACCATAAAACGCGTATTACTATTTTATTATTTCAGTATCAATGCTGATGATTTATGTTTATCTCTAACTCACTTCTTGTTGCTTTTTATGCTTAAAACACACGACATATCCTAAATAATTAACTGCATTTCTATTTTTTTTTATTTGCAGGTGAAACAAAACCAAGTTAGCTTGTACCAAATCGATAATAGCGCATCGCTATATTGTTACTATTGTGCAAGGTCCTATTGGCCAATACTCTTAATTGGAGAGATAATGATTGGTTCGAAATACAACGAATTATATTCTCATATATTATACAACTAAACGATCGACAATAGGCGATTATACGAGATGTATTGCATGAAACATCAAGAGATGCATTGAGTCTAGTGATGTTTCATTATACAGAGTTTCTGGAATTTTTGATTGTCGTGTTATATACAGGTAACTTGTAAAATAAATAAATAAAATAAGTAAAGTAAAAAATAAACAGAAATTAAGAATTTAATAATGTTTTATTACTTCTCACATTTTAAATTCATGGGTATGAGGTTTTAATATTGTCTTCGAATGCTTGTTACATTTTCCAGCCAGGACTATGTGATTCTACTAATTGAGAGTATACAAAAGTTAACATAACCGGTTATACAAAGGTTTGTATACTGCTGTTGTAATACGTGGCAACTCAAGAAAATTAGGAGTTTTTATTGATTTCTACCCTCATGAATGGTATAGTCGCTTGAATACCTTCCAGGAAGGTATATCCGCTATTTTTTTATTGATCAAGAAACATCGACTTCTGGATTTTTATTGATCAATTTTTGACATTTCTACTAACAGCTTTATACTTTAGTAAAAAGTTGTGTATATAAGCCGTTTACGACGTTTTTGGGACAGAATTGGCTATGACTTGTTCTTTTCATGTTGGACTAACTGATTCGATGATGTAGCGGATTCAACTTTTTTTTTCTGTCAGTGTCTGTTCGACATTTTCTTGCCAACACATTGCCAGATTTATTATTTTAATATTCGTAATAAATGATTTATTTATTTATTTATTTATTTAATTCGCACTCAGCCAACAGCCGTTAGGCCAATTATAGGCGTCGCCGTGCAGTTATGAGGACTTCCAACCCCACTAACGACTGTCATGATGTTGTATGACCGCCGGGACCAACTTTTTTCCGTGATAGCCGTACCACGAGGCGCCGAGAGATGCAGCCGTGGAACTCCCATCCAAGTTCTGACCAGAGACAGCGTTGCTTAACTCTGCTGATCGAACGTGGACGCTTGTTCAAGCTACACCACTCGGGACCCATCAATTGTGTAAAAATAATTTTAATTTCCGTCAAAGGAAAAGTCAAAATGCCCAAAATAATTTTGTTACAACAAAAAATTTCCGTTAAACGATCCTACTTCTAATTTAAAAAGGACAGACCATATTTAAAAGAACGCTAGTTGATGTGGAGACTAGAGAATATCCGGAAACAATGTACCTATTCAGAAAACGTAACCTTAAACTGAAAACAACCTAACCTAACACAAAAAGTGTCAATTTCCATGAGGGAGTTTAGTTGCAACAGAGGTTCTGCCAACAAAATTACTAGATGGTCATAGCTTCAACTGACCCAAAAATATCGTGAACGGCTTATACATACGCATACTTTTTACTAAAGTACAAGGCTGTATATTTAGAAATTGAAATACATAGAAACCTTACATAATATACAAAAAATTACAAAATAATGTAAATTGATTCCGAAGTAGTGTATTTCCTAAGCAACAGCAAAATTTCATTAAAAAAATTCTTAAAAATTAAAAATAGTTCAAAATCTGATTCTTAATTTTAATGTATCCAGCTATATATTTAAATTTTGCTTTTATTTAAAACTAAAATTCGTTTAAGCAACAGAAGTTTTCAAAGATTTACTGTTAATTTAATTCATACTGAACACCACGAGTGTTATGGAAATTTTCTTAGATCTGATCAGTGCAATTTCAATTTCTTAGTGTCATAATAATGTTATAATCAACCTATTAATAAAACATGATTTCATTTGATGCAAACTTTCTAGGCCACACTGTAGATTAGAAACAGCGTTGATTTTCTTAATAACTGAAAAGTCGCCTATGAATCTGAGGCAAACGCTTAGAGGAGTTTTCGATGTTTTTTGTGTTACAATGTGCTTTTAGAAACAACAAAGTCGACTAAAAAACTGTATTTCTGTATCTTCCTTTTGATTTCTAAAGAACTTGGACTTTGACATAAATGTTAATATTTACTATAAGATTGCAAAAATAAATAATTAAATCAATTTACTACACTTTAATTTAAATTAACAACTATATTTTAAAGCTTTTAAATTTTTTTTCATTCAAATGCACGTTTATTATACGTGCATATAAGTTCTCGGGTAAACTGCCTTGAAAATTCTCTTTATCTGCGATCATGTAAAAAGTGCCTGCTTTCTACAATGATTTTAGTGCAAAATGAAATGCGTACTTTCGTAAAAGATTGTGATAGTAAATAAAACGTTGTAAGACACATTTGTAAAAAGTCTCTTCATTGAACTCACAGCTTTTAAAAAACTTTCTCGTACCTTGCTCGTGTTATAAATCAGTTCGTGCAATAAAGCAGGACTTTTTACACTTGTATCTTAATAGTTATTTAGACCACCAGTGTTAGAAGTGCAACTTTTTTCAGAAGTGTGGAGGGTTATTAAACGAGGCGCAGTCGAGTTTAATATTCCACACGCGTGAAAAATAAACACGCTAGCACGAGTTGTCTATAAGATTTTTAACAATTTCATTAAATATTCAAATCCAAGCCTATTTTGTATAGAATTGTATTTGCCTTAATTTTAGTCAAGTGCGTTGGTCAGTTCTGGTGACCAAGGAAACGTGTATTGGTATCTAAGGAAACTTTCAATTAGAATCGTTCATTCCTAAATTAAAAGAAAAGTGTTGTAATGTTACAATATGGTTATTATAACACCGAAAACAGTGTTACAATACAGTCCATTATAACACTGTTTATGTATTCTTGTTTTCATATTAAAAACACTGAAGGAACCTACCGTGTTTCAGACAACTAACAGTGTCAAATTTATGAAATGTCCAACTTAAAAGTTTTTGATAATTTTTTTGTTCAAAGTAGATAAAATAGTATATTATACTCGTTTAATAAGATGCGTTGTAGCACTCCCCGTACGCTCACCGTACCCCAAATTCACTCGTGCTACAACAGGCCCACTTGTTAAACTAGCCTAATAATATACTATTATAAATCTTTAAACACACTTTCTGGTATAGAGTAAAGTAAAGTTCAGGGCGCTTTATTCCACACGTTCAAAAACAATTAAAAAATTCTAATACTAATACTTTTCTCAAATTTGATACAAGTCTTTATATCGTATTTTTTTGTTAATAAATTTCCTAATATTCTTGAACCTCTTCGAATAGCGAGACCAGTCATAAATAAATAGACAATCACATTTTCTTAAATACTTCAATAAAGCACACATTTATATTATTTCTATTTCAAATATCTTTAAAAAAATGTCGAAGTCACTGAAACAAAATAAGTTATATTTTTATTGCAAAATTATTTTCTATTCTTTAATTAAATTGCCAACCCATATTCTTGAATAGTAAAATACTGTTAAATATTAAAACTAGAAGTTCTGTAACTAAATTTTAATATAAACCTATTGGTAATTTAGTGGTTACTGTTTAAATGGCATTTATGTGATTAGTCGGTCATTTCCATGATTTACCTACTTAAACAAGTGTGTTTATTATAAATAAATTACAAATTAGTTCTTCACACTTGGTTCAGCAACTGAAAGTCGTGTAAAAATCGTTTAAGCTGTAGTTTTATGCAACTATTTCAATTATTGGTCGACTCATGATGAGACACTACAAACTGTCGGATTGTCCCCTTATGTTATATTTCCTATCTATGAATTTTATAATTAAGAAATCATGAAGTATTTCACTTTTATATGTATAATAAATATATTTTAGCGGCTATAGATATGCCAATGAAAAAACATCACCGAACAAAGGAAAAACAGCTAGTATTTGCTAATGAGACAGCAAACTGTTAAACTTATTAAAGAAACCCTTCTGCTATAAAGAACTAATTACAATTATTTTTGTAAAAATGTCCGAGTCTAAAATATTGACATAGCTCAGAACAAATCAAGCAGACAATGTTTCAAGCGTTGACTATTAATTAAGATCTGTAAATGTCAGCCACCACAAGAACCGGATAAACATATAATTTAAAAATATGTAGGTTGTCAAGAAAAGAGGTAATGAATCTAACAATTTTTTGAATAAGATTATTCTAGAACATACGTTTGATCATTTGGATATTGTTAAACGTCTAACTTTGCTACTTTATCGAAAAATTTAAGAAAAATTATGGTTAAAATATATATTTACAGTAGATGAGATATAATGTTATTATGGCAAAATAGTTTTATAATAAATAGTCTCAATTCATTTATATTTTGATTACTTTCTATTTGATACAAGTCTCGTATTGTTATAATAGCAAAATATTTTGTATTCAACGTAAAATAGTTATTTCGACAACAAGTGTTAGAAGTGCAACTTTTTTCACAAACGTTAAAAATAAGCACGCAAACACGAGTTGTCTATAAGATTTTTTAAAATTTCATTAAATATTCAAATGCAAGTCTATTTTGAATTTGATTTTCCTTCAGTTTAGTCAAGTGCGTTGGTCAGTTCTGGTAACTAAGGAAACGTCTATTTAAAATCGTCCATTCCTGAATTAAAAGCACACACCGAAATTAATTTAAAAAAGCCTACTTTTTTAAATGAAATTTTAAAAAAATTAATAATGAAATAGCTGTCAAAATAACGTACCTTAGTATGTTCAATTCCTATCGTCTTAGCAGTTACATTGAAGGAATGCCGATTGATTCGTCCAATATTAACATTGTTCATGCTAAATCTATCCATCCCCTCGACGTCATAAAGTGAGAATTTGGGAAGCTCGGTGATGTTGGAGTGTTTAATAATTATATTCTTGACTCCTCTTGCACCCATAAGCGCCATTTCAGCAAAGGCTATGTCCTGGACGTTATTAATCAAAAGAGAATTCAGACTGGAAAATGCTCCCGTTGCCAAGTACAGCTGCATGCAGTTCATGATCCCTAGAGTATCCAATTTTTGCAATTGCGAGAAGGAATTTCTCTCGACACTAACTATATGGCAGTTTCGGATTATTATCATCGATGTTGTTTGCATCCCCATCATCATACTGGATGTTAAGTGCAAGTCCTTTAAAGAAATGAAAAGATGCACATACAGTTTATTTTAAACAATTGTAACATACCTTTGAAGCTTGGCAATCACATGTAATTGAAAAAACTTCATTTCTATCGGGCTGGCAATCACAAATATCACAAATATGTGCAAGAGAACTGTGTGCTATAAAAAGCAACAAAGTAAACACTAATAACACCATTTTTAAAAAGCTGTTGAAATTCAAAAGTGGCACTCACTCCGCACACGCCTAGCGAAATGAAGACGAAAACAAGTTTACTATCACATAAATATGTGTAAATTAACGGAAATGTCGGCTTTCATCGGAAGTAAAGATGCGGTTTGATGTAGTAGCGTCGTGCCTTTCGCAAAACTGGCATAAAGTCATAGTGGATTCGCGGTTCCCGGTAGCGAAATTGGGTGCAGTTTTAAACTACGTGATGAATGAAATGAGTCTCATTGTTTGAATCATTAGTTCCGCGAAGAAACGTTCATTATAATTATGTCACAAAGGCAGACCGACTGACACATATTTGAAAAATAAGTACATGCGAATAATTTGTAGTGAGTAACACAATGAAACTAACGAACAGTTATTGACGTGCTCCTCACTTGTATTAATTTATATTTAATAAGAACTTTTAAAGCAAGTGAATTATATAAACTGGTCACTAAATTTTGATTAAATACAATCAACTTAATTGGTTTGAAAGATGTTGATAGCTGAACAGCAGGCTTTAATTTAGAACTAAACAACTAAATCCGAGTATCCGAAGTAAAAGTAAGACAGACGTATGGTTAGTAAAAGCGTTTTCTGTGCTAGTTGACCCATTCAAACGATTAAATAATGTGGACTACTTTTCTATAGACCACTTGCATAGGATAAAGCTATTGAAATACTAAATAGCTAATTGAGTGGATGCTGAATACATTAGAAACTGGAAATGCTGACAGTATAACGAAAATTACGTAAATAAAATATAAGTTTTTGATCATAAAACTATATGCGCATGATAATGATTATAACCTTTGAATTTTTGAATGTCAAGGGAATTTTCTTAACAATTGTTCGACTTTTAAAAATTAGAATTTAAAACGAAGTATAATTTTAACCTAATCAATATTGCAAAGTAGTTTATTATTAGCTTGATATTTCTCCTTCCATTTGACGACGTCATCGAAAATTATTTTAAGTAAATATTCTACATCGTTGGAGAAGAAGTTAATCTCTCGGTTATGATGCCATAAGGTTCATTCGGATTATTTTAAGCATTTTGGAATATATCGAGCGAAATGAAATCAAATGTATTTAAAAACTAAATTAATTCTAACTCGCTGACATTATACTACATAATCTACGAATGTGACCGCAGAAGAATTTCAAGTATTTTGCCGCCATTATTAAGTATCTAAGTCTGCATCTATACGCCACCTAGAAAAAATTAAGCACATAATATAACTAAAACAGTTTTTTAAATGAATGGTAGGATTATTTATAGAAATATTGTTTTCTCAGTTAATTAATTTTTGTGGCTAGAAAATCTCATCGAATACATTTACTGTACCTCAACAGTAAATATATATGGATACGAGTACATTTACCTTGCAATTCCAATTCGCATTGCTATAACTACCTGCAGCGTTGAATCGTTTATAAAAGAGATATTTAAATACCATAATAAACCATACAATATTCTACATTATTAAATGTAAATTTATTGTATGAATATTAGAAATTATAAGTGCTACGGGTATAAACAATGTTATAATTACTTAGTACAGTATATTATAAAAGCTGCCCTGATTATTACATATCAATTTTTAAAGATGGGAGATGACAGAAGTAAAACAGCTAGTTAGACTTAAAAATGCAGCCTTTGGAGTTAAACCAAGAGTTAAAAAGCAATATGTAAACTGGGGGTGTCCATAAATTTCTCTGTAAGAATACATTTAATCCACACGCACGCCGCCGGTTGTGTCACTGCAATTTAAGTTTAGCCAAAATATGATTACTAACTGAGAAAAATTGCAATACAACATTCCATCCATTTATAAATTTGTTTGAAGCCATGCTTTGCAAATAAAACCTGAATCCCACAGCATCTATAAACTAAATTGTTATGGACACATTAAAGAAAATTGAAAGTCGCTGAGCATTAATTCTGTAAATTGCTTTTTTGCTTACTTAAAAGTAAGAAGATGCTATTATATACGACCCACTTCGAATCTCCGATGTAAGATTAAGCTGCGATATGTCACTCTGCCATTTTAAACAAGAAATTTGTTTTGTCTTATAACTATTAGAATATTTCTACCATGAATTATAATCTAGTTCAAAGAACATAGTCCAGTCAAATGGTGCTCAAAAAGGGCGAATATGGGAAAGTTTTGGTGGAGTTTTGATATTTGATTCCTTTATGTTTTTTGGGTTGCCGTTTACGAATATCAGGTTTGCCAACACGAAGTAATTTTAGAAAATCTCGTTTTTTACACAGTTTTTGCTTAAAAAAAGTATTTTCGGTCAAAATTCTGGTTGGCAAACTGGATATTCGTGTACAGCGACCCAAAAAACATATAGGAACCAAATATCAAAACTCCACCAAAACTTTTCCCATTTGACTGGACTAACAGCCGTATAGGAAATTTAATATAGCCGGGGTCGGTAGCTCAGTGGTAAGCAATCTGACTACTGATGTAAGGTCGCGAATTCTACTCCCGGTCCCGGTGAGGTTTTCAAAAATAAAAAAATGCAGATCATGAATATCATAATACAATAAAGAAATAAAGAAGTAAAAGATACACCACTTAGCTATAAAAACAGCTGTGTGTGGCTTTGCAGATATTATTAACTTTGCATCGATCATGCATGTGCTAGAAAAAATCTATATAAAAAAAGCAATTCAATTTAAAATAAAAGCAAAAATTCAATCTATGGAAAATGAAGCAGAAACCTTTTGACCAGTTTATTAAAATTATTCCGATGTATGTGTAAGTTATTTTCTTTAATGTACAACTGAAAGTTATTATAGAGCTTTCGCATGTAGTAATTGAAACATCTTTGACCGACTGATTTATTTACTTTATGTGGGATAGCATCAGTTCTGTGCCTAGTAATGTAATTATGATTATGCGTATTTATGCTTTGTGAGTTTTTCCAAATATATTTTAATATGGCACTATAGAATAATTGTTGCAATGTCATGACATTCGAATCACTAAAAACAAGGTTAGTCGGATATATACTAGGCTTTCCTAAAATAATTTTTAATATATACTTTTGTATTATTTCCACCCTCTCCGTGTAAAGACGAGCTGCTCCACCCCAACCTAGTATGCCATAGGACAAAATGGACTGTACCAAAGCATAGTAAAAAAAGTAAAGTTGTTTAACTAATAATATTTCTTTTAATTTCTTAATGACATATATAGCTTTTCTTAATCTATTGCATATATTGTTTATTTGAATGTCCCATCGCATGTGTTGGTCCACGGTGATTCCAAGATACTTGGTGGAAATTACCTTTCTTATGTTTATGTTGCATTTACAATTACGAGTAGTTACAGGGCAATTTGTATCATGAACTGTAATGTTAGTAAAATCAGCTTGACTATTTGCATATATACTAAAAGTAATAAACACACTTTTTGAATAATTCAAACTTAATATATTTGCATCTAACCAACCTTTTATAATAGACAAATCTTGTGTTGCTGCAGTTCTCACCGCGTGCCAACTTTCTGCTTGCAGAATCAGGACAGCATCATCCGCATAAGCAATCAGTTGACCATTCAAATCAGTAGATAGTAGAAGGTCATTAATATATATTAAGAATAGTACAGGTCCAAGTATGGTACCTTGGGGTACCCCACATGTAATTATTTCCGAAGAGCTTCGAGTCTGATTAATATTAACTAGTTGTGTTCTATTACTTAAATAATTTTTGAAAATACTTAATGCAGTTCCACGAATTCCACATTTATATAATTTGTTTAGAAGGATTGAATGATCAACTGTGTCAAATGCCTTAGCAAGATCGAAAAATACTGCAACACAAGGTTCTGAATTGTCTAATGCGTTGTATATGCGCTCACATAGTAATGCAATCGCGTCATTTGTGCTCTTAGTTTGTGTGAAGCCGAACTGGTATTTTGAAAGTACTTTATGCTCTTTGAGAAAAGACGTGAGCCTAATATGTATTAATTTTTCAAAAATTTTTGCTACATTGGATATAATAGATATAGGTCTATAATTTGAAATACAGTTTAGCGGTCCACCTTTATGTATCGGAGTTATAACGGCAACTTTGAGACAATTAGGAAACGATCCTTGCAAAAAACAGTTATTAAAAATTGTAGCAAGAGGTGATGCAATAATATTTGAAATTGATTTTAAAGTTTCAGATTTAATATTGTCTATACCGAAAGATTTGTTATTTTTAAGCTGTTTTATAATTGAAATAATCTCCTGAGAATTAGTTGGGGTAAGAAATATGCTGTGCTCTAAATTCGAAATTTGACTAATCATGCGAGATGTTTTTTCTTTGTCCAACTGAATTTTTTTGGACAATACCTTACTAACGTTAACAAAGTATTTATTAAATTCATTGGCTATATCCTTTTTGCATTCTATAGTTTTGTCATCAATAGTTAAACAATTAATTGACTGTTTTTGTGGTTCATTATTTAATGCTTCTTTAGCAATATTCCATAATTTTTGTGAATTGTTTTTATTGAGTTCAATTTGTTGACGGTAATATTTGTTTTTAGTTTTGACAATGAGAGCATTTATTGTTGATTTATACCTTTCATATGTTTCCCGTATTACATTATTTTGTGGATATAAACGCATTTGATGATATAGCTTATCCCTGACGTGAATTGATTTAATTATGCCATTTGTAATCCAGGGTTTTCTCTTTCTGAATTTATGAGATAATGTTCTGAAGTAACTACATTTTTCTGTTTCAAGTTGAATTATTTCGATAACATTTTCAAGCGATTTGTTAGTATCTTCAGATATGATCGAATTCCATTCAATTTTTTGTAGAACTTCTGTTAGTTTTTTATAATCAATTGTTTGAATTTTTTTAGTGTAGCTCTTTTGCCCATAGCCAGATGCTTCTGATTTATTTGGGAAAGTAATGTTTAAAATAAGAGGATTGTGATCGGTAATTTTTGAATTTAATATCATGGGTGTGATTTGATCTTTACAAATGTTAGTTTTGAAAAAAATGTGATCTAAGCATGTTTTATTATTCCTAGTAGGTGTATTAATGTAAGAACTGTACCCATGCCTTGAAAGAATATCCAAATAGTTATGTGTGTTTATGTCATTGTAATTTAAAATATCAATATTTAAGTCGCCTACTATCAATTCATTCTCCAAGTTACAGAATTTTTTTATATGATCAAGTTCGTTTAAAAATTTATTAGTATTATAAGCAGGTGATTTATAAATAGATGTTACACCATATTTTTTGTTATATTTTGTTATTTGTAATTTCATTATATTGTAATTGTCGTAGAAAGCATCTACAGAATGCCATCATTCGGAAGTGATGTAAAGCCGTGGGTCCCATGTTACTACGATGTGTAGCATGTAAAAAATCTTTTGCTAGGGTTGGAACTCCTTAGTCTCGGCAAAATTCTATAAGTAGGACTTTGACCATATGACCGTAGCAGTCGGTGTCTAAGGTACCTGGTACACTCTGCATGCCTAGACCTTGTCCATTAACAAACAAACAAACAACAATTTAATATAATTCAGCCTTGAAGCATTGCTCCACAACTACCTAGTGACGCCGTCTAGATCTAGACTTTCTAGACTCTCGTCTTGTTTTGTTTGACTGGCCAAAGTCTTTCCTAGAAATTTCAAGATAAGAAAAAGCTTTAGACAATATTCTAGACCTGTTTTAAGACTCTACATTAGCTGATAGGTTGTAAGTATGAATTTTAATATTGAAAATGTTTAACGAATTAGAAGTGTGACGGTAATATGAGGCTCCAGTAGCGATTTGTGTGGCGCTTGGAAGGTGCGAACTTTTGCAAATTGCAGGTGAATTTTGTTGGTGTCATTTTGAAGATCTCGTCAAGGGCGAACTTTCTGGAAATGTTGTGAAATGTAAGATTCGAGGGGGAGAAAATCCGGGGGTTAAAACGATTTTTTGGGCACGAAAGCGTTCGGTGCTGTTACATCGCATACTTATTGAAAGATCCAACTGTGATTTGGTTTGGAAAGAGGATGAACAAAAATATGTGGAGCCGCCGAACGGATGGCTTGTAATTCTCAGAACTCCTTCAAAACAGCTAACAAATGTAATAAAGAATGACTCATATAATCAATACATATTCTAAAGTTATATTAAAAAAATAATATAATATTGAATTCAACATCTTTATCTAATTTGAGATTAATAATAAATTGTAGAAGATGCTGAGCAGGTTCAAAATTGTAGTACGTATTATATTTATTAATTATCTGCTATGCAGTAGAACTTCACAGTAACGCTTGGCGTGGTGTATAATAAACAATAACAATAAATATGTGAAACATTTTAAAACTTCTCTATTTCTATCTCTTTTATTTTAAGCCAGACTTGAAAATTAGCCAAGTTCAGTTTCAATGCATTAACGAAGGTTTGTAAATTACAACTTCTGTAAATTTTTTACTCCCATACATTATCAGATAGATAAGTACAAGTACAAAGTTTCAAAAAGAGTATTTCTATCAGTTAACAAGGTTTACTGATACTTACCTGCCTACTTAATAAATGTGAATGAAATATGATTGTCATCATACACGGGTAGGTGGTAGATACAACAAATTATACTTTATTCCAGAAAGTTGTTACACTGCAATAGGTACTTTGATAAGCGAATATATTAAGGGCCGGTTGCAGAAAGCAATGTTAAGTCTGGTGTTAGCTAACGTCGCGTCAAAGTGAACAAAAACGAATCAAATCTCAAATGCTTATGGTAACTAATACATTAGTAAACAAAATTTGATGCGATTTTGTTCACTTTGACGCGACGTTAGCTAACACCAGACTTAACATTGCTTTCTGCAACCGGCCCTAAGTGTTCAAAAATGTATGCAAGAAATGGAAAACTTGTTTATTTTTAATTTCTTAAAAAACGCTACTTTTTATAAAAGTTTGAGCTTTGTCTAAAATCAATAAAAAATTAAAACAAATAACACTCCACTTTAATAAACAAAAATACAAATTGCACTTATTAAAAATATATATCAAATGGTGAGGGCATTTGACAATCAATTTCAGTTGCCAAATGAATTTTCTCATATTGTTTTAAGTTTTTTATGGGTTTTAGACAAGGCAAAACCTTTTATAAACACGTTTTTTTAAAAACCCGATAGTAAAGAAGTTTCCCATTTACTGCATACTTTCTTGGACACGGTGTATATCTAGAAAGAGAAACGTAATCGGAAACTCATTGGTATATGTTGCAGTTTAAAAAAGTTGATGAAGCCTCCTATGAGCAAAATACAGGGAAAAAAGAGATAAAAAATAAAGTCGCCTTCTTTCTTAACTGACAAAATCTTTAAATTTCATAAATACAACTCACGGATGTGTTCAGACACAGAAAATAGGAGAAATTGATATACCTGATTCCAGTGGCGTACATCACGGACATCTGATTGTGTTCTGTCATATGTCAAGCGAAAGGTTAAGTGAGCAAGTATAGTAATTATGTACATAATTTTTAAAATTACTTTTCAAACCTTCAATTTTGAAGGATCTTATTTTCTTCAAGATTTACCGTTCTTAAATTTACAACTGTTCTGAAACTTAACTTTCATAGTTCGAAGTATAACATTATTGTATTATACATTTTATTTAAATGTTGCTTCTCTACTGAGTTTATATTTTTGAACAACCAATCATAAAATCAACGAAATTTTCAATTGCATCCCTCCACATTCTAGATATATGAAAACAACAGTATGTAGTTTATTCCACCCTAGCGTGACCCCCTATCCGTAGGAAGCACGCGCATTTAAAATACAGAATGGTTAAAAAGGAATTTGAGATTCTTTTGCATGTAAATTTTCCTATGCCGCTATCGTCGTTGATACTGATGTCATAACTGTCAAAACTTTCCCACTTTTCAGTAGAACGAAAAAACATCGCTGCTTGCTTATTTAATATTCTAGAACTATTTATATTTTTATAAAGTACTTTCCGGTAAACATTAACGTGGTTACAAGTTTTTGCTGATAATGCAATTCTATATTGATTACCATATGATGACATTTGTGATTAAATTATAATACATAATGAACGAAAATCTTAATTCATAGGAACTTACAAATATTTTATCATTAACAGTAAAGAAATAATTGAATATAGAAAATATCTTTATCGTGAGACATTTGTTAACGAAATATATGTCCACATTTCTGTTTAGAACAGTTGCTGTGCCTTAGCTTGTTGTAGAAGTCGCAATAATCAGATTTAATCATCGATTATAATTGTTGAATATAGACATATTTTGTTTCACCAATAAGCTGTGGCGCTAAATATAGGATGGCGTGATTGATCGTATTCGTTCTATACAATTTTCGAGGAGGTTCCACCCAAGAATCGGAAGAGTTTGAATTTAATAACTCCGTCTGGCGCAAGTATCCGTTGCACAAGGATCCCCTTTTTCATATCCAGGTCGGATGCTTGTACTTATACATTTCGCGGTTGTATTTATGAAAATCTGTATATTTTAAATATACTACTTTATAAGGCGACGAATTCTGCCTTGCCAATTTTATTATATACAGACAAAAATACTATATGTTATTCTGAGCAAAAGTATCTCTATGTGGCTCGGCTGTACTTATCTGCCTCGCAAGCTCGGCAGAGCCATTCCACATAAAGTGTAACTTTTGCTCCTAATAACATAATATATTATTCCATTACTTGTTGAATTGGCACATTGCTTGTTGTGGTTTCTTTCATTGCGTATCTATTTTTTTGCCACATAGCTATCATAATCGGCTTGGTTTAAGTTATCTTTTTTTAACATTGTAGTATTGGTACTACAAAAAGCTAGGACAGCTTCTAAATCCAGAAGCCATGAATTTTTATTATTTTAGGTGATTAAATGACCTTACCTGTCATATAATAGGTAGGAATTATTCACATGGCATACCAAATTTGAAAATTAAAAGCTACAATATAATAGCTATTTATAATACAAGTACATAATGCCTTACTTGGGGCGCCTATTTAAATGAAGGAGCCATCGTTTGGGAGAGAGTCCGTATAAAGAGGCAAGCCCACTAAAAAGCATTATGTAGGTACGTGTTCTATACTAAGTTTTATATTCGACTGCTAAAATCGAAAAAATGGAGTTTTATCAATTTTATATCTGTTTTGTGACAGAACAAAAATGACGTTACAGTGCCTTGATGGATATTGTCAGTTCTTTCACGATGAACACTTTTGACAACAAAAAATGTGTTATAAATATTCATTACCATAATAAATACTGGATGATTCTTCATTTACAAACACTGTTCCTTGTTCATGTTCAAATTCATTCAAATACGGCATGTCATGTGCACATTTATTGTAACATTTACTTGACAGTGGCAGTTCAGTCCAATTTACTTTAACATTATGGTACTAGTACAATAAAGTATTACTTTGTGGATTCAAAACAATCGAACATAAAACAATTTATAAAACTAAAGAAATGTGCGATTTGCTAAATAGTTACATCGTTGTCCAAGCAAGAATTTATCCTATCTTTTTAAACTAAAATTACTTTGGGCATGATTTTTCCTTCTGCTTGCTCTTTTTCGTCTTTTCTTCTTCCGTGTTCTCCTTCATTCGTTTTTCCGTCTTCTAATGGTACATACTCGCTGTCACTATCGCTTCCCGGAAAAAATCCTCTTGTACAGCACCAGTTGGTTGAAATACCATCTAACTAATTTCTGTTAGATGTAAAATCAAAGGCAACTAGGCATAAGTATTTTTTAATCTCTCTGTAAATTACTTGGTTAATCAAGAGCCTTGAAACAATCTAAAGACTTGATATCGAGACAAGGCAATAAGAAGACTTGTTAATCTAGACCTAGACTTAGTCAAGTCTTATCTAGACATTTCAAAAAAAGAAAAAGTCTGTCTTGTCTTGTCTAGACAACAACATTATCCACATTTCTAGAACTTTACTTACAGCTGTTTTTAACTCTATTAACTAGACTTTCCCGTTAAAACGTTGTACAATGTTTTACATTATTTTATACCATCGGTACGTTAAAAACTCTTGTTTTTAATTTAAGAAGCTTGCGTTCTATACCGGGTGTAACGCAGATTTTCCAAAAATATTCTTGTAGTAGTGCATAAAATGTTTTCAATAATTTAAATCCCCAATTTAAGGAATTTTAAACGTACCTGTAACTAAATATTAAATGATGTGGTCAATATAAAGAAGAAATAATGGAGTGCAAACATTTAAAAAAGTAATTTCAGGGGTTTGGTTTAAGCAGGTCTTGAATAGAAAAATTTTGGAGTTACACAAAGATGGGGAATAATTTAATTTAGACAAACTACCAGAAAATGCAATTCAAGAACTTCAATATACAGAATCGAAACAATATGGTACAGGATTATCAAGATCATGGGGTGCAAATTCATAAAGGCGAAAAGATTCTTGTGGAGCAAAACACGTCAAAAACAAGAATAATAAAAGCTTTGACAGAATATTTCGCTACCAGTATATGGTTCAGAATTCAGAAATAATAACGAGAAAAGGGTAAATAAAAAATTGAATATCGGAGAGTTATATACTGAATCGGGAAGAAAGGAGTATATTAAGGAAACCAGACAAAGAGAAAAGTGAAAAAATATATAGAGAATATATAGAGAAACAGCGATTGGATATGAAGAAAGCGAGACTAAAAAGGAATGGTATGATAAGAAATTCCAAGAAATAATAAATAAAAAGGATTAGACGAGAAAAAAGCTTAGAAAACTACAAGGAACATAAAGGAGAAGTCCATAGGGTTTGCAGGCAAAAAAATAGAAAATCCGGATGGATGAAATGATGAATCATCTAGAACAGAATAGTAAACGTAACAACACGAAAAGTTCTACCAACAAATTAAATCCCAGAAGCGAAAAACCAACTGAAATTAATAGGACTGAAAGATGCACATGGAAACACAATATATGACAAAAAAATAAATCTGGAAGGAACATTTTTCTAATTTACAATATGAAGCAGAAGAATATGAAAGTAAATATGAACAGTAGGATAGAACTGAAGAAATATAAGCCGAAAAAAATGAAGCGCAATACCAAAACCAGCATATGAAGAAATTAGAAATATTATAATAAATACAAAAAATTGGCAAGGGCCTGGATGCGACCAAATAAATGGGGAGATGTTGAAATATGCCAATGGAATGGGAAATTCGAGTAATTTCCCCACTCTCAAAAAGGGTGATCTGGAGCAATGTAAAAACTATAGGGGAATTATATTGCTAAATACAACATATAAGACATTTACAACATTAGGGCAGAAGATACTTACGAATTACATAGAAAAGGAGACTGTATATCACCAAATGGGATTTAGATCAGGGTAATCAAAAATAGATGCATTACATTTGATGTTCCAGATGATGAAAAAATACTGTGAATACAATACCGAATTGCATTTATTATTTGTGGATTATAATCAGGCATTTGATAAAATTTTTAAAAAAACTTTTAGATGCTATCAAAAAATTGAAGTACCAAAAATGTGAGACGATGCATACAAATGACAATGGGGAAAACAAAAGCAACAGTAAGAATAAAGACACACAGAAACATTTAATATGAAGTGCATGGGAAATGCGCTGTCGGCAACGCTCTTCAATATAGCATTTAGAAGGTACAACGCAACAATTCAATCTCCAAGGAACTACTCGTATAAGAAATAAGGAAGCACAAATAGCGATGTACGCAGATAATATAGTTATAATTTAAAGATCGCGGAGCAAAGTAACTGAAGTATTTAAAAGATTAGAAACAGAAGCAGGTGAAATGGGACTAATAATAAATTAAAACAAATCTGAGTATATGAATTGTCATAGAGGAAAAATAGACAACAAGCAAGAAGTAACAATAGACAAATATACCTTCAAAAACGTGATTAATTATACATATCATGCTCGTTATCAAATAATTTTTGTATTATAAGTAGTGAAGCTGCTTTCGCTTTCACAATTACACAATTTGTGTAACAGTAAGTCCCTGAATTGTATTTTTAATTGCAATACGCTGTATTTCCACAATTGTAATTGCGTATTCTACTCATTGAGACCTTTCAAATAAGGTGCCGCATGACCTCCATTTCCATTTAAAAAAGTCTGGTGTTATACACGCACACAACTTTCTTTTACAGTGATCTTGGGTTTTACCTTTTAAGCATTTTAAAAAATATCAAAAATTATAAATTCTACAGAAACCGTACAAAATAGAGCGTTAGTTTAAGTGCCAAATTTTCTCTAAAATTTTAAGCCGAATTCAGAAATGTAGTAATATACCGGCTGTTCTATTTAAAATATGAGTTAATAAAAAAAAAGAAAGAAAAAGAAAAGAAACCCATTTTACAGGTATTCAACTGGAAAATCACCTATCTCACATTAATACACATTCCAAATGTAGGAGTAAACACGTATGGTGTTATGCGATTTTCTTCAAAAGTACACAAAACTTATATTATGAAGTTTTAACGACATACCTCTTTTCGTTTTTGAGATATTCTGTTCATACACAGACAGACAGCCACACAGACCGACAGTCTGACAGACAGCCCAATGAACAAAAACATGTTTTTTGGGTCCAGGAAACTCTAAAACATGAAGATCTATTGAAAACTTATTCGAATTTTTGAGGTGAATACAATATTTCCTTTATTGTAAAACGAAGTAAAAATTTTCAAACCGCTATTTGCTGCCAATTTCTGCCCAGTCTTTCCCCTGCTTAATCTATCCAACGTCTTTGAGGTCATCCAATTCCTTTCTTATGTGTTCTCGGTCTCCAGTTTAGGATTCGTTTGGTCCACTTATTTTCCTCCTATCTTGCAACGTGGCTCACCCAACTCCACTTCGCGATCGCTATTTGTTATATGACGTCATCAACACTTGTTCTAGTTCTTATATGCTGATTTCCTAAGTAATCTCTAGGTCTGGCTCCTAGCATAATCTTCTCTACAGCTTTTTGAGCTGTTCTTAGTCTGTTGGCACTTCTGATTGTTAGCGACAATGTTTTTCTGCCGTATGTCAGCTCTGGGTGAATACAAGTATTGAAGAGCGGTTCTTCAAATTAATCAGGATCTTTTTGTTTCTAATGGCAGTGGCGGATTTAGAGGGATGGCGCGGGGGGCGCCCTCCCCCCTAGAAACAACGAAACTAAATAATAAATCACTATTAAATTATATAAATCTGTTTTTTTCTGTTTTTTTTTTAATATGTATTTATTATTTTTAAGTGCGTTTGGCAACATCACTTCTCTACTAAGCAAGTGAGCCTGAGCTATCGGGTCCAATCGTTCCTAATCGTGGTATTACTATCACGTGAGCGCGAACTGTGAAGTGAATCACTGATGTAGCCAGTTTGATGCCGTGTCTGTTGTGATGCTAGACACAGCTTTTATAATTCGTTCGTCAAAGTTATAGTGAATTCTGTGTTAATTTGGGTTAATTTGCCGTGTATTTGTGTAAAGTTCGAACTAACGTTTGTATTTCAGAATAATTAATTTTACCAAAAGTAAGTTTATGATCTTAAATTTTGTTTTTTTTTCTTCCATTCTTATTTTTTAGATAATGTCTGATAAAGCTAACAAGAGACCGTCAAATAGTGTCTCTAATTATTTCAAAAGAATTAGGAGTGATGGGACAGAGACCGTTAATAACACCACACAAAATTCCTTTGAAATTGGTATTACAAATAGTAGCAGCTGTAGCCAAAGCATCGATCCCGAATCAGGACCGTCATCAACAAAAATTGAAAATAAAACTACCGAAACCCAGATTGTAGACGATGGCTTTGTAGGAAGTATTAGCAATAATGATATTGGATTGTACCTTACAAATATTGGCGGTATTGATGATGCTATTCGCTACGAATTATTAAAAAACCACTGGACGCCAGACTAAAATTTCGATTTTCCTTTCTCGATTCATAAAAAAAGGGGTCGTGAAGAACGACGTCCAGCCAACCACAGCCATTTTGAAAAACATAATTGGTTGGTTTTGTCCAAAGAAAAACAAGGATTATTTTGCAAGTATTGTGCTCTGTTTTCGGAAGAGTTAGTTGGTGGGCGCCACATTAATTCTCATAACGTTATGCCACGAAAGTTGGTCAAAATTCCTCTACTTCATTTTTCTAAGCTGACCGATCAAGACAGAGATCTAATAATGCAGGAAAAAACAAATTATCACGCGGAGTGTGTTAATAAAGGTAAGTAACTCTGGTTCAGCTTCAGCACTAAAATAACTTTAAATTTGACAGGGTGTCTATCTCATTGGATATGCTGTAGATAAATTTAATTTATTAATCAGACCTATCTTTAATTTTATTGGGATCGAAATGTAATATAATTACGTATATTCGCTTTTTTCAGCAAACAATTTTCTTGCCACCTATGAACAACCAGGGCTGGATATTAGAAATATGTTAGATGAGAAAAGAAAACAGCAAGTCTTAGAAAATCGTCAAAGATTGGTTCCAATAATAAAAACTCTTATTTTTCACGGTCGGCAAAACATTCCTTTAAGGGGTCATCGTGATGATGGGCCACTCTCAGGAGAAGATGAAGATGAACAACTAAACTTGGTTGGAAATAACGATGGTTGTTACCGAGCCCTACTTCGTTTTAGAATTGTTGCTGGTGATGTGAAATTAGAAGAACATTTGAAAAATACAGGTGCCCGTGCCACTTATATTAGTAAAACTTTTGCGAATGATCTAATAAACTGTTGCGGACAGCAGATTTTATTTGAGATTGTTTCAAAAATTAAACAGTGTGGGTTTTACTCTATTATTTTTGACGAAACTACCGATATGTCCAACAAATCTCAATTAAGCTTGTCAGCTAGGTTTATTTATGAAAATCAATTAGGGGATTTTTAGGATTTTTCCATCTACATAAATTAAATTACGGAGACGGAGAGGCTCTTACAAGCAATATCGATACTCTCACTGAACCGAAAATTACAGGAACCCTCTTAGGACAGTCGGTAGTAAAGCAAATTAAACAGTTAGGATTAGATTTAAAAGAGTGTGTTGGTATAGGCTGTGATAACCGTTCTGTTAATATGTCTGAAGTAAAAGGTGCCGCACAAGAAATTCAAAAGAGTGCCCAGAATGCTAAGATTTGCCCTTGTTGTAATCATAGCTTAAATTTAGTTATATCTCGTATGCTTAAAGTACAGGCAGTAAAAAACTCACTTGGTGTCGTCCAAGAAGTGGTGACTTTCTTTCACCTTTCGGCAAAAAGAAACTTTGTGCTTGAAAATTATTTAAAATGTAAATTAAAGAGTCCTTGTCAAACACGCTGGATAGAAAGACATGATTCTATTTTACAATTTACTACTGATTTACCACTTATTGTAGTAACGTTTACAGAAATATTACAGTGGAACGATAATACTTCGTCTTCTAAAGCCAATATATTACTAAAATCTTTATGCGATTGCGAGTTGATACTAACAATGTTTTGTTTATCGGACATACGAGTATTTAGCATAACGTTACCTTTTAGCAAATATCTTCAAAGTTGCAATATTGACTTGAATTCAGCATCAAACAAAATAAAAGATCTAGTTCAAATTCTGGAACAAAAACGTACAAATGCTGATGATTACTTCAAGTCCGTAATTTTAAGACAGGCCGAAAAAACTCTACATAAACTTGAAGTAGATGTTAAATGTCCTCGACTCTGTGGTAGACAAACAAAAAGGGATACCTTTTCCGATTTCAAAGATATATCACCCATTGATTATTTATTGGAAGCGAGTGTTATTTATTCCGATTTTGGACAATTTAATTTTCGATCTAAAAAGTCGTTTTAATGAGAGTGATATTTCAATTTTTAGCTTAATTACATTAATTCCCAATACCCTAAAACAAATTTCCGATAATGAATCATTGATTAACCATTTACAAATCATATTAAAAAACTTTGGCGGACTATTAGGAAGCCCTTCACTAATGCAATTCATGGGCGAAGTGCAATTATATAAAAAAGTTCATCTGTCACAGATAATGCTCTTGAAGCTTTTAAAAACTGTGACAAGAATTAGTATCCAAATGTGTATAATTCATTAAAAATATTGTGTACTTTGACAGTTTCTGTGGCTACAGCAGAAAGAAGTTTCTCCACCCTTAGGATTATAAAATCATATTTAAGGGCGACAATGGCAGCAGATCGCCTTAATGGTCTTGCTTTACTATAAGTCCAGCGTGATATAAACGTAGATATACATAAAATCATTAATCTTTTTTCATCTAAGAAAAGAAGACTTGATTTTGTAATTTAGTACAAAGTACATACTTCAGTTATTTGTTTATTTTTGTTATTCTTATTGGTTGTTTTCGTTATCATCCTTATTTTGTTTTTTGTTGCCCTTCATTTATATTATATTTGTTGAAGAATAAACTAGAAAGCGTTTTATTTTAATAAGTCTCAAGGTAATGAATGTTATTATATGTATGTACTTATTTGCATATGTTTAAACGGTAACCTATTATAGAAGCTATATCTTTGTGTTCTAAAAAAAATTGTTATTAAATATGAATTAGTAAAATATATGGTTTATTTTCTATACCCCTAATCTGAGCGCCCCCCCACCCCTAAAAGAAATCCTAAATCCGCCCCTGCCTAATAGTTTTTCTGAAGCTACCGACATGTGAACATTTTGGAAGATAGTGTCTCCCTGGTTCGCTCCGTGGTATGGAAATCTTGCGTGTCTGTAGGTCTTTATTTTTCATTTGGTATGTAGCTTTTTCATATATGTATATATTTGAGAAGGTTTTTGTATCTGGATTCTGTTCTGGCATTGTCCATAACACTAAATATTGCTCATAACTCCACAGAATCGAAAGCCTTATTATAATCGATAAAGACTAAGTGCAGCATAACATTATATTGCGTGAACTTGTCAATCATTAACCGTAAATTCTAAATTTGCTCGATGGTACCTATCCTCTACGAAATCCTGCCTATACTAGAGTTTGCAAAAAATCAAATTCGTTGATTAATCCGTTAGTAATAATTTTTGAGAGTAACTTATAGGGACGTGGTAAAATGCTTACGGGTATGTAGTTTGTTGTGTTAAGTTTTTTTATCCCTTTTTACTTCCGTCGTCTAAAAGACGAAAAAATATTGTATTCGCAAAAAAATCCATCTGTCTGTCTGTCTGCCTGTTGGCAGTATCTCAAAAATTATTTGTTGGAGAAACGACGATATTTTGCATGCACATTATGTGTCTACCTGGCATAAAACTGAGAAAGTTTCGGACCAATATATACACGATGAGAAAAATAAAAACACTTTGTTTATTTTTGCGTTAACTGAGAAATAGATAAAAGTACTAATTTGCACATAGGTCAGGCTTTACACTTGACGAAAATGGAACCCAACGAATACAGGGTAACGTTGTAAAAGAATCAAAAGTTTCAACAATAAGTCCATTCTGTTAAGCACAGCCGCGCATATCAAAGCCGGGAGAGGTTCTCGACGGGCCGTGGATGAGATGACCTGACTTAAGTTCGCGTTGGAAGGCGCTGTAGTTCGAATTCTATCGCCGATAAAGTTTTTTAAGTTGAAATTGATTTAATTCGCATTAACAACTGTTTCATTTTATTGTTTCAGTAGTATGACGAACGTGAAGATATTTTTACCACTATTTTCTCTTGATTTTTAAAATTGTTTAGAATCACAACGTACACTTGCGAGAGAAGTTCTGCGTAAAACCTGTATGTATGATAATGACTTAGCATTTTTCCAGGATTCTGAAATATTGCTGTTTTGAGACATTTCGTTAACAGTATTTTTATCCACATTAAAGTTGTAGTTCCTCCGAAGTGCAACATTTCCATTTTGATTCCGTCCTCGCCTGGTATTGGTCTATTTTTCATTTGAAACTGGGCAATCTCTATCTCCTCGATAGTGATATCGAGTAACTTTTCTAATCGCATGTTGACGACTACAATCTGATGCCCATTCTTTGGTTGTGGGTTAGTTGGGGAATATGGAAACCCTTCAGTATTTTTTTGTTTTTTTTTATTTCGTTATGTTTTATTTCTTAAGTAGGTGTATGAATGTGCCGGCCATTATTATTGAGTGATCTTAACTTAACTTAACACACATCTTAATACTTTGTTGTGCTCTATTACAGTTTGTATAGTTTCATAGCTTATTATGTCTGCCCTTTTTCTCTTTCTAATAGTTTTCTTTATGTTTAAATATTCCGATGAAAAGGTGTTCATATTTCGTCGTTTTTCAATTAGATCAAGTGTTTGTTGTGTTATTTTTCTGTTGTGCTGTTTCGAACCAGTACATATCGTCTTCATAACAGTTTAGATGTTTCTTCTTATTTTCAGTTCAAGTTCGTCTACTTCCAGATTCGTTCATCTTCCCGTTGATGAAAGCTTGTTTGGTAAGCGCCTCTTGGTATTTCTTTTGATTTTTTTACAAGTATTGTCATCACGAAGAAATCACCTTCCAAGATTTCTTCATATCTTCACGTTTCAGGGTCACTAGATGACGAAAAAGAGGTTTTCTCAATTCCGTCTGTCTGGCTGTCTCTCTGTCTGTCCGTCTGTCTGTCTGTTGACGGTATAACTCAAAAAATATTTGTCGAAGGAAGAAGATATTTTGGATACACATTATATATATATATACAGTCTGTTCTATAAAAAAGGCCCCGCCTTCTAGCTACTTTATTATTTATTTTAGACCCAATAAACCTTATACCAAATCAAATGGCACATAAAAACCTACATTTTAACATCATCAAAAATTGTGTATCTTCAATTGTTTCAGAGTGGTGACGTCACGTGCAATTTTTTTAAATGACACTGTATATATTTTTTGACATTTTCTGGTAGAGGTTTTTTTTCTCTTTTCAACAATATAAATATTTCATGCACTTGCATAAAAAAATTTTCGTGAAAAATTACAAAACTTTTTCACAGTGGGAGGCCATGATACAAAACTGTAAACAAAAGTGTAACTCAGAAAAACAAAACAAATAGTAGCCAAACGCTTTAACTGTCAGATTTCAGAATAATCTAAAGTGTTTATGGTTTTGTTTTTCTGAGTTACACTTTTGTTTATAGTTTTGTATGGTGGCCTCCCACCGATAAAAAAGTTTTTTAATTTTTCTCGAAAATTTTCTTATGTAAGGGCATAAAATATTTATATTGTTGAATAGAGAAAAAAAACCTCTACCAGAAAATGTCAAAAAATATATACAGTGTCATTTAAAAAAATTGCACGTGACGTCACCACTCTGAAACAATTGAAGATAAAAAATTTTTGAAAGTGTTAAAATGTAGGTTTTTATGTGCCATTTGATTTGATATAAGGTTTATTGGGTCTAAAATAAATAATAAAGTAGCTAGAAGGCGGGGCCTTTTTTATAGAACAGACGGTATATATATACAGGGTGTTAATTAAGTACGTAGACAAACTTTAAGGGGTGATTCCTTGATCAATTCTAAGATAAAAAGTTCCTACAAACATGGGACCTAAACGGCTTCGTTTTCGAGATACAGGGTGTTGAAGTTTAAACAAAAACAGTTTTTTTCAAAAATTTGGAAAACGGATAGAGGTATTCTAATGAGACTTGGTGTAGGTTAGTATTTCAGAAACTGGCATTGTTCAGTCAAAATAAATTTAATTTATTTCCACCAGTGGCGTGCATCGGGGCGATCTCAGTTACATTATTTTAGAAAAATCTGATACGCCACTGTTTTGTAGAAAAAAGTTTTGTAGCTATTGTAAGATTGTGTTTTATTAAATAACATTTTTAAAAGCTTCCTTAAACTGTATTTTGAAAACGAAGCCGTTTAGGTCCCATTAACGTCCAATGTACGAAATTGCTGTTACAGATTTTTCCATTTTTCTCGCAAAATGTTTATTCTATCAAAAAAATAAAAGATACATCTTTTGTATAGTTTCAATGGATAAAGCTAAAAAACTTGTCGTATTGACTAAAAAACAGTGGCGTACCAGATTTTTTTGAAATAAGGTAGCTGCGGTGGCCTCGATGCACGCCACTGGTGGAAATAAATTACATTTATTTTGACCAAACAATGCCACTTTATGAAATACTAATATACACCAAGTTTCATTACAATACCTCTAGGCGTTTTCCAGATTTTTGAAAAAAAGTAATTTTTGTTTAAATTTCAACACCCTGTATCTTGAAAAGGAAGCCGTTTAGGCCCCGTGTTTGTATAAACTTTTTATCTTAGAATTGATCAAGGAATCGCCTCTTAAAGTTTGTCTACGTACTTAATTAACACCCTGTATATATATGGAATGAAACCGGGAAGATTTCATACAAATATATACAGGGTGAGCATTCTGTTTATTTTTCATTCAAATTAGTAATAGATAAAAGTAATAATTTGTACATAGTGCAGGCTTTATTATTACCATAAATGGAAGGCCAAAACATACAGAAAAATTTTTTTGCAATACAAAAACGAGGCACAAATTAGCGCGTTCTTAAATATAGCTGCGACGTATAAATTCGAGAGATCGGTCCTCCATGGCGCAGATAGAAATTGCCCAGTCACTTACGATATCCCACTAAACGTTGGGGCTGCTACGCGGTCGTTGCGTTGCCGTTGGAATTCGAATACCGGTAACGTCTTTTTTTATTTGAAAATGTACTTAATTTTATTAGAAGCGTGAAGGTATTTTTACTCCTAACTTAATTTTATTTTAAAAATTATTTAGTGTCACAATGTCGACGAGGGAAGTTCTGGGTAAGGCCTTTTATGGGTTTTTAAAATTACTTCTAATATTGTATATCGTTGGAGTCTTACGAGTTCATTACTTGAGTACATAAGTATAAAAAGTCTGAAAATGGTGTAATTTATTACTCTAAAATGTTTTGACGCATTCAAAAGTTAGAGAAGAGAGTCGGACTTTTGGACCTCACAGTATAAAATGGTCAGATTTATCCAAAATATTAGTGACATACCGAATCGGTTTGGAACTTAACCTCCATTTTCCATTTGTTCTACGTATTTATATCTAAATGGCTCATTTGGAATTCTTTTATTAATAAATAAATTTATTTTAAATATCTTACGATATCCAGCCTATTCACTTTCTATGTGATTCAGTAGTCTTTAGATTTTGTATATTTGTAATTATCCATATATATAATAGGCTTGTCTGGGACGCTGTTTTGTGTACCGTAAGAGATAGAGAAAAAAGTTATTAAAGTTATATGTTTGGAATGGTCATTTCAGGTCAGGAACCAAATTTCAGTCACGTGACACTTCCGGTTTTCGAGCAATCACGTGATTTCCGTCCGTCCGGGAAGCTGGTCCGTCCGGGACGCTGTTTCAGCAGCCAAACCGTAAGAGATAGAGAAAAAAGTTATGAAAGTTATATGTTTGGAATGGTCATGTCAGGTCAGAAACCGAATTTCAATCACGTGACAATTCCGGTTTTCGAGAAATCACGTGGTTTCTCGAAAACGCGTTCTATTTGAAAAACGGTCTTTTTTGTTTTATTAAATGCGACATTTGTCTCACTGGTTGCTAGTAATATTTTAATACAATTTCATAACACATTCTCCTTTAAGTTAATTATCTTATAGTCATTTCAATTTAACTGGTTACTATAATGCACCGCGTTAGTCTTGTAATGTCAAAAGTGGAGTGATCTAACATTTTAAGAGTAATCCCCGCCTACTCTAAATCAGATAGAAAATGAACCGACTGTATGCTAGAATTACTACTTAATATTCCGGTTTTCTTTTGCTTAACATATTTGGTTTTCTAAAAATTGCAATTCTGACAATCACTTCTATGTAAACGAATGTTGTGTCTGCATGCGTGTGTAAGTTTGCTTCAGATCCCTTTTTCAGCGTCACCGATTGAGCTTATTGTACATATATGAGCGTATATTGTGCTTGCATAAATGTGTAACTTTTTCAGCGTCCCAATGACGATCCGACCCGCCGGCCGATACCAATTCAACTAACATTGGTCGCCAGCACATGTGGCTGACCCTTGATAAATACGTTTCTGTCAATTTCAGCAAAACTAGATATATTTCTTAATACCTTTGTTGCATATTTAGCTTTAATCATTAAACATGATAAGCGCACTTTCATTCGTGGGAACATAAGTTACTGAATATGCCAGTAATGTTAGGTATTCTTCAAAAAACGTTTGGTTCATAGTTTTTGTTTATTAAAAACACCTTTTTGTTAAACACTTGCATTTAAAAAATACAAAAACTGTTTTAATTAGAATAAGGCCAACTATGCGGTGGGCTAAAAAGCTAGTTATTTATAAGATGTTGCCCTTTGAAGAAAACACTTCTAACTAATACTTCGTGGTAGCGCAACTCTGGCTACAGTATAATGACAGTAATACTGCCATTTATATATATATATTTTAGAAGAAAATTCTATAGAAATATTTTGCTACAATAATCACAACTCAGTCGTAACGGAAACTAAGTTAATACGCACTAAATTGCCCGCTTGTAGTGGCAGGAAAACTAAAACAGCAGACTAAACGAAACTGCCGAACTTGAATCCATTAATAACATATGTTTGTCCCCAATGAAATCTAAAACTTTTCCAACCAAGTTTCCTGGACTTTACTCCTAACGCTACGAAAAAATATAACTTCGTAATGGCCCTACAAGGAAATAAATTTTCCCCTATTAATATGAAATTTTCGGTTACAGTTTCTAACACCTTGTTATAAGGCAATTAAAACTGACAGTCGTTAAAATATTTACAAGTTTCCAAAAATAGACTGGACGAAATGCAAACTGAAAGTTGTCTCAGATCTTTTTAACCACAACTAGCTCTAGTACCATAACTATAAGTTTTTCTTATTTGTTCTCCCTATATCCATGGAGAAGAGGTATTATAGGTGTAAATGACAAATTTTTGAGTTTCAACTTCATATTTTTGGTGATTAAGCCCTGCTTGGCTTAAAACTAAATTATTTTCGAATTTTTTAAATCAACGGAGCTTTGACGGTGGACAAAAACATTTTGCATACAGGTAAAGTAGCCTAGGTACATTTTCTGTGCTACTTTCTGCAAAATATCACCAACAACAGTTGTTGTAAATGTAAGATTATAAACCTTTGCAAACTTTTAGGAATATTTGAGTAATTTTACAAAACTCTTTCAGATAATATACCATTTCGCTGCGAAGAAACTGTTTTATCAGAAAGAGTATTTAGAGAATTTGCTTCTAATAATTTTAAGAATAAAACTGGTAAGAGATCTTTTTCGAGAATTAAGAAACCAAGTTACCTAAATATTTCGATATTGCATATTGCGAAGTGTACCTATCAGTATGTAGAATTTTATAGTTTGCACTAAATTTGTAATTTGGTTCATCAATGGGTTTCACCTTAAAAAATCAACTTTATTTATCATAGTAAGCCTTGAAGAAATTTTCAACTTCTTTTTATGTTACACTAGTCACACAGTCGGCTTAAGATACATGTATACAAGGTTATTAAATTGCGAAGCTCATAATTGCGATTTAATTTAATTTAATTTAATTTAATTTATTTATTGCCCAACAGAAAAATTCCAATTATAGGACAATGCGCAAGCACAGCAATATAATATTAAATAAAATATAACATATACAAACGTAATAACTAACTACATGGAAAAGGCGACATATAGAATACTATATACATATAACATATAAACAAATAGTGTATAAACAGCGTAAGGACGCGCTAATATTAATGCATATTAATTGTTCATGAGTGATTGATTTAAAGATGTCTTTAGGGGCCCTAGAGTACAGCAATTTATATCGCAGCTATTTGAAATGTTATTAAAATTCGAGGCCATTACATATAAAGGAGACTTAACAAGTAAATTAGTACGAGCCGTAGGAACATGAAAAGTTATAGCATTACGGATTGAAGAACGAGGTACAGTCGTGTTAAATGTTGGTTTAATTAAGAATTGAAGAATATCTCCATGGATTTAATGCTATCTGAAAGAGTTACATAACAGGTAATGAAATTTGTAACTCTTTCTGATAAGAGAAAATCCATGGAGATATTCTTCAATTCGTAACTCAACCTGCATGTCAAAAAAACACTGTCCCAGATTTATTTGCACACGACTGTACATGGACATCAATCATTGTTAGAAGTGAAGCACTATCGATTTTATTATGAAGCAAGTTATATAAAAATGTAACACCTATAATTATTATTCTTCTGTTTTCTAACGAAAGGATGTTAAATCTGGATAGTAGTAATAACTGGTCTATACCAATTGCTGGATAGAAACCATCAATCTTGGAAGATAAAAAATTTTAAAATTTTCTTTGCACCACTTCCAAACATTCTTTATAACAATCATAATATGGATATCATACCAGCGCTCCATATTCTAACTTCGACCGAACAAATGCGAAAAACAACGTTTTAAGCGCTAAAATATTCGAGAATGACCTACAGTTTCGAATAATGAATCCTAACATTTTCATCGCAGATCTGCGTATAGCATCAATATGGTGGGAGAAAGTAAGTTTGTGATCAAAAATTATATCCAGATTAGTGACTGATATACAACGATCGAATGGAACAGTGTCTCAAGTATACGGATAAACTATTGGATACAAAGTGACTACTCTACACTTAGAAACATTGAGGTGTAAACTGTTGGTAACACACCACTCATGAACCTGGTCAATTTGCGCTTGAAGCAAATCGCAATCTTCTAACGTATCAATAACAGAAAATATCTTTAAATCATCGGCAAATAATAATTTTTGACATGATATAGTCTCAGCTAAGTCATTGACAAATAGTAGAAATAAAAGTGGCCCCAAGTTATACCATTGAGGTACACCTGATGTTGCTACAAAGGACTAGGAATTAAAACTGTTATATGCTACGTACTGTAAGCGATTTTTAAGGTATGATCTGAAAAATAATAGAAGCGAATCACTAAAGCCAAAGCTATGCAGTTTATCAGTAATAATTGTGTGATTAATCCTATCGAAGGCCTTTGAGAAGTCCGTATAGATTACGTCAACTTGTCCTTGCGAATCAAGGGCTTTGGAAGTGAATTGCGTGAACTGAGCTAAATTAGTCACAGTAGACCGATTTTTCATGAAACCATGCTGATATGGGGAAATATAACTTCTTACAAGACGGTAGATTCGGGCGTGTAATGTAATTTCGAAAACCTTAGAAAAGTTGGATAAGATACTAATGGGCCTATAGTTCGTAACTAAACTGGGATCACCTGATTTAAGTATTGGACAAATACGGGCAGTTTTCCATTTGCCTGGAAACGTAGATGTTTGAAGAGCCAAGTTGAAAATAATAACTAGTGGTTTTACTAGTACTCCGGAGCAATCTTTGACAAGAAAACTAGGAATTTGATCTAGGCCGGACGTCATGTTATTTTTAAGTTTATGTATTGATGACTGGACTTCGTCTTCCGTAATAGTAGCAATATTGATTATTGGCATGTTGTTAACAGGTTTATCATAAGAATCAGTAATATCAGACTGGGCTTGATAAACACTACTAAAATACTCCCTAAAAGCAGCAACAATGGATTCAGGCGATTCAAAAGAAGAATTGGCGTTGCGCATTCTTCCTGGTATTCAAGTACCACCTTTTTTTGTTTGGATGTAGGACCAAAATTTTTTGGAATCAGTAGTAATAGATTTTTCAGTATTACGAAGATAAGTAGTGTAGGCTTCATGGATTTGCATTTTAACTAAGGACCGCAAGCGGCAGAAATCTTGACGAATATTTTCGTTTTTGGTTATCTTATATTTCTTGTGGTAGTAGTTTTTAAGTTTAATGTTCCTAATTATTTCAGAACAGAACCAAGCTGGATACGAATGTTTTTTATTACAGCGCATAATATTGTAGAAAGCATCACACACTGTGTTGACATCTGTGTAATTACTCAAATATATCCAATCGATATTAAGAAATGCATTATACAGATCAATAAAGTTAGCTTTTTTAAAATTATAGGATTTCGTACTAGCATTCCTACAAAATTGTTTCAGAATTGAATTGCAGCTGAAAATTTATATTTAAGGCCGGATGATAATTATCTTCCGCAACTAAAAGAGTATTATCACGAAGAACGTCGTTACTAGTGTTTGAGAGAATAAGATCAAGAAGTCTACACTGATGGTTAGGGACAATGTTGCATTGTTGCAGATTTAGAAAATACATTAGATATACAGGGTGTTAATTAAGTACGTAGACAAACACTAACGGGCGATTCCTTGATCAATTCTATGATAAAAAGTTTATACAAACATGGGGCCTAAACGGCTTCCTTTTCGAGATACAGGGTGTTGAAATTTAAACAAAAATTATTTTTTTTTCAAAAATCTGGAAAACGCCTAGATGTATTGTAATGAAACTTGGTGAATGTTAGTATTTCATAAAGTGGCATTGTTTGGTCAAAATAAATTTAATTTATTTCCACCAGTGGCGTGCATCGGGGCTACCTCAGTTACCTTATTTCTGGTACGCCACTGTTTTTTAGTCAATACGACAAGTTTTTTAGCTTTATCCATTGAAACTATGCAAAAGATGTATCTTTTATTTTTTTTATAGAATAAACATTTTGCGAGAAAAATGGAAAAATCTGTAACAGCTATTTCGTACATTGGACGTTAATCGGACCTAAACGGCTTCGTTTTCAAAATACAGTTTAAAGAAGCTTCTAAAAAATGTTATTTAATAAAAAACAGTCTTACAATAGCTACAAAACTTTTTTCTAAAAAACAGTGGCGTACCAGATTTTTCTAAAATAAGGTAACTGAGGTCGCCCCGATGCACGCCACTGGTGGAAATAAATTAAATTTATTTTGACTGAATAATGCCACTTTATGAAATACTAACCTACACCAAGTTTCATTAGAATGCCTCTCTCCGTTTTCCAAATTTTTGGAAAAAAACTGTTATTGTTTAAACTTCAACACCCTGTATCTTGAAAACGAAGCCGTTTAGGTCCCATGTTTGTATGAATTTTTTATCTTAGAATTGATCAAGGAATCACCCCTTATAGTTTGTCTACGTACTTAATTAACACCCTGTATACTAAGTTACACTTGCTGTTCATGATATCAGAACTATTAAAGGCAGGTACATTAAAATCACTTAATATGAAGACAGTTTCATTACCACAACAATCCATTTGTTCAAAGTATTCAATTAACTCACGAAAATGCGTGAGTGTAGTGCTAGGTGGAATATAAACAACAAATACATAAAAAATACTAAAATTAATGAAACACTTACACTCTAAGACGGCAATAGAAGGTACAGCATTAGTTAATTCAGAGACATTAATAGATTCGACATTAATGTGATCTTTTACTGCAAGCAAGGCACCACCTCCCCACTGTTTATTCTTGATGTATTGACGATCACATCTGTACACATTATAGCAATCGGGAAAATATTCGCTACTTGAAATTTCAGCCGTAAGAGCAGTTTCCACTAAACACACTAAGTCAAATTCACACTCGCTAACTGAAGAGAAAAACTGTTGCACTTTCGAACGTAGACCACGCACATTTTGGAAGTAGCAGGAAATATCCGATTTTCTGTTGAGCAATCCTAGTTTAAAGATACCATTTTGGGTATTCCACGGATGTATTTAATTTTAATGTTTGCTTCGCCCGATTTTAATCGATCATCTAATTGCTTCTTAATTTTATGATAGTATTCCACCAGCTTTGGTGTCCTATCCAGGGATATCGATATGTTTTTATATACATAACTTTTTTTAAGTTTTTTATCATTATGAATAATATCATGTACATATTGTTCTTTATCGGAAATAACTCTTTTCTTCAAACGGCAGTAAAATATGGCATTATACTGCTGGATTGATGATGCTAAACTGTCATTTTATTGCCAAGCGGCAGATAATATTATCTGCCGCTGACGAGCGGCAGATAAAGTTATTATCTGCCGCTGACGACTTTATCTGCCGCTCGTCAGCGGCAGATAAAGTTATTATCTGCCGCTGACAACTTTATCTGCCGCTGACAACTTTATCTGCCGCTGACAACTTTATCTGCCGCTGACAACTTTATCTGCCGCTCGTCAGCGGTCAGATCAAGTAATTTTCTTCGAATTTTGTTCACAAAGTTGTAAATAATTTGTTATAAAAACGTTTGAAGAAAAAATACTATGTGTTATTCGGAGCAAAAGTATCTTTATGTGGCTCGGCTGTACTTACCTGCCTCGCAAGCTCGGCAGATAACCCGTCCAGCCTCGCCACATAAAATATAACTTTTGCTCCTAATAACATAATATACTATTATTGGGCGAGAATGCTGTTTGGTGAGGTCCAGCTTTCCCAAGCGAATAATTTTGGGTTGAGTTTCAGAGTTTCAGAGGAGTTTCGAAAACAGTACGAGATGCACGGGCGGCAAGGGCGGTTAGATAGGGGCAAATTTGCAAATTTTAATTGTTATTAATATTTAAAAAAATAGATCTGGAGATTAGTTTGCGAGTGTTACTCAAAAGGAAATATTTTTAGATTTTCGTCCTTTCGTTGCAAGTCGATCCTTATGTTACATAGCATAAAACAAGGACCCTTTTTAAGAAGAATTGAAATCTGATTTTAGATTTTCAGTTCCCTTATCTAAAAGACATAAAAAGTATTGTAAACTCATTTCAGGGTCTCTAGATGACGAAAAACAGGTTTTCTCAATTCCTTCTGCCTTTCTGTCTCTTTGGCTGGTGTGTGTATAAATCAAAAAGTATTTGATGGAGACAAACGATATTTTGCATGCTGATAATATGCCTTCCTGGCATGAAACTGAAAAAAATTTGGTAGAATATATACAGGTTGAGAACTTTTTGCCTGTTTTTGCTTTAACTGAAGAACTGTTACTTAAATTAAAGTAATATTTTGCATAGCTCAGGCTTTTAACTTTAAATAAAAATTACATATTTTGAATCCAACATATACAGGGCGAGCATCTTAAAATAATAAAATTTTTGATTTAACTGAGAAATAGATCAAAGTCATAATTTGTGCAAAGGTCAGGCTTTACACTTGACGAAAATGGGACTCACTAGATCTAGGGTAATTGTTATAAAATGGTAAAAAGGGTCAATAGTAAATGAGTTGTATTTAAGACAGCCCTATCTCACCGACACGAAGGGTACTCGGTGGCCGAGTGCAGTGAATGGGCGATTTACTTGTGAGTTACTGCCAATGAGTGAAATCGCATTGGCAGGTGTCGGCAGGTGCCGAAGTTCGAATTCTAACGCCGGTAACGCTTTTTTATTTAAAAAGTGATATAATGGGCATTACCAAGTGATTCCTTTTACTGTTTCAGTATTATTACGAACGTGAAAATATTTTTAACCTATTTTCTTTTGATTTTTAAAATTGTCTACGTCCACTTGCGAGAAAAGTTCTGAGTAAAGCCCGTTACAGATTTTTGAAATGTGTTTTAAAAACTTTCGAGAAATTAACACTAACCTTCTTATTTTAAAAAGCTTATTTTGCTCTTTTCACTGTTTTGAAATTTGTTACATTTTTTTATTTAATTTATTTAAATAACCAAGACAAAGATATAATATTTTTTATGCTAGGCCGAGATTAATCGAAGCGTTCATGAAGGCTTCGACTTTCTATTCAATTTTTATCGCTTTATGGAAAGTTTCCATACATGAGTTCATTCTATTAAAGTGTTGGTATAAATAACTGCAATAATTTGTTTTGCATAAATACTTAACCACTAAATTAAATGAACATTGTTTGCTTAGTCGCAAATTTCACAAAAAAACCTAAAAATTAAATTTACTCTAGTGTAAAAATTCTTTTACGGCACAAATGAAAACTTCAATTCGTATCTCGATTAAGCTCTACCTGTACATTAAAATATTTATATGTATTTCTTAGTGTATTTACTAATTATTTGGAATACATTTATGTATTATATAAAAATGTGCATAGTACAAAGTTCAGAAATAATGATAATTTTAAAAGATATAATTTTCATTATTACCCAGTATAGACTCTAGTATGCTGCGTAATGATGAATATTATCTTTCAAAATTATTATTATTTCTGAACTTTGTATTCTGAAGATTTTTTTATAATACATAAATGTATTTCAACTGGTTAGTAAATACACTAAGAAATACTTATAATTGTTTTAATGTACAAGTAGAGCTTAATCGAGGTACGAATTGAAGTGTGCATCTGTGGTTCGATTAAACATCACGGCCTATTATCGGTTCTTTTGCATATGTCACTTATTTTATAAAAACGGTAGTATAAAACCTTACATTTACGAAAACAGCAGAATAATCTCTTTTTGAAAGTGTCATAGCAGTCCTTGATATGCATTTGAAATATGTAAGTTAAGATCAATATCTCGAAAATTACGAAAACGAATGAAAATCTAAAAGCAGATTTAGTTCTTCCAAAAAATTATCCTAATAATTTCAAGATAGTGTTATTCTACGTAATCTAATAGTCGTCTTAGTACAACGAAAAGACGAAAATCTTATATTTCTTTTTTGAAAATAACTCGAGAACTAAGACCTGTTTGTCAAATGTATTTTTTAAACATTTTTCAGCATTGGGATATACAACTTTGTCCTAATTTAATCGACTTTGTATCTCTTACCGTTTTCTAGATTCCAATAGTAATCTTCGAAATTAAATAACCCGGCATACAGGCTGTTTACGATCGTGGAGTAGAAATTTTAAGGCGATGTTGCACATAATGATAAAAAGCCCAATCGCTATTTTAAACAATTCTTTTTTGCTACTAATGGCAATTACAGGAGGAGATATATCTTCAGTTATTACCACATATCTCCAAGAAAAACTACTGACATGGGAATATTCTTGCTGTAGCTATCATACACTTCATCAGAGGTTTTGTTACTTTTGCCCAAAAATAAGAATTGATCAATAATTTCGACTCACTCTTTTTACACAGTGAGGCGCTTGTAGTGAAAAGCACTAATAGTAATCGGTTGAGTGAACTATCTAAATACCGGGTGACCATAAATGGTTGTGATTTTTTTTCTTAGGTTGGTGCTGTGTATCTTGGTGGCACTGTAAGTCTATGTCAAATTCTAGGTTGGGAGGTTAGTTGTTGAGTCAGTTTTGACACAAACTGACTCAAAACAGTGCCACCAATATAAACATTGCAAGAAGAAAATCACTACCATTTATGGTCACCCGGTATTACATTGCTCTGATTAATTACATCAAAACACGTCCAGAAAGGTCCAGTATATTCCACAAATTCTACGAATGAATCAGTTGGGCTCATAAATGGTTATTGTTGGCTCTTACGAAGTAAAATCTTAAAACAGAGTTTTCATTAGTTTATCCGTTTTCAGCGGTAATGCAGCATACAGGATGTATGATACATTTAATTTAAATATTTATATCCAGATATCTAATGGATATCATGTGATATAACAGTTGTATGTTTTGACTGGTGGGGTAGTAAAGGCAACCAGAAGGTTGTTTTTGGTTTTTGAGTAACAAAATAACTTGAATTTAGAGTCTACGGGAAATAGTCACGTTAAGGGTTAAATTTCCATTAATTGTGAGAAAATAATAATTGCTGATTTGATACGTATTAGTAATAAAGCATTCTCTACGATCAAGTACATAATTCAAGGTTATTTGACTTCATTTAACGTAGTATATTCTATTGTAAATATAGAATACTACGAAATCAGTCAAACCAGTGAAAGTGAGTGTTGTGGTATGCTGCAGAACTGTCTATTCAAGTAATAGAGCTTCAAAGGGTTACAGCGAGCATTAGGTTTGGTCGGGAACCAGGAGGGGTTTTCCGACAAGAATCTGCCCAGTTAGAAGCTGTGGTAGAGCATTCAGGTACAAGAAATAAACATTCAGAATGTTAGTGACAATTTCTTACAAAATAATAAGAAATTATAAAGTAAGTTTGTTGCAGCAAATCTTTAAACTATTGTAGTTATATTTAGAAGTAAATTTTAGAAGAATTATTTTTCTAATTTCAATAGTGATTTAAGTACTCAACGTTTTCGTCAATTATATTTTTAAATTTGAATATTTTGGAGGTAGAATAACATTTAGAACTTTGCATTTAATTCAATCAAGTTTGGAAATATTAACAATTGATTAAATTACTTTTTGGCAATCTGTATTTTGTTCTGTCAGATCAAACTTCTATGTTTTACTAACAAACTGAACGTACGAATTTAAGTTTATGAAGAACCTGAAACTTGTCTTTGATTCATAAAATCAAATAGTTATTATATTTTAAAAGGAATTCAGTCTTTAGATATAGAAGAAGCTGTTAGTTGAAGGTTAATCCATTCAGCTGGGAATCGGGAGTCTCATTGCTCATAAAACTAACTAGTCGTAGCTTAAACAATAATAATTACATGACATAATTTGAAATGTCAAATTGATTTAAGAGTTACCTCAGTTACTACTTAACACATTAAGAAATAATATAGGTATATAAATAAACTGTAAATTATAGTATTTCTTTATAATAATTAGTAAAAGCGTATATTTCGTTTGATACTACAAGTGTGGTTGATAAATATTACAATTAACACCGTAAGTGGGACTCGAGATATGTGATATATCACAATTGGTTTACAACGTGGAGGTTAGTTATATTTCAATTGGCACCTCAAGAGTGGCTCAAAATGGAGTTTTATTTCACAGTCTGGAATGTTGACAGCCGATCAAGAAAATAACTATGGAAAATGGTTAATGTTCATTTAAATCACCTTACAAAATAACTAATAAAATATTTTCCACCTACATCTGTAACTGTAATCCAGAGGGGAGTGTCTCCATTTGCAGATACCTAGAAAATACTACGAGGGTAGCACCCATAATTTCTGAAAACTAATAGATCAAGTGCACCATGTAAATCAAATTTGACATCAAACAAATCTTTGTTGTTTTCTGGTTTGGCAGTTCAAATTTAGCTTTGATACTTGCAACAGTTATTATACAAGTTAATTTTGCAATAAGTGTTGTGCAGAAAAAGTTAATTTAACAAGGAAAAAATTTAGAGCTATTATTTACTATGGCTTTAAATATTCCCTATCTGCGAAATTTGGTGACACGCACCTTCGCATAGCTAGTTCAATGAATTTAAATTTGAATGAGTTTCACTCAGCGACGATTTTCGCGAAGAAAGACCAATTTTACGGAAACAAACATAGACGCCGTGCGAAGAATGATTCAAGAGGACGATCGAATCACATGTGATATTATTAGGAACACCTAGCACCTTCCGATTACTTTCTATTTCCTCCATTAAAAGATAAAATTCGTGGTGTGCAATTTGGAACTCCGAAATATGCTATGGAAAGCTTCAAAAACTTTGTCAAGTGACTCAAGGACAGTGGTACGTAATTCAAGATATTCAGCTTTCGCGTAGAACTGTAGTACATCGTATGGAAGTCATGAATTGTAATTTATTTGACCGGATGAAACAAGATATCAATAATTGCGTCTGTTTTTCGCTACAATTCGATGAATCTGCCTATGTAGTCAATACTTCTCACGTTTGCATTTTCACACAAATGGTTTTTAAAAACCTCACCGCAAAAAAAAGAAGAACTATTAGCAATAGTACCTCTAGTCTAAAAGATAAAACTAGAGGTGAAGACTTTTACAGTGCTTTTAAAAACTACATGGTTGAAACGGACACTCCAATTTATAAAATGGTCTGCCTTCAGTGACAAGTAGGAATAATGGATTCCTGGCATTATGTAATAAGGATGACGAGCTTCGAAGTTGTTTTCCTATCACTCTATAATTCACCGGATAGCTCTATGCTGTAAAATTTTGAATGTTCCGCACATTATAGATACCTGCAACAAAATGGTCTAATCTGTTCGTGGTAGAAGCTTTCAAAGAAAACTCTTCCAATACCAGCTAGAGAAAAACTAATCTTTAAATAGGGAATCACACTTACAAAAATTCAGAGTATTACTGGACGAAATAAAATCGTTTCTAAGTTCCAAAATTGAAATCTGCGCCGAACTTGATGATAAAGAGTGGTTAATGGATTTAGCTTTTTTGTTAGATGTTAATAATCACCTCAATTATTTTAATTTACATTAGCAAAGAAAAAATCTGTAAAAGGTTTTACCTAGAACTTCTGTCGTCGACATTGTGATACTAAATAATTTTAAAAATCAAATTAAGTTAGGAGTAAAGATATCTTCCGTTACTGGAGGGATTTGAACCGCGGCGTTTGCGACTGGGAACAAAGCTCTTTGACTAATTTCTAACAACGCTATGAAGCCCTGTTAATATCGTTCCGTTTAGTAGGCTTAACCTTCACCCCGGGCATGTCTTAGTTTCGTGTACGAGATACGTTTCAACTAATATAAATCAGGCATTGGAAAATTAATTATATTGTTTTTACATTAATAAGCCAATGCAGAAAATTATTTCACTAAAAATTCCTTGATTCTTTCTGACACATTTCATATGCTGGATGTATCCCCTTATCTGTAATGGTTTCTAAAATACGTCGCTGCTAAAGTTGTTAAAAGTAATTTGATATCACCTGAATGTAGAAAGAGTAAGCTTTCTACTAGTTTAATAATCATCGAGAAATATTCTGAACTGAGTTTGTAAATGCGATGAATGCATAAAATTCTTCTAATTTTTCAGCCTCAGCTCGGGAAAAGATTTGTGCATTATGCGGCTCCCAGCCGAAAAATCAAATTAAGTTAGGAATAAAAACATTTTCACGGTTCTAATAAATTAAATAAGTTTTCAAATTAAAAAAAACGCTACCGCTGGTCGAATCCGAACGGCAGGCGGAACCGGCGTGTGCAGCCCCAACGTTTAGTGCGATATCATAAGGGAACGCCCAGTTTCTACCTGAGCCACGAAAGACCGGTTTCTCGAATTTCTCCATCGTAACTATATTTAGTAACGCCTTAATTTGTGCCTCGTTACTTCCCTCGTTTTTGTATTGTAAAAATTTATAGTGCATCTATTCGCTCCCATTTTTGGCAAGAATAAAGCCTGCACTATGTGCAAATTATGTCTTGTATCTATTACTAAGTTGAATAAAAAATAAACAAAATTTAATTTTTTTAATGTGCTCACCCTGTATATATTTGAAATTGTACCGGTTTCATTCCAGGTATATGTAGAATGTGTATCCAAAATATCGTCTTCCTCCGACCAATATTTTTTGAGTTATGCCGCCAACAGACAGACAGACAGACAGACAGATAGACAGACGGAATTGAGAAAAACTCTTTTTCGTCATCTAGGGACCCTGAAACGTAAAGATCTGGAGAAATCTCGTAAGGTGATTTTTTCGCGATTACAATACTTTCTTCGTCTTGCAGACGAGGGAAGTAAATAAGTAAGAAAGCTATATCAGAAATATATAACTATGTCAATGCCTGTAAAAAAAATTGCGGGTATTATTTTCCCAGTTAGTGAAAAATGAACTAAACAGTGTTAAAAAATTCTCTAACGAACTACCTACTAAAAAATAAATTGCAATTTCAGAATAGAAAATATAACAATGAAATAGAAATGCTGTTGGTCGAATTTGTGCAACATTTCGAGAAATGTAATGAACTGGAACTTATTGTTACGTTTATGACTTATCCATTTCAGAATTAAGAAAACGTCACTTTTTGTTTAACATAATTTTCAGTTCAACCTACTTGTGTGAATTAGCGATTTCAACAATGCACATTATTAAAACATAACACCGTAGCTGCCTATCTGACAAAAACTTAGAAGCATGCTTAATATTAGCGATAAGCAGCTATAACCCCACTATACAAAGTTAGTGGACGATTATACAGCGCCACGCTTCTATATCTTGAATGAAATTTTTGTTTTGCAATATTTTTGTTTTTCATTAAAAGAAATATGGCAAATATTTTGTTATTCTTAAAACGGAGAGAAAAGCGCTTGTTATAAATATAAATAAATAAAAAATTACACGCTACGTAGTATGGTGGACCGCGACTTTTTGCAAAAAGTTAGTGATAGTCATTTATAGGAAAAATTTTACCCACCCCTGCTTTACAGTCAAGGCGCTCTCTGAACCGGAAAGTAAATCTAGTCGGCCATGCAGATCTTTTACGAAAGCAGTCTATTGGTTGACTTTGGATTTCTATATTCTTGAGGAATAGCCTCGGCATCTTTCAGTTTGAAACTGGTCACCCTGTATATAAGATTAAAATATACCAAACCCAACCAAGCCCCAACAGAGATTTATATGTATTCTCATATTGTATATTCACACAATATTATTCACTTCCAACAATAATAAAACTTTGAAATAAGCGTTAAAACTTAACATAATAAAACGGCGTATCGCAGTAAAATAACGCGTATTATAATTCTAATATGTTGTGTTATCGCGCAAACCACCAACATACGACTCAGGATGCGGTGCTGTAATGCACTCACTGTATTAATTACGAAATATACGCGATTAATTGAAACTGAGCGTGGCAGAACTTAAGCCGTGGAGTTGCTTTTGTTTCTCCAAATTTAGCTAGCATTAACACTGGGAGCTGGAATTAATTTAAACTTTTCCAGCTCACCACAAGCATAATAATACTTTATACAATAGACAAAATTATAATAGCTGGTTGGTTCACATTTCGCGACTACCTCATTGTCAAACCGGTTCTTGTCTGTAATGCCGGTAATACAAATTTTAGTTAGTTCAAGTTCTTTGAGCAGCATTTCATTGGTTGTTTGAATGCGCAACCGAAAATTCGAGTAATAACCTTCAAGATTTAAACTAAGTAAACTGTAGAGTCCGGCAATTATGCGGGGGTGGAGGATATTTCTAAAAGTACCAGAATTATAGGAAATTTGTTTAGATAAAAGTTTTAAGTACTAAGGTGATGCACATTAATAAAATATTTTTGATTTTACAAAACGGATAAAGAAGGTGGAAAAATAAACTTACTTTTTCTAAATACAACACCATATATTTAAACAGCTTAAAAGTTTTGCATAGGAACGCTAATAATTTTAATATAGTATGTGGGCCGGTTGCAGAAAGCAACGTTTAAGTCTGGCGTTAGCTAACGCGACCTCAAAGTGAACAAAAACGAATCAAATCTCAAATCTTTATGGTAACTAATACATTAGTAAACAAAATTTGATGCGATTTTGTTCACTTTGACGCGATGTTAGCTAACACCAGACCTAACATTGTTTTCTGCAACCGGCTCTAAGAGTATGATAGAAAACCTTTACCCCCTAGAGGGCTGTGAATTTAAAAAGAAATAATTTATGTTGGCAGTGGTGAGTAAAGGTAGTCAATAATATAACCTATACAATTTTGATCGTATCACTTAACTTTGACAGAATATTTTATTCTGAACTCAAAGTGGTACTATGTATAGAAAATGGAGGAAATCACTTTGAACAGCTGTAGTTGTTTTTGTTATTAACATTTTTATGTATTTAACAGATATTTTTGTATTTGTTAAAATGACATTACTGATATAACCTTAAACTGACAAAATGCCAATGTGACTTTTAATAACACGACTACCAACATAGATTATTAACAAAATAATTCCACGGCCCACTAGAGGATACAAGTTTTCGATCATACCGTTCTATCGATCTGAAGTTAACTGTTTTGGTGAGGACTCCAGCCCACTAGATCCCTCCCTCGTATTGGGGGGTGCCTAGGCCCTGAACACACGGGATTCCGTTTCCCAGATTCGGTATGCGGGATACAGAATCTGAGTCTGTTCAGACACGGCGACTGAATCTCAGACGCGGGCCTTCAGTCACTTGCAGTGCCGTGCTGTTATGGACCTAGCATTGCTGTTCTTTGTTTCTGTCGAATTAGTCTAGAAGTGCTGTATTTAAAGTCAGGGATTGGGCTCTACAAAGCTAATAAACTTTTCATTGTCAAATAATGTACGCTCTATGATCGTTGTATAGTAAGAAAGGCCTTGCTTATTCGATTTAAATAGAAGTTGCAGAAAATCTGCTACGCCTATGATATGATATCATATGTTCTGGTTGGCAAAAGTAGGCGAGTCCAGGCCGTGGTACACGTGGACTCATATCCTCTATATGCTCCAATGGTAAATCGGTATCCGAGATACAGAATTTGTAGCCGGCGGCCAAAATGGAGAGATAAGGAAAATCGGCCGCCGGCGACACATTCTGTATCTCGGATACCGATTTACCATTGGAGCATATAGAGGATATGAGTCCACGTGTACCACGGCCTGGACTCGCCTACTTTTGCCAGCCAGAACATATGATATCATATCATAGGCGTAGCAGATTTTCTTCAACTTCTATTTAAATCGAATAAGCAAGGCGTCCCTTACTATACAACGATCATAGAATGTACAGTCGTGTGCAAATAAATCTGGGACAATGGTTTTTTCATATGTAGCGTGAGTTGAGAATTGAAAAATATCTCCATGGATTTTCTGCTACCAGAAAGAGCTACATTTTCATTTACTTCTCAAAGTTTAATGTAACTCTTTCTGATAGCAGTAAATCCATGGATATATGCTTCAAATCTTAACTCAATTTACATATGAAAAAACCATTGTCCCAGATTTATTTGCACACGACTGTACATTATTTGACAATGAAAAATTTATTAGCTTAGTAGAGCCCAATCCCTGACTTTAAATACAGCACTTCTAGACTAAGTCGACAGAAACAAAGAACAGCAATGCTAGGTCCATAACAGCACGGCACTGCAAGTGACTGAAGGCCCGCGTCTGAGATTCAGTCGCCGTGTCTGAACAGACTCAGATTCTGTATCCCGCATACCGAATCTGGGAAACGGAATCCCGTGTGTTCAGGGCCTAAACGTGCTGTGCGGGGTATGTATGTTCGTATGTGTACACGATTCCGGTCGCCAGGAACCTTCCTGAAGTCTTAGATCGTTTTCATACGATAGGTCCTCCGAAACTAAAGGCAACATCAACCTTTGAGTATGGTCGTCGGCAAAATAAATTTACTTTTTTTTATAAATAACTGGTTCATAACATTTCATTGTGTTAGCGAAACGGAGTGATGCTGAGTGTCGAAGTATTCTTGGAAAGCACGGAAGAGCGCTTTTCTTGGGTGGGGGGTACCGTATATTTTTATATCTGTTTTTCAGAACTCCTTTAATGAGTAGCTTTCTGCGATATCGTAGTTCATATGCCCAAATTTACTCATTTTTTGCTAACCAATTTAAACAATCAATTGTATTCAGAATTTGTATTCTAAATCCAATCTTATTATTATTTAACGAAAAAGAAAGCGTGCTTATAGAATCAAATAGTTATTTATGTTATAATGGTTAGTTACAATCTGAATTGCATACAAAAATTTATCTGCTCGCAAAAATTAATAAAGTAATTAATTGAAGATGAGCAAACAAATTTAGAAGGAAAAATTTGTAAAGAGGTTTACACGGAACTTTCCTTGCGAGAATAAGATCAATTTGCAAATTTAAAAAAATGTAGTCCGCTGGGATTTGAACGACGAATATTTGACGGGAGATTCTGATCCGCCACTAGAACAACTGAGGTACGGGCGCGTTCAATTCGACGAGTTTCTGATGCCTCATAAAGATACAATATTGTTCTGCCCCATTTCTGATGTTTACTCTGTATCGATTAGGTCTCATTTTCGCAAATGATAAAGCCTGAGCTATATGCAAATTATTACTTTTATCTTTTGAAAATAAAAAATATCTTAACGAGGGCCTGACCGTATAGACCCATTTTTGTCAAAATGTGTGCTCATTCTCTTTCATATCCATTAAATTTGCTCTTTAATAAATCACTCCGTGAAGGAGTTTTCCATATTACTGGAAATTTGCTTACGTTACCCCAATTTTTAAATCGGTTGATAAAGCTAACGTCTATAATTATCGTCCAATATCCAAATTGTCAATTTTTGGAAAAATCTTAGAATCACTCATAAAGAAAATATTACTTAATCACATCCAAAACTTTATCTCGCCAAACCAGCATTGATTTTTGCCATGTAAATCAGTTTCTACTAACTTGTTTAATTATTCAGAATTAATATGCGGAGCCATGAACAAAAGATCCCAGGTTGAAGCTGTATATACTGATTTCTCCAAAGCCTTTGATAAAGTTAATCATTCTATACTTACACGAAAACTTTCAGGCTTTGGAGTGTCAGGTACGTTGCTTCACTGGCTTCGCTCGTATCTGGTTGGTAGAAAACCATGTGTTGTTACAAAGGGTTTTAGGTCGGATACCATTGAAATCAGTTCTGGCGTGCCACACGGCTCGCACCTTGGACCTACTTTATTCATAGCTTTTATAAACGACCTGGCTTTTAACTTCAAATCGTCTTTTCTGTTATATGCTGATGATTTAAAATTGTTCAGATAAATTAAATCCTCCCAAGATTGTAATGTTTTACAGCAAGATCTGAATTATCTCAGTGATTGGTGTAACAAACATAAAATGTTTTTAAACGTGCAGAAATGTCATAAAATATAATTTAGTCGAATAAAAAAAACAATTAATTTTGATTACAGAATAGACAATACAATTCTCAGCGATGTTGCTTTTATACGTGATTTGGACGTTATTTTCACTAAAAACTTTACTTTTAATAAGCATATTGAACAAATTGTCTGTAAAGCTAATAAGACGTTGGGATTTATATTTCGAGTAACATAAAATTTCCGCAATCCTGATACACTAAACATATTGTACTACACGCATGTCCGATTACAGCTAGAATATTGTAACTTCATATGGAATTCTTTTTATCATACTCACACTTTTAAATTAAACTTGAAACTTAGTTACACAGGAAAATTATTATATTTTAATATGCTATAACGGGAACATAGAAGGACACTACTAGATATTAAAGAACTGTTCAAATTCATTAATGACTTTTACAATAATACCTAAATTACATCACGATTTTTTTATCAAAATTACGTTATATTCTATGAGGAATTCTTTATTCTTCTGGCATGATCAGTGTACCACACTATTTTTCGATAAACTCTCCCTCAGTTAGGCTCGTCAGAACTTTGTGGGACAAGAGGGTATCTACACATGAATCTATTGAAGCAATTGCAAGATTAATCGCCTGTTATTTTCTAAATACTTACAGTAATAATACCAATACATAACATTGCTTTAATCTTTTCATCTTCATCGATCTTTCTTTTTGTTGCAATTTTGTAATTTTTGCTTTTTTGTAATTTGTATCTTTGTTTTTTGGTATTCCTTCTTGTATAATCTTGCTTAGTCGACCATTTCTCAATTGTTTTGCCAATTTCACTATTTTTGTCCTTTAAGTCTTAAATAATTGATTATTTATTTATTTTTAATTTTTTTAGTTAAAAAAGTGTACGCCATGGGTTGCTATGTTTTTAATTTATATTTAGGTCACAATTTTTAATTTTGTATTTAATCTCTCCTCTGTTTTTTTTATTTTGTTGATTTATAGTTTAATTTTTATATGTATTATCCGTGCCGGTCTATAATTGGATGGCTACTTTTGTGCAGACCATGTTGATTCGGCCAAAATTGTAAATAACTAAAAAAAATAAATAATTCGAGTAACCGCTAAATCCTCAAACCGTGTATAACATAATTGAAATTGAAGCCTAGGCTGGGAGAGAACATTTGTACGATATATTTATGGTTTAGCAACTAGAGAAGACGAACCAATGACGAAATAATAAACATTTTCAATGATTCGAAAGAGCAGAAGAAGTAAGTGTCCCAGCCACCAGACATTTACCAATTCTGTATAAAATATCAAATGCGAAATTTAAACAAGTGGTCAATTGGACACCAAACTAACATTATGGGCATAGTCTGACCAGCTATACAAATTACATTTGGGAATTCCCCGGTTAGTTTAAAAGGAAAAATAGCATATATTAATTTTAAAAACTATTTCTGACAAGGGAACGCAATATTAGGGCACGGATTTTAGGCCGTTAAAAAAGTTAAAATAGGCTTTTTATTCAGGCTACAAAAATGCCAGCTTAGGCACTAAAAACCTAAAGTAAGCAATTTAGGCTGCATGGCCTAAATTAGGCAAAGAATACTGTTTTCATTTTTTGAACTTAAAACTATTGGCTAAAAATGTGGTAGGTATTATTTTTTATTAATTGTAAAGCTTAAACATTCAAATAACAAATAATAGATGCTATGGAATAAGCAAAAAGTAAATGGTGGAAAGATAATGTCTTACTTAGTCATGCTAATAACTAATAAAATAATGATAATTTGATAATATATAATATGTATATGGTAGTTGATGATAATATAAGTACAATATTAAAAATACCGAGCATTTGCCTGACAATATTGCTCCAAATTTTCTGATGAAAATCCACTTATCTTCAGAGTAAACAAATGTTGCAGCATCGAAAATGACCACACTACATCTCACGATGTAATAGGTGCGTATTTGTACATGCTCCAGTTTATATCAACATTTTCTATTTCTGCTTCTTGGCCGCTCAATAATTTCTTAAATTGATGTACAGTCTCATATCCAGGATTTTTAGAAAGTACATTCTTAAGTTTATTGTAAGCTGCACTGCTAATTAAATTATTAACATCTTCATTTTGCTGGCGAACTGTTTCACAGACAAGATGAATTCCGATCGGGATTGTTGACAAATAATGGTATCGGCAGGGTGTGTTCAAAAACTTCGCACGAGCGTTGTGGTCATGTAGAAACTCTTGTTGATTCACTCAAAACCATTCATAAACGCATTCCAACAAAAAAATACTTAAAAGCTCACGTTCATGGACTTTGTTTCAAAAATTCTTCATGCTTGGAGAGGGCTTTGAGATAAAAATTACATCGCTCAAACAAAAATCACTTTCATGAAAGTGGATAAGGTTTCTGAACCACTAAAATTCGAAAAACAACCAAAGCCTATTTTAGGCAGTATAAACAGTTGCTTAGGAGTTTATTTCACATTTTAGGAATTTAGGCTTTAATACATATGCATTAAAAAATTTGTTTTTGTATGAAACACATTTCTGTCGTAGTCCCATACATGGGCCTAAAAAAATTGCAATTAGGCAATTGTCCTAGAATCCGCGCTCTACGCATTACTTTAAGTTTTTTTTCTAAACTCCGAATTTTTAAGATCTTTATTTACTTTGATGACAATATGTTAGATAAAGTTATTATAATTATAGCTACTGTGCTGCAATATTGCTGTTTGAATGTAAAAAAGTCGATTAAAGGCCACCTTTAATTAACAAAATTCTAACCCAAAGGCTTCTCCACTAAACGTGATAAAAGTTCTTTATAGTTCTGAAAGTTCGCCCGGTTGTCAATGACAAACTGGAGAGTTACTCAGACTGAAGCCGCTTAATAAATAACGGGAATTAACGAACATCGGCACTACTTGTTCGCTAACAGCATTACGTAAAGTAAGAATACTCTAAAATATGCTACAAAGTTTCTAGTTGGCAATAAGTATTTCTGAGAAAGCGAAAAACAAAAATCAGGGTAATATAAAATTCGAGCTCTATCGCTAGCGGTCTGTTAGTTAAAAATTTTGCGCTTGAATTGGACAATACTTTCTTGTACGCGGCTGCACTTCACTTAAATACATCATAGTTTGTTCTGTAAATTAAGTCTTTGAATTGGAAATGCAGCTTCATGAAAAACTTTAATTCCATACTTTTAAAACTTTAACATATTTGCTCTCATAATAAACAAAAATCTGTAAAGGGCTTTACACAGAACTTCTCTCGCAAATGGACGTTGTGACACTAAACAATTTTAAAAGTCAAGAGAAGCTAGGAGTAAAAATATAATAACATTCCTAATAATCTCTGCGATGCAGCTGGATTAACCACAACGCACGGATTTGTTGCCCCTTTTGGTCTCTTACAACATTTATCCTGTATCTGTTGGGTCCCATTTTCGTCAGGGGTAAAGCCTGAGCTATGCGCAAATTATTACTTTTACCTGATTTTCTGTTCGAGCAAATAAAAGTTTTATTTTTTAAGATGCGTACCCTGTAGGTATATGTTGGTTAACAAATATGCCGTTTTTCGTCAAGGGTAAAAACCTGATCTATGTGCAAAATATTACTTTTATTTAAGTAATAGTTATTGAATATCCCAGTATATATGGTACCAACATTTTCTCGGTTTCATGCCTGAATATAATCAGCATGCAAAATAACGCCTTCCTCCAACAAATAGTTTCTGAGTTATACTAACAACAGGTAGGCGGACAGACAGGCAGACAGATAGACAGACAGACGAAATTGAGAAAACCTGTTTTTCGTCATCTATAGATCCCGAAACGTGAAGAGCTGAAGAAATCTCGGAAGGTGCTTTTTTTGCTACTACAATATGTCCTTCGTCATTTATACCAGGGAAGCAAAAATCAATTATATTGTGTTGTACAAAATTACGTAATGTTGAAATAAAGTGTTTGTAAATAGTATTTGTAGAACTAGTTATAAAGTCATATTTTTTTAAGACTTTACAGATTGATTAACCCGAGTTCATCAGACAAATGAGTAAAAATAATGCTTTCATACGTGTTGTACACGTAATTTTTTTTGCATAGTGGTCGTCGAAGAATTTACAGCTGTTAATTTCACAATTCAGAATTTTAGTAGAATAGTTTAAAAAAAGTGTTACTTTCCTTAGAATTTTTGGTTAAAGAAGGTAATACTTTCTTCACGGTTTTGTTAAATAGGACGACTGTCAGATCACTGTGCAACAAATAACAGCGTATCGAGTTTGTAAATTCAGAGACGATAAAACAATTGGGTATTTGTAAGATTTCAAGAAGAAAATATATACATTATAATTTATAATGTGTTCTATATTGAAGAATTTTCAGAAAACTGCACTTGATCTACTTATCGCTGTTACCCCGCTATTTTTAGTGTACGATTAGAAGTAACTCAAGTAACAATTTTAACTCTTTTCGAAGAATAATATTAACAAACCACGATACCTAAGTAATTGCGATAAATGTAATTTGAAGAACGATATGTTACCAAATCTGTAAAAGGCTTTATTCAGAACCTTCCTCGCAAGTGGACGTTGTAACACTAAACACATTTGAAAATCAAAGAAAACTAGAAGTAAAAATATCTTAATGTTCCTAGTTATACTAAACCAATAAAAGGAAACACTTGTCGCAAGCTGCTATTCGGGACCCTTTCGATCTCTGCAATGCAGCTACATCAAAAACGACGTACTATTCGTCGCTCCCTGTTGTCTCTAAATCATTTGTTCTGCATCTGCTAGGTCTCATTTTCGTCAAGCCTGAGCTATGTGCAAAATAGTACTTTTATTTAAGTAATAGTTCTTGAGTTAAAGCAAAAATAGGAAGCATATTTTTTTAAAGTGCCCACCCTGTATATATTTTACAGAATTTTTTTTGGTTTCATGCCAGAAAGGCATATAATCCGCAAGCAAAATGTCGTCTTCCCGCAACAAATAGTTTTTGAGTTATATCGGTAACAGACAGGCAGGCAGATAGGCAGACACACAGACAAACTACAGACATATAGAATTGAGAAAACCTGTTTTTCGTCATTTAGGGACCCTGCAGCGTGAAGATCTGAAAAAATCTCAGAAGGTAATTTATTCGAGATTACAATACTTTCTTCGTCTTCTAGACGAGAAAAGTAATAAACGACGAACTATGGTATTAAAAAAGGTATCAGAGTTTTATCAATCTCATCCCATGTCATCATAGTAGAGATAATATATTTAATAGTGCAAACTATAGTTTCTTCACAAAAATATAACCAGATATGATAAGTTGTTCTCTGAATGCCATTTTTTGGTTGTGGTCTATTATGATATGTTTTATCGGACTTTTTCCACGTTGTGTGATATACACCCTAGACAGTGGAAAAAGTCCGATAAAACATATCAGAAATGATAACTTAAAATTAGATAGATAAATTTAAAAATTTAAAACTTTTCTCGATTTATTTTTTTTCTGAGTTCTGTAATACGCTGTTGCAAATATTTAATAAATCATTTATTTACCTATAAAAAATACTAGCAGAAAAGTACACGCAGTATGTGCAAATGCAAATTTTAACTGTTTCATGAGAAAACTGATTAATTACAATTCTCCTTGGTGAAGCAAACAAAACTTTGCTAAATTTTTATGTGATTGGCTAATACCTCAGACACTTTTAAAATATTGTCGAGTTGCATTATAATGTACATCTTCCCTAAATTTCTATCTAAACGTGAAGTTAAAATTAATATCGTTTATTGCTTGTAAAACTAGTTATTTGCAATGTATCTTAACGGGTAAAATTTAGATAAATAAATAAAATGTAATTATAAATACGAGGACTACAATCATTAGCGTGGCAAAAAGTAGCAGGTTGTAAATTTTTGTTGAAGGAGTTTTTGCTAAAGGAATAAAAGCGCCTTGTCGGCCCTTCTCTTTTTATTTCACGGAGTTTTCTATATAGCGACTAATTACGAGCTTTTAACTGGATGTTACAAATTATTCATTAAAAGGCATAAACAGAAGCAACTTAAAGCGTTACGGAAAACTTAGTAATTATCTTAATTAACATTTTAAATTGCTCTGCAAGCGTTTTTCTGTGATACTGAATTAAAATTTCAATACGAAAGTTGAAAATAAGCCAATAAATATTTCAAAGGAAAGTAAAATTGTTTTCGCAATGAAATGCCTTCGGATATCCAGAAAACTTTCTGTTTTCTAAAATCTTACAGTAAAGGTAAGCAAAACGTTCTTTTAATAAATCGTTGTAAATTGTAATAGCTTTAAGCTTTTTTAAAGCCTATAATATAGCACTAATAATTAAACTACCCTTTATAAGTTTGAAATCAGATGAAACATATTCTAGCTTACACTTAAAAACACATCTAGTTCTTCTGTTGTACTGACGCCCAACTGGAAGTATAAAAATACTTAACTTAGTGAATCATTCCGTTATTATTATTCTAGAAAGAAACATAGTATGTAATAATTTTATTTGACAATAGTTTAATTTATAAAATATTTAAGTTTTCATAATCTGGTAAAATTCCTATTAGCTGAAAATTCCTGCCAACAATGTAGTAGTTAAAGCACGCGATATTTGAGATATTTATCTGCGGAACTGTATCAGTAGAATAAAGCACAGTTGTATATTTTCGATTATAAAACAATTCTCTTTCTTTATTGGAATTATTATAACCTAGTATTATGTAACTAGGTTACATGTACGAGCAGATCACTAGTTCGTTAAATATAAGCCCCCCCCCCCACTCAAGTATTTTTTTATTTAGTTTAAGCGAGGGTAATTTTTGTGAAAAAAAACAATGGATAACTTATAAATTAAGCAAATGGTTATTCCTGGCTGCAAAAAACGTCTTTCATTTCAACAACAACAACATAAATAATAATAACTTAAAATATCTACAACAGAAAAATATAACACCTATGGACCAGAAATCCACCCCACACAGGTAGCAGCAGCGGCCTCTTTGAGCTGCAATCTGGTAACCGTTGCTTTGATTCATGTCTGCAAGCAAATGCTTCTTGCAGAATTCTGAAATAAAAATCTGGTGTAATACACGCACACAACTTCATTTTACAGTGATCTTATAATTAGTCAAAAATTTTATTTTAAATTTTTAAGCATTTGTCAAAAATTACAAATTCTACAAAAACGGTACAAAACAAAGCGTTAGTTGAAGAGACAAATTTTCTCTAGAATTTTAAGCTAAATTCAAAAATGTAATAATATACCGGGTGTTTTATTTAAAATAGGAGTTAATACAAAAATAAAAAGAAAGCAAAAGATACCCATTTTAGAAGTATTCAACTAGAAAATTACATATCTCACATCAATACACATTAAAAATGTAATAAAAATGTTAAGTTTGAAAAAAAAATCGTTAGAGCCGTTTTTGAAAAAATCGAAAAAAACTGAAAAATCACAAGAGTAAACACCTACTTCCGGTTCTGCGATTTTCTTCGACAGCTTGCTGTCGCATCTCCATAGTACACAAAACTTAGATATGAAGTTTCAATGCCATACTTCTTTTCGTTTTTGAGATATTCTATTCACAGACAGACAGATACACGGACACACAGACACACAGATACACACACAGACAGACCAATAAAAAAATATGTTTTTTGGGTTCAGGAAACTCTAAAACGTGAAGATCTGTTAAAAACTCAATTTCGAATTTTTGGGGTGAATCCAATACTTCCTTTATTGTAAAAGGAAGTAAAAGGCGGAGCGAGCAGCGAATACTTACAAATATGTACTACCTAAATCGAACTAAAAACTACTTTGAAAGCAGCAGCGTAATAATGTAAGCAGGCTTAAGGCGAACATAGCTTACAGTACCCGTAACACCCTGCAGAACAAAGTACTTGTCGGTCATTTCAATTACTTTAAAAGGGCCCAGATAGGTAGACTTAAGACTCTTTGTTTGCGTGCTATTACGAACGAACACATGTGTACAATTAGCCAAATCTTTGTTGATATAGCGTTTTGAGTACAAGTGATTCCTTGTAAAGAAATACTGTTGTGTTGCAATATGTGACCTAATTTCATTAGCGAAAGGTGATAAATTTGACGACGACGAAAGGGGTTTTTTCTCAAAGAAATCATAAGGAAGTCGAAGAACTGATTTAAACAGAATTTCAGCGGGAAGAACTTCAAAACCTGATTTTACGGTTGACCTTGTCAATAAAATAGTGATACGTAACTACGTTACGGGTATATGTAGATCACTTAATCATTACAGTACTATGTTGAATCTCCTGACAGTCAATATACAATACAAATCACCCTGCTGGTGCAGCCCACCGTAGAGCAGCAATCATTATCAAAAGCTCAATAAGACATCATGAACTACCAAAATACGAAAACGAAGAAATTCAAGAAACAAAAAATCCAATTACATACTCTAAAGGACCCATTACAATAGCAGCAGCTTACTGTCCTCCTATTATAAAGAACGAAGACTTCAAGCAATTACTCCATACACTGAGTACAGACTATAACCCAAACATCAGCAATTGGGATCTCAACTAACGCAAACACGAGGCCTTGAAATTTTTAAGACAATAAATGGCAACAGCACCATACCAAGCAATAGGGAAATCCGCCTATTGCCCAACATATACACGAAAAGTACCTGATTTACTAGATTTCGGCGTAACCAAAAAGACATCAGACGAATACACAAATATATAGTCATGTTTCTTCAGAACAGTCATCTATTATAACGACTACAAGTTTTACGTATTACCATACTACTTAAACAAGTTTCACTAACACTTTACAGTAAGGATACAAATTGGACTTCTTCGATGTCTGATAGAAAAAACAATAAGATTAGATATACCCCTAAAAGGGGAAAGAGTATTGATAAAGCAGTTGACAAACCAACCCGAGCAACTCAAAAAGCAGCTGGCAATCCACGCCGAATGTCACCATCAGAGCAAAAACGCATGACGTGCCAATGACCATAAAAATACAATTACAGAAAAGAGGAGGCTACACAGAGTTGGGCAGAACAGCAGACACCCACAAGACAAATAAATTATTACCCATTGTGAGAACAATTTTTCGAATCAAGCGTGTTCTGCATTTTTCGGAATTTGTATCTCAGGTTTTAGTATTTTTCCCGCATAATGTAAACCCAAATTGAAAGTTTAGTTGAGTTTCCAAACCTAATGTCGGGTATCGCATACAGCAGCATTTTCCGCACATTGTATATTATATCGTAACAGCGTTTCAAATATAAATTTAGTCTAGGTTCTCGCAGAAGTGACGCACGGTATCTTTATCGTATAGTTAATTGCTTCTTGGCGCCAGCCAGTCCAGCTCTTGCTCGCATGTGGCTTCCCTGTGTGAGCGAAATCTTGTTGAACAATTTGACGTCATGCGTATGTTCTTCTGTGAGATAGAAACACCAACTCTTCTCTACCTGCGGGTGCAGTCCGAGTTTCACGACATTGGTCATAACGCGCTAAGACAGCTAACCAGTGGGTTTTTCGTGCTAAGCGCGAGCCCTTGCGACGCGCTCTGATCCGTTAAAAGTGCCTCTAAATTAAAGATAAACTGTGTGCTTTTCGTCGGTTTTTGGGCCTATTGAGGTTGTGAGTGATTCCGTTTCTTGGCAACTGGTAGCAGTTCCGTGAGGAATCAGCTCTACCTTAACCAGGGCGTCGTATTGATCTCGGTTGATCTCGCATGTTGAACGTTGTTGTCGTCGCCTATTTACCCGATGATGGGATTATTACTATTTCAACTCCTGGCTGTGGTAACCATCATCTCGAAGGCTGGCACCGGCCGCCCGTAAATACTCTTTTAAGCAGTTGCTGATTTTACCAGTTGCTGGTGAGCATCAATGTTGACGTCCTTGCATTCTGCAAACTAGGTATTTGTTCCTAGTTATTTATAGTGCTAAACCCTTTTGTGCTAGGCTGTTCGGAAAATGTGCTTACGTAATTTAAGCTACCGTATGATGCGCACCTAGTATGAGATTTTATGTTTCGCGTTTAATGAGCTTTTAAGGAATATCGCTGTATTAAATTTTGTTGTTGTTGAATTCACATCAGCATGCGACTATTGTAAGTAAACGATGTTCCTGTCAAAAAATTTTAAAGTTGCTAGCCCATTTATTTGTTTTCACGTTTGTGTAATTTTTTACATGTGTTTAACCTAATAGATTACATTTAATTAAGTACTTTATGCATTATCAATTCGTATTTCAACTGTTGCGTGCAAATTTGTTTTGTGATTTCTTTGTGTAAAGAATACAGGGGAGTTTTGGAGAAAAATAAACTAAAGGTAAGTCACTGATGCTGCCTCTGGTTGTAGTCAACCACTGCAATCCCCTTTTAACCCCCATTTAATCCCCGTTTAATTGTTTCAACTTTTGGAGTGAACGGTTTACCAACAAAAGTGGCGGCGCTTCAATAATTTAACACCTTTATCTCGTTTACCGGATCGTAGCCCTAATCTAAGACCGTAAAGAACCCGCCCTTCTCCCTGAGCGTTTTAAGCCGGAACCTTTTGTTACAGCCCATCGTACCGGGGTTACGACAACGAATCTGCTTAATTTTCTCGATTGTGTAGTTTTTTTTTATTAGATAAAATATTGACGGGTTAGTTTTAAGAAGTAGTTGCGTTGTAACAAATTGTTTTGTGTCGTTAATACCGGTTCTGGCTGTAACACAATGCTACTAAAAAATTCTTTATACAGAGAACACTGATTATTCTCTATGGAAGGCGACAAAAAAAATAGGACAATCGACCCAATCCATCCCACCTATTAGGAAAGATGATGGCGGTTGCGCTAGATGCAACAGGGAAGAAGCAGTAGTATTTAGTAATTATTTGTCAGAAGTCTTTAAACCATTTCCTTCACAGTCTTACCCAGAAGAAGAACCAGAAATTATAGAGCACCTTGAAATTCCGTTACAAATGTCATCACCAAAAAAGGCAATAAAGTGGAAATAACTCCAAAACACCATAAGAACCGACTTAAATCCAAAAAAGGTACCAGAGTTTGACCTAATAACGAGGAGAAACCTCAAACACCGGCCTGAAAAGGTTCTGTGATTAATGAGAATAATCTTTAATGCTATGTTAAGAATAGGCTATTACCCCGAGGAATGGAAAATGACCCAGGTAATAGTTAAACATAAACCTGGCAAACCACTAAGTCAAGCCAAATCGTATCGGCCGATAAGTTTAATTCCGACAATCTCTAAAGTTTGTTTAAAAACTGCTTCTAAAATTATTACAACCATACTAAAAAACAATCAGCTAGTACCAATTTATGAGTTCGGCTTCCGTCAAGAATTGGATTGTAAATAAAATCAATAATCCATTAGCCAAGGCCTTTGATAAAGTTTTGCACTAAGAATTACTCTAGAAGATCACGGAATACCTACTTGTGTTATCGCTTGTATATAATCCCCAAATCATACCTTAGCGATAGATCTTTTATGGTAACATTTTAGTTGCAACAAACTTCATGATATCCTATAGAAGCAGGTGTGCCACAAATCACGGTATTACGTCTAAACCTGTATAATTTATATACTGCGAATTTGCTGACAAACATGCCCGCCTGACTAACAGTTAACCCAGACAGATAATGCCAAGTATATACATATGGACAGACACGTTATATGGAGTTCCACTAAATATAAAACTTGGTAAGCTATAGATACCGGCTTATTAGCAAACACTTCCGATTTATCATTAGAAAACAAGCTGCTCATATACAAATCCATACTAAAGACCATATCGACGTATAGGATACCGCTTTAGGGTTCAGCCAGCAATTCAAATATCGTAATATTGCAAAGATGTCATATTAAGGTACTGCAAATTATCACCGGTTTACCCTAGTACTTCACAAGTACAACCCTACACAGAGACCTATCCATGTCAACAGTTAAAAGAGAAGTACAAGAAAGCAGCAGGAAGTATCAGAAGAGGCAACATCCTGTACATCTGTTCGAATAGTGTAGTGAAAGTGAAATAGAATGAAGTGTAGTGCAATATACAAACAAAACTTTAAAACCTAGACGTAACGCCAATGGATGTTTACTTCGTTCATGATGACTTAATAGGCACGAATGTTTACTTACAACACATTTACTTATTGTTCATCTAGTAGAACAGATTGTAAATCTGCATTCGAGCTAAAAAATTATTTCGTTTACTTAAAATAACCTCACTACGATAAAATACAACTATCTACCATCTAGAGGCGTCATTAGTACAGCTTTCTTCGTATATTACGAAATATAAACAGAATGTAATTTTCATAACGGAAACCTAATATCCTTCATACGACTGTGGGTTAAAATAAATGTATGCAATAACTTGAATGTTACATTTTGGCAGTATTCGAAGTCTTTCTACGTATAGCGATGCAGATCATAAAATTACATTTTATAACTTATATAAATCACTGTTAAATAATGGGCATATTTCGTAGGGTTTCTAAACTACCTAAATTTGTAGACAAAATTTGAATATTTAACTAAAATTTACATACATTTCAGTCTAACGCAGTAATTTATGAAAATTTTCACCGAATTTAAATATTCCGCTACATGATAGCTAGCGCATATTTGATGGTGCTGGGAATCGATTCATATGGTGGTTGCATTATGTGGCATTTCAACTATTTTGTGTCACATAAACTACATTTTCATATATACAAATTTTAGTAAAAACTCTTTTGACTCTCGCAACTGCAGAGTGACGAGGAGTAGCGATTTCAATAGGACTTGTTCCCGAGAGGAAAATAAAAATACAAGATTATAGTAATTTATTATACAAGACGATAAAGTGAAATTTTATCCACGAGTGAATCGTTTAACGTCGAGACGAAGTCGAGACGTTAATGATTCAAGAGTGGATAGAAATAACTTTATCGTCGTGTATAATACAATATTTTTTTCTATAGCAAGAACTTTAACAATTTCAAAAGAAAATAAGGACAGTCAATCACATTTCAAAATGTCAGTTGCTAGATTAGGTTGCTACGATAATACGAAGCTGTCATATTTAATTTAAACAAAAGTTAGAAAATTAAATTACTTTATCTATCCTTGATGTTAAAGTGCTACTTTATCTACCCTTGCTGTTAAAGTAAAACTTGACCTTTTGTTTTGAGTTGATAAAAGCACACTTTAACATGTGCTACAGAAAAAATTAATTTTTAGGTCAGATCTGAAAAGTACAAGGTTATCATAAAGTAAGAGATATATTTCAGCTTATTATTTATTTTTAACAAATTAAGCTACTAACAAGAAGTAAACGAGATTTAATTGCTTAAATAATGGAATTTTGATTGGCCAAAACTGATTACCGCAAATGACCTCCACTTGGTGGTGTAAGATAACCAACCTTTCATCCAAATTTTACATCATTATGTAACATTTCTGGCTGGATTGCACCATTTTGCTCCCTAACTTCCTCTTTTAATTCTTGCAGCGCTGTTGGCCATGTTCTAAATACCAATTTCTTTTCAAGAACTCCACAGGCAGTCATGTATGTGATACCTTACTATTCATACGTTAATTTCGTGTGAAATGGGCCCTGATGTGATAGTGGGATCCATCTGCACTGCGTGCAGCAAATGCTGCTTTTCTTTCACGTCACAGGGCATCTCAGCCTTTGAGCACTCTGACTGACGGTGAATTTGACAAATTTGTAATAAAGAGTATCATCATCATTCGCCCAAGCGACAAATTTTGGTGCGGTGTTTGGACCTATATGACCGTTGAACAAGTGTTAATGAGAGCGATGAAAACAAAAGGTGGTTTGATCGGTTGCAGATGGATGACTACATCAACGATCGCTACATGGGTGAAATCGATGCCTGCAAGCCCAAGGATTGTCGAAGCAATTAAGGGATTTGCATCTGTTGATTCGGCTTCCTCAGAGTAACGCCTAAAGTTACGTGATGCAAACCATAAACGAAATGCTAAGCACATACAGCTTTTCATTTCTTGGTTTCAATCCTTTTTCAAAACTTCCTCAGCTGTCTTTCCTTTCCACAGGTATCTTGGCTGACTAGAAAACAAATTGTGATAACGACCGTGATATTGAATTATCTGTAATCTGTAAAATAATACAAGAGATCGAAGAAGGGAAATTCAGTAAAATCCGTTGGAAAAATAATACACTGTCAAATCGTTAGCAGGCGTGACAAAGTCTGTCAACATCCGAAATACCACCACTCACGTCAATCCTAAGCAGCTGCTTTACCGTATGGTTTGTACTTTGAGGATGGATGAACAGTTAAAAGAAATATTTGGCTATGAACTATGTACATATCTTCCCTCACTGTTCGAAGAAAGAGGTTTGATGAAGAAAGACACCAAATCGCTCATGCTGAAAGTGTTACATTGTGAAGGGACTGCTCCACCTGATGATGAGATGACACAGGGGGTATTTTATGTTGTAGATGAAGGGCACCTCCTACATCGTGTTGTTTGGCAACGTTCAAGATGATATGCAACAATATTGGTGACTACGTTTTGTCCCATTACGGAAATACTGCCGTCGTGTTCGATGATTACAGTGAACAGCTCAATACAAAAGATGAGAAACATCTGCGAAGATGTCTCTCAGCTATCAACGTAGATGTGAAAGTAGAAGACCCATCCAAGTCATTTGTCATTTCTCTATCTGCCTATGAAGATTTTTTGTGTCACATACCTACTTTAAGGTACGAATTGTATACCTATTTCAGATGTAAGTAGGAACATGATTTTTATACATTAAATTTATTTCTTATATTTTCAAAATCTTTTGGTTTTTTTATTGAATCCATCTCCTCTCTGTGTAATAATACACTTCAACAAAAGGAAACATAAAAAAATACTGATTTCCAATAATTCGATAAGTTAAGCAACTTTTCTACTATTTCCGACGGAATAATTAAATTTTACCCCCTCCATATCTCCGAAACTAGTAAGCGCAGCAAAAAAATGTATAAGACAAATTTTGTTGGAAATTTAAAGTACTTTAACAATTTATAGGGTACAATAAGCTTTGAACTGAAGGATTTCCGAGATATTTGCAAAAAACATACTATTTTGACATTTTCCCCCACTCCCCTTCACAACCCGCTGTTATAGAGGCGGAGACTTTTTACCGCATTTACAGCAAAGGGTAATGAACAACAGCCATTATGTGGCCTACTGATCTTATAAAAGGAAGGAGAAAGTGGAACCCTTCAAGCCGGATCAACAGTGATTTCAAGGAACTGTCGGTAGGGGCACTGGCTACCATTCCGTGGGCCTTGGCAAAGAGTGATTGGTCAAACATGACCATAACGCGAGTCTGCCCGTTCATACGACCCTCTTCGGCATCATAAAGGACGGAATCACTGAATAACTAAATTTAACCCCCTACATATCTTCGAAACTATTGGGCGCAGCAAAAAAGTGTATAGGACAAATTTTGTTGAACGTACTTTAAAAGTGTATAGAATACAATAAGCTCTAAACTAAAGGCTTTCCGAGATATTTGTAGAAAACATATTGTTTTGACACTTCCCACCCACCCCCCTTCCAAACCCGACGCTCTGGTGGCGGAGACTTTTTACCACATTTAGAGGAAAGGGTATTGAACAACTTGTGATAGTCAGACCTTATTTTTTTTTAATTCCCTGGTTTGGAGCTAATTTTACTGTACTATTACCAAAGGTACAATTTATCGAAAATTTTGGTATAGATAGCATGTGTAAATGTGGGAGTAATTTAAATAATCTGCCTTTTAATGTTTAATATAGCTATATAACTACCTAAGTATATCTTTTTACCGAATCAGAATTTGTCGGAAGGACCAAGTTCTGGCCCCTAGTCGATTTCGGCGAAATTCTAATGTAACATAGTACTAAAGGTCCTTAAAAAACTCCACAGGAAAATCGAATCCTATAATAGGTTTCTGAGGTACAGGGTGTTAAAGTTGGCTAAATGCTAATGTAGGTATACAAAAATGCTAACATAAACCTTATAGTGCCTGCCATGTAGAAGATCCCATTTAATTATTATATTCTAAAAAAATCTATGGTTTGTAGTATACAGGGTGTCCAAAAACAACGCAACTAAGTGCGTATTCTGCATTTTTCGAAACTACAGTAAAAATAAAAGTAGGATAAGGAAATACTAGTAATTTGTATTACCTTCAATTTAAAAAAAACGGATAGTACGTTTCACAGAGGCAGGGTGTTTTTAGAAGGCGATTAACATTGATATCAATGGAAACATACATTTTTCCCTTTAGATTTCATATTTTTGTGCTAAATGCCTTGTTTTTGTAAATTACATTTGACTTTAATTAAACCGTCCAATTTTTATAATACAGGGTGTCTCGTTTTACTAAGCAGGCCTGCTCATTAGGGAATTTTTATTTCACGGAGCCAAGTAAACCAAAAAATATAAATGAATAACATTTAATGTCCATGGAAAATCTGTTTATCGAGAACAAAAATTAGTTTGTAGCAGGGGTATTGTGTGCAGGGTTCTTTAATTTTTTTTTAAATCAGTAAACAAGTCTTTAGGTAGACAAATGTGATTATTAGATAGATTAGAATAGACTACCTGGAAAAATATTTAGAAAGTCGTTAAGAAGGATTAAATCTACCTGTTTAATGTGTTTTTAATATTTCCGAATATAATTACTGGATTAGAATAGATTTCTTGTACCTATTTAATGTGTTGGCCTTGGCTGCAATTATTTCATTTGCGTTCAGTTTGTGTTCAAGAATGGAGAGATCAATTTTAACTCACAGAGGTGTAGCAAAGTTTGTCAGCGACGGTTGCACATATGTGTTTTGCAAAATGTCTGCGGATGAAACAAGAATGTTTTGGCGTTGCGAGAGAGTGGGACAGTGTAAAGCCCGTATACATACAGCCGATAATAATGTAATTAAAAAAAGTAATTACCATTGCCATGATTCTAGTGCTGCTAAGGTTGAAGCTGATCGTGTGGTTACTGCAATCAAATCAACCGTGCAAGTAATTAACGAATGTCTTGTTGGTACTAGTGTTGCTGCTCAAGGACAATTGCCAACAATACCTACCCTCAAGAAACTTGATATCCGTTCCTGCAAACCCAACAAGTCTAGAAGCTTTGGAAATTCCTGATAGTTATAAAATTTATCAACCATAAGTAGGAAATGAAGAACAAATTCGATGTGCAGACCGCCAGCATCTGATAAGGTTAGGTTTCTCAATTACTTATATACAGTTTTAAATAGTGTTGATAATTGTCAAATAAATATATTGCTGGGTGACATAAACTTAAATCTTTTTGATACAACTGACACATATGTGAGTAGATACACCAATGAACTAACTGGTAAGAGTCATGTGTCTTTTATTAACCAACGCACTACAGCCAACAACGAAGCGAAAACATTCTTAGACCACATATTCTTTAGAAAACAACAAATTGTAGCAAATTGCACATTAGTTCCAGTGGTATTTGAATAGGCAATCACAGATCATTACAAGACTTTACTAAAAAGTCAATATTTCAAAATCAAAGACCATACTCTATCAAACGATGAGTGCACAAGAAACTATGTATAGACCACTCACGAATAAGTGAGTAACTACAATCAACAAACTGGGCCGATTTATACCAAGACAAAAATGTAAATAACGTTTGTGATTTATTCATAACGTCAGTAAGGAGCATGAGTTCGCATTTGACCTCTTAAGAATTTTAGTGCGCCGTTATATTCAAACGTCAAGTGCTATTGTGTGATAAGTGTATCAAAGGTCATCGCCTATTAACAAACATTCATTCATCGTTTGAAACTGTACGTAAAAAATTACCTATCTGATGTAATTCATATATGAAAAATGTTCCCAACTCGGACTCCCACAATTAACAATCAACTTCACCCCGTAAATACGGGAATTGCACACAATCCTTTTAACGCACAAGAAATTCAATATGCCCAGCAAGTTCAATCTAACTTTCAAATCACGTTTCCACCTCAAAATCAAACTTTTCAAGCTCCACCTTATAAAATGCATTCCCAACCAATCAAACCCCGGCAGGCAAGGCAATCTTCAAATCAGTACGCACCAAGCAGCGACAATCCTGAAATTACATATTTAATTGATACCTCCGACTCTAATTCCGTAGAAATGGATAGTGAAAACATTCAAGATAATGGAAAAACTCAAGACAACGAAAACACTCAAGATAAGGTAAAAACTAAACATTCATGGCAGGTCTATAAAAAGAAAAATAAACGTCCCTCCTGGAATAACGTTATCAACACACATAAACACATCCAATAAATACCAAATTTTCTCGAAAGTCGAAACAAGTAATGACCATCAAGAAGTCAGTACTGATACGCAACAATCAAAAATTTCTAAACCCCCACCAATTTATATATACGGGGTGCAAAACTACAATCAAATGATCAATGATGACTTAACTAAAATCCTAGAAAAAGAACAGTTTTATACAAAAGTAATGACCAACGACAAAATAAAAATTAACACTCATACTCTTACAAAAAACTTGTGACATATCTTAAAGATGAAAGAATAATTCATCATATTTATCAACTAAAAACAGACCGAGCTTATAGAGTATTCATTAGAAATATTCACTATTCAATCCCGATAGAAGAAATTAAAGCAGAGCTAAACACACTCGTGCATGAAGTTCGAAACATTATGAATGTACGGCATAGGGTAACAAAAGACCCCTTGCCACTGTTTATAATCGATCTTCAACCAAACGACAATAACAACAAGATATACGATGTCAAATACTTAAGCAACCTTAAAGTGTCTGTCGAGCCCCCTAGAAAAAAGAATTCTATGCCACAATGCACCCGTTGTCAAGCCTATGAACGTACAAAGGCCTGTTGCAATAGACCTTCTATTTGTGTCAAATGTGGAGAAAGCATAACACCGCCGCATGCAAAAAAAAAAACACACAAGACACTCCTTGTAAGTGTGCCGTTTGTCCCGGCAACCATCCCGCCAACTACAAAGGACGCACAGCATATAAAGACCTACAAACAAATCGAAACACATCATTCAGAGGCCCCCTAACTAAAAAATACCAACAAGAGCAAAGAATTTCAAACGCAAACGACTTCATCCCGCTCAGAAATCAATTGAACCCTATAAATAGTACAACCTTCCGACATAATAACTCATTATACCGGGTGGCCATAAATAACTGAGATCCCGGTAGCCATGGAATTAGCTACTTCTAAATGTTGGTTAGCATTATATTTCAATTACCATAAGTATTGATACCTATGTAATGTAATAAAATGCAATAAGGGGGGGGGGGGGGATGTGCCCCGGATTCTGCAGTTTAGCCTACGACCCGATTATAAAAATCACCTGTTCTAACTTCATTACTTATTGCAATCTGCAATAATTTTTGACAGATAGGAATTTTAGTTGTGATGACATTAATGACATTTGGTTTAGTTGGATTCATCACTTTAATAAAGCGGTGTTGATTCCAAAGGTAATGTGATATCAGATATTTATGGCCACCCGGTATTATTCGCAAGTAAATGCCCGCAATAACATAACTGCACACACCAATGAACAACAACAACAACCAAACATTAACGAACAGTTCTCAAATTTCGTAATGGAATTCAAATCAATGTTTGCACAGCTTATTAACCAGAACAGCATGATTTTCAATATGCTTTCCACCGTCATAAATAAACTAGCTTGATGGCCTTACCAATACACATAGCGCTCTGGAACGCCAACGGTGTTACAAATCACATACCAGAAGTAATATCATTTCTACATATCCTTAAAATTGATATAATGCTAGTCTCGGAAACCCACGCAACTTCGAGAACAGTAATAAAAATACCAAACTACAGTACATCCTTAGCTAATCATCCGGATGGGACAGTCCATGGAGGACCAGCGGTCATAATAAAAAACTCAATTGTACATTACCAACTTCAATCGTACACAACTGCAAAAATTCATGCCTCAAGCATAAGAGTAGAAACTCGTGACTTCAGATTAGTGGTTGCATCGACCTACTGCCCCCCGCGACACTCCATCTCTGTCGAAGAATATGAGAACTTCTTTCAATCGCTTGGCAACACGTTTATCGCTGGAGGAGACTGGAACGCTAAAAATACAACCTGGGGAACTAGGTTAATCAACCCTAAAGGGAGAAATCTATTACGGGTAGCCCACAATCTCAACCTCAAATGTCGCAGTACCGGAAAACCTACCCATTGGCCTAATAACCCAAATAAGTTACCTGATTTACTTGACTTCGCAGTGGTCAGAGGAATAGCAAATACATATCTTAAAGCAGAGTCCACCTTCGATTTATCCACAGACCACTCGCCAGTTCTGGTAATTGTCAGCGCAACAATCATCACCAAGGAAGCTCCTCTAAGATTATGTTCCAAATGCACAGACTGGGACTGTTTTAGAACATTACTCGACCAAGAAGTTAACCTCGCTGTCAGAATTAAAACCACGCATGATCTAGACGAGACAACTCATTACTTTACAACCCTAATAGAGAATGCTGCATGACAGGCACCACCTAATAGAAAAATAAATATACTCGAAACTAACAACATACCCCGTCATATACGAGATCTGATTGTGGAAAAGCGCAGGGCTAGGAAACAGTGGCAACCAACCAGAGACAGAACCGACAGAACCAACTATAACAGACTCACACACCGCTTACATGATGCTCTAAAATAAGCAAGCAATAAATCCTTTACACAATATATTACTCAGCTCTCTCCAAAATACCATTCAATATAGAAAGCCACAAATAAAATCAAACTGCCCATTGCAGCAATTCCACCAATTAAAAAACTGGCTGGTAGTTGGGCCAGGACAGATAAGGACAAAGCTAAAATATTCGCCCAACACCTCGCAAACGTTTTTGTAGCACCTCCAGCTCCAGCAAATGGCGACACTACAGAAATCGAAGCTATCCTTGATGCACCTTGTCAAATGTCACTCCCACTGATAACTTTCTCGCAGGCTGAAGTACGAAAACAAGTAGGGATTATCAATACTCACAAAGTCCCTGGCTACGACTTAATAGTAGGAAACATACTACAAAACCTCCCTAGGAAACCTTTAGTTTTCCTTACCACCATCTACAACAGGATCCTGCGATTGTGTCATTTTCTTATTCAGTGGAAGCATGCGCAAGTAACTATGATTGCCAAGCCTGGAAAACAACCAACACAACCTTCATCCTATAGACCCATAAGTCACCTGCCTTTAATGTCAAAAATCTTTGAAAAATTACTCCTTAAAAGAATTAAAGAAACCCTAGACCTAGCCCTAATGATTCCATCTCACCAATTCGAATTCCGAAAACACAACTCGACAGTGCACCAAGGACATAGAATTGTAAACAAGATTATGGAGAGCCTTGAAACCAGAAAAGTATGTGCAGACATATTCTTAGATATCCAACAAGCATTTGATAAGGTATGGCATAAGGGCCTACTCTATAAAATTAAGAAACACTTTCCGAGTCAGTTACACTTTGTAATAAAGTCCTATCTAAGCTTTAGAACATTCCAAGTAAAAATTCACGATGCAGTCTCAAGCCACCAATACATCTCTGCAGGTGTGCCGCAGGGCAGCGTACTGGGGCCAGTTCTATATTTAGTTTATACCTCTGGCATACCAACCACCCAACACACCGTAATAGCAACGTTTGCCGACGATACAGCGATTTTAACCATGAGTGACACAGCAGGATCCGCTGCATAAAATTTACAAAGCCACCTGAACTTAATAGAAGATTGGTTCGAGCGTTGGAGAGTTACAGATAATAATGATAAGTCTGCTCAAATAACCTTTACCAATAAAGGTAGTCAGTGTCCACAATAAGCAATCAATGACACCCCAATACCAATTAAATCCGAAGTGAAATACCTCGGTTTACATTTGGAACAAAAATTAACCTGGCGCAAACATATAAAGACCAAAAGGGATCAATTAAATCTCAAACTCCTACAAATGGATTGGCTACTAAGACGGTCCTCCCAGCTTTCCTTATCCAATAAGGTTCTGCTATACAAGAGCATCCTGAAACCAGTGTGGACATATGGGGATGTGCAAAAGCCTCACATACAAGAATTCTTCAACGATTTCAGTCGAAGACCCTCCGAATCATAGCAAATGCCCCTTGGTATGTCAGAAATGATACACTGCACACCAACTTACAAATCCCATATATAACTGATGAGATCCGGAGACTTTCAAGAACCTACCATTTTAATCTTCACGGACATCCCAACCAATTAATAGAACAGCTCACCACCCAACCAATAGCCAGAAGGTTGAAACGAAAGTAGCCGCATGACTTAGTTCGAAATTAATAATAGACTCATAGTGGCTTCAGCACTGGCTGAACCCTTGCATGTCCGATTACTTTTCACCTATTTATTTATTACTTCAATGTAAAGTAGATTGTAAATTAGCAGTACAATAAACTAAAAAAAAGTAGGAACATCATTAGTTCAAAAGTGCATTATCAACTAATTTCGTTGTATAACTCCTTCTCTTCCATATCTTGCCGAGGTTGTGCATGAAGCCCGCAAATAAATTATTGTTCAATTTTGATTAACGACTTATTTTGTTTAATGACTTATTGTTTATTTTATCTAATTATCCGGTGACGCTATGCGCGCGGATTTAAAAATACAGATGTATGTGTTTTCACTAAGATGCACAAAACAATCCCTCGCGGGATTAGGTGCTATTTGTTTAATTTAGAAATGTATAAAATATTATGTGTATTGTACCATCAATAAATTTACTATTATTATTATTATTATTTAACCGTAATCGTTAACTAAAAATTCATTATTTTCAAAAATAATGCACTTTTCTCTCGTTTAGACGAATTGTGAAAAAACTATAAATGTAGTTTTGCGGTTTTGCCTATAAGCAGCTCTCTCCAAGAACGCAACATACAAAAAATACAGCAAATCAGTAATAACATGTTTTGCCAATATTCAGCATTGGTACAGGCTATTAGATAAGAAAGATGTATATTTTTAAAAAGCCTAGTATCAGTTATATCTGTGACCTTTATTTATCCTTATTTATTATAAAAGAGATCGCAGATACTGCGTCGGCATATAAATTGATTAATTCAATACTTTGAGTCATACTCAAGATGAAGTTTATAGTGATTGCTGGTCTTCTTTTTGCTACCTACTTTCAGGTTGGGTTCGTAATATATGAATTATGTTGCTTTTTGTGTCGTGTATGTATCAATGAACTATGGCGGTCTACACGAACTGTTTACTGGAATTGGAGGCTGATAACTGGCTAACAACTACTAATTATAACGATTGAGACGAACTAGTATTTTATACTGAATTTTACTGCATGTTAGCACAGCTAAAGTAATTTAATTAAATGAAGTTTATCTTATATGCCCTATCTTATCCCATAACAAATTCTAGAGGAACAAAGAAATCATTCCAAAGATATTGTAAACAAGTGTTACTCTTTAAGCTTTAAAATCGACGAATGACTATCTAATTTCCAAAGATTATCGGCTATACGGTTGGTTAGGGTTTATCTTTTATTGCTAGCGATGATGAGCTAGAGTTCAAAATATTATTTGACGGTATAAGTATCCCAAAAACTTATATTAAGGGATTCCAAATTATAATATATGTATTTGGCCACAAAAATTAAATGTTAATAAGAAATTATTCACTAGTTCTAGTATTAACAGACTACTAATACACCTACACATTTTTGTCAATTACTAGCCAAGATTTTTCAGAAATGTTTAGTTCTTACATTATAGTTTATTGTCTTTTTCATTGAAAGTTAGCTATTCCACTGTTGGTGACGTCAATTGTGCCAGCTTAGAGTTTTTAAAAAGTTTGCCTTTACAGAAAACATTCTTATCAATGATCGTAGAAAAATTCATGTCAACACGAGCTGTAGTACTAGAAGTGCATTTTACTCTCATGAAAAACACTAATGTTCCTAACATTAGTTACACAAACAGCTATTTGTACTCTAAAGATGTTTCAAAACACGATATTGTTTCCGAAAACAATTTAAATACACAGGTTTAAAAAAATACAAGTTTTTCCTTTTCCTTTATTACTATGAAAATGTACATACTACAAGATACAATTTAGTATTTGTAGGCGGTTGCCAATTTTTTTATGTTTTTAGAGAAATATAAAACGTAGAAAACTTATAGTATTATCGATACATTATTATCAGTTTACGTAGAAAGCTATTTGAAACTAAATATAGCGAACAAGATGAAAAATTCATTTATATTTAATATGCTTTAATTTGCCAAGGCGCATACCGTATTTGTTTAAAATTAACAGTTAAAATGATATGATAACAGTTTACGTAACAAGCTAAAATTATTTACAAACTTTTAACAATAATTAAAATATTGTAAACGCTGGCCCTGAGATGTAGACACTTGCCAAGTACAATAATTTTTAGTCAAATAAATTGTTACAAAGGGTCAAACTGTGAAACACTAATCAGGCATTATTGGCACAAACATGTTATTTTGTTCTAATCTTAATGCATGGCTACAATGCCAAGACACTTTAATTTAGAAAATTTTAAGTAAACGAAAAATCTGCAGGCGCACGTCCCAATAGTCTGATGTGGGACATGAGATAATAAAATTTTAAGCGTTCCGAGAATACGCATCTGGACTTCAAAATTTGGTAGGTTATCGTATTTAAGTATCGTGCTCTCATTAAGTCTGACATGTAATTATCCAAATCGATTATGGGATGCATAAGTTATAGAAGTATTGCTATTATTAATCCAACATAAGGATTACCTTTAGCAGTGGAAGTTTCAGCTTCTGTACTAAATTAATTTAAGAAAATATATTTGTAGCTTGCCTTGGATAAAACTGATTCTACACGTGTTGTTGGGGCTTGAGTTGAGAAGAAAAACGAGGTTTCAAAAGCTAATGGGGCAGCATTCGCACAGTTCACACACTTATTATCCCCCCTTACACTAATGATTGGAACAAAATTAATCCAGGGGCCATGTTGCCTTACGGCAGTAAGAGAAATACACTCGGAAGGTAACCTAAACAAACTGGACTAGCCTTCACCAAATTCTACATATATCCGCTAAATGTGGTATGGGCAGACCATCAATTAGTCTTTAGGTCTAAAACTTGTAGAGGGTACAACATATTCTATTTATTATTATAGAACATTAATGATTTTAATCCAAGTTTTTCCTGTTGAAAATATTTCACTAAATTTTCTATTTCTATTTTTCAGAATATAATTTTTCTTTTTGTGAAAGTAAAGTCGAACGCAATTCCGATCGTATTAAAATAAATACAATCTAAATTATATGTTTACTTATGTGCTTCGCAATTTTAATTTAATATTATCTTTCTGCCTGTCTTAATCTAATCTCCCCTACCGCAACTATAAGTAAACTGTCCGTCGTTACTCGTTGTATATATATCATCTTTATCAGTTGATTGTGCTTTCTCGAATAGGAAGTACAGTAATTTACTATTCAATAATTACAAAAAGAATTCAAAGGAACAGTGTAATGTAAAACTTTGGCGATAAAAGTATTCTAATGCTTCCCAGACAATACTGATATTGCTCTTAAAAATTAGTTAAGCGTTAATAAACAGTCGTCTCTACACAGCTATCAAGTACTACAGTAAATTTTAACCGTCAAACGGCGTCATTTTATCTAGCTTTTAACTAATTTTCCAGGAGAGATTATTTCTCGACAACCATTTTAACAAAATAGCCATCTTTTAAGCAACACAGACATTAAATTTTAGTTTAACTGTTTTGGCGTAAAGATCATATTTGTCATTCTATTTTCTAGAGCATTCTTCGTACTATTTCTATGGTGTACAGTTATACATAGTCGCGTAATCAAATAAAACAAAAAAATATTGTAATTTTTTTTGTATAGAACTCGGAGATCGATACCTTAGTACTTCTATTACTAAATCATCCCTTGAACAAAAAACACTAGATGACAGTATTTGTAATTAGTACCAAGCGAGTAAACTAGGACTCTTATCCTGAGATTGTAAAAAAGCATTTTCAGTCGAGGGATTAATGAAGTTAACTCAAAAGATACATGCAAATGTTTGCCCCCAACTATAAGTCTAAATTTCCATCAACTGTAAGTCTAAATTTCTTGATCTTAAATTCAAGATAACTCAATAATTACCAAACATTCAGTAGTTAATTGATTGATTGCCAAGAAACAAGTTTGTGTATGTTATAAAAACATAATAAATATGGCAAATTGTAATAATAATGGTATGTAATCTCCAGGGTGAATAAAGAAGTACATTAAGTATACTTCATTTATTTCCGGTTGGAAGAAAATAATAGTCCAGAGAAATTAGACAAAATAAAAGCAAAACTTCGGAAAAATTCCCGGAAAGCTGGATTTTGGTATGAGCCTTGATCGGCCTTGATATTGTGGTTCTAAACAAAATGTCAAAAGTCCTCATCGATCCGAGTGCCGCTAAAAATTTTAAGGGGGGGCAAAGGTCACCAAAGACGGTATTTCGTGAATATCTCGTTAACGGTCACTTTTACAGAAAAAATATTAATTATAAAATTTGTAGCTTATAAAATTTCTAACAATAAATATATCATGACTTTTATTCGTAAAAGTAACCGTTTTGTAGATAATTCTATTTACAGAGTTTTAATGTGCGCTCTTTTACACACCACCTTCGAGGTAGAGTACAAGGTGCATTTTTTTCATGTGGTGTCCCCAGTAGGCATATTCCACGTTTAGTTTTGTTTGAAAAATGTTTATTTTTTTTTTAAATTATAGTGAACTTGTTTATTAATCAATTTTGGATTCAAAACAGGAGTTATTAATATTCATCTTCAGACTCTATTTCAATCGGTATGCTTTCCTCTTCATCATCTTTTTCTTCTCCTTCTTGTTCTTCTGATGTCTTCTTTATTTCCATAGATTCAGTCAGGAAACGTGATGGACCTACATCTTCAGTGGAGTCGCAAGTATCGACGTCATTTATATCGGGTGTTACATTTAAGCAAGACTGACGAGATAAGGTTTTTTTTCGTATTTTGTTCACAACGTTGTTTATAGTGTAGTCATAGTGACGCTCTTCAAAGCACCCTACATTTATCAGTCTACCCAATCCTCTACCTTAAAATAATTCCAGGTTTCTTAAAATTTCTTAAATAATTTGTTATAAACGTTTGAAGAAAAAATACTATATGTTATTCGGAACAAAAGTAACTTTATGTGGCTCGGCTGTAATGATCTGCCTTGCAAGCTCGGCAGATAAACAATCCAGCCACGCCAAATAAAGTATAATTTTTGCTCCTAATAACATAATATACTACTATGCTCCTACACGAATAGCAAGCTGATGTCCCTTGAGGTTTTATGACAACGGAGGGGAACTTTTCGGAGCACATTCCTTCTCTATCTGGACTACAGTGTACTATATATGTGTTTCTTTCTACTTTTATGGGCTCTGAAAGAAGGAAATTCTGGAATATTTCAAGTCGCAACTCCAATGAGATATACATGCCATTGAGGAGTGCATCTTTTCGTTACAACTCTGTAAATCGAATTATCTCCAAAACGGTTATTTTTACGAATAAAAGACATGATATTTTAATTGTTAGAAATTTCATAAGCTACAAATTTAATAATCAATATGTTTTCCGTAAAAGTGACCGTTAACGAGATATTCACGAAATACCGTTTTTGGTGACCTTTGCCCCCCCTTAAAATGTTTAGCGGCACTCGGATCGATGAGGACTTTTGGCATTTTGTTTAGAACCACAATATCAAGGCTCATACCAAAATCCAGCTTTCCGGGATTTTTCCGAAGAGCAATGTCTAATTTCTCTGGACTATAATAAAACAAGCACGAACACAATCACTAATTAATATTTGTCTGCGCGCCTATTTATTTCGACGTTCAAAGATCCATAATATGCATTTTCAAAGTTTTTTACTGATTTCGCATACAGGATTGCGTAATGAATTATTTCTTAGTCTTAGACCAGTTATAATGATAGTTTTGAGTTTATCAAATCGTTTTGCAGGTGGACGCCCGACCAATCGGGCAGTCTGACCAAATGCTGAGAGAACCTATGGAACAATCGTTTAGCTGCGCTGTGCAATTGGGGCCAACGGTGGTGAGTATTCCAAAACTTCAAGTCTCTGAGCAACTGCCAGAAGATAACCAAACCCTTAATGAGCTATGGGGCTGCATTTGGAAGAAGAAGCAAATTATAGACGATGCGGCTCGTGTTAACGCAGACAAACTGGAAAACTATTTGGTGGACTTGGTTTCCATGTTCGGCGAGCCCACTGCAGAGGATTTGCAACATGCCCATCAAATGGTAGTTAAATGTAAGGACCAACCCGGAAACTCATATGGCCTGAAGTCCGTACAAATTCAAAACTGCATCAGTGGATATATATCAGAGAAAAAGTTAAGGAAATAACTATTTTAAATGCGTTAGTGTTGGTACTGCAAAACATTTCGAGACCATTATCCATTAGCTCAATATTTTATGAAATAAAAACATAGTATTGTGATTTTATTTTATAGTAAAAGTTTTGTTGTCAGTCGCGTTTCATTACAACTCAATTTTAGTTTTTGTTAGCAGTAATAGCATCTTACAAAACAAGTCATGAAAGTGATGCTTTACAGGGCTAGGCGGCTGTTTGAAATACGAGGCCGTTTGGACAAGTATTTTAAGTCACCAAGTGCAGTAATGACGCTTCCTGATGTATTATGTATACTCTTAAAAAAAAGGTATAACTCCAGTACAAAATCAGTAATTACAAATAATTCACTCTGTAATTTTTCTAATAATCATGTTGGTTGACTAATAAGTTAGCTTATATTAATATTAGCAATAAAAATAAATAAAGAGATTATTTAATTTTGCAGTTATTCATTTCAGTTACGTAAATTTTTTATCTACGACAGTGTGTAACATTGCCTTTTAGTTGGCAGTTTTAAGTTTGTAAAACGACTGTTTAATAAGAGGTTTTCGTTAGTTTACGTCGTTAGTAGTAACGTGTTTAAAATATTTCATTAGGTACGTTGTCAGTAGCAACCTGTTTTAAAATTTTTAAAATTTTTAAACACGCAAAATTACGACCGGTTGCTGGTAATCCTAATTTACATTTTAATTTTTTTTATTTACCGTGTTTTCAAGATTCTATCGTAGATAAAATATTGTAGGATACACATGCGTAAAGCATCTTTAGCCACTCGCAGGGCTTAAAACGCTCGCTCACTCGCGTTTTAACTCTACCCCACTCGTGCTTAAAGAGTAGCTTTACGCCCTTCTATCGTAAATTACTATTTCAAACCGTTATTTAGCTAAAGTAAATTTTTCGGTACTCATTATTGTATGGAAACTCAATCTTTATAAAAACAATCATGGAATTACATTCCTGACTACTTATGAGTGACTCGAATAAGTAACTAAAGTAGAGTGCATTTGTCGGTTCACAGGCCTCCCCTCACCACTTCGTGGTGGTGGGAGTTAAGCTCAAATCAAGCTTAAGGTTATTTAATCCTCCCACCACTGGGATTTCAAGATCAGGGTCATTTACTCTCCCCACCACTCAGATTTCAAGTTCGAGGACATTTCCTCCGCCACCACTCGGACTTCAAGGTCAAGACCAAGGACTAGGTCAGGGTCAAGTTCAAGCACGAGGTCAAGGTCATTTGCTCCCCCCGCCACGCAAACTTCAAGGTCAAAGTCATTTCCTCCACTCATCACTCAGACTTTAAGGTCAGGGTCAGTTTTTCTCCCCACCACTCGGATTTCAAGACCAAGTTGAAGGTCAAGGCAACACGAAGATTAAAATTGTTCTGCTTGGAACAGATCATGCCGGCATAAAAAACATTTAAAAGATGTAGGCATGAAGTAAGCGAGCTCCAGTCTAGGATATTTTATGTCTAAATTATGACTCGAACCTTGCTCTCCTTGTTCAACGGCAGTTACACCCGCAGCCGAGAGTGTCTTTACCGCTAGACCATCGAGTCTTATATAAATACTCAATGAAAGAGACAACTATTGTACAAAAGCTTTATTTTCGCTGTCAAAACACAAAAATGCAATAGCTAGACTAAATTGTCATAATACCAAAACATAAAGAAGTACGTTACAGACATACACAATATAACAAACAATAGGGTGCCTAAAACAATTATAGGTATACAACAGGAATTATCGGCAGGTGCAAGTAGCTGCTGCCAATGAGTGTCTACGGCATATGAGAGAAAATGGAATTTTACTTTGAATGTTAGCAAATCCAATAAAGTAAAGTGGTTCACTTGTATTTAAAAAAGGGAAATAGTGGCCAGTGAACTGGTATTCATTTTAAGCAACGTCACGTTGTGCACTCCGTCATTATAAGCAAGAGATGCTGAACTGCAGTGTGGTAGTTGAAGAACATAGATAATCCCATCATGAACTGCAGCCAGAGCAACCAAAAATTTTATAGGTATCATGTTGAGCACGTCGACGAAGAACTCGCACGTAGTAGGGGAACCGCACATTGCATCACTTATGACAACTGCAACTTTTTGTGGTGTTGGCTGTACTCGGTTTATTGTTACCTGCTACATCCACCCCGGAGAGCGTATGCAGCTCGCCGTAAAGTTTGGAGGTTGCAGCTATAACGTCGTCCATGATCTGTGCTTCACTTTGACAACTTTTCAGGTGGGTAACCATCGGGGTAGCGGGTAGACACTCTCCTACGATACCGGTAGAAGATAGGTCTACTTCAGGGAAGCAACCCTGCCCACGCGAGCCATGTTTCTCCCCACCTCATATATATCCGGGGAAGATCATGTCCAACCCTCTAAATTTTCCAACCTACACCTCACACCATAGAAATGTGGGCAGTACTGAACGCTATCGCGAAATGCCACATAGACAGTAGATACATAAAACTAATAGAAAACATCTATTCGCAGGCATCAATGCATGTCGTCCTCTGGGAGAAAACATCCCCAATTCCTATAAAGAGAGGGGTACGGCAAGGTGACACGATCTCTCCCAAACTATTCATATCAGCCCTTGATAACATCTTTAGACAAATGGATTGGACAAACAAGGGTATAAACATCAACGGCGAATATCTCAACCATCTACGGTTCGCCGATGATATTCTTCTGATAAGCAATGACCCTGTGGAACTGCAAAAAATGATTACGGAATTGGACAACCATTATAAATTTGTCGGATTAACGATGAACATCGGTAAAACAAAAGTAATGGCAAACGCAGACACACATGTCAATATAACTCTCAACAGTCAGCCTCTAGAAAAAGTCGAATCCTACATATACTTAGGACAGAAAATCACCACAGAAAAAGAGAATATGAGTGAAGAAATTTCTCGGAGAATTAAATTATCCTGGGCAGCATTCGGCAAGCTAAAGAACACCTTTGCATCAGGAATACCCAATACTCTAAAAAGAAAACTCTATGACCAATGCATTGTGCTCACCTATGGGGCTGAGACGTGGAGTCTTACAAAAAAACACGCTCAAAAATTATCCAGAGCACAACGAGCTCATGAACGAAGCATACTAGGCGTCAAATTAACGGATCGCAAACGTAACAAATGGATCCGAGAACAAACCAAAGTTACGGATGTAATGGAGAGGGTAGCCGAATTGAAGTGGAGGTGGGCTGGTCATGTGGCCCGAAGAACTGACAATAGGTGGACTAAACTGCTTTTAGAGTGGAGGCCTAGACTTGGACGCAGAAATGCAGGGAGACCCACAACGAGATGGAGAGACGATATTAAGAAAAGGGCAGGAACTCAGTGGATGAGAAAAGCTTACAATCGATGGAAATAGTATGAAATGGGAAAAGCCTACATCCAGCAGTAGATTGAAATAGGCAGATCGTGATCGTGACACCTCACACTATTCTTCTCATATCCTCTACCCTCTACCAACCCGCATAGGCCAGCGTGGTAGAGTATGGCCAAAACCCCTTCCAAGATGAAAATGTCAATTTCGAAAAAGAATCCCCAGGTGGGTGGAACTAGCTCAAAATCCCACACTGACAAGAAACTGTCAGTCTGCTCCAAGGAATATGGGAGGAGCAAGAAGTCGATAATATCACTAAAAGTTGCAACCTATAATGTAAAGACTTTGTTGTCAGAAGAAAAATTCACAGAGATGGAGACAGAACTGAAGAACATAAAATGGGATGTGGTCGGAATGAGCGAGATAAGAAGACGCGGCGAAAACCTGGTGACACTGAAATCCGGACACAAATTCTACCACAAAGGCCACGACAACGCATCACTCTGACAAAATTGTATCTGTAGAAGCAGTATCTACCAGAGTAGCTTATATGATACTACGACTAAATACCAGATACACAATAAAAATAATTCAAGTATATGCACCGACCACGGAACACAATGACGGCGAAATAGATATATTTTACGAAGACATCCTCACAGCAATGAAAGAAAATAACACACATTATACAGTCATATGCGGAGATTTTAATGCAAAAATCGGAAGAAAATCGGACCGATCAGAAATCGCACTCGGAAACTTTGGAAGTCCAGGCAGAAACGATCGAGGAGAAATCATGATCAGTTTTTTACTGGAAAATAATTTATTTCAAATGAACAGCTACTACAACAAAAAAACCCCAAAGAAGATGGACGTGGGAAAGTCCCGACGGCAAAACGCACAATGAAATCGACTATTTTGTAACAGACAAAAAACAGATCTTCGAGGACGTCACAGTATTAAACCGATTCTTAACCGGAAGCGACCATCGCATGGTAAGAGCCACTCTCAAAATAAATCTAAAGAAGTAAAGAAGCAGGCTGATCAAAAAAAGAAACTATCAAACATGGACGCATCCAATAGAAATAAACAAATTCAGCGACCATATTACAAATGCGATAGAAAATAAAACAGCAACGGAAGGCAAAAACGAAAACATTAATATCCTAAACGAAACCATAATAGAAGCAATAAAAGAAGCACAACAAAAATACTTGCCCCACAAGCTCAAAATTGGAAAAACTCAGACAAGAAGCTCAAACTAAAATGGAAGAACGGAGAGCGCTCAAAGGAAAACCAAATGTACACCAACAAACACTAAGAGAAATCAACAAAGAAATATAGATAAAAATAAAAAGAGACATCAGAAAACACAAATATGATAAAATTAGCCAAACTATTTATTAAACAAAATAAGAGCATGAAAGTTCTAAAGAAACAATTAACAAACGGCAAAAAAGAAATATTTCAACTCAAAGATAAGGAAGTGAACTCTACGTCAAATAGGGAAAACATAATACAGATTGCAGAAGAATTCTACAAACAATTATATACAAACCACCATCCCTACCCAGATCTAAACACACACAACCTAGAGAAAATACAAAACCAAGGATCAGAGGATATTCCTAATATCACAAAATCAGAAATCTATTACGCCTTAAGGAAAATAAAAAACAACAGAGCACCTGGTGAAGATGACATTGTAACTGAAGCGATAAAACTCGGAGGACCAGTGCTAATAGAAAAAATAGAAAAACTACGCAACTTATGCCTACATAACCAGGAGATCCCCTCAGGATGGAACAATGCGATAACCACCCTCCTACACAAAAAAGGAGATATAACGCAGCTTGACAACTACATACCTATTAGCTTGCTTAGCCGCCTCTATAAGCTATAAACTCGCATATTAACACATAGATTGGAAGCAAAACTTGATTTCTACCAGCCACGAGAACAGGCTGGTTTTCGCTCCGGATACGGAACAAATGACCATCTCCAATGCCAAAAAATACTAATCGAAAAAACCATCGAGTACAATAGACCTTTAGTACTAATATTCGTAGACTTCCAAAAAGCGTTTGACATGGTAGAAATGCATGCAATCCTAAAAGCTCTGAAAGAGAGTAGGTTAGATTATCGATATACGAATGTCATCAACATAAAACAACCACTCTAAAACTTCATGATACCACACAAAAAATTAACATGAAGCGGGGTGTCAGACAAGGCGACACTATGTCACCCAAATTATTCACAGCAGTTCTGGAACACGCCTTTAAAACTTTAAACTGGGAGAACAAAGGCATAGATATAGACGGCGAAAAATTAAACAACTTGCGATTTGCAGATGACATAGTGTTGATTACAGACAATCTAGGCGAAGCCAAAGGAATGCTAGAAGAACTGCAAAACGCAACACGGATAGTGGGGCTAAGTATAAACTACACCAAGACAAAGTTAATGACAAATCTAGTCCCTAATGGAAATATACACATCAGAGGAGCGGAAATAGAGCTAGTTGAGAGGTATATACTCGTATATTTGGGGCATGAGGTTAAAATCAGCAGGCATAACCAAACCTGCAAACTCCTGAAACGAATTAATCTAGGCTGGGCGGCGCGGCGTACGGCAAACTCAGATACATCTATAAAGATAGCATCCCTCTGAGTTTAAAGAGGAAAACTTTCAATACATGTGTTCTGCCAGTGGTTACCTACGGGGCAGAGACTCCAACCCTGACAAAAACATCAACAAGAAAACTGAGTATTGCCCAACGAAAGATGGAAAGATCGATGTTGGGAATAACACTGAAAGATAAAATAAAAAATGAAGAGATACGTAGAAGAACGGGAGTAGAGGACCTAATAGAAAAGATAGCCAAATCGAAGTGGCGATGGGCTGGCCATGTGTCGAGGCAGACAGATGGAATATGGACAAAAAAGATTATTGAGTTGAGACCGAGGACTGACAAGCGAAGTCGAGGGAGACTACCCACCCGATGGACGGACGATTTGAAAAGGATTTCGACAAACTGGGTTGCAACTGCACAAGATAGAGGAATTTGGTAAGATCTGGAGGAGGCCTATGTCCGACAGCGGACAATACTGGCTAGATGATGATGATGAACCATCGGCGGTGTTCAAATAGGGGTGTGTCATGATCTCATGATGTTCCCAACCAGAAATCTGAATTCCACAGTAAAAACACTGTGCACTGTGCACTGTCTACAAGCGATTCTGGAGTTTAAAACCGTGTCCAATTGCTGAATGTTCGTAGCCGTTTCGAGTATCTCGCAAAATTCGGCCATGGAGCTTCTGAGCACATTATGGTGGCAATGGTGTCCACGCACTAACAGCGTACGTGTGTATGAAAGCTTTATACATGGTCCGGCAACGAAGTGGGGTGGAAGATATTTCTAAAACTATGAGAGTTACATGAATATTCTGTATATAAAAGTTTTAGGTACGAAGGTGGTGAACATTTCTAAAATAGTTTTGATTATACAGGGTGGCTCAAAAAGTGTGGCGAATCAAACTTACTTTTTCTTAAAAGGAATGCCCTATATTTGGGCAGCTTGAAAGTTTTGCATAAAATACTCATCACTCTGATATAAAGTTGTATGTGTCTAACGTCAACTGTTTTGGAGATATTAACGATTCTATGTAAAAAAGATACTGAACTTTAGGCGGCTGCTGTAAGCAACAGAAAACAATTGAACTAAGGAAAACGTTACCAAAAAATATGATTTTCGTGAACTATCTGTCAAGAATAAAATGGTGGATCTGGGTATTAATGCTATACAGGGTGCTCAATATTTGCAAATTAATTATTTCGATTTCTTTTCAAATGGAACGCCCAGTATATTTTAGTATTTTTGCAAATCCCTTTTGATAAGCTTTCTTTTGATATGCTACTTCATACCTCTAAGTTAACTGTTTTCCAGATATGCGTGTTTGAACATGAAACACAATTTAAGCCCCCTTAAGATGTTTTATTTCAAGGGATAAAAAACAAACGCCGCTAAAATAATGATTTATACACTTGAGCTCTCCAAAACTAAAAACACAAAACTAAGTTTAGAAAATATAAATTCAGTCAGTGTTGATACAAGGAACAATCAACACGAAAAAACGATAAATGCAGGAATAAATTAATTCCAAGGTCAAATAAAATTAGATTTAAAAAAAGTCTATACACCAAAATCCTATACGTAATTACATTAAATGTCCAAATAGTTCTCCTTTCCTGCTGTAAGTGTTAAAGCTGTACAGAGAACTCATAATCAGCAAATATAATTATTTTGATTTATTTAATGTATATCCCTATATTTTTGAAAAGTACTTTTAATGAGCTTTCTTCTGACATTTAATTGCCTAGCCTTAAATTGAATCGCTCTTCAGAATTTTTTTTCTCCTGCTTTTTCCGTTTTTCCGTATTTGTTATTTCTAGTTTCAAGTAGTGGTTAGATTTTTGTTTTCTAAATTTGATTTTATCTTTTGTTTGGAGAACTCAATAGTTTAAATTAGTATTTTAACAGCGTTTGTTTGTTATCCCTTGAAATAAAGCATCTTAAGGTGCTTAAATTGTTTTTTACGTTCAAATACGCATATTTGAAAAACAGTTGAATTTAGAGGTATGAAGTAACATATCAAAAGAAAGCTCAGTAAAAGGGCTTTACAAAAATATAAAAATATACAGGGCGTTCCATTTAAAAAAATCGAAATCATTAAATTTGCAAATGTTGAGCATCCTATATAACATTAATACCCAGATCCACCATTTTACACTTGAAAGGTAGTTCACGAAAATCATAATTTTTTGATAACGTTTTCCTTAATTCAATTGTTTTCTGTTGCTTACAGCAGCCGTCTGAAGTTCAGTATTTTTTTACATAAAATCGTTAATATCTCCAAAACAATTGACGTTAGACCCATATAACTTTTTATCAGAATAATGAGTATTTCAATGCAAATCTTTTAAGGTACCCAAATATAGGGCATTATATTTAAAAAAAAAAGTAAGTTTGATTCGTCACACTTTTTTGAGCCACCCTGTATAATCAAAACTATTTTATAAATGTGCACCACCTTCGTAGCTACAACTTTTACATATACAATATTCATGCAACTCTCATAATTTTAGAAATATCGTCCACCCCCGCTTCGTTGCCGGACCCTGTACAAATAGTACAAGTAAAGGTCACGCTCTTCGATGTAACAGCGAAATAAACAACACTAAAACGCTTTCTATAGCATCAAAATTGTGACAGAAGTAAAACATTTACTCCCTAGAGACTAAATAAGACAAAAATTTCCCTAGGGAGTTTTCATTATGACTGACACAACAATTATGTCAAATTCGAGGTTATCAGGTTAGGTTTTGCGTCAGTTTTGACACAAACTGACGCAAAACTTAACCTGCTAACCTCGAATTTGACATAATTGTGAACTCTTGTCATAATGACTTACAGTGCCACCAACTTTAAAATTTACCATAGGCTACTAATTTTTAAATAATTGTAACTAAAATGTCAATAAATGACGTTTAAAAAACGGGTTTTTCGTTTTAAATCTTCCTGCAACGTGAAAAATAGTATATGCAACTCGGAGAGAATGCTATTTTGCTTAAATGCAATTTCTCTCCCTCATTGCATAATCTACTATTATTTCCAAAAATATGTTATATATGTCACCTCGTTTTTTTGCAGCCGCGCCAGTAATCTCTCCACCGGCAGGTAGACGTGGGTCCGCTACCACATAACCGTCGATCCCTCGAGTGCGACAGGGCACGTTCTGAAGATCGTAGACCCCCAGAGATCTTCCCCGTGGAGGTCGTGGGTGTACTCCACAGTGACCACCGCTTTGAGGGTTCGGTGAGGTGACCCTGGACGGTAAGAAGCCAGAAATCATCTGAATTGACGGTAGAACACCTGTGCACACGGAAATAGTTCGCCATAACTGCTGGTAGATAATGGCAATGGCTGTAGTAGCACGCGGCAAACTCAATAAAGAAAAGCAGTCAAGAACAACATCCCACCACCACACGGCTCTCAAGGTCAAATCCAGACCCACTACCAACAGCAACGTTGAAGGATGTATAAAGGAAAAGATTGAGATTACTGTGCGGTAGTGTAGCAGGCGTTGTACGAGCGAAAACATTTGCAATGGAGAATATACAAAAAGTTATGAAACTCTGAAGCATCAAATGATAAAGCCCAACGTACTGCACCATATCCAGTGTTATTAAATTCCACAAGCTATCTTCTAACTATATTGAGGAACAAATGCGCGAGTGTGGGCTTATGCTGCTATGGATCGTTTTTGCCGAAAGTGGTAGTTTATGGGTCGAGCAATGATTGGTTGCGGTTGGAGGAACCTGAACGAAAAGTGTTTGAGGGCAATCAATGTGTGATAAATAACCACTTTACCAGTGATGATCCGCAGTCACAACTGGTGGATATCAGCCCTGGAAGAAGAATTAATTTCAATAAAATTTGAGACAGGAAAACGATTTTCATGCAGGAGATTGGTCCAAATGAAGTGGATCCGGGAATGGAGTCGCTCGCAGAATGTTGGGAGCTGGTGCAGCTGATACAGTCGAAAACGGAATGTTTGAAGTGTCAACAGTTTCAAAAATATTATAGCACAGTAATTGATGGTTAAAAGTAACATTGCAAACGCCTTTTTTTAATTTTATTTTTATTTTGGTACTCAGCCAACAGCCGTTAGGCCAATTATAGGCGTCACTGTACATTTAATGGAGACTTCCAACCCCACTAACGACTGTCATGATGTTATTATGACATCCGGGACCAACTATTTCCTGTTGCCCTCAATACAGTCAGAGAATGTGATGTGTATCTACGAAATGTTAAAGTTTGCGTTGGACATTAAAAGTGTGACCTAGAATTCAAACAATACTTGCACGCAGTGGAGTGATAGACGATTATGATGTAGTATATAGGTGTTTAGAATATAAGGGTATAGCGAAAAAGTGCTTGTAAAAGGAAATAGATAAATGTACTGTAATTAACTACCATGTTTTATTAAAGAATCGGAAAGTAGATGATGAGAGAATGTGAATGCAAGAAACGCCACTCAAATATCTCAATAAACAACGGAGATACGGGTAATTAAAAATTTTACCGCCCAGCTTTAAAATGAGGAAAATATTAGAAATTGCATATCTCCGTTGTTTATTGAGATATTTGAGTGGGGTCTTTGCATTATTCTCCTGTGACTATCTATTTTCCGAATATCGCTTAACCTGTAGTAGAGCATTACCACGAATAATTGAAAATGTTTAAATTTTGTCGTAAGAGTAATGTTGGTGAAATAATAATTTAGGCTATATTAATATTTTGATAAAAATAAATAAGAGCATATTTAAATTTTTAGATATTTATTTTGGTCATGTAAAATATTTGTTGGCCTCCTGACATGTAAACAACACATTCGTACCCACTTGACGTCCAGCAGTGGTTTTACCCGATGCGGTAAAATGACTAGAAAATATTTAGCTCTCAGAAACCCTTAAACAAAAAAGTTAATTTGTACTACTAAAGAATACTTGCAGAAACGCGAATTGCGTACTTCCTCGTTCATTTAAGTTTTATAGAAATAAGGAAAATTGTTATTTATTGATCTTTGACGTTTCAAAGCGTCAATTACAAAATTTACTTAAGGCAGCTTGCATGATGGCAACGGTGGTTTTGATATTCGTAAGCAAAATCTGGAATTTGAAGAAAACGTTAAAAAAATATGTTGGCCAAAACATTTAATACGATACTCAGTGCATTATTAGTTATTTAACAAACAAGTATATTAATGAGAGCGATTAATAATAGAGACATTTTTACTCGCGAGCGTTAGCGTAGAGATTATTAATCGCCGATTACATACGAGTTACTTACAATATTTTTCCATTGATCCTATATTATTAATTTGAAGAAAATCTAATTTTATTCCATCAAAAGAATTTGACACTTAAAGTTTTGACATTAATGGTACCGGGTGACCATAAATGGTTGTGATTTTTTTTCTTAGGTTGGCACTGTTTATGTTGGTGGCACTTTAAGTCTATGTCAAATTCGAGGTTAGAAGGTTAGGTCTTGCATCAGTTTTGACACAAACTGACGCAGAACCTAACCTGCTAATCTCGAATTTGACATAGAGTTACAGTGCCACCAACATAAACAGATTTTTAAAAATTGTTCATTAATAATAAATCATTCATTAATAAGGGTTATTAATAGACAATTCTTTATACATTAATGAAACCCATAAATAAACGGTCAACGGAAAAGTAATTTATCTACGACAGTGTGTAAAATTTCCTTTAAGTTGGCAGTTTTAAGTTTGTAAAACGACTGTTTAATAATATGTTTTCATTAGTTTACGTCGTCAGTAGTAACGTGTTTAAAAGATTTCATTAGGCACGTTGTCAGTAGCAACGTGCTTTAAAATTTTTAGAACACGCAAAATTAGAACTTGTTTTTATATTTACCGTGTTTTCTAGATTCTATCGTAGATAAAATATTGTACGATACACATGCGTAAAGCATCTTTAGTCTCTCGCGGAGCTTAAAAAACTCGCTCACTCGCGTTTTAACTCTACCCCACTCGTGACTAAAGAGTATCGTAAATTACTATTACGATACAAGTGCGGAAAGCTACTCTTTAGTCACGAGTGGGGTGGCGCAACTCACAGCTGCACTCAAACTAAAATTTTCTTTATTCACTAAACAACAAATGATATTAAAAATCACAATTTACGCACTCGCATGAAGCATTTTCCCTCGTTTGATTTTCTGAAACTCCATGTTGAAGGTAAGAAATCCGACATAAAATAAAGAGAAATTTCATATTTGGGGGTATAAGCCATTTGGGCGCCCTTTTTAATCTCCGTCATCTAATTAACACCTCATTGCGCTATTCAACAAGCCTGTCCTTAAAGACTTGCACAATTTAGCTTTCACTTTTGATTTTTCAAGCCAATTCAAACTATGTTATTCTAATGTATGTGCGAACTTGACAACAATAAATTTGTATATTTATTTATATGTATTTAAAATGATAATATGTATGTGCATGGCACGCAAGTATCTTTTTGGCTAAGCCGACCCTGTGACTGTCATACGATTCACGGCAACGCTGCGCTCCTTTCTCCCATTTGAAATACATTGGCTATGCTAGCCACACTATATTCTCGGTGTGACTGGAACTATAGAACAACGGCGCCACGGCTATATTTAAATTCAAGGAGTTTTTCCTGCGTTATAAAGTTACTGTATTATTCCATCCCACTTCTGATGTTTATCTGTATCTATTAGGTCTCATTTTCGCTAATGATAAAACCTGAGCTATATGGAAATTATTACTTTAATCCTTTCCAAATAAAAGAAGTGGAAGTTGTGACACTAAATATGAAAAATCAAAGGCAACTAGAGGTCAACGTACCTAATACTACTGAAACAATAAAATGAACCACTCGGTAATTGAAACTAAATCAATTTGAAAATAAAACCAATTGAGAAGCGGCCGAAGAATCGTCATAGAAGGGACGTTTCTTGAAATTGTTTTACTTTGGAATCACTTGCGTGAGACCTTCAAACAATTTTAAAAATCAAAGGAAAATAGGGCTAAAAATAGCGTAACAAGCCCAATAATATCGATACAAGAAAACGAAACACCTAGTTATGCGAATTAAATCAATTATCAATTAAAAAAAAAATACTGGCGGTGGGATTCCATGTACATCACCTGCATATGCGATTGTAACCGCATCGATATGTTGCACTGAGCTACGCGCACCACTGGTACGGGTTCAACTCGTGGCTCTATATAAGAGGACGGTCTTATTGTTGAAACGTTTTGACTCTTTTGTGACATTATCCTGTATCTGTTGGGTCCTATTTTCGTCAAGTGTAAAGCCTGACCTATGTGCAAATGATTACTTCCGTCTATTTCAAAGTTAACGCAAAAATAAACAAAAAATAATTTTTTTTTTGCTACGTGCTTTGGTTGAAATGCGTGTTGCACTTCGCTTTGAAATCAAAGTTAAATATGCCTGGAGCCGGCGCAAAACTGATAAGCCAGCTGCAACGCAATGATTTAAGAAGTCCTCGGCAGGATTGCAAGATATTGCTCAGCATTTAGATCTCATTGGCAGGCGCCTGCGGTTCAAATCCCGCAGCTAATGTTTTTTTTTATTTGGAAATTTGATGTAATTCGCATTCAAGTGTATTCTTTTATTGTTTCCGTATTATTTGGAACCTGAAAACATTTTTACCCCTAGTTTATTCTCATGTGGTCGTAGAGCTAGTAAGACGTGCCCCCATTTTCTGCCAGTAAAAATGTTTGTGCGGTGACTGTTAAGTTGAGAGTTGATTAGAAAATGTCTACAAGAAATCGTACGCACAATTGTACCAAAGACAAGAAATGTGGTACTAAAAAATCGATGATGAACACTTCGATATATTGGCTCAAAGAGTGGTAGAGAAGATGCTAGAAAATGATTTGTTAATTGGCAAATTTAAAAACTTAATAGATGAGTCTATGTGCAAAGTGATCAATAATTTGGAATAAGAGGTGAGCAAACTGAAGGCTGAATTAAATAAAGCAACAACATTATAATTACAAATTGGACGATTGCGAACAATATACACGTAAAAATAGTTTGCGAATATTTGGCCTACCAGCGTCTCTCAAGGATGAGAACACCGACCAGGTTGTAATTGACTTTTGTAAAGAGATGCTTGGAGTGGCTTTAACCTCTTCTGGAATTAATGTAAGTCATCGACTGAAAGGAAAGAGCAGCAAGAATTAACCCACTATAATCAAATTTGTTTCGAAGAAGTACGAAGAAGTATGAAGAAAACGATATTTAGCAATAAGCTAACTCAAGGGATAAAAAATTATAATTAGGGAAGATCTCACCAGCAAACGATTTCAGCTGTTAAAATTTGCATCACAGGACGAATTTTTGTCAAGATAAAAGATAACATCCACTCCATTAATACCTGCTACTATCTACAAAACCTCCTAGTCTAATATCTATCAATGCAACAAGCACGTATGTACCAACGCACGTCCTCCTGTTATTTCTGTTAACTTGCGTTTACTGATTTGTTTATTGCATTTTCGTTTTATTTAAGTTATAGGTAAATAAAATTCTATTTAATTTGTTAAAATTACTTGGTATGGACCAATATATTAGAAATTTTGATTGTTCTGAGATTAAAACAACAGATATAGATGAGCTAGATGAATATATGAGGTCCCGGGTGGTGTAGCTTGAACAAGGGTCCACGTTCGATCAGTAGAGCTAAGCAACGCTCTCTCTGGTCAGAACTTGGATAGGAGTTCCACGGCTGCTTCTCCCGGCACCTCGTGGTACAGCTGCCAAGGAAAAAAGTTGGTCCTGGTTGTCATACTAACATCATGATAGTCGTTAGTGGGGTTGGAAGTCCCCATAAAATGTACAGTGACGCATATAATTGGCCTAACGGCTGTTGGCGGAGGGCGGAATAAAATAAATAAAAACAAAATAAAAATATGGCATTAACCCAGCATAAGACAGATTCTGAACGTTTTTCCATTTTCCACATTAATATTAGGAGTATTAACAAAAATATGGATAAAATTTTATTGCTTTTATGTAAATTAAATTATAACTTCGATTGCATTGTCTTTACCGAAACGTTTAATGTATGCGATCCAAATTTTATAAAATACCGGGATTTACTATGACCTATAACGAGGGTGATATTAATAAAAATGATGGTGTTATTATGTATATAAAAGATATATTTGGGAGTAAATCAAAAATTATAAGTTTGGATGAAATAAAAGTAATACGGGCTACTATCTCTAATTTTGGGGATACGATTTTAATAGATGCTTTATATAGGTCACCTTCAAGTTGTGTATTTGACTTCAATAATAAACTAGAAACATATTTGTCGAACAATGAAGTAAGTAATGTTAAGTATCATTTTCTTGTAGGTGATGTTAACATCGACTTCACAGCAAATAATGATTATTGTAATAATTATTTAAATATTATGAGTGCTGCTGGTTTTGCGTCTTTAATCAACTCATACACAAGAATTCAAAAAGTATCTAAGTCTTGCATTGATCATATTTTTCTAAAAAGGTATAAATTAGTTAATCCTTTGTCATACGTACTAAAAATAAACATATCAAACCATTTTCCTATTATTGCAAATTTTGATTTAACTAACAAGAACTTAATAAATAATAACAAAACCAATACAGTCATCCAACTAAATAGAAACAAATTAATTCACATTTTAGAAAAAGAAACGTGGAATAATTTATATGAAAGTAATAACGTAGAATATTTAGTTGACTTATTTATTAATAAAATTTTAAAAATGCTCTTCAGAGATCTTCCAGCACTCAAACTTTGAAGAGTCGCGGTCGAAAGCGCAATCCTTGGATTACAAATGGGCTTTTGAAATCTGCTTCCAGAAAAAATAAACTTGATAAGAAAGCGTTACAATATCAAAAAAATCTTTAGTATGTTAATAATATAAAATTTATAAAAATATGCTAACTAAATTAATGAAACAAGCAAAAGCTGCATATTATAGGAATCAAGTTGAATCAAATCAAAATTCCAATAAATCACTATGGAAGGTTGTGAATAACTATTTAATAAAAATAAATGTAACAATGACATTAGTGAAATAAAGGTAGATGAACAGTTAATGAAAAATTAAAAAGAAATTTCTATTCACTTTAACCAATATTGTGCAGATGTAGGAGAAAACACGGCAAAAAGTATATTTAGACCAGCTGATATGATAAAGAGAAGTGTATTCGGTCGCTCTTCTATTCAACCGACTCTTTAGAAATTTTGAAATTTATAAACCAGTTAAAACCAAATAAAGCACCAGGGCTTGATAACATTACATCTGAAATTTTGAAGCTGACTGCTGAATTCATAAAGACACCTTTTGCATTTATTGTAAATAAAATGTTGGAGTATGGCACATTTCCGTCTCAGTTTAAAATAGCGGTAATAAAAAAGGTGATAAAATGGATGTCTAATTATCGCCCCATCTCTCTCATTTTTAGTTTAGCGAAAATTGCAGAAAAGATACTAAATGCACGTATTCTGTTGTTTTTAAATAAATATGAATTAATATCCCATAAACAATTTGGCTTTAAAGAGGGAATATCTCCAGAAAATGCTTTAGTTCACCTTCTCCAACATTTACAAAAATTTTCATTCAAGTAAATGTGTTATAGGTGTCTTTATGGATTTAGCAAAAGCATTGGATAGTGTTAGTCACGCGGAATTACTTGAGACTTTGCAGGACATGGGCTTCCGTGGGTTGGCTTTGAATCTAATAAAAGGGTATTTGGAAAATAGGGTACAGAGGGTTCGAATTGGTGGTGAACTGAGTGAGGGATTAATAGTAAAGCGACGTGTTCCGCAGGGAACAGTACTTGGTTCCATCCTTTTCTTTATCTATATCAATGGTTTATTTAATCTTAATTCCACAGGCACAATATCTGCCTTTGCAGATGACACAGTAGTAATATACACTGCAAATTCTTGGAAGGATGTAAAACTCGCAGCAGAAAACGATTTAAAAATAATTGATCGAAAAGAACTCTTAATAAATTTCAATAAAACCAAATCTATAGCGCTTAGTTGTTACAAAACAAAAACAAATCATTTACAGAATTAATTATAGAAAATAATTGTGTACATCACCATATTGGATCAGTTAGTAGTATCAAATATCTAGGAGTTCAAATTTATCAACATCTTAAATGGTATGTTCACGTTAATTCGTTAAAGAGGTTAAGAGTTGTTTTATTTCATTTTAAAAAATTAAAAAATATATTAAATGTTAAACATTTACGCATTCTTTCTCATTTATTAGTGGAATCTCGTTTACAATACGGGGTGCAATTGATAGATCGGCTCCTCGCGGTGCACCCTGGGTAACGCTAAAGATCTATCACAACAAACGAATAACCAGACTGTCACACTACAGCATAGACCTCCTGGCAAACATTGGAAATGCAACCAAGACAAGATTATCAAACCAACAGCTCTTTTGAGAGCTATAGAACAATCGGCCTCTCGTTGAAAATATGCCATCTCAGCATTGAGGGAATAAGCCGTAGTGAATGCGAAATATTAATCAAGATACTCAACAACCACCAAATAGACGTAGTCGCAATACAAGAGACGCATACAGCCGATCACTTACAACTCAATGCCCGGGGAAAAATCCCAGGATACAAACTGGCAGCGGCCATCAACCACCCTCAATATGGCGTAGCCACATATGTTAAACACAACCTAGTGAACTACTCTATGATCCACAACTCACATGCTAATAACATATTCATCTTAGCAATCAAAGTTGACAACCATACTATCGTCACTGTATACAAACCACCAAACGCCGAATGGATAAATTCCACAATTCCTTTATTTCAACACCCAACAGTCTACACTGGCGATTTTAATAGCCATCACCATTATGGAGACATGCCCGTAATGACCAAAATGGACTAAAACTTGTCAACTGGATGGAACAACATAATCTGCGACTAATCTTCAACGAAAAACAGAAAGGAACGTTCCGATCTGCTAGATAGAACCAAGACTCTAATCCGAACCTATCTTTTGTCACCTGTAACCAAGACCTACAACCAATACATACTGTTAGAGAAATACTCGATATTTTTCTTCGCTCACAACATTAGCCAGTCCTTATCACTATCGGAATAACTATTCTTCTAATTAACTCTAACAACAAGCTACGTTGGAACTTTAAAAAGGCAAACTGGACAGCTTTCGCCGAGCAACTAAAAAACGATATTAGATGGATTAAACCAAGAGCAAATAACTAACGCCGCTTCACAAAAATGATTATCTCAGTGGCCAAGAAATATATTCCCAGAGGAGTCCGGAAATCATATTATATCCCATGCTGGGACGAGGAATGTGAACATCTGTACCAGGAATATATGACTAACGAAGACCCTGAAATAGCAAACGAACTAATCGAATCCCTAGACAACGCAAGAACAGAACGCTGGAAAGATACAGTTGAAAACTTGGACTTCACGCATAGCAGTAGAAGTACATAGGCTCTAATAGGAAGTCTAGAAGCTAAAGAACTACTAGACTTCAAAGAACTACCTCCACGCCTAAATAAAGTCGCTAACAGAATCAAAGACCTATCCAAACCTAAAATAAAGAAGAAAATTAAAAAGGATGTGCGAAAGGAACTTGTAGATATTAAGAAGAGTCACCAACAAATTCTTTCCTTTGTGCAACATTTCTCACCAGAAGAAATCGAGGCAGCAATAAATTCCATCAAATGCTGAAAAGCTGCAGGATTAGACGGTCTTTATCCCGAATTCATAGTGGATCTCGGACGAAGAACTAAAAATTGGCTTAATTCATTCTACGACAACATCCCGATGGAGCAGGCTGGGCTTAGACCAGGAAGAAGTTCCTGTTACCAGGTGCTAACCCTCATCTCTTACATTGAACAAGGATTCCAAAGCAACCTTAAAACCTCGGGAGCTTTCATAGACTTAACTGCTGCGTATGACACCGTGTGGACAGAGGGCCTTCTAAAGAAAGTTTTCAACATAATACCCTGTAAAAAACTCCCAACAATTTTAAACGCAATGCTGAGCGACCGCCTTTTCCAAGTGCACCTGAACGGCACTAAAAGCGAATTTCGGTCATTAAACAATAGCCTCCCACAGGGATCCGTGCTGGTCCCGCTACTGTTCAATGTTTACATGTCGGACATGCCTGAAACAAGCTCACAAAAAATTCGCTTACGTTGATGACTTAGCTTTATGCTCCCAACACCGAGACATCGCTTTAAGAGAAAAGGAACTTACCGGAGACTTGAAAACTATGCACAAATATTTTCTAAATGGGGGCTCCAACCGAATCCAAATAAGACCGAAGTTACAACTTTTCACCTGCACAATAGACAAGCACGCTATAAACTAAATGTCTCCTTCAAAGGGACCTGATTGAAGCACAATGACACCCCTAAATACCTTGGGGTAACTCTAGACAGAACCCTCAGCTATAAACATCACCTAGAAAAACTATTTGCCAAATTAAAAACACGGATAAACATTATCCAGAAACTTACCAACACTAAGTGGGGAGCAAATGCATATACGCTTAGGACATCGTCACTCGCTCTAGTTTCCTCAGCAGCTGAATACTGCCCGCCGGTATGGCTTAACAGCAAACACACACACAAAATTGACACACAGCTAAACCAAACCATGAGACTCATATCTGGCACCGTGAAATCAACTCCAACAGAATGGCTGCCTGTACTCTGCAATATTGCTCTGGCCGCCCTTAGACATAAAACAGCGCTAACAAGAGAATACGAAAAATTCTGCAAAAACCCTCTCCTAATATCCATTCCTACACAAACCAATTATCACAAGCCCGTTTAAGATTAAATTCCGATTATTGCCATGGCAAACGGCAAGAATCCTAAGATATTACGGCTTCAGCACTGACGAGCTATGGAGAACCGAATGGATAGAACGAGATGTGCACAACTCCCACCTCGTAGACGATCCGACAGGGAAAATAGCTGGTTTCAATCTTCCCAGAAGACAATGGACCCTGCTATATCGAATTAGAACTGGCCACGGCAGAAGCGGACAGATGATGTAACGATGGGGTTTCATCGACTTTCCTGCGTGTATAAACTGCGACTCAGGAATACAGAGAGTGGAACATATCACCCAGGAATGTCCCACTACGGAGTTTAATGGTACCCTGACGGAACTCCATAAACTAACACCGATGGCAATATCATGGCTGCATGACATAAATTTTGTATTGTGTGTACATATAGTGTAAGTGTACCAATGTAATTTTCATACGAAATATAATACTATATATTTACAATACGGTATTGCTGCTTGGGGTGGAATTTTGAAAAGTCACTTGCTACCTTTGGAGGTGTTACAGAAATACTTTCTAAAAATTATTATGGATAAAGATCGACTATATTGATCCGATCTATTGTATAAAAGCTCCAAATTGTTTGACATTCGACAATTATCTTGTTACAGAATGCTGTACTTTCAATACAAAACAAGTGACAATTTAAAACGTATACCGCATCATCACCATACAAGATATAAACTCCACGTCGAAATACAAGTTCAAGGTGCCTCGAATACATTAGGACAGCGCTGCTGCTCCATCGAAAAACACAGTATCCAACATTTTTTGTGAAATTGAGCTTAATGTTCATATGTAGATACTGTGTTGTCCCACGTCTTTCTAGCTAATCAGATTTGAGCTATTTATACTGGTTACCAATCTACAGCTATTCATAGACACAGTATCTACATGCATTTCTTCTGTTCTCCAATTCAAGGCACAGCAAGTCATTATAATATCCGAAAGAACCAAACAAAACACAGTATCTGGTAGTTACTGTGTTATAGAAAAAATACCTAACAAACTTTTTTTTCAAAATTCTGTGTATAACACAGTATCTGAGAGATTTTTAAATTATACTCCCCGCCGGAAGTGGATAGCTAAAAATGTGCGTATGGTAACAATTAAGCCAAGGACAACAACTAATGTCCCAAATGACAATTTCAAGAAAAATACTATGGAATTATTTTGGTAATTTTGTATTTTTGTATTTGTTTAAGTTGTCCACATATCTTTTTTATAGAAAACAAATTTTGTGTACCTATCATAAAAAAATAAAACTGTTCTTGTAGATACTGTGTAGAAAATTAATTAATCTTCACTTCCGCCCACCCATTGGATTTCAAAACACAGTAACTTCATTTTACCATGAAACTAGGGTTGCAAGATTTTTGGTCAGACAGTAAAAATTATACTTTAATACAGACTGCAAATATATCGGATTTAACTTTGGGTATGGATGCAGAGTGTGGGGTGGAGTATTTCCTTGTTTCCCTCTATTTTACTCGTTATCACATATTGTGTTATTCGATGGAGCAGCCGAGCACTCCTATGACTATATTGCACCGCGTGTATTTTCTATTTTACCCAATAATGTCAAGAACTGTAATAATGTTAATTTATTTAAACGCAAACTTAAACACTTAAAGCGGTAGCGAGTAGACACTCTCTACATTCCAGTAGAGATAGGTTTACTTCAGGAAAGCGACCCTGCCCACGTGAGCCTTGGTTTTTCCCTTACCTCCTAGTACTGAGAGGAGCCATGTCCTTCTTAACCCAAATCCATCTTACTCCATTTAATCTTTTCTATATCCTATCCTATCCTCCAACCCGTTTGGCCAGCGTGGAGGATTATGGCCAAACCCCCCCTCTCAACATGGCGAGTTTTAAAACAAAAGGATCTGGTCCCCAGGTGGATAAACACAAATCCCACCCCTCCAAGTAGGGCTGCCTCGAGGAATCTGGGGGAGACAAAGATTCGCTAATAACCCCAAAACATCTTGGAAATACTATCAAATGGCATATTGCAACATACAACACAAGATCATTACTAACAGAAGAACTACTAACCGAACTTGAAAATGAACTACAAAACGTAATTTTTTTTATCTCATTTATTAGCAATCAGAATATTATATTTCATACATATGCAGATATTCTGTAAGCTAATGTGATGGCTATATACATGGTATGGAAAGAATATCACCCAATGGAGTTATCTTACAATAGTAATATATTTGTGATATTTACAGTATTTAGTATGACTAAGTCGTCTAGGTTGCTATATCTATCGGCCATATCCTTTGAAGTCGTCTTTGGTATGTATTATCGGCTAGCGGTTGTATAGTCGTATTTGGGTGAGTTTCAAGTTTGCGTATTTGGTTATTAGCGTATTTGGTAATGACCTCTCTGATGTACGGTACTTTCAGGTCGTGATGCAGTGTCTGATTTGATACATACCACGGAGCATCTACTATGGCGCGCAAGCTTTTAGACTGAAATCTCTGCAGTATATCCACATTTGACGAACTGGAGCAGCCCCACAGTTCGACTCCATAGGTCTATATGGGTTTAATAACTGTTTTGTAAATGAGTAATTTATTTTCAGTGGAAAGATTAGATTTTCTACCCAAGAGCCAGTAAAGTTTTTTAAATTTGATGTCCATTTCTTGCCTTTTCTTGGTTATGTGCCCTTTCCAAGTAAGTCGTTGGTCCAAGTGCATTCCCAGATATTTTACTTGTCTGGACTGTGGGCCTTCGATACCGTTCATTACTATCGGTGGGCATAGTTGTCGCCGTAGTATAAATGTAATTTGGACGGATTTATTTTCATTTGCACGGATGCGCCATTTTTCCATCCATTTGCTGATAAGGTCAATTTGCTCTTGTACCTGCTGCCTTGCCGTTTCTGGGTTAGTGTGGGAAGAGAGAACGGCGGTGTCACCGGCGAAGGTTCCTGTTGTAGTTGTTCGTGTTGTGGGTAAATCAGCGGTATATACTAAATATAGGAGTGGTCCAAGGACACTACCTTGCGGAACACCAGAATTTATTGTCTTAATTTCCGAGAGTTCACTACCAATTCTTACTTGAAAATGACAATCTGCCAGGTAGGATTTGAGGAGAAGAAAATACTGGTGAGGAAAGGATGTTTTGATTTTAAATAGTAGTCCTTGATGCCAGACTTTATCAAAAGCTTGACTGACATCAAGGAAAACCGCACAGCAATATTTCTTATCCTCAAATGATTTATAAATCATGTCTACTAGACAATGGCATTGTTGAATGGTGGAGTGCTCCTTTCTAAACCCGAACTGGTGTTGAGGGATAATATCTTCAAGAAAAGTGCCTGCTCGAATTCTTTTGACTATTAATTCTTCCAATAGTTTTGATAATACCGGAAGTAGACTTATTGGTCTATATGACGCAGGTTCATTAGGTGGCTTTCCCGGTTTCAGTATCATTATAATTTGTGAGAACTTTAGTTGACTAGGCCAGTATGTTAGACGAAGGATGGAATTAA